>OY482672.1:103040184-104240184 GCA_960531455.1 Urophora cardui
ATAATAATAATAATAATAATAATAATAATAATAATAATAATAATAATAATAATAATAATAATAATAATAATAATAATAATAATAATAATAATAATAATAATAATAATAATAATAATAATAATAATAATAATAATAATAATAATAATAATAATAATAATAATAATAATAATAATAATAATAATAATAATAATAATAATAATAATAATAATAATAATAATAATAATAATAATAATAATAATAATAATAATAATAATAATAATAATAATAATAATAATAATAATAATAATAATAATAATAATAATAATAATAATAATAATAATAATAATAATAATAATAATAATAATAATAATAATAATAATAATAATAATAATAATAATAATAATAATAATAATAATAATAATAATAATAATAATAATAATAATAATAATAATAATAATAATAATAATAATAATAATAATAATAATAATAATAATAATAATAATAATAATAATAATAATAATAATAATAATATTAATAATAATAATAATAATAATAATAATAATAATAATAATAATAATAATAATAATAATAATAATAATAATAATAATAATAATAATAATAATAATAATAATAATAATAATAATAATAATAATAATAATAATAATAATAATAATAATAATAATAATAATAATAATAATAATAATAATAATAATAATAATAATAATAATAATAATAATAATAATAATAATAATAATAATAATAATAATAATAATAATAATAATAATAATAATAATAATAATAATAATAATAATAATAATAATAATAATAATAATAATAATAATAATAATAATAATAATAATAATAATAATAATAATAATAATAATAATAATAATAATAATAATAATAATAATAATAATAATAATAATAAAAATAATAATAATAATAATAATAATAATAATAATAATAATAATAATAAAAATAATAATAATAATAATAATAATAAAAATAATAATAATAATAATAATAAAAATAATAATAATAATAATAATAATAAAAATAATAATAATAATAATAATAATAATAATAATAATAATAATAATAATAATAATAATAATAATGATAATTTTTTTTTTTTTTTTTTGTGGCGTGAGGAGGTTGAAAAATCCCTTCGGACTTCCCGGTAACACGTTATCACCGGTTCGAGTGGTGATGCCACTAAAAACAATCCCCCTCTGATGTCAAACACCTTACCCTGGAACTGCGGTGGCATTACTTCAGAGTAGGTGTCGTTCATACGTCAGCAGCTGACTTCTACATATGTAGCCTGCGTCCAGGCCTCGCCTTTATGCAATCTGCATGTTACGCTTCAGCAGCGGAAGCAACGTGTCACTAAAGGGGTGTGGTAACTCCCCTGTCTATGCTGCGCGGTTATGGCTCACTGCGATTAGTGGTATCGCGATCAAGGTCGACTTTCTTCAACCTTAGCACTTTTTCTACATAAAAAGCAATCAGGTTCCACTTATCTTCGTTTTCTGTCATTTTTCGTACAATATTTTCTGCAGTAATGACGCCAATGGCATTAACCAACTCTGAGCGCAGTGTCTGCCATTTCACACATTCAAAGAATGTATGCTCTTCGTCGTCGTTTTCTGTGTCGCCATATATACAGCGCGTGTCTCTGCATTTACCCATTCTGTGGAGGTATCGGCGGAAGTACCCATGACCCGTTAGCAACTGAGTCAGATAATAATTCACTTCGCCGTGTTTTCGCTCTAGCCACTCTAATAGGTGCGGAATCAGTCGTGCTGTCCACCTGCCTGTTGTGTCGTTTCGCCATCTGTCTTGCCAGATTGTTATTGTGCGTCCTCTAAAATCTTTTTCAACTTGTATGTTGTACTCCGATGATCGTTTGAGCTCATACAGCTCCTTGCGTTCTTTCGCCATCAGGTCTATCGGTATGACTCCCGCTATGACAAGTATTGCCGCCGCGGAGACTGTGCGGTACGCGCTAGCGATTCGTAGCGCTGCCGTGCGTTGCACCCTCATCATTGTGCGCTTGCGTTTGTCCGCGGATAGTGCGTCCGCCCATATTTCGCAGCCATAGAGCAAAATGGAGTGACATACGCCCATAAAAAGTTTCCGTCTTCGATGCCTTTTCTGTGGCATACTGGATGTGAGCTCCGTAAGTAAGCTTGGAGTCAATTTTAATACCTAGGTATTTTACTGCTGTCTGTGTGGTTATTAGAGTATCACTTACGCGCATTTCAACTTGCAGTGGTATTTGTCGTCTCGTGATGAGCATTATTTCTGTCTTCTCAGTTGCTAGCTGCAGTCCCTGAGACGCCAGCCAATGCTGTGTTCGAATCATCACTTGGTTGATCTTGCGTTGTGCTTCATTTGTGTCTCTGGCGGTGATGACAGCCGCCACGTCATCTGCGAAACCAGTTAAAAAGGTGTTGTCCGGCATTTCTATGCGCAGTATATCGTCGTAGGCAGCGTTCCAGAGGTCAGGTCCGAGAATTGAGCCCTGTGCTGCGCCAGCTGTGATCTGCATCGTCTTTGTCCCGCTACTTGTTTCATACAGTAGTGTGCGATCTCGTAGGTAGCTCCGAATAATTGTATTCAAGTATTCTGGGGCCTGAAACTTGTCTTCGATCGCCCTCAGAATGTTGCGCCAACTGGCGTTGTTGAATGCGTTTCTAACGTCAAGCGTCATAAGTACTACGACCGGCCTTGAGTGGTGGTTTCCTTCTTGCGTTGCTGCAGCCGCTTTCATGACATCTCGTATGGCGCCAATTGTTGATCTGCCTTTTCTGAAACCGTGTTGCCTCTCGCTCAAGTCACCAGCTTCCATGATCGCCGCTGATAGCCTGGGTTTAATCATTTTCTCAAGAAGTTTTCCCGCTGTATCCAACATACAAAGTGGTCTGAATGACTTGGTTGCTGTCGCATTACTTTTTGCCTTGTCGATGAGAACGAGGCGTTGTTTCTTCCAGCACTCGGGGAAGACTCCCTCGGTGAGGCATCTGTTGTACATTTGCAGCATTGCTTGTGGTCTGCGTAAGGCCAAGCACTTCAAGACTTCTGCCGGTATGCCGTCCGGTCCGGGTGCTTTATTGTTCTTGAGGCCGGATACAGCTTCTTTGAGTTCGTTTTCTGTGAATGGAATAGCGTTATTTGGTCTGGTGCAAGTGGAGCCGGATAGCGCCAAAACATTTGTGGGCAATATGGGTATCAAAATAAAGATGTTACCTAGGACTTCAATGTAAAGCCAATCCATTTTGCTGTGTCCACCGTTTCGACACATAAAAGTAAAAAATTAAACTCAAATGCCGCCGATATCCTTTAAAATATTCTGTAGTCATCCTGGACCACTCATTCGCCAGTATATCGCAAATTGGCTAAGAAATTGGCATGTAATGAGTTCCATATTAAAGCCCTCGTTAAGACCTTAAATTTGATACCAATATTGCCCAATAATATTTTGGGGCCATCTGGGTCCACGGTTCTTTCCGCTATCCACGGTCTCGATCTTCCGAATTTTTTGTACATTTGTGGAGTTATCCAGCCAAATAAAACAATCACTAATAACTCAAAAAACCGTCTTCAAGAGCAAAATTTTAAAAAAAATTTAGAAATTTTAAGGTATGTTACCCTTTTATACCCGACTTTACTTCACTTAAACTTGATGAACTCATCCAAATATTATTCGATTTTAATAGCTATACATTTCTGGAAAGCGCATTAAATAACGCAGCCTACCTTGTAATTTAGTTAAAAAATAATGTCTGCTTTCGGGAAGAGTATAGGGCGAGAAATTGAAGATTCATGAGAAAAAATAGAAAATGGTCACTTTAGACGGCGATATTACCTTCCCTGGGTAGTGTACGGAAAAACGGAATACGCCATTCGATTTAGCGGTTAATTCTACGTATGGATGGATACCAATTTTTTTCTCGTGCAAAATCCTAACTTTTTTTATACATAAATCTAAGCGTACCTTGAAATTCTGGGAATTTGCGCGGTTTTCGGTGTAGCTCCATCCAGTTTTTGGAAAAGTGAAATTTTTTTTCAGTCTACTTACTCTAAAACAACCTATTTTCATATTCCGGTGCCGGAGGGAGGATCTGAGAAGGTTTAAAGAATCCCATACAAAAAAAAACTCATCTAATGTACATACATACATATACATATAGACTGAAATGCTCACTTGGTATGGTGGTGTACATACATATCGTCGTTTAAAGTGCAAACCCGCGTGACATTTTTGCCAAAAATGAGATTTCATCAACAATACATTCCTGGCGTCCGTCCCCATCCATTTTGAGATTCACACAACGCAATTCCAAATAATCACACAGTTCCAAAACCGTTTTTTTTAAGGAAATTTTTCGAACCAATACCGCGAATAATAGGTGTCATTGCTTTATAACTGTACTGTAATGTACTAAAGTTGATTAATAATAACAATACAATGGCGCTATTATAACTCTGACGAGTTTTATGGCCGAGCTTCTCTCCCAATTCGAGGTGCTCCTTTTTGTTTTTCCTACTAATTGGGTGGACCTACAGTTTTATGCCGGCTCCGAACGGCGAAAGCATTTTTTGTGAGAAGCTTTTTCATGGCAGAAATACACTCGGAGGGTATGCCGCCCACTGCCGAGAGGTGACCGCTGCTCTTAAAAAACCCAATAATTGGATTTTTTCTAATTAGAAAAATTTGTTTGGTGTTTGCTCGGACTGTGGTTTGAACCCGAGACCTCTGGCATAGCAGGCGAGCACTCTACCCACTGCACCACAGCGGCCACAAAGTTGATTACACTTTCATAAACACGAAATGGATTATAACTTTGCTTTATTGAAGAAAAGTTTTTACGTATGCCTGCAAAACCGCCTATACGTCACTATTGAACAAAATAAAAGACGCAAAACCGCTTATAAATACATAAGTAAGCCAATAACTACACATTTAACTGTTTTTCGCCAAAATGATATTTGGATTAAGAATATAGTCCAAAAATCTACCTTGGTTTGGATGTGGGTTTGCAAAATTCCGAACCGTTTTGAATTAAAACAGTTTTTACTGCCTCCTGTAAAATTTGGGTGGTAGCGGATACGCGGTATTGCACTTTATGCGACGATATGGAGTTATAATAGATCAATCTCTAAAACCTCCCCAAAATATATACCAGAGTGATCACAAAGCCTAAATTAAAAGTGATCGTAACTACTAAACTAAATTAAAAACTCACCGAGAATACCGGAAAGGGGCTACTTTGTAGTACGGCCAAACTGATATCCCGCGAAGTAAAAATCCGAAATGAATCTTTTATGAATCACTGATGAAATTCATCTATGACTGAGGAGGCATCAGTGAGTACTTTCAAATAAAGACTGCCGAATTTTTCATATAAATGGTTTGCTTTTTTTCAAAAAAAAAAAATAATAATAATAAAAATTGTACTCAGAAGAATCATCAATGATCATTCAGCAGTGAAACAAATTTACTGCAGGATGTGTAATTTTTTCAAATTGAAAAAAATGTCTTTCAATTCAAATTGAAAAAATTCGTTACTATGAATACCATGGTTACAATTTATTTTTAAAACAAAGCAGTGAAAAATACTATTAATGGAGGATTTTTATCATTGAGTATGGCAGCACGAAATGTCATAATCTGCTTAATTGTCAGGTGGTTAATATGGCGACGAAAACTTGACGTTTGTTTTACCTGGTATACTTATACCATGATCAGTCGGTAACTGTTGACAGCTGTTGATATTCTATTGACGGGTGTCAACATAAAACTTGTCAACACAATTTTTGGTGACGACAAGCGCTCAATTAAATATTCTACTGTAAAAATTTGGTAAAATAATTCCAAATTATACCTTTTTACACTTTATTTGGTTAGGAAAATGGAAAGAAAAATTAAAATAACAAACAACAATCAATTTGCGCAGCTTATTTTAGAACTAAAAAAATCCTGCGCTTTTCCAAAGGGACAATCCCCAATATTTTTAAGTCGCAATGGCAGGATACTGCAAGTGCAATCAATGCTGTCTGTCCACCACTCAGAGATGGCGAGGGTTTGCAAAAGGTAAAAAAAACATATTTTAAACGCTCTAGGATGTAGAGGAGTTGTTGTTGGTATACTAATGGGAAAATTAATCATGCACTAATGTGGTCACTGTATTATTTAATTTAATAAATATTAGTGAAATGGATGTATTTAGTATGATGTTTTAATTTTACAAAGTTTAATGAATTGATATTGTAATTGAATTAAAAATGAATGTAGGTATTTAATTTCGATACTCGTTGCAAAAGCACGTCTTTTCGGTTTTAAGTCTCGTCGCCAACTCCGCTCTTGCTCGTTATATAAGAAAGGTGGTTACCAGCCTGTTTGGTTATTATTCTACATGGATCGTTTATTGTAGACGGTTGACAGATATTCCCACAACTCGGCCATCCTGCTAAGCATTCGTCTCGAATGCGTCGTCACGATTGTCGTTTTCATCAGGCCATGGTTTCATATACTCTGCGCACGTTGTGGTTTGTTTGGAACCTTCGCCTTCGCCAACACGAACAACATCATATGTATCATTTGGTTTAATATTGGTAACGCGGTAGGGCCCCAAAAACTTTGGTTTGAGCTTAAGGCCTCCACCGAATTGTGTTCGTTTAATAGCTACCATATCGTCGCATTTGTAGCTTTTTGATGGTTTACGTCTAAGGTTGTATGATTTTCGGTTTTCCTCTTGCATTTTGAGTATTTGTTCTTTCGCCGTCTTTCGAATTGCTTCACGTTCGTCATCGAAACTTGCAACGATTTCGTCTTCAACCAGCTGCCTAATATGATGATCGTTTTTTGTACGAATTTTTATGCCTATTAGAAGTTCGAATGGAGTTCTGCCTGTGCTTCTCGTGTAAGTAGAATTCACTGCTTGCTGTACATCGCCAACGAAACGATACCATTTTGTTGGATCATCAATACTGAGTTTTGCCAAAACGTTCGTGATTGTTGCGTTCAGTCTTTCTACCTGACCGTTTGCACGCGGTAGACCGGTAGTAACTTGATAGTGTTTAATGTTTTCAAATTCGCAGTAGTTTTTAAAATCATCAGAAGTAAATGCAGACCCACGATCGGATATAATTCGTTCAGGGTTACCAAAATTGATACTTTGCATTTCCAATTTTGCAATTACTTCTTTAGCGGATGTCGTCTTCGTGGGATAAAGCCAGCAAAATTTTGTGAATGAGTCCACTACGGCAAAAATATGCTTATACTGTTTGCTTGTTGACTCCAGCGGTCCTAGAAAGTCAACGTGATACGTTTGTAGTGGCTGATCCCCTTTATTTAAGGAATGAAGTTCGCCTTCTTGTTTACCACGCTTTCTATTTCCAACTACACACGGTATGCAGTTTGCGATGTGACTACGAATTTTATCTTCGAGTTGGGGTATAAAATAGTCTTTGTTTACAAGATCCTTTGTCTTCTTAACAGCAAAATGGCCTCTATCGTGTGCTTGTTTAATTATTTCTCTTTGCATTGCTTTTGGAACAACCAATAGTTCGTCGTCGTTTACAATTTTATAAAGTACGTCATTTTTCATACAATAGCCGTTGTATGATGTTTGCTGCTTTAGTAATTCGCGTATTGTTTCTAGTTCCACATCTTGCGACTGCGCTCGTTGAATCTTGTCTAAAATACTATTGTCTCTTACGATCATGATTGGATGTCTGCTCAAAGCGTCTACGTGTCGCATTTGCGAACCAGATCTATGTTCAACAACATACTTGTACTCGTCTAAGAAACTAACCCACCTATATACCTTAGCACAAACGTCTTTTTTATCTAAGGTTTTCGTCAATGCCTTACAATCAGTGACTATTTTAAAGTGCAATCCAAGCAAGTACACTCTAAACTTTTTCATTGCTTCGATAACTGCTAGAATTTCTAATTCGTAGCTTGTTAGCTTTCGCTCAGCTTCCGTCGTTTTTTTGCTCATAAAGTACACAGGGTGTAGTTCCTTATCTTCTGGCGATCGTTGTAACAGAACTTCTCCATAGCCATCAATTGACGCATCTGTGTGTACTTCCGTTTCGAAATTTTGATTAAAAATTCTCAATACTGGTGCTGTGCTTAACAGTTCTTTTATTTTATTGAATGATTTTATCTGTTCCTCTTTTATTTCAAATTTAGTATTTTGTTTTCTTAGGTCGGTGAGGGGTTTTGCGATTATTGAAAAATTGGGTATAAATTTTCGAAAGTAACTAGCTAGTCCAATAAAACTTTCTAAATCTTTTAAACTTTTAGGTATGCTATACTTTGTTAAAGCTTCAACTTTACGTGGAGATGGGTAAATTCGTTGATTTTCAATTACATGGCCCAAAAACTCTATTTTCTTTTTAAGAAAGTGACATTTTTTAACGTTAATTTGGAGTCCATAGTCTTTACACAAGTTTAACACTTTTTCAAGGTAAATTAGTGCCTCTTTTTCGTTGCGAGCCGGAATAATTATATCGTCGATATATGGCAAAGCTATGCCTTGTCGTGTAAAATTTCTAAAAATTGCATTTATGTGCCGTTGAAAAACACTTGGCGCATTTGAAAGACCAAAGGGTACTTTCAAAAATTGATATTGTCCATTATGTGTTACAAAAGAGGTATACTTACGACTTTCCGGTGCTACTGACACATGGAAAAAACCATTTTTCAAGTCTATTGTGCTAAATATTTTTGCATTTTGTAACCTGTCGAGTTGGTCTTCAATAAGCGGTAGTGGGAAACGATCTTTCACTGTTACTTTGTTTAGTCTACGATAGTCTATGCAAAGTCTTGGACTACCGTCACGTTTTCGAACAAGTACAACTGGGCTACTAAACTCAGAATTGGACTCTTCAATAACACCGTCATTCAACCATTGCTCAACTTGATCGTCCACTATCGACCTTTCGCTTATTGGTAGTCTTCGAGGCGCACAAAAAATTGGATTTTCTTCTTTCAACACAATATTTAATTGCACATTTGTTGATTTACATTGATTTGGTTTATAAGTCTTAACGAGATCCATCACCTTTTGTTTAGCACTTACACTGGCACTTTCCTCGATATTCAGGCAATCATTATTTGTGTCAACTTCTATATTTAACACGGCTAATTCTTCACTTTCATTTGAATTAATGCTATTCAGTTTTTTAATATTAAAACCGGTAGGATTTATTGTAAGCTCAGCTTGTAAGCAAATGTCGGTGCCAATTATAACATCGACACTTAAATATTCTGCCGGCACGACACGAAAAAGTAAATTAAATTCTTCACCATCTATCTTTATGGTTTTTAAAATTTCACCCAGTGGTTTGTGGTTATTTTTCTTACCAAAGCCTGTTAAAACTACTTTCGAGCTATTAAGCGTTGGCATATTCAAAGATTTGTACACATTTACTGACATTATATTGACTTTGCTGCCTGTATCAAAAAGAGCCTGACAATTCACGTTATCGATTTCTACATTTTTGTGCATAAATTCATCTTTGTTTTCATTCACGATGTTTACACTTTTTGTTGAGTCGTTACTACTTTGTTTCACTGTACAATTTTTGGCAATATGACCAAACTGCTGACATTCAAAGCATTTGGTTCCCTTGCTCTTATTTTTGCATTCCGACGATTTGTGACCTTTAACTCCACAGTTAAAACAAATTATTTCAGTTTTGGAATTTTTCTCGTTACTGATTATTTTCTTTTCAACATCTTTCTTTACACTTTCTTTCGTTAGTAGTTGTTTATTTTTTTCGCGCATGACCTCGTAACATTTTAATTTGATTTTGAACTCTTTAATATTTGACGCACCGTATAGTATGGTTTTATTCACGTTTAAATCTTTGATGCCGTCTATGACGTACTGCATCAATGCACACTCTTCTATATTTCCCCTTGATGCTATATCTTTCATACGAAAAAAATATTCATGGACACTTTCATCTTTGTTTTGTTTTCTCTCAATTAATAATTTATGTAACTGCGCGCTGTTTGTGTTTGTTTTAAATTCACTCAATAAACTGTCTTTTAGTTTTTGCCACGATGTTATTCCCCTTTCTGTTGCTATAAACAGTTTCGCGAGCCCTTTCAATGATTTCTTTGCAAATATAAACTTTTGGAAATCATCCCAGTACATCAACGTAGCTGTCTCTTCAAATTCTTCTATCCACGTTTCGACACAAGCTTTTTCAGTACCGTCAAATGATTTTATCGTATCTTCTACATCACGGAAATTAATTGCAAAACGAGGTATAAAATTTGGCATCGTAATATTTCTAGCCATCACTGTATTATCGTTCGCTGTATGTGCAAAATTATTTTCGTTTCTTTGTTTTTCTCTTTGTTCGTCGCCGTTTGAACTTTTTCTATTCATTCTCTCGTCGTTGTCTTTGTTATTTGTGCACGTTACATTTGGAAAGCCTACTGCTCCTGCTACGTCATCGCCACTGTTTTCTTCTTCGTTTGCTACGAAAGACAAAAAGCAATCGTTTTCGTTCCTTTGCTTCGGCAAATTTGATGTTTGTGCTCGTTGATTTATATTGTTTTTGCTGATTTGGTTTGCGTCGTCGCTTGCACCGTCTACTATGCTCACGCCGTCGCCGTCGCTGCCATCGTCGCTTTCAGCATCATCGTCATCGTCGTCGCTTGCGATTGCGTAAAGCAAATTTCCCTTGCGCAAATTGTTGAAAATATGCAGCTTTAAATTTTCTTCTTTATAATTCAAATTCAAAACATTGCATATTGTAGCAAGATCGCTTGCACTCAAATTTTCTTCAATATATTTTATTTTATTCATATACTCGTCGTCATCTTCACTAAATTCGAAGCCAGAAAACTCGCGTAACCGCCTGCGATTGTTTCGGTCGCCTTCGCATTCAAATACAAACTTATGCAGCGCCGCTATGCACACTTTTTTACAGCGTCGCAAATTTTCGCGAACTTTCGGAAATGTTTCCAACGACATGACTGCGCACGAATGAGAAAAAAAATTCCGATTGTAGTTAATTTTTCTTTTTTATTGGTTGAGCCCCCAATATTGTGGTCACTGTATTATTTAATTTAATAAATATTAGTGAAATGGATGTATTTAGTATGATGTTTTAATTTTACAAAGTTTAATGAATTGATATTGTAATTGAATTAAAAATGAATGTAGGTATTTAATTTCGATACTCGTTGCAAAAGCACGTCTTTTCGGTTTTAAGTCTCGTCGCCAACTCCGCTCTTGCTCGTTATATAAGAAAGGTGGTTACCAGCCTGTTTGGTTATTATTCTACATGGATCGTTTATTGTAGACGGTTGACAGATATTCCCACACTAATATCTTCACAAAAGTTTAGAAAGAAGTTCTTTATTATTATTATTTCTTTATATTTAGCCTGTAATTTTCAATTATGCACTAGTAGAAATTGCAATGAGCAATTATAGTACTCACTTCGCATGATACAAACAATCAAGGTAGTTCCATTTCACTTTGACTTTTTGATTATAATATGGATTTTTGACGTCTCATTTTAATTCAAAAATTTAGGATAGTGTTGCCCAATCAAAAGTTTTTGGCTGAGGGTATATTTGAACAAAATATTGGGTATTTTAAATGAAATGGTGTTTTTCACATATGCTAATCAACAAAACAAATGAGCCGATGTAATGAGCTTTTCAAAGAAAATAAAAAATAAGTTATTCATAAAAAATAAAATAGATTTATGCAGTTATTAAAGTCGAAAAATGGTATCAAAACGTCCTTTATACAATCAAGCAAATGCTTTTACTCAAAATTTCAGAAATTTGACATTAATTTGTATGAACCAAATTTTACAATCTGAGTGAAAGGTCTGAAATCTTAAGCAAAAGTAAATGCTTGGCTTTTATTAATACGACCCAATATTTGAAAACTGTTCGATTTTTTATGAATAAGGTAAGAGTTCTTGATTTTCTTTATATGTATTATTTATTGCGTACGTATAAATATATATATGCATATTTGGTTTCAATTTTTTATACAAGAATATTTCCACATTTAAAAAATATATTTATTAAAAAAAATTTTTAGCAGTTATATAACAATGTAAATTTAGTTTAAATTTTTATGTTGCAGTTTTCTTTAGTTTTTACTTGCGTTACTAAATTTATTTTCCTTTATTTTATTATTTACCTAATTCTGAAATAGATTCTTCGCAAAAAATCTTTTTAGTACCTTTTCATCTAAATTAAATTTTGTATTTACTAATAAATTTTGCATATAACCATGCCATCGACCGCACTTGTTTTTTCGGTTGTAAGTTCATAAGTCGTGCCAATATTCATAATTTCTAAACCACTGAAATTTTTCAATGAAATTCACAGGAGGTGTAGTGGGAATGTAGTATGTACTATATTCCACAAACTTACCGCAACTTATTTTAAGAATAAATCTTATTTTTTATATAATTATTTTTGATCTGATGTTATGAAGAATTTAACACGTAAATGTGCGTATTTATATATATATATATATATATCAATATTTAAATTTAAAAAATTCGTTTTGTTGCAATCGATACCATGATTACCATGGAAATAAAAAATAACATAAATGGAGGATTTTTAGCACTGAATATGGCAGCACGAAATGTCATAATCTATATAATTGTCAGGTGGTTAATATGGCGACAAAAATTTGACGTTTACACTACCTTCTTTCTTGTATCATGCTCACTTCGTATCTGGCAAATTGAATATGTCAGATCTTTGGCGCATTTCACTTCTTCTGCGAAGCAAAACCTCCTTCCTCTCCTCATCGCTTGAGATTGAACTTTCATAAAAAAGCATCTTTAAACAAAAGTCTTAATCTTAAACAGATATATATGCACAACAAATTGTAAATAAACAATTGTCAAAAATATAAGGATCGGAAGTGCGTTTCTGTAACAAATTCGGGAAAATTTTCGTTAAATTGACGCCACAGTAATATGTTCCATACTTTTTCACCACCTAAAAATATGGTGCGGCGTCTGTTAGAAATAAAAGAATATAATCTCTATAGAAGCCTTCTCCCAAAAGTTTTACAGATTCATCGAAAAGCCGAGCAATTGTTTTTTGATTTGCAGCTTCCAATACTGCAACGTTCAAAATAAACTTTTGCTTAGATATATCAAAGTTTTTATGTAAAATTCCGACTATAACATTTGCCACATATTTACCTGCAGAATTTATTTTATATAAGGGTATATCTGCACATACAAATGCTTTACACAAATCCTTTGCGAATTCGACATATGACGGTGTCAAGCTATTCGCTACAAAGCTTTGTGATTGTGTTTAGTGATCGTTTGAGTTTGATGTTCTCTTCACTCTGCACATGCTGCTTTACAAGAAATGTTTTCTTGAATAATACGATCTTGCTGCATAACTTGCAAATCAGCACCTCACCGTCAGTTTGAAGATCGGGAAATTCCTTAACGATCTGCTTCAGCTTTCCCGAAATAGTTTGTTTAGCTTTTGGCATTATCTGTAAGAATTTGCATATGTACATACATAAATGTATATATTTTCAATCTTTATTTCAACAAGCACTTACCGTTTCTTAAAATAAGAAAACGCTAGCAAAAAACAAAACCAGAGAATGCAAAACCAACTGAAATTTTTCAAGTGCCTTTATAAAATGAGATTTGCATAAATGTTTCGATAGCTCGATAATTAAATCGAAAGATGTCCAAGGACATGGTTGCATTTTTGCGCACTAATTCTGAAATTTTTTTATAACTTAGCAGAAATAATATGGCCCGGATTCACCAACGTGACTAAAGCTAAAACTAAGTTTTCACCTAAGTTAGCCCAGATTTGGGGCTAACTTACTTTTGGGTTTCACCAACTAGTCTAACAAAATAGTTTTGCAACCAGCAACCCTGCCAGATTTTATGGCAAATACTTTGTTTTTTTTTTTTTGGTTGTTTTGGTTGCTGTATTTGCTCGTTTTTTTTTTTTTTGTTATATTCGCTCTTTTTGTTGTTGAATTTTCTAAAGCGACTCAAATTCTTAGTTTATTTTTAGTCAAGACAAAAGCTGACTAACTTGTGACTTAGCTCAGTTGCATGGTGAAACTGAAAACTTAAAAAACTTGGCTTAACTAAGTTGAGACCGGTTGGTGAAACCGGGACTATGATTTTCCTCGAAGATGTAAAATATGAAAAAATATGCATTTACAAGTAAAATATTCTGTCATTATTAAAATATGCTAAAATATGCTCTAAAAAATATACGTCAACCACTTGTTTTTCTCTAGAAACAAATTTATAAATTAAAGTTTTTCAATAGAACGAATCAGAAAAAATATGACATTGCACATATTTGGTTGCCCTAATAATAACACTCGCCCTCCAAACCCGACCTACCGCACGAGAAGCGCTTTAATTATTTGTTTGTTCGGTGTAGGTATTTTATATAAAGCGGGCGCTGCCACATAAAGTCGGCGTAGCCACGAAAATTTTCAAAATTTTTATCTATCATCAGATCTATCGTAAAAATATTCTTGTTAGTGCGAAATTTCATCCCTTTATGACTTTTGTGTATTTACAAAGCTATTACGTTACGAATTCCTAAAGGGTGTTCCAGAAATAACACTATTATACCCGACCTTACTTCACTTATGGCCTTTTCACATTACTCGGTACGACTTCGGATCGACATTTTTTTTCGGTATTTTCATCTTACCGAAACGAGTCCGCGTTGCAGTGTTTTTCACACTTGTGGGAATACTTTCGGCAGAAAATTGGAAAACAAATATCGAAATTAAAAATATAAAATTTTAGAATTCAACAAATCACTCAATAATAAAAATAATGTCTTTCAGTGAAGGCGAAGGCATTATAGCTTGCAAAATTTATAGCCGAAACGAGATTTTCACTGACTTTATTCTTCTTCTTTTCTTACGCCGCAAAAATGTATGCAGTAATTCCTCAAATTTTACTGACCGGTCTTACCGCGTTGCGGTATACCGAAATTAATCCGCTCCGATTTCATGTATGCAACACTAATGTGAAAGCGCCAATTGAAATACATGTGGTCGGTAAGGTTTCTGTATACTTTCGGTAAAAACCAAAAATGTCGATCCGATACCGCACCGAGTAATGTGAAAGCGCTCTTAAACTTGATGAGCTCATCCAAATAATATTAGCGTTTGTATTTATATGGCCGTTTTAATTCTAATAATTATTTTATGTGAATTTAAATAGCTATTGGCCATTTTTTAATGAAGAAAAATTGAAAAAATTTTTTTGGTAGAAGTTATGGATCCATTTCGCAGACCACCACATCCCCTCATCAGACTTCTTACAAACGTAAGTATGTATATCGGAGAGCCTGCCAAAAAAATTTTTTTCTTCATTAAAAAATGGCCAATAGCTCATTTAAATTCACATAAAATAATTATTAGAATTAAAACGGCCATACAAACGTAAATATGTATATCGGAGAGCCTGCCGAAAAACAAAAGTCTGAAAACAATAACAAGCATTGCCTGTACAAAAGCTTTGCTTGTTAATAGCTTTAGAACAATGGTGGGCATTTTGACTCATATGAGCGTTACTCTCAGCACACGTATTCTTACGCTCTTATTTCAGTTGCTGTTGAGAGCGAAAAATCAATTGAGTCACAGTGGTGTTAGAACAGAATTTTCATGTCAGTTGTGTTTCAGCAAGCAAAGGGGTGACACGTATCGTCGCTTTGCTTTTATTTTTTATGCAATAGTAAATTATGCGCTATTTAATGAATGAAAGCATTTAACAAGCAGTGAACAAACACATATACATATGTAGGTACGCACATAAATAGTATCATAAAACAATCAAGCGGTGCACGATGTTGCTTCGCTGTTGTTTGTTAATCAACTGACTGCAAATGTTCTTTGTCCCATGGTAGCCACTTTACGCTCGCGGTTACCAATACATGCTTACATTTCATTTGCCCACCAATGCTTTAGAACACTGATGGGCGTTTTGACTCATATGAGCAGTTACTCTCAGCACACGTATTCTTACGCTCTTATTTCAGTTGCTGTTGAGAGCGAAAAATCAATGGAGTCACAGTGGTGTTAGAACAGAATTTTCATGGCAGTTGTGTTTCAGCAAGCAAAGGGATGACACATATCGTCGCTTTGCTTTTATTTTTTATGCAATAGTAAATTATGCGCTATTTAATGAATGAAAGCATTTAGGGCAATTCTAAATAATTTTTCACTGCGAACAGTGCGAGTGAGAAACACATATAGGTACGCGCATAAATAGTATCATAAAACAATCAAGCGGCGCACGATGTTGCTTCGCTGTTGTTTGTTAATCAACTGACTGCAAATGTTCTTTGTCCCATGGTAGCCACTTTACGCTCGCATTTACCAATACATGCTTACATTTCATTTGCCTTCACACTCCAAAATTGGTCAAGTAGTTTGGTTACAATGGCAAAAATAATGAAAAAAATTTGAAAAAAAAAAATCGAACTTTTTTAAAGAAATTTCAGATTCCACTGTCCTAAAATCAGAAAAATTGTATGGGGGACAAAAAGTTAGCCCCCTATCCTATAGAGAATTTAATTTGTGAACATTTTAAGACTAATTGTGCAATAATCGGATGTACCGTTTCTTATATTTACCTATTTTTCTTGAAAGGCCTTAACCAAAATTTTCTGGAAGAGTAAAATTTCAACAACAAAATTGGGTTTATTCATTAAACTTTATTAAGGAGTAATACTCAAGATTATTTAATTCCATTTAATATGTGTTTTTAAGTGCACAATATCTCTGAAAACAGCGATTAATAGGGAAAAAATTAATTGAATAAAAAAATGTCTGCATTCTGCGATTTTATAGAGAGGATAAATAATGAGCGATGTGAGTAAGTACTTTTTACTACTCTTTTGTGATTTTCTGCATCTGTTACACGTATTATTGTCCAAAAAATAGTCTTCCATGATATTCTCGAACCAATAACCTTGATATCGCCATTCAAAAACTATTAAGTTCTGATGAAATCTCTCACCGTGTTCATCACTTTCAGCACCTAAGCTTGTAGGGATATTATAAAGATGTGAATGCTAGAAATGAAGTTTAGGCGGAATATTACTTTCCTTGCTATATAGTTTGCAATAAAGCAGCTTTATTTTGTCTAGAAATCCACAAACAGAACAAAAGTTCTAAATATTTCACGATAGGTCGGGTGCTTTTTGTTACTGCTTGCAGCAGTTTTTAACAAACTGTTTATGGATTTCTAGGTAACAAAAAGTTACTTTATTGCAAAAGATTGTAATATGCCGCCCAAAATTCCTTCACATCTTCATAATTCCCTACAAACTTAGGTGCTGAAAGTGATGAACACGGTGAGAGATTTTATAAGGACTTAATAGTTTTTGAATGGCGATATCAAGGGTCTTGGTACGAGGATATGATGGGAGACTATTTTTGGAAAATCATACGTGTAACAAATGCAGAAAATCACAAAAGAGTAGTCAAAAGTACTTACTCACATCGCTCATTATTTATCCTCTCTTTAAAATGGCGAAATTCAGATATTTTTTTATTCAATTATTTTTTTTTCCTATTAATCGCTGTTTTGAGAGATATTGTGCAATTAAAAATACGTAATAAATGGAATGAAATAATCTTGAGTATTACTCCTTAATAAAGTTTAATGAATAAACCCAATTTTGTTGTTGAACTTTTACTCTTCCCGAAAATTTTTGGTTAAGGTCTTTCAATAAAAATAGGCAAATATAAAAAATAGTGCATCCGATTATGGCACGATTAGTCTTAAAATGTTCACAATTAAATTCTTTTTAGGATAGGGGGGCTAACTTTTTGACCCCCATAAAATTTTTCTGATTTTAGGACAGTGAAATATGAAATTTCTTTAAAAAAGTTCGATTTTTTTTTTCAAATTTTTTTCATTATTTTTGCCATTGTAACCAAAATACTTGACCAATTTTGGAGTGTGAAAGCAAAAAATGTTTGTTGGAGCTCCCTCTACCAGCACTTCCTAGATGTCAAATCGCCACGATGTCTAATACAACTTTTTGGTGCACTTATGTGATGCAATGTCTTGCATATATGGCCTTTTCCAGATTTTTACCAATATTTCAAAAACTGGGTCTGCCACAAAAAAATGGAGATGATATTCGGAATCAGCGTAAAATTTCGCTTTAGAAAAGTATTATTTTATTCTTGGTGATTTTTGGTGTCGAGTAGTGTAATCAAAAGAATTTTGGAGAAGTGGGAGCCACTTAAAAGCTATTTTCGCCTGGTCTCATTTAGAGATAAGCGTAAACAACAGAAACTATTTATGAAGAATTGGAAAGAATTCAAAACAAGGCTTATTTTAGACTGAAGTATGTTCTTAACTTTTTCAATGAATTTAACGAGAGCCCGTTCACTTCGGTATTACAGACCCAGGGCTGCTGAATGAGGGCGGTGTTCACGTACTCCTCCCAAGTCGTCAGATGCCAACGAGTGCTGGAGGTTGACCTGAACAACCTTTAGGCCCATTGGGAACGTTTAGGGTTCGAATTCCTCGGCGAGCTGCAAACCTTCCAAAATCTTGTCAGTCATCTGCTTCCTCGTCGTCCCCTTTGGGTTGAAAATTTTCACTTTAGCGTGCCACACGCTAAAGCGAAGAGTAAACCCCGCTTTTTCCAGCGGTCCAATACTTTTCTCGTTGATGATGAGAAGGAAATATGTGCTATTTTTGCGATTGCTCCTGCTTTATGGCCATCCAGTCATGCATGGGCATATTGCGGTTATGAGCCTGGAGATTTTTTAACAGCTTATCGCTGCTAATTTCTAGTTTCGGGAGCCATATCCGAGCCCGGGGTATCCGTGCAATTTCTGATACCGGGATAAGCTTAATTTTTAAGCCTTCCCCGACATCCCCCAAAGTCCAGCAGGCACTTTTGCAGAAACTCCTTTGACTGCTGATCCTCACATTTGTCCACCCTTTGTGGTGGGGAGATTTCCCTCCGGGTTGGTCATCACAAAGTCTACCTTTTCTCTAGGACGGGTTTTGCACTGTTGGTGGTTGCGTCAACTAGAGCACCCTTTAGACTACTTTGCGCCACCTCCGCCAATATTTTACCCTCCACCAGCTCTCCGGCTGAAGTAGAGGGTCCATCACAAGTGGTTTTACTCTTCTTTTCAGGCGCAAGAGGCCTCTTCCAGAGACCTGTTATGCTTAACACCTGGAGTTTTTTCGGTGGTTTCAAAATACGCCCGGTACTCGTCGACCACCGCCTGCAATTTTAGTTGGTCCGCGGCAACCTTGGGATGGACTTGCTCTTTCCGTTTTATGCTTTCCAGGACAGACAAAGCAAGATGATACCGTCTTCTCGCCTGAGATGATTTGGACCTATCATGGTTCTTTGCCGGCTTTGTTATTGTGTCCTGGCTGGAAGACAGTTTCTGGTCCGAGGAAAAGCTCATATCCTCCAGGCGGGTGGCGTACGTTACCCCAATGTCCCGTCCTGTCAGGAGCGTTTGGTTTTTTCATTTGTTGTTGTTGATGTTGTATTGTTTTTATTTTTATTTAATTCATTCATTTTTTTTTGTCCCACGAGTATGCACGGGAAGGGTTGGTCACTCGTCCGCAGAGCCGGCTTGCATAGAGAAGGTACTTATACAACCGACCTTACCCGGGCGTCGGAGGGGACCGTTCAAGATCGGCTATTCAATTGCCACCCGTTGACCATTCAGCCATCAGCACGGGTACCTCAACACCTTGGCTTAGGGTGGTTGGTTCTTACCTACTTTATCTGTTCCCCACCAAAATGGTAGAGGTTAACAGTGTCACCAGCGTGAAGGAAAAGGAGGAGGTTGAAAGTGAGAGGTGAGAGGCTTCATTTCCGAGGATCTGCCATCGAGTTAACACATCACTAACCTTTGTGAACCCATTCATAAAGTCTACCTGCGTCCACCTGCGATTTTATTTTTTACATCAAATAAAGTCAAATAACTTTGGGTACAAATGCGCATGTACAGATATGGATATCTCAATCATTAATATAGCACGACTGATGGAATTTCATCCACTTAATGAGATCGGGCCGTTATAAAGTAATATTCTAAAATTTTCGAAAATGGGCGACACCACTCCCACTTATTAAAGGACAAAATTTTAAAGTTTTATAAGTCATAACTCAGAAACTATAACAGATATATCGATGAAATTTGGTATGAGTGATGTACCTACTAAGGCAAATATTTGGACGAAAAATTTCCAAAATCGGTTGACGACTACGCCCACTTTTATAATTGGTATTATAAAGCGGTGTAATTAAAACATTTTAAGCGATATCTTTGTCAAATATAAAGATAATTCATTGAAATTTTGTACATGCGTGTGCATTTTTAAAAAAATTTTAAATTTTGACGAATTATTTTGAGGTACCCTGTTACTGTAGGCCTATGAATTTTCTACCACAAAAATTTCAAATTATTAGCTTTGCGATGCAGTTTAAATCTTTGAAATATCTCTATTGGTTAAAAAGTTATGATTTTTGCAACGAAAAAAACCAGAAGGCGCCATAGTGCGGCGTTAATTCTGTTTAAGGCTTACAGATGTAAAATAACTGATATATTTTAGTTTTTGTTAACCGTATATCTTGTATTACTTTGAAATAAATTGCTCTGACGTTAATGGAACTTATGCCTCTATTATTAATTTATTTTGGTTACTTGCGCAATTCAGTTCAGCGATAGCGTCATGTAAATCATCGTATATGACCTCTGAATAAAGCTGATTAGAATACCTTGCCTTTGCCCATTCAGTTGTAGGTATGTACATATGGTGTGATCCTAGCTTAACAATATTTAAAATTTTATTAAACTAAAATATATTTACATATTACATATACAGAACGTTTTCCGGCTGAAATTGGTAGTAAAGAAGCGATTTCGGTTAGGTTTGGGACTTTTTGAATTTTGCCCTGCAATAAAGACTCTGTAGAAGGAATTCGATTTTGCGGGGGAGGTCTTTTTAAAAACGAAAAAAATAACATCAGAAATGTAATAAGTAGCCGAAAACTCATTGTATGCCACCACAGAAAAATTTAAATTCAAAAAAAGTGTAAAAGAATCATAACGCTAGTGTGTATGTATTAACACGCATTTACATAACTTTTTTTTACTTGAAAAACTGTATTCTGTGTGAATGCCTTCAGGATGCCACATATGTACGTACATACATATGTATGTACATTGTGCATATGTATGTAAACAGGTAGGTATATAGAGTTGAGCTAATGTTGCATTCAACGGTCATAAAATCGTATTTGCCTTTACATACATATGTAGATATGCATGTACATTAGACTGTATCACAAAAAAAAGAAGTTCAAGCAAGAAAGGGTTATTTTGACCCATTTTATGCAGTCAGGTAATATATTAGTCAGGAAATAGTATTTTTAAGGTCGCTAGAAGATTAATATGTTCTAGAAAATTATTCGCCATAAAATTTCGGTAGGGGTCTCCTCAGAAAAAATCTTTGTAAAATTAACTTAAATACCAGAGGAAGCTAGAAGTTTATGTACATATATTTCTCTGAATGTTAAATTTTTTTTTTCTAGTTCTACTGAAGCGAACGAAATATGTACTTCTTTTGCAAAAGATAGGGTTAACGCAATAATGAAGTAAAAACCCTACTCTCAAGATTGGTGTAACAAACTTGGGGATCGGACCATAAATACCGAAGATATGAAAAAAATTAATTTTAGCGACATCTAGCGGCGTCCAAACAAAAAATAAAAAAATTTCCAGAAATGTTTTAGAAAAAGGAATCATATAGGAGAGCGTACGGTAATTTTTTTTTGGGTTAATAGGTATAAGGCGATATGCCTAATGTACATACCTACATACATATATACATATTGCTTGCTTAGAGTGCAAATTGTGTAAGTCCTTTTTTCAAACTTTGTAGGAGAGACAAAAAACAAAAAATAAAAAAAAATAGGAAATAAAAAAAAATATTTCTGTTCATATAAATATTTTGGACTTACACAATTTTCATATCACTGAGTAGAAATGTGACAAGTATCACAGACTTGTTTAGCGTGGTGCGTATTTGGTTTGTCTAGCGTTCTACATAAAAATACACTTTTTCATAAAAGTGGACTTACACAGTTTTCACTCTAAGCTAGCGATATGTATTTTTTATTTTTGCTTCAATATTCTGATGTCGAGTATTTTAGTCACATGTCCCTCATATCAGACAATATAGTGAGTAGAAGTGAATTTTTGGCAAATATTGAATTTGTAACATACATACTTGCTCAAGGACAATATAGAAAGGGATATATTTATCAAAATATACCAAAGTTTTGATTGTTATATCGTTGATATGCATTAGGGTTGTCATTAAAAAAAATTGAATTAAAATTTGTTTGGATTTACCTAATATCCTTGTGTCTCGACTCTAGTGCTTCCTCATTCAGTGCTTCTATCGGTCAATCGATGTGGTTAATTACATCGGCTCCATGTACAAGGATTTTATGTACTGTTACCGGCATAAAATACGACGGAACACCTATAATTTATATACATACTAGCTGACCCGGCAGACGTTGTTCTGCTAAAATTTATTCCTATGAAGCCTAAAGAAAAGTCTTTGATTACCGTATTGATTACCGTAGGCATCACTATTTAAAGAGCTCTTTGTTGAAGTCCTCCTCAACAGCTTTGATTTGATACCAATATCGCTCAGAAACTTTCCACGTTTTGACCCATATCTGGGGACCCGGCCTAGGCATCGCAATGAAAGTAACTTTATATTGAAGACCTGTTCAACACCTTTCATTTGATACCAATATTGCTCGAAGACTTGCTGGCTCGATCTGGGTCAACATTAGGCCTGTATTCCGGGAAGCTCCCACTTTTTCGAAATTCTATATACCCTATTATGTGCGCTAACACCACATGAATCTGCTGTGAAAATTTCATAGAGATCGGTTGATTACTTTGGTGGTCTATAAAGGACACACATGCACACATACGCACATACACTCATACACACGAATTTTACCAATATTCGGACTTTTCCGTAAGGATTTTTCAAAATTTTTACACCTTTTATATATATATAGATACTAGCATACCCGGCCAAGCTTCGCATTGGCTTTCAGTTATCAACAGTCATCATCATCTTATTAGTGATTTGATATTCAAAATAAAAGATACTTTTATTTTGTGATCTGATTCGCCATCCTGATAAAACATACTTTTTATACTCAGCTGTACTAGTACACAGAGTATTATAGTTTTAATCACATAACGGTGGATTGTAACAGAATGAAATAATCGAGATAGATATAGACTTATATATATCAAAATGATCAGTGTGAAAAGAGAAATCGATTGAGCCATGTCCGTCCGTCCGTCCGTCCGTCCGTCCGTCTGTCCGTCTGTCCGTCTGTCCGTCCGTCCGTCTGTAAACACTCTAACTCGCGCAAAAATTGAGATATTTTGATGAAATTTGAAATGCAAGTTGGTATCGACACTGGGACGGTTGGTATTGAAAATGGGCGAAATCGGACCATGACCACGCCCACTTTTCCTATATAGAAAAAATCGGAAATTTGGTATCTCAGCCACTAATATAGCTAGAGTGATGAAATTCTACCCACGTGTTGAGCTCAGGCCTCTAAGAAGAAATTTGATGGAATTTTGGAAATTGGGCGGTGCCACGCCCACTTATTAAGGAGCAAATATTGAAAGCTTTATGAGTCATAACTCAGAAACTGTTGAAGATATATCGATGAAATTTGGTACGCGTCATATACTTACTTAGGCAAATGTTTGGACGAAAAATTGTTAAAATCGGTTGACGGCCACGCCCACTTTTATATATGGGTATTATAAAGTGACCTAATAAAAACATTTTAAGCGATATCTCTGTCAAATATAAAGATATATCATTGCAATTTTATGCCAGGAGGCCACCTGCGGACATACAACGAAAAACACAAAAATTTTGAAAAATGGGCGTGGCACCGCCTCTTTTTAGAAGCTGGAATATACGAGATTTCTGAGCCCATAGCTCGACAAATAATTGATATATAATGACGAAACTAGGTGTGTACACTTTTATTACTTGTGGTAATACATGTTGAAAATTTTAGCGAAATCGGTGGACGACCACGCCCACTTTTATATATGGGTATTATAAAGTGGCCTAATAAAAACATTTTAAGCGATATCTTTGTCAAATATAAAGATAATTCATTGAAATTTTGTGACAAGAGTTCCACAATAGACCGGAAACAAAAAATATACAAATTTTGGAAAATGGGCGTGGCACCGCCTCTTTTTAGACAAAGGAATATACGAGATTTCTTAGCCTATAACTCGACAAATAATTGAGATATTATGACGAAACTTGGTTTATACACTTTTATAACTTGTGTGTTAATAGACACGCAAAAATTTATTGAAATCGGTTTATGACCACGCCTACTTTTTAACAAAGATATTTCTGGAACACCCTTTGGGAATTTGTAACGTGACATCTTTGTAACTAGAAGTCATAAAGGAATGAAATTTTGCACAAAGAATAATATTCATATGCTTAGTTGGATGACTGATAAAAATTTTGAAAATGGCCGTGGCTACGCCCACTTTATGCAAAACTCGCTTTATATAAAATCTATCAAACGCAAACAAACAATGAAAACATACAGCTGAGTATCCAATGTTCGATTCCACTCGAACTTAGGCTTCCTTACTTGTTATTACTGGCTTCTATTTTCAAAAAATGAAATATAGGATATTCTTTGATTTGACTGGAAATCAAATCACAAATAAAAATTTGTCTGTATTTGGATAAAGAACGAAATCAGAAATAAAATTTATTTATTTTATGAAATCAAAAAGGATTTGACTCACGCTACGCTAAAATTCATGAATTCACTGCGGTGTCGCTGTTGTGTTCTATTTCTATTTACAGCAAAATATCAGGACATATTTGAAATCCGGCCTTATTCCGCGAGGTAACATAGTTCAAAAGGACATTAGAAGAAAATATAGAGCTTCGAAATACGAAAATAATGACGTATCAATTTCAAAAATCGGATGAAAAATAACAAAATTACAAGAAAAAAACATTTCGGAATTCGGAATTTCGCGGGATCAGAAAAGAATTTTTTTTCGTCCCTTAATTCCCTCAATATAAGCTTCAAATTTAGGGTGAACTTTCACCACTTTACATATAATGAATTGCTTAAAAGAAAAGAGTTAAATAATAGGTACATTAAATATTCGTAGTGACGTAACTTTGTTGTTTATTAATTTAGTAAAACCGTTTAAAGGCAACATTGTCATGAATTTTGAAACACTTTCATTTGGCAAAACAAACTAATTCATGGACATGCAAATAGGTTAGCTGACCCAAGTATGTGAAAACGACTTCAGAGCTCAAAAGGACATTAGAAGGAAGTGTAGAGCTTCAAAATACGAAACTAATGACGTATCAATTTTTAAAATCGGATGAAAAATAACAAAGCTACAATAAAAAAACGATTTCAGCGGTATTTCGCGGGGTCAAACAAATTTTTTTTGTGTCCCTTAACCCTCTAATCATAAGCTTCAAATTTAGGGGCGGACTTTTACATCTTTATATTTCATATGGGGACGAACCCAGTCTAATATACATACATTGATTAATCATGCAGCAAATAGGTTTGTTCCATAACCAAAAACTTGGGAATTGTTATACATACATTTTTTCTTAAAAAAGTTAATACCTATACTGAGGTAAATGCCCACGGAAGACGTATGAATCGAAAAAAAAAATAATATACAGTTTCCCAGTATTTTTTTTTACATTCGTATAAATAGATAGTCATAACTCAAAACTCCCATTTACTTTTAAAATGTTGTAATTGTAATTGAAAAACTTCAGATAAAATTACATGTAATTGTCATCGAAAAGGTATCAATTACAAGTAATTCTGAATGAAATTCATCAATTACATGTAAGTCTGCTGTTATGACCCACCCAGTTTGATTGATTTTTATGCTCAAAATAACTATGTATGCTCTTAGGTGTAGGTATGTACTAGCTTAGGGATGTGCCAACACCCAAAAAAATTAACTAATTCACTGTTCAATTACATGTAATTGAACACTATTCGGTAACAATTACATGTAATTGAATACTACTGTTATTTTAAAGCAGCATTTCAATTACAATTGCAAAAATGTAATTGGAGAATTTTCCATTACAATTACTTGTAACCTGACTTAGGAATCATAATGAGTTCATCACTATGTAAAAGCGCTGCCTTTCAGTTGACACCAATATCGTTGAGAAATTTTCCGGGACAATCCGGGTCCACGTTTTGACCCACATCTAGGGACCTGACCCAGGAATCATAGTGAGTTCATCTCTGTATAAAGGCCCGGCTAGGCATCACAATTGTAATAGTTCTATGTTGAAGTCCTCATCAAGACCTTTCATTTGATACCAATATCCTCAAAATCTCCGTTGTATCTGTACGAGAAACTCGCGTTTGCAAGATCACTCAGATCTTGTAATTTGGTTGTACCTAGTTTTAATTTCGCTGACTCTACACGGCTGTTTTTCGTTAACACCATTCGCATTTGGAATTCAATCCCAGCTAAGGAACAACGTGAACAAAAGCTGTAAGCAAACTCTCTTTGACTACTTCTCTTAACAAGAGCTAAAGTCTTAAACTGATCATTTTAATTTCAATATATTTTTAATTTTTGTTAATTATTGTTAAAGTTATGTCTTAATGTATTTATTGTAACTAGAAGTTCCCACTGCTGTCGAAAATCGACAGTTTTCTAGAAGTTATGCTATTCCAGAACACAAAAATATTTTTAACTTTATGCTATTTTTTATTCAAGTTTATCTTTATTTGATTCAAAACACACTTTTAGTTCAAAAACAAAAATTTTTCATATTCAAATTCCATTTTTACCTAAGTTGGCACTGGTTTTTTTATACTCAGCTGTACTAGTACACAGAGTATTATAGCTTTAATCACATAACGGTGGATTGTAACAGAACGAAATAATCGAGATAGATATAGACTTACATATATATATCAAAATGATCGGGGTGAAAAGAGAAATCGATTGAGCCATGTCCGTCCGTCTGACGTCCGTTTTGATGAAATTTGAAATACAAGTTGGTATCGAGACTGGGACGGTTGGTATTGAAAATGGGTGAAATCGGACCATGACCACGCCCACTTTTCCTATATAGAAAAAATCGGAAATTTGGTATCTCAGTCACTAATTGAGCTGGAGCGATGAAATTTTACCCACGTGTTGAGCTCAGGCCCCTATGAAGAAATTTGATGAAATTTAGGAAAATGGGCGGTGCAACGCCCACTTATTAAGGGGCAAACATTTAAAGTTTTATGAGTCATAACTCAGAAATCATTCAAGATATATCGATGAAATTTGGAACACGTGATGTACTTACTTGGGCAAATATTTGGACGAAAAATTGCCAAAATCGGTTGACAACCACGCCCACTTTTATATATATGTGTTATAAAGGGGCCTAATAAAAACATTTTAAGCGATATCTCTGTCAAATATAAAGATATATCTACTTTTTAACAAAGATATTTATGGAACACTCTTTGGGAATTTGTAACGTGACATCTTTGTAAAAGTCATAGTCTTTGTAGAAGTCATAAAGGAATGAAATTTTGTACAAAGAACAATATTCATATGCTTAGTTGGATAACTGATAAAAATGTTGAAAATGGGCTTGGCTACGCCCACTTTATGCAACACTCGCTTTATATAAAGTACACCGTGTTTCCATAAAACGCAAACCAACAATGAAAGCAGACAGCTGAGTATCTAATGTTCGATTCCACTCGAACTTAGGCTTCCTTACTTGTTTGTTTTAGTTTGGACACAACCCATGACGCCTAAAAGCAGGCAACAGAAATATTATAAAAATTATTTTAGGTAAAATTGTCTTTTGCAATAACATTAAGCTAGGAATTTTCTGCAACAACAACAATTACACAGAAATTTTCCAACGGCGATTGTGCACGTATTTTCCAACTGATTTTAATGAAAATCAAAATGGACCTATTCTAGGGAATTCCCTTTCTAATGACGGTCTAACTTTTAAAATCGGTTCAGTAGAATCGCCAAAAAGTCGCGGACAAAATTCATGTTAGCGTATTAATATATAGATAGATATTTTCCATTATTTATGGCCGCTGTGGTGCAGTGCTCGCCTGCTATGCCAGGGTTCTCGGGTTCAAACCCCAGTCCAAGTAAACACCAAAAAAAAATTTCTAATTAGTAAATCCAATTATTGGGTTTTTTAAGAGCAGCGGTCACCTCTCGGCAGTGGGCGACATACCCTCCGAGTGTATTTCTGCCATGAAAAAGCTTCTCACAAATAATGCATTCGCCGTTCGGAGCCAGCATAAAACTGTAGGTCCACCCAATTGGTAGGAAAAACAAAAAGGAGCACACCTCGAATTGGGAGAGAAGCCCGGGGATAAAACTGATCAGAGTTATAATAGCGCCATTGTATTATTATTATTGTTATTTATATAATTTTTGTACTACAAACTAGGAATCACAATGAGTACTATTCTATGTAAAATCCCTGTTCAATACCTTTAATTTGATACCAATATTGTCCAAAAATATTCAGGGGAAAGCCGGGTCCACGTTTTGACCTTTTTACCTATATCTCGGGACCGACTTCCGGATTTCAAAAAAATATGCATATGAACCATCTAGGGCAAGGTACTCAGCTGGTGTGTAAATTTGGTCAAAATCCCTCCACGTATTTGGGCGAAAGCCGGCGACAAATAAATGGACTTAATCTTTATATATATACTAGCATACCCGGCCAAGCTTCGCAGCGACAAACAAAAGCTTTTATGTTATAATGGGTCTCTCCCTTTACCTTTACCTTTACCTTTACCTTTACCTTTACCTTTACCTTTACCTTTACCTTTACCTTTACCTTTACCTTTACCTTTACCTTTACCTTTACCTTTACCTTTACCTTTACTTTTACCTTTACCTTTACCTTTACCTTTACCTTTACCTTTACCTTTACCTTTACCTTTACCTTTATCTTTACCTTTACCTTTATCGGGACCACCCATCACCATCCGAGCTCACTACTTGAACCATTTCTGGGAAACCGACTCAAAAAATAACTATGAAAATATCTGTATGTTGAAGCCCTGCTCGACACCTTTCATTTGATACCAATATCGCCTAGAAGCATTCGAGGGTCATCCGCGTCCACGTTTTGACCCATATCTGGAGACCCGACCTAGGCATCGCAATGAAAATAACTCTATGTTGAAGGCCTGCTCAGCACCTTTCGTTTGATACCCATATTGCTCAAACACTTGCTGGGTCCACATTTGGGCCTATATTCCGGGAAGTTTCCACTTTTTCGAAATTCTATATACCCTATTATGTGCGCTAGTACCACGTGAATCTACTGTGAAAATTTCAAAAAGATCGGTTGAGTACTTTGGGAGTCCATAAAGGACACACGCACACACACACGCACGCACACACACACACACACACACACACACACACACACACACACACACACACACTTAGACAGATTTGAAGAAATCGTCGAGAAAATAGCCATGGATGCAACTAACAGACCGCGCTTCATGATCGCAGGAGATTTCAATGCCTGGGCAATAGAATGGGGCTCAAAGCGGACTACTTCAAAAGGCAGAGCTCTGCTTGAAGCATTCGCTTGCTTAGATGTAGTCCTGCTAAACACAGGCAGTGAAAACACCTTTTCTAAAAACGGCCGCGGTTCCGTAATCGATATAACATTTGTTAGCTCCAACCTTTATAGGCTTTCCGATTGGAAAATCAGCGAATGTTACACTCAAAGTGACCACTCGGCGATATTAATAGATGTTACAATGAGCGAGGGAGAACGGCCAACTAAGAAACCCCGTCCAAAGCGTCAAGGCTGGAAAGTAAACACATTCGACCAAGAAGTATTCATGGAAATGTTCCCTAGAACTGAGCACAGCGGGCATGCGAATGACATGGCTACTGCAATAATGAACGACTTACGGGCGGCTTGTGACACATCAATGTCACGGAAAATGAAATCCAGGCATCAATCTGCCACGTACTGGTGGAACGAAAATATAAGTTCACTACGAAAGGAGTGCATCAAAGCTCGAAGGAACTTTCAACGTTCAAGAGGTAGAGCTGATTTCGAGGAACTAAGAGCAAAATTCAAATCGGCTCGACGCTCCCTCAAAATGGCTATCAAGCAAAGCAAGCGTCAATGTTTTCTAGAACTTTGCGATGATGCAGAGAATAACCCGTGGGGGACCGCATACAAGATTGTGACTAAAAAATTAAAAACAGGCAGGGAGTCTACACCAACATGCCCTATTTTCCTGGAGCAAGTGGTAACAACTCTTTTTCCTGTCCAAAGGAAACTAGTTTCCTCTATTTCGAGTGACATACTGCAATCATTTGAAGAAGTAACGGACGAAGAAATTCTCCAGGCAGCCAACGGGCTCAAGGAGAGCAAGTCGCCCGGACCAGATGCGATACCTAACAAAGTACTTAAAGTAGCATTTGAACATGCTACACCAGTGTTCACGAACCTGTTTAATTCGTGTCTAGCAGAAGGTACATTTCCAACGATATGGAAACACCAAAAATTGGTACTGCTACCTAAGCCTGGTAAAGATCCCACTGTACCATCTAGCTACAGGCCCATATGCCTACTCGACTCGGCAGGCAAAGTCCTAGAGAGAGTCATCTACAACCGCCTCGAAGGGGAAGTAATGGCATTAGGAGGCATATCTGAGAATCAGTTTGGCTTTAGGAAAGGAAGATCCACCGTTCACGCAGTGGAGGCGGTGAAAAAGGTAGCCCAAGACGCCATAAGTGGCACCCGATGGCTGTCAGGAACCAAAGAGTACTGTCTTATAGTAACACTGGACATAAAGAACGCATTCAATACTGCCAACTGGGCAAAAATACTAGATGCGCTTGATCGAATCGGAGTGCCAAAATACCTTACAAGGTTAATACGAAGTTACTTCGAAAATCGAACGCTAGAGTACGAAACGTCGGCCGGCACTAAGAAACTAAAGGTTACAGGCGGCGTTCCACAAGGTTCAGTGCTAGGCCCCCTGCTATGGAACATTATGTATGACGGCATTCTACGCCTTAGATTCCCGGAAGGTGTAAAAATATTTGGCTTTGCTGATGACATAGCCCTGGTTGTTACTGCTAAGCAACTAGACGATATACGCACAAAAACAAACGAAAGTATAAGCAGCGTGAAAAGATGGCTGGACAAAAATGGCTTGCAGCTAGCGGAGCAGAAGACAGAGTCAGTGCTGATATCAAGCAGGAAAAAAGTGGAGCACACTATAATAAGAAGCGGTAGTCACGATATCGTCACACTACAAACAATAAAGTACCTTTATGATAGATCGAAGACTGTCCTTTAAAAATCATATTGAATACGCAAACGAAAAGGCATCAGCGACTGTGACAGCATTATCACGCATAATGCTGAACTCACGTGGTCCAAAGCAACGGCGGCGACAACTACTTGCGTGCGTCGTAAGGAGCCAAATTCTCTACGGCGCTCCTGTGTGGCACCACGCTATAGAACATCAGTCGTGTTTTCGCTGCATCAAGTCGACTTACCGTCTGTGCGCGCTGAGAGTATGCTGTGCGTTTAAAACCGTATCGGATGAGGCCGCACTAGTAATTGCCAGTCTATACCCTATAGACATACTAGCAAAAGAAGCTGCAATTATTGCACAGAACGATGTCCAGCGTTCCAAGGCGAGAGAGGCCAGCATGCATAGCTGGCAGTTTAGATGGAGTAACTCCACGAAGGGACGCTGGACACATAGATGCATACCAGATTTGAAATGCTGGTTGGAACGAGCACACGGCGAAGTCGATTTCTACCTGACGCAGTTCCTATCTGGGCACGGTTGTTTCAAGGCCTATCTCTTTCGCTTTAAGCACGAGTCGAACCCAACGTGCGATCACTGCGGGGGGCAAGCAATAGATGATGCATACCACGTATTCTTTGAGTGTGCGAGATTCTACGAATCTAGAAACAAACTCCGTAGAATATTTGGAGGTGACTATACACCTGAGTCGTTCGTGAAGCATATACTAGAAAGCAAGGCAAAATGGACTGCAGCGAGTAACGTAATAGCAGACACCATGAAAACACTGAGAAGCCTAGAGAGAAGAAGGCGAGCAAAGGGCGACTAAATGAGCACTAATTGTGTCCTTCTAATCATAGGCACGTCTAACAATGACCACCTTGTGTGGAACGGATACGCACAGGAGCTCGGCCTCCTGCATCCGTTACGCGCGTGGTGCGGAGCTTTGGCCTCCGCAGACCACCTAACATTAACCACTTCGAGTGGAACGGATACGTACAGGAGCTCGGCCTCCTGCATCCGTTACGGATACGTACAGGAGCTAGGCCTCCTGCATCCGTCATCGCGTGTGGTGCGGAGCTTTGGCCTCCGCAGACCACCTAATATTGTGAACTTTGAATGAAACGGATACGTACCGGAGCTCGGCCTCTTGCATCCGTTACGGATACGTACAGGAGCTAGGCCTCCTGCATCCGTCATCGCGTGTGGTGCGGAGCTTTGGCCTCCGCAGACCACCTAATATTGTGAACTTTGAATGAAACGGATACGTACAGGAGCTCGGCCTCTTGCATCCGTTACGGATACGTACAGGAGCTAGGCCTCCTGCATCCGTCAATGCGCGTGGTACGGAGCTTTGGCCTCCGTAGACCACCTAACACTGACCACTTTTATAAAATAATATGGGTGAAGCCTTTTAAGGCAGACTGAGGGCAATAACGCGACCATTACGGACTGTGAACTAGTGCTCAACCCACCTCCCGACGGTAGCTTGACGGTAGTACCGGGGGGTTCGGTACGATGACAGTAGGAGGTTTAGTTCGGGTTAGAGTCCCACACTGACGGGGTAAAGGCTTTCGATGCTTCCTCCTCGTAAAAAAAAAAAAAAAAAAACACACACACACACACACATTCATTTTTATATAATAGATAAATTAGCTGTACTGTATTGGCCCACTTCCTATTATAGGTATTAGAAGCGAAAAACGGCACACTTTAAAATAAGTTGGAAGTATCTAGTTACAAAACTTTCCTCGAGCTGCCTACCTCAGCAAAAGTCAGATAAGTTTAAAAAAAAAGTGAAGGAAAAAATGTCCACTCCTGTACACATAATTGAGTACCGGGCCTAAGAATCGCAATAAAAATAGCTCTATGCATCAGCCCTGGTCAACAACTGTAATTTTATATCGGTATTGCTCAACAACATCCCGGGGTCATCCAGGTCCACGTATTGACTCAAATCTGTGGACCCGACATAGGAATCATAATGAATTAATTTCTATGTAAATTTTCTATGTAAAATACCCTTCATTTGATACCTTTGCTTACTTTAATTGGCACGTAACCGTCTAGACGATTTTGGCTGAGTATAATTGTAAAAAAACGAAACGAAAATTTTCCCCAATCGTTGATAATATTTATTTATCCAGCAACAAACTGAATTTAACAAAAATTAAACTGATTAAGAAATTTATTCGTGTTGCTCTGCCCTCTGTTCACGTGCGCGATGGTGTATGGCTCCCGCTTTCATTCTCCCTTTTTGGTATTTGATTTTTATCAGCCAATCAGCGATCACCACTCATTCGTTCGTTAACTTTACAGATGATGGGGCCTATGGCGATTGCGTTGCCAGATTGTTCGCAACACTCCCCCCCGGTATATCCTGTCCATCAGGGTTTACCGCGCTTTTAAGATCCAAAACGGCCATCTTCACAGCAGGTCGCTCAAAAATTCCAGCGGCTGTCTTGAGCGTAGCGCTTCTAACTCTTCCATCACCACTCCTTCGCACCTCGATAACCCTACCTTTTGGCCAGCAATTTCTTGGATTGTTTGGGTCCACTATGTAGGCAACATCGCCAACTTCGATATCTTTCACATCCGCAAACCATTTTGTTCTTCGGGTAATTGTGGGTAGGTACTCGTTAAGCCAACGCCGCCAAAATGCATCTGAAAGTTGCTGCGATGTTCGCCATCCTCGACGCATGAATACACCGTCGGAAATTGGTTCTGTAATCGGCTTAACACCACTTGAGCTGCCTAATAAAAAGTGGTTGGGCGTAAGTGCCTCTTCACCCCCATGATTTATAGGAATGTTGGTTAAAGGGCGTGAGTTGATCGTCATCTCTACTTCCATTAATGTAGCTCGAAGAAGCTCACCGGCTAGTCTTCAAAACCTTTTGGAGCACATCTTTGACTGAGCGGACCAACCGCTCCCAAGCTCCGCCCATGTGTGGCGATGCAGGTGGTATAAATTTCCATTTGAGGGTAGCTGAAGAGAACGTTTTCGTCAGACGGTTTCGATCCAGGACCTCGAATTCAGACCTTAGTTCTCTCTCAGTTCCTTTAAAATTCGTGCCGTTATCGCTCCATAAATCCAAGGGGCTCCCTCTACGAGCCAAAAAATTTCATACGGCTAAGATGCAGGAGTCTGTAGATAGTGAATATGCGATTTCCAGATGCACTGCCCTGGTTGTCAAGCAGGTGAACAAAACACCGTATCGCTTTTCTGTGCTTCTTCTAACTGCAACCAGAAGTGGGCCAAAGTAATCTACGCCGACGTAGAAAAACGGACGACAGAACTGTGCGGTACGGGCTGGAGGTAGACAGGCCATCCTTGGTGGTTGCGGTTGGGCAGATCTGTTTTTGCATGCCTGACAACATCGGCGAGTTGTATTGGCCACCACTCTGAGCTTTGGGATCCAATAATACTGCCGGATTTCGTTGATGACTGTCTCCATGTTAGCATGATGGTATTTTATGTGATAGTCATATACAATCAATTGCGTAATATGGTGGTTTTTTGGCAGCAAAACCGGGTCCATTTTTATGCGGCTGTCTATTCTTAAAACACCGTGGTCGTCTATATAGGGTGATAATTTGTATATTTTATTGGATTTATCAAGGGTCTTACCGATTGACAACGCGACTATTGAATCACTGAATTCGTCTTGCTGAGCTCTTTTCCAAAGATGGTGTTCCGCTTTGCGGTAATCGTCAGTACTTGGAAGGCCGGGGTCCGCTTGATTATCGCGCAACACACTCAGCCAAATACGAACACAGTAAAAAGTCATGGCTGTTGCTCGAAGTAGGCGCCAAGATGAAAATGAATCCGGTTTAGGTCCAACATAGTGTTGTGGAGGTAAAAAATGAGCTCCGACAAACTGTGGACGAAGTTCTTCACTTGAAAATGTTCGCCACTCTTAGGGTTTTGGCCATTCGGTATGCGGAATGTACAAGAAAGACGGTCCATTGAGCCAGCGACTGTCGTTGGAAAAGTCTGGATCGCCATGCCATTTTGTGGCTTCATCAGCAACGTTATCGGTAGTAGGAACCCAATGCCATTCACAGACGTCTGTTAACTCCAAAATTTCGCAGACCCGGAAAGCTACGAACTGTTTGTAGCGACGATGGTCGGAATGCAGCCAGGCCAATACTGTTCGTGAGTCTGACCAGTATACAAAGCGATCGATTTTAATAGAATGCGACTCGATGATATGTTTTGCGAGACGAGATCCTAGAAGTGCAACTTTTAATTCCAGGCGGGGTATTGATAACAATTTAAGAGGAGCAACTCTTGTTCTGCTAGCAACTATCATACAGTCGATTGTACTACCGCGGGAGTATCGGAGGTAACATACTGCGGCGTAGCTGCTCTCGCTTGCATCAACGAATGTGTGCAATTCTATTCGTGGGGGTGCATCGAACTTTATACGCATGTAAGAGCGTGGGATTTCCAAGTTTTCTATTTTTGGAATAAGTCTAAGCCATTTAAGCCACTTTTTATACTGCTCATCTGGAATTGGTTCATCCCATTCGCACCCGGCTCTCCATACTTCCTGCAAGATAACTTTAGCGTATACAACATAAAAACCGATCAGACCGAGGGGGTCGTATATAGTCATAACTACACTTAATACTTCACGCTTCGTGGGACGCCTCTGATGAAGAAGAATCTCAGACTCCCTGTATTTGGCGGATACACGAAAGCCAAAATGATCACTGGCGGTAGTCCACCACATACCTAATACCCTTTCCGTTGGTAACTCGTTTTCGAGGTCCAGGCAAAGTTCGGTAGTTGTCAAATCGTTAAGGGCCGCCAATACGCGACTAGAATTTCACAAAAAATTTCTAATATAAAAACCTCCCATTGCATGGACATGACGTACATCTTGGGCCAATTTAATAGCTTCCTCTTCGGTGTCAACGCTTACCAGCATGTCATCCACGTAATGATTCTCGATGATACACTTTGCAGAAGAAGGATACTCTTCTTGAAACTCTGCGGCATTTTTATTCTTTATATACTGTGCACAGCTTGGTGAACACGTCGCGCCAAAGGTCATCACTATCATTACAAACGTGGTTGGTTCGGTGGAATTAGGTTCATACCAAAGGAAGCGCATGAAATTTTGGTCTTCTTGTCGGATCCGAACCTGATGAAACATTTCGGCTATATCAGCCGAAATAGCAATACTTTTTTGCCGAAATTTAAACAGCACCGACAATAGGGGCGTGGTTAAGTCGGGACCTTTGAGCAGCATGGAGTTTAAGGACACGCCGTCAACCTTTGCGGCTGCCTCCCAGACTAGGCGCACCTTCCCTGGTTTGTTACTGCGAACACCGGTAGATACCAGCATTTTTTTACTGCAAGATCAATAGCTGTCATATGTCTGGCGTACCCTTTTTGTATGTAATCCCCAATCTTTCGCTGAAGTACCTCGGCCAACTGGGGTTCGCGTGTCATCTTTCTCAATAGACATTGCGCTCGCTGCAGAGCCATAGGATGACTATCGGGTAGGGTAATGTCGATATGTTTCCACAACATCCCAGTTTCAAACCTATTGCCAACTCGTTTACTATATTGTTCTAACTGTTTCATTGCAAGTTCGTCGTCTTGAGATACTAACATAGATGAATTTGCGGAAACGCCTAAGTTATCAAGGCAAATGTACGATTTGGTCAATTGGATTAGTTCTGACTGCAAATGTGATATACGTAGTGAGAAGTATCATGAACATTTCCAGGTGCTTGGCCCTTCAGTGTCCATCCTAGTTTAGACTTCTCAGCTATTGGTTCATGCTCACCACCGTATATAGACTTAATTGGAGACCCAATCGAAGCATTATTCAATCCTATTAATAATTGAGGAGTTGCGTTGGAATAGGACTGCAAAGGCAGGCCCTTCAAATGTTTGAACTTAGACTGCAATCAGTGATGGTAGATACTTTTTTGGAAATTCCCCACAGAGCAAGAAAAAAATCCCTACTTTTCCCTACGCTTGTTTCAAATTTTCCCTACGTAATTCCCTACACTTTTTTTTAGTTATTTCCATGCTAGAACAATGAAGAAACCGCACGGCAGTAGATTAACGTTTTTTCTTTTACTAAATAATGAAAATCGGCTGTTCTACTGCATACCTACTGCATACACACTGGCTCTATCAAGAAATCAAAAAAAATTACAATAAAATACTGATGATTTACTGTTTTGAACAATTATTATAATAAAAAAATATATGTATTAATGCGTTGTATGTACCATATATATCGCACGTTTTATGCAATAGGGATTTAACTCGAAATTTTCGATTTCTGGGGTTTTGCCATATATTTCAATAACTGGGTCATGCCTTTGAGTCTAGTCTTATAAAATACTCAAAACGATAAAAATGGCGGAAACAAAAGTGATTTTGTAGTTAGCCGTAGAAGGAAACTCTTTGAAATTATAAGAGCCTATACACACTTGCGACTCAATCGATTTAGTCGAATTGGGCTTTTGTATGCAAATCCAACTGTTTCAGTTGTTCGACTAATTGAATGTACCCCGCTAACAATTTTGTCAGACAATTTCTGATTCAGACAATTCTGAAAATATTCTGAGTAAAAAGTTGAGTATCTGGACAAATCTTTCGGATTTCTTAGGTATTTCTATCAGAAATTTCTGGGGAAATTATTTTTTTCTCATCCGACAAATCTTATAGATATCGGACCGATTTCGTGCAGATACATATGTCAAAATATTTTCAATTTATTCTTTTGAATTTGTACAAGAAAATTTCTATTTGTAATCAGTACAAAATTAAAAAAAAAATTAATAAAACAAAATGTGCAATATAAAATATGCATACATATGTACAAACTTGATATATACATAAAGATAGCCGGATATGTAGCGTCAGGCCTTAAAAAAAACAATGGAATAATAGCTGTGCCGATTTGGACTTGGTTCAATTCTTTATTATTTCCGACATAGTCAGCTTTAGCAGATTGCTGCCTATGTACACACAAACATGTATTGGAAGCCAAAGTGAGCGAATAATCCGGTAATGTATATCGCTGGTTCGTTACCATACTCAAGGCAGCTTATTAACGGCTCTGGCGGAATGCATGAAAAACGTTTTAAATACATATAATAGATCTTAGACTAAGCCCTCATGTATACATATATGTACATATGTATCTAAATTAATATACATATAATAAATACTTTAATAATTAATTTGCCACTACATTTATGCGAATTTTAATTGAAAATTCTTTAGATATCTGTAAGATATCCATCAGATTCTTCGGCATTTAAATCAGAAATCCTCACGATATTTCTTGAGATATCTATAAGATATCCGTTAGATTCATCGACAAATATTGCAGAATTCTGCACGATTTTCCTCAGATATCTGTACGATATCAATCAGATATGTCGGAAAACAATAGAATTTCCCCTCATTGTTCCTTCAGAAATCTGTTAGATATCTGTCCGAATCGTCGGTAAAAAACACAGAATTTCCCAAGACATGTCTGTAAGAATTCCTGTCAACGTCTTCATACATTTCTCTTGAAGAAGTCGTACAGAAAACTTATTGATTTCGGAGTTTTTTGCCGACAATCTGATAGAAATCTAACAGATTTCGGGTAAAATTGTTAGCTGGGTAGTGTGAATGCTTCCATACATTCCCATGCAAATCAAAGCCCGACTAAATCGATTGAGTCGCAAGTGTGTATAGGCTCTAAAATTTTGTTTGCGTTTTCCCAAAAAAAATTTTTTTTAGTTAAATCCCTATTGAATAAAACGTGCGATATATAGGTAGGTAGACGTAGGCATATAAATATGTAAGGGAACGAAACATTTCATTGATACTATCATAGGTACAGCATTTCTCTAAAAAATAATAAAAAAAATTTATTGCGTCAAATACTTTGCTTTAGCCCATATGACACTACGTTTTTTCTGGTATTCTGCAAGGTTTTTTGTGTGAAGGAGATGGTCAAATACAGTTTTGCGTTGGTGTAAGCGAGCAAGCTATATTGAAAAAGCCAAACGAAATACCAACAAAATACCATCTAGTTGGTCGTAACGGAAAAAAAAATTCGGAGCTAAGAGCGTAGCCAGAGCAAAAAAATCTTTTGCTCCGATGCCCTGATTAAAATTATCGTGTTATTAGATAGCTCACTATACGGTATTCCCTCTCCAATTACGTCGTTGAAGGGTTCGCGATTTAACTCGTCTTTGCAGCATTTTCATTATTCAGATCGACTGTCAGTGTTGAAGTGAAAAAAAGTTGAATTGAAATTTTGATTTGACTTTGCCAAAAAATTCCTACATTTAGCTATTTTATAAAAATCTGTCCTTCTTTCCCTACGGTCACTTTTTTCCGACTAAAATCCCTACATGTAGGGAATTTTCCCTACGTATCACATCACTGACTGATAATAGACTCCTGGTTTATAGCTCCTGACTGTTGGATGTTAGGTGCTGTTACGAAGGTTGCGTTTGGAACGTTCGTTGATGGCATCGGTATATTGTTATACATATTTGAAGCGGAGGCGGCTGTGCTAACTGGTGCGACAGAACTTGGCGGTAATTGCAAAATCTGCGGTGCAGGTGGAACTGCATTCTGCTGGTAGGTGGAAGCTCCAAGTGGGGTGTGTTGTGTTTCCCTCACCCCATCGTCGAAGTTAATGGCATCTATGCGATCGTAAAAGCTATGTTGTGCTCTAAGCAATGCCCCCCTTTGTCTTAATATTTCGCTTTGTTCCTGTAGTAGCTCAGCTTGCCGGCGGAGCCTGAGGGAAGTAACGGAATTTAAAGAATGAGCTGGACTGGGTGTCAGGTGGCTCGGAATAGGCATTCCGGCGACCAGGCGACATGATACATTGTCCAATAGCTGCGAAAGGAACGTTAGCTGCATCATGCATTACGGGCAGCCCCACTGGTGCCTGATGATGAGCGCCTGCACTAGTATAAGCGTATTCCATTGATGCTGGTAAATTGTTACCCGGAGCAGTTATATTGGAGGATGCTGCAGCCACAAGATTGGTGGCAGCGCTCAAGGCAGGCTGGCCGACGTCATTAGCCGTTGATGTAGCCTCACCTCCAATATTTGATGAAATACTATTTATTGGCATTGCGATTAAATTAAAGAAACGCGCGATGTGGGTAGAATAAATTTTTTAAGATGTAAAAAAAACGAAACGAAAATTTTCCCCAATCGTTGATAATATTTATTTATCCAGCAACAAACTGAATTTAACAAAAATTAAACTGATTAAAAAATTTATTCGTGTTGCTCTGCCCTCTGTTCACGTTCTGCGCGATGGTGTATGGCTCCCGCTTTCATTCTCCCCTTTTTGGTATTTGATTTTTATCAGCCAATCAGCGATCACCACACATTCGTTCGTTAACTTGACAGATTATGGGGCTTATGGCGATTGCGTTGCCAGATTGTTCGCAACGATAATAAAGCACGCGAGCTTTTTCTGTTTCGTGCAGCATGGCGCTATTTGGGAATACCTGGGGAGTCAGGCACCTGATCTTCTCAACTCGGTGGAGGTCCCCTTTTCTTCTGCGTTCTGCGGTTTTCGATAGAAATTGATACCAATATATCTTAAAAATATTCCTGGATCATGCGGGTCCATGTTTTGATCCACATCTAGAGACCCGACCTCTCTTAGACTTCCACTCCCTTTCCCTCTTTCATCTCCGTTTCCTTTCATTTCACTTACCCCTCGTTTCCTCACCCCCTCTGATTCGCCACTCCTTTCCACTACCAATCTCCCCCTTCCCATTACATTTTCGTTTCCTGCCCCTTCAGCTCCCATTCCATTCGATTTTCCACTTCCCTTTTAGTACCCTTTACCCAGGGAACCAGGTTGAGCATTACATCTAGAACATCTCTGTATTGAAGCCATGATTCCCACTTTTCGGTTTCATTTGGGTTGTGACCCATATCTGAGGACCCGGCCTGTGCATAATAATTATAATATTTCTGTGTCGAAGTCCTCATCAAGACCTTTGATTTGATACCAATATCGCTCAGAAAGATTTGAGGGTCATGGGGTCCATGGTTTGCCAATATCTGGAGACCCGGTCTAGGCATCACAATTAAATTATGTTCAAGTCCTCATTAATACCTTTCATTTAATACCAATATCGGCCAGAAACATTCAAGTCATTAGGATCCACCTATATTTGGGGACCCGGCCTAGACATCACAAATAAAATAGTTCTATGTCGAAGTCCTCATCAAGACCTTTCATTTGATACCAATATCGTTCAGAAATATTCGAGGTTCATCCGGGTCCACGTTTTGACCCATATTTATAGACCCCGCCTAGACATCACATATAAAGGAGTCCTATGTTGAAGTACTGATCAAGACCTTTCATTTGATACCAATCTCTCTCAGGAATATTCGAGGGTCATTCAGGTCCACCGTTTGACCCATATCTCGAGACCCGACCTAGGAATCACAATGAGTACTCTTTTATATAAATTCACTGCTCAATACCTTTCATTTGATCCAATATCGACAAAAAATATTCAGCGGAAAGCCGGATCCACGTTTTGACCTTCTGACCTATATCTAGGGAACCGACTTCCGGATTTGAAAAAATATGCATATAAACCATCTAGGACAAGGTACACAGCTGGTGTGTAAATTTGGTCCAAATCCCCCCACGGGTTTGGGCGAAAGGCGACGACAAAGAAATAGGCTTGATATATAATATATATATAGACTAGCTGTACCGTGCCAAGCTTTGCTTTGGCCCACTTCCTATTATAGGCATTAGAAGACACACTTTAAAATAAGTTGGAAGTGTCTAGAAACCGATCTTTCCTCAGGCTGCACTCCCCAGCAAAATTCAGATAACTTTAAAAAAAAGTGAAGGAAAATATTGATATTTTCAAAAGTTTGCCCTCTTCATGTTCTTATCCCTTTTCTGCTTCGTACTAATCTCCCATCTCTACTACTCCCCTTCTCTTTCCCTTTCCTTTCATTTACGCTTCCGTTTTCTTTTTCTTTTCCCGTCACATTTCCGCTTCCCTTTCTGTACCGCTCTCCCTTACCCCCACATTTTTTTGCTTTCTTCCATTTCGCCCCCCGCTTATTCCTTCTCTCATTCCCTGTCTTACTGTCTCTCTCCCCATCCTCTTCGTTCCATTTGCATTATATTCTTTCTCTCCTTTTCCCTTTGCCATTCCCATTCCCATTACCCTTCCACTTTCCCTTTCCCTAGGGAACCGGGTTTAGCATAACATAGCCCTCTATTCCACTTCTCATTTGTTATCATCGCAGCTTAAAAACATTCCGAGGTATTCGAGTCCACTCTTTTACCCATAATTGAGTACCGGGCCTAATAATTACTATGAAAAAGCTCTATTTAGCAGCCCTGCTCAACACTTTTCATTTTATATCAATATTGCTTAGCAGCATCCTAGGTTCATCGGGCCCACGTATTTCCCCATATCTGGGGACCCGACCCACAGTGCTTCGTCTCCATATAGTGAATCGGCAAAATTAGGGTAGTAATCGCAGAACAATGAAATTTTTTGTACAGATATAAAATACTAGAGATCAGAAAAAAACGAAATTTTGACTAAATCGATGCAAGGACATGACTACCTCCCATATGTCCTTGATTTTAAAGTTGTAATTTCAACTTCAATTTCAAACAGAATGAAATCAAATTTGGCATATATTTATAGAATTATGCTTTTAAACTAGGTTATAAGTTTCGTTCTTTTATGTGAAAGGATATAACTACCTCCCATATATCCTTAATTTTAAAATTGTGATTTCAACTTCAATTTTGAACCGAATGAAATGAAATTTGGTGTATGTTTATAGAATTATGTTTTTAAACTAGGTGATAAGTTTCGTCCCTTTCAGTGTAAGGACATGATTACCTCTCATATATCCCTTTTTTCAAGAAGTAATTTTTAGATTAAAATATAATCACAATACACTAAAAACTAACTATAATATATAATATATAATTGTCCTTTTAAAATGAAGGATGGACTACTCCGCTTAGTTATTGCAAAAAATGGTTCTAAAGAAAATTACTCTTAAATTTGTTTAGAAAATATGTTGGTTGTTATAGTTTAATGCACTATTTTATTGCAAAATGTCAATATCAAATTGTAACTTTTAAAAGCGCAATATTATTACCTTTTTATACTCAGCTGTACTAGTACACAGAGTATTATAGTTTTAATCACATAACGGTGGATTGTAACAGAGTGAAAGAATCGAGATAGATATAGACTTATATATATCAAAATGATCAGGGTGAAAAGAGAAATCGATTGAGCCATGTCCGTCCGTCCGTCCGTCCGTCCGTCTGTCCGTCCGTCTGTAAACACTCTAACTCGCGCAAAAATTGAGATATTTTGATCAAATTTGAAATGCAAGTTGGTATCGAGACTGGGACGGTTGGTATTGAAAATGGGCGAAATCGGACCATGACCACGCCCACTTTTCCTATATAGAAAAAATCGCAAATTTGGTATCTCAGTCACTAATATAGCTGGAGCGATAAAATTTTACCCACGTGTTGAGCTCAGGCCCCTAGGAAGAAATTTGATGAAATTTTGGAAAATGGTTGGACGGAAAATAGTTAAAATCGGTTGACAGCCACGCCCACTTTTATATATTTGTATTATAAAGTGACCTAATAAAAACATTTTAAGCCATATCTCTGTCAAATATAAAGATCTATCATTGAAATTTTGTCGCATGAGTCCAACTATGGACATAAAACAAAAAACACAAAAATTTTGGAAAATGGGCGGTGCCACGCCCACTTATTAAGGGGCAAACATTGAAAGTTTTATGAGTCATAAATCAGAAACCGTTGAAGATATATCGATGAAATTTGGTACGCGTGATATACTTACTTAGTCAAATATTTGAATGAAGGAGGGCCACGCCCACTTTTATACATGGGTCTTATAAGGTGACCTAATAAAAACATTTTAAGCGATATCTGTGTCAAATATAAAGATAATTCATTGAAATTTTGTGGCAAAAGTTCCACAATAGACCGGAAACAAAAAATAGACAAATTTTGGAAAATGGGCGTGGCACCGCCTCTTTTTAGACAAGGGAATATACGAGATTTCTTAGCCTATAACTCGACAAATAATTGAGATATTATGACGGAACTTGGTTTATACACTTTTATAAGTTGTGTTAATAGCCACGCAAAAATTTATTGAAATCGGTTTATGAACACGCCTACTTTTAACAAAGATATTTCTGGAACACCCTTTGGGAACTTGTAACGTGACATCTTTGTAACTAGAAGTCATAAAGGAATGAAATTTTGCACAAAGAATTATATTGTTACGTATTTGTCGATAGCTCGATTATTTCTATCGGGTTCGTATCACTAAATTGTTAAATAAAAGTCTTTATTTACTTCTTAATTCACACCGCTTTATTTCACGACTAAAAAGTCTACAGTTGTTTTACTTCACTCGATGTTAACGCTTCTACGGTTAAGTTACGACTGACTGCGGAGCGCCTGCTCGCCGCCTTATATAGTCTGTCAAACACAATCTGGAAAATTCTGGCAACACTGGAAATTATCTGGTCTCTTCTTCTAGTTCTGGCAGTTTCCTTAGAGATGTGTTCAGTCATTTAGTGATGTGAGAGTGGAACCGATTATATTCGCCACACTGCCCTCCACCTAAGTCTGATCGTCCCGATCTGACACATGCTGATAGCCTTTCCAGATGAACCACCTTCATTTTATTCATCGGTCTTCCAATCGTTTGTATGCGATACACAACATCGTTGAGCCGTTTAATCACTTTGTACGGCCCTTCCCAAGTAAACTGCAATTTCGGGGACAAACCTTTCTTTCGCTGCGGGTTGTATAGCAAAACTAGATCTCCCTCAACAAAACCTTCTGAGTTCATGGCCTTCATCTTGTCACTCATGATCTTTGTTCGCTGTCTTACAAGTTCATGTATTTCTCTCATTTCCTCTTCCAGAACGTTGTTAGACTGTCTGGCATTTATTCCCGTATCGGCATTTATCCCGAATTTCAAGTCAGCTGGTAATCGAAGATCACTACCAAAGATTACTTTTGCAGGAGTCTGACCTGTTGTATCGTGTACGGCCGATCGATATGCCACCAGGAACAGAGGAATATGAGTGTCCCAATCTCTCTGGAACTTGTCCACCACCTTTCGTAAATGTTCCTCTAATGTTCTGTTAAATCTTTCTACCATGCCGTCTGATTGTGGATGCAACGCAGTTGTTCGGGTTTTCCTAATACCCAGTGTCTTGCACATCTCCTGAAACACTACTGATTCGAAGTTCCTTCCTTGGTCAGAATGTAGCTCTATAGGTGCACCATATCTCGCCACCCAATTGTTGGTGAATACTTCGGCTATAGTTTCTGCTTCTTGATTTGGAATCGGGTACACTTCCGGCCATTTGCTGAAGTAATCCATGATCACCAGAACATATTTGTTTCCAAGTTTGCTAGTAGGAAATGGCCCAGCTACATCCATGGCAATTCTCTCAAATGGTGCTCCTGAGTTGTATTGTTTCATCGACCCATGACTCCTGGATTTGGGACCCTTAGCCTTTATGCATACATCGTAGTTCGCAATCCACTCAACAACTGTCTGACGGCATCCGACCCAATAAAACCTCTTCTTGATTTTCTCTACCGTCCTTGTTACTCCAAGATGACCTCCACTTGGACCATTGTGTAGTTCATTTAGCACATCCGGTATTCTTTTCCTTGGAACAACTATCAATATTTTAGAACTTTGACCATCTTCAGTCTCCCAAACACGATGTAGGCAACCATTTACCAATTGCAAACTATTCCACTGTGCCCAATATGATTTGGCAACAGGACTCTCTGCTGACATCTCTTCTTTTGATGGCCGTTCATTTTGTTCCAAACCAATCATTACACGTGCCAGATCTGAATCTTCTAGCTGACACTTCCTTAGCTGTTCCGCATCCCATTCGTCTGTGGATGTTATTGTCATTAGCCGAACATCTATGATGTCTTCCTTCTCCTCAGCTTTAGAGCAATGCTTGCATTCAAGATTACATGGTCGCCGCGACATTGCATCAGCATTTCCATGGGTACTGCCTTTACGATGGTCTATAGAAAAGTCATAATTTTGTAGTCGCTCAATCCACCTTGCTAACTGACCCTCCGGATTTCGGAATTTCAAAAGCCATTTTAACGCTGCATGATCAGTCCTGACGTGGAATCGTTGACCATAGAGGTAATTATGTAAGTGTTTGATGCATTCTACCAATGCCAACAGTTCTCTTCGTGTTACACAGTAATTTCTTTCCGGTTTCCCAATTAATCGGTCCGTCGATTTCTTGTGACAAAACACCTCCTATAGCATAACCACTCGCATCAGTATCCAAGATAAACCTCGCTCCTGGAACCGGGTATGCTAGCATTGGGGCAGTACAAAGCCGATCTTTTAACGTTTGGAAAGCCATTTCTTGTTCCTTTCTCCACTCAAAAGTCTTATTTTTCCTCATAAGCTCCGTGAGACTATTTGCTACGCCGGCAAAATTTGGTACAAATCGGCGATAGTATGTGCACAGCCCAAGAAAGCTTCGCAATTCATGTAGATTCCGAGGTCTTGGCCAATCTTTTACTGCTTCTATTTTTTCGTTATCAGTGCAGATGCCCATTGTAGTCACTTTATGTCCCAAGTATTTTACCTCTTTCTTGAATAATGAACATTTCTTAGGACTTAACTTGAGACCAGCGCCAGCTATTCTTCGGAAAACTTCCTCCAAATTTTTGAGATGTTCATCAAAGCTTTTTTCCAATACAATGATATCGTCCAGGTACACAAGACATGTTTTCCAGTGCAATCCTTTCAGTACCTGATCCATAAGTCGCTCAAAGGTAGCTGGGGCATTACATAATCCAAATGGCATCACCGTAAATTGCCAAAGACCATCGCCAACGGCGGGGTGTAATAAGGCCTTTTGAAATAAGGCCTTTAAGGCCTTATTTCGCTATCGATTGAGAAATAAAGCCTTTAATAAGAATAAGGTCTTATTTCACTTCAAATGTGAAATAAGGTTCTAAAGGTCTTATTTCACTTTGTGGCCTACGCAGGACATCACCGTGGCGGTAGCCACGGGTAGGGCACACGTCCGGACGGATGGCGTAGCCCAGGGTTATTTTTTATAAGCGCGGCCGAAGGCGGCCAACGCACAAAAGTGTTCTGCGCAAAATCACTGTGAACCGGGCCATAGATATTACTCCGGAAAGATAATTTTTTATAAGCGCGGCCGAAGGCCCCCAACGCAAAAGCTGTTCTCCGCAAAAGTTTTTTCTTTATCTTATCTTTCCGGAGTAATATCTATGGCCCGGTTCACAGTGATTTTGCGCAGAACACTTTTGTGCGTTGGCGGCCTTCGGCCGCGCTTATAAAAAATAACCCTGGGCTACGCCATCCGTCCGGACGTGTGCCCTAACCGTGGCTACCGCCACGGTGATGTCCTGCGTAGGCCACAAAGTGAAATAAGACCTTTAGAACCTTATTTCACATTTGAAGTGAAATAAGACCTTATTCTTATTAAAGGCTTTATTTCTCAATCGATAGCGAAATAAGGCCTTAAAGGCCTTATTTCAAAAGGCCTTATTACACCCCGCCGTTGGCGATGGTCTTTGGCAATTTACGGTGATGCCATTTGGATTATGTAATGCCCCAGCTACCTTTGAGCGACTTATGGATCAGGTACTGAAAGGATTGCACTGGAAAACATGTCTTGTGTACCTGGACGATATCATTGTATTGGAAAAAAGCTTTGATGAACATCTCAAAAATTTGGAGGAAGTTTTCCGAAGAATAGCTGGCGCTGGTCTCAAGTTAAGTCCTAAGAAATGTTCATTATTCAAGAAAGAGGTAAAATACTTGGGACATAAAGTGACTACAATGGGCATCTGCACTGATAACGAAAAAATAGAAGCAGTAAAAGATTGGCCAAGACCTCGGAATCTACATGAATTGCGAAGCTTTCTTGGGCTGTGCACATACTATCGCCGATTTGTACCAAATTTTGCCGGCGTAGCAAATAGTCTCACGGAGCTTATGAGGAAAAATAAGACTTTTGAGTGGAGAAAGGAACAAGAAATGGCTTTCCAAACGTTAAAAGATCGGCTTTGTACTGCCCCAATGCTAGCATACCCGGTTCCAGGAGCGAGGTTTATCTTGGATACTGATGCGAGTGGTTATGCTATAGGAGGTGTTTTGTCACAAGAAATCGACGGACCGATTAATTGGGAAACCGGAAAGAAATTACTGTGTAACACGAAGAGAACTGTTGGCATTGGTAGAATGCATCAAACACTTACATAATTACCTCTATGGTCAACGATTCCACGTCAGGACTGATCATGCAGCGTTAAAATGGCTTTTGAAATTCCGAAATCCGGAGGGTCAGTTAGCAAGGTGGATTGAGCGACTACAAAATTATGACTTTTCTATAGACCATCGTAAAGGCAGTACCCATGGAAATGCTGATGCAATGTCGCGGCGACCATGTAATCTTGAATGCAAGCATTGCTCTAAAGCTGAGGAGAAGGAAGACATCATAGATGTTCGGCTAATGACAATAACATCCACAGACGAATGGGATGCGGAACAGCTAAGGAAGTGTCAGCTAGAAGATTCAGATCTGGCACGTGTAATGATTGGTTTGGAACAAAATGAACGGCCATCAAAAGAAGAGATGTCAGCAGAGAGTCCTGTTGCCAAATCATATTGGGCACAGTGGAATAGTTTGCAATTGGTAAATGGTTGCCTACATCGTGTTTGGGAGACTGAAGATGGTCAAAGTTCTAAAACATTGATAGTTGTTCCAAGGAAAAGAATACCGGATGTGCTAAATGAACTACACAATGGTCCAAGTGGAGGTCATCTTGGAGTAACAAGGACGGTAGAGAAAATCAAGAAGAGGTTTTATTGGGTCGGATGCCGTCAGACAGTTGTTGAGTGGATTGCGAACTACGATGTATGCATAAAGGCTAAGGGTCCCAAATCCAGGAGTCATGGGTCGATGAAACAATACAACTCAGGAGCACCATTTGAGAGAATTGCCATGGATGTAGCTGGGCCATTTCCTACTAGCAAACTTGGAAACAAATATGTTCTGGTGATCATGGATTACTTCAGCAAATGGCCGGAAGTGTACCCGATTCCAAATCAAGAAGCAGAAACTATAGCCGAAGTATTCACCAACAATTGGGTGGCGAGATATGGTGCACCTATAGAGCTACATTCTGACCAAGGAAGGAACTTCGAATCAGTAGTGTTTCAGGAGATGTGCAAGACACTGGGTATTAGGAAAACCCGAACAACTGCGTTGCATCCACAATCAGACGGCATGGTAGAAAGATTTAACAGAACATTAGAGGAACATTTACGAAAGGTGGTGGACAAGTTCCAGAGAGATTGGGACACTCATATTCCTCTGTTCCTGGTGGCATATCGATCGGCCGTACACGATACAACAGGTCAGACTCCTGCAAAAGTAATCTTTGGTAGTGATCTTCGATTACCAGCTGACTTGAAATTCGGGATAAATGCCGATACGGGAATAAATGCCAGACAGTCTAACAACGTTCTGGAAGAGGAAATGAGAGAAATACATGAACTTGTAAGACAGCGAACAAAGATCATGAGTGACAAGATGAAGGCCATGAACTCAGAAGGTTTTGTTGAGGGAGATCTAGTTTTGCTATACAACCCGCAGCGAAAGAAAGGTTTGTCCCCGAAATTGCAGTTTACTTGGGAAGGGCCGTACAAAGTGATTAAACGGCTCAACGATGTTGTGTATCGCATACAAACGATTGGAAGACCGATGAATAAAATGAAGGTGGTTCATCTGGAAAGGCTATCAGCATGTGTCAGATCGGGACGATCAGACTTAGGTGGAGGGCAGTGTGGCGAATATAATCGGTTCCACTCTCACATCACTAAATGACTGAACACATCTCTAAGGAAACTGCCAGAACTAGAAGAAGAGACCAGATAATTTCCAGTGTTGCCAGAATTTTCCAGATTGTGTTTGACAGACTATATAAGGCGGCGAGCAGGCGCTCCGCAGTCAGTCGTAACTTAACCGTAGAAGCGTTAACATCGAGTGAAGTAAAACAACTGTAGACTTTTTAGTCGTGAAATAAAGCGGTGTGAATTAAGAAGTAAATAAAGACTTTTATTTAACAATTTAGTGATACGAACCCGATAGAAATAATCGAGCTATCGACAAATACGTAACAATATAATTCTTTGTGCAAAATTTCATTCCTTTATGACTTCTAGTTACAAAGATGTCACGTTACAAGTTCCCAAAGGGTGTTCCAGAAATATCTTTGTTAAAAGTAGGCGTGTTCATAAACCGATTTCAATAAATTTTTGCGTGGCTATTAACACAACTTATAAAAGTGTATAAACCAAGTTCCGTCATAATATCTCAATTATTTGTCGAGTTATAGGCTAAGAAATCTCGTATATTCCCTTGTCTAAAAAGAGGCGGTGCCACGCCCATTTTCCAAAATTTGTCTATTTTTTGTTTCCGGTCTATTGTGGAACTTTTGCCACAAAATTTCAATGAATTATCTTTATATTTGACACAGATATCGCTTAAAATGTTTTTATTAGGTCACCTTATAAGACCCATGTATAAAAGTGGGCGTGGCCCTCCTTCGTTCAAATATTTGACTAAGTAAGTATATCACGCGTACCAAATTTCATCGATATATCTTCAACGGTTTCTGATTTATGACTCATAAAACTTTCAATGTTTGCCCCTTAATAAGTGGGCGTGGCACCGCCCATTTTCCAAAATTTTTGTGTTTTTTGTTTTATGTCCATAGTTGGACTCATGCGACAAAATTTCAATGATAGATCTTTATATTTGACAGAGATATGGCTTAAAATGTTTTTATTAGGTCACTTTATAATACAAATATATAAAAGTGGGCGTGGCTGTCAACCGATTTTAACTATTTTCCGTCCAACCATTTTCCAAAATTTCATCAAATTTCTTCCTAGGGGCCTGAGCTCAACACGTGGGTAAAATTTTATCGCTCCAGCTATATTAGTGACTGAGATACCAAATTTGCGATTTTTTCTATATAGGAAAAGTGGGCGTGGTCATGGTCCGATTTCGCCCATTTTCAATACCAACCGTCCCAGTCTCGATACCAACTTGCATTTCAAATTTGATCAAAATATCTCAATTTTTGCGCGAGTTAGAGTGTTTACAGACGGACGGACAGACGGACGGACGGACGGACGGACGGACGGACATGGCTCAATCGATTTCTCTTTTCACCCTGATCATTTTGATATATATAAGTCTATATCTATCTCGATTCTTTCACTCTGTTACAATCCACCGTTATGTGATTAAAACTATAATACTCTGTGTACTAGTACAGCTGAGTATAAAAAGGTAATAATATTGCGCTTTTAAAAGTTACAATTTGATATTGACATTTTGCAATAAAATAGTGCATTAAACTATAACAACCAACATATTTTCTAAACAAATTTAAGAGTAATTTTCTTTAGAACCATTTTTTGCAATAACTAAGCGGAGTAGTCCATCCTTCATTTTAAAAGGACAATTATATATTATATATTATAGTTAGTTTTTAGTGTATTGTGATTATATTTTAATCTAAAAATTACTTCTTGAAAAAAGGGATATATGAGAGGTAATCATGTCCTTACACTGAAAGGGACGAAACTTATCACCTAGTTTAAAAACATAATTCTATAAACATACACCAAATTTCATTTCATTCGGTTCAAAATTGAAGTTGAAATCACAATTTTAAAATTAAGGATATATGGGAGGTAGTTATATCCTTTCACATAAAAGAACGAAACTTATAACCTAGTTTAAAAGCATAATTCTATAAATATATGCCAAATTTGATTTCATTCTGTTTGAAATTGAAGTTGAAATTACAACTTTAAAATCAAGGACATATGGGAGGTAGTCATGTCCTTGCATCGATTTAGTCAAAATTTCGTTTTTTTCTGATCTCTAGTATTTTATATCTGTACAAAAAATTTCATTGTTCTGCGATTACTACCCTAATTTTGCCGATTCACTATATGGAGACGAAGCACTGTGGGTCGGGTCCCCAGATATGGGGAAATACGTGGGCCCGATGAACCTAGGATGCTGCTAAGCAATATTGATATAAAATGAAAAGTGTTGAGCAGGGCTGCTAAATAGAGCTTTTTCATAGTAATTATTAGGCCCGGTACTCAATTATGGGTAAAAGAGTGGACTCGAATACCTCGGAATGTTTTTAAGCTGCGATGATAACAAATGAGAAGTGGAATAGAGGGCTATGTTATGCTAAACCCGGTTCCCTAGGGAAAGGGAAAGTGGAAGGGTAATGGGAATGGGAATGGCAAAGGGAAAAGGAGAGAAAGAATATAATGCAAATGGAACGAAGAGGATGGGGAGAGAGACAGTAAGACAGGGAATGAGAGAAGGAATAAGCGGGGGGCGAAATGGAAGAAAGCAAAAAAATGTGGGGGTAAGGGAGAGCGGTACAGAAAGGGAAGCGGAAATGTGACGGGAAAAGAAAAAGAAAACGGAAGCGTAAATGAAAGGAAAGGGAAAGAGAAGGGGAGTAGTAGAGATGGGAGATTAGTACGAAGCAGAAAAGGGATAAGAACATGAAGAGGGCAAACTTTTGAAAATATCAATATTTTCCTTCACTTTTTTTTAAAGTTATCTGAATTTTGCTGGGGAGTGCAGCCTGAGGAAAGATCGGTTTCTAGACACTTCCAACTTATTTTAAAGTGTGTCTTCTAATGCCTATAATAGGAAGTGGGCCAAAGCAAAGCTTGGCACGGTACAGCTAGTCTATATATATATTATATATCAAGCCTATTTCTTTGTCGTCGCCTTTCGCCCAAACCCGTGGGGGGATTTGGACCAAATTTACACACCAGCTGTGTACCTTGTCCTAGATGGTTTATATGCATATTTTTTCAAATCCGGAAGTCGGTTCCCTAGATATAGGTCAGAAGGTCAAAACGTGGATCCGGCTTTCCGCTGAATATTTTTTGTCGATATTGGATCAAATGAATGGTATTGAGCAGTGAATTTATATAAAAGAGTACTCATTGTGATTCCTAGGTCGGGTCTCGAGATATGGGTCAAAAGGTGGACCTGAATGACCCTCGAATATTCCTGAGAGAGATTGGTATCAAATGAAAGGTCTTGATCAGTACTTCAACATAGGACTCCTTTATATGTGATGTCTAGGCGGGGTCTATAAATATGGGTCAAAACGTGGACCCGGATGAACCTCGAATATTTCTGAACGATATTGGTATCAAATGAAAGGTCTTGATGAGGACTTCGACATAGAACTATTTTATTTGTGATGTCTAGGCCGGGTCCCCAAATATAGGTGGATCCTAATGACTTGAATGTTTCTGGCCGATATTGGTATTAAATGAAAGGTATTAATGAGGACTTGAACATAATTTAATTGTGATGCCTAGACCGGGTCTCCAGATATTGGCAAACCATGGACCCCATGACCCTCAAATCTTTCTGAGCGATATTGGTATCAAATCAAAGGTCTTGATGAGGACTTCGACACAGAAATATTATAATTATTATGCACAGGCCGGGTCCTCAGATATGGGTCACAACCCAAATGAAACCGAAAAGTGGGAATCATGGCTTCAATACAGAGATGTTCTAGATGTAATGCTCAACCTGGTTCCCTGGGTAAAGGGTACTAAAAGGGAAGTGGAAAATCGAATGGAATGGGAGCTGAAGGGGCAGGAAACGAAAATGTAATGGGAAGGGGGAGATTGGTAGTGGAAAGGAGTGGCGAATCAGAGGGGGTGAGGAAACGAGGGGTAAGTGAAATGAAAGGAAACGGAGATGAAAGAGGGAAAGGGAGTGGAAGTCTAAGAGAGGTCGGGTCTCTAGATGTGGATCAAAACATGGACCCGCATGATCCAGGAATATTTTTAAGATATATTGGTATCAATTTCTATCGAAAACCGCAGAACGCAGAAGAAAAGGGGACCTCCACCGAGTTGAGAAGATCAGGTGCCTGACTCCCCAGGTATTCCCAAATAGCGCCATGCTGCACGAAACAGAAAAAGCTCGCGTGCTTTATTATCGTTGCGAACAATCTGGCAACGCAATCGCCATAAGCCCCATAATCTGTCAAGTTAACGAACGAATGTGTGGTGATCGCTGATTGGCTGATAAAAATCAAATACCAAAAAGGGGAGAATGAAAGCGGGAGCCATACACCATCGCGCAGAACGTGAACAGAGGGCAGAGCAACACGAATAAATTTTTTAATCAGTTTAATTTTTGTTAAATTCAGTTTGTTGCTGGATAAATAAATATTATCAACGATTGGGGAAAATTTTCGTTTCGTTTTTTTTACATCTTAAAAAATTTATTCTACCCACATCGCGCGTTTCTTTAATTTAATCGCAATGCCAATAAATAGTATTTCATCAAATATTGGAGGTGAGGCTACATCAACGGCTAATGACGTCGGCCAGCCTGCCTTGAGCGCTGCCACCAATCTTGTGGCTGCAGCATCCTCCAATATAACTGCTCCGGGTAACAATTTACCAGCATCAATGGAATACGCTTATACTAGTGCAGGCGCTCATCATCAGGCACCAGTGGGGCTGCCCGTAATGCATGATGCAGCTAACGTTCCTTTCGCAGCTATTGGACAATGTATCATGTCGCCTGGTCGCCGGAATGCCTATTCCGAGCCACCTGACACCCAGTCCAGCTCATTCTTTAAATTCCGTTACTTCCCTCAGGCTCCGCCGGCAAGCTGAGCTACTACAGGAACAAAGCGAAATATTAAGACAAAGGGGGGCATTGCTTAGAGCACAACATAGCTTTTACGATCGCATAGATGCCATTAACTTCGACGATGGGGTGAGGGAAACACAACACACCCCACTTGGAGCTTCCACCTACCAGCAGAATGCAGTTCCACCTGCACCGCAGATTTTGCAATTACCGCCAAGTTCTGTCGCACCAGTTAGCACAGCCGCCTCCGCTTCAAATATGTATAACAATATACCGATGCCATCAACGAACGTTCCAAACGCAACCTTCGTAACAGCACCTAACATCCAACAGTCAGGAGCTATAAACCAGGAGTCTATTATCAGTCAGTGATGTGATACGTAGGGAAAATTCCCTACATGTAGGGATTTTAGTCGGAAAAAAGTGACCGTAGGGAAAGAAGGACAGATTTTTATAAAATAGCTAAATGTAGGAATTTTTTGGCAAAGTCAAATCAAAATTTCAATTCAACTTTTTTTCACTTCAACACTGACAGTCGATCTGAATAATGAAAATGCTGCAAAGACGAGTTAAATCGCGAACCCTTCAACGACGTAATTGGAGAGGGAATACCGTATAGTGAGCTATCTAATAACACGATAATTTTAATCAGGGCATCGGAGCAAAAGATTTTTTTGCTCTGGCTACGCTCTTAGCTCCGAATTTTTTTTTCCGTTACGACCAACTAGATGGTATTTTGTTGGTATTTCGTTTGGCTTTTTCAATATAGCTTGCTCGCTTACACCAACGCAAAACTGTATTTGACCATCTCCTTCACACAAAAAACCTTGCAGAATACCAGAAAAAACGTAGTGTCATATGGGCTAAAGCAAAGTATTTGACGCAATAAATTTTTTTTATTATTTTTTAGAGAAATGCTGTACCTATGATAGTATCAATGAAATGTTTCGTTCCCTTACATATTTATATGCCTACGTCTACCTACCTATATATCGCACGTTTTATTCAATAGGGATTTAACTAAAAAAAATTTTTTTTGGGAAAACGCAAACAAAATTTTAGAGCCTATACACACTTGCGACTCAATCGATTTAGTCGGGCTTTGATTTGCATGGGAATGTATGGAAGCATTCACACTACCCAGCTAACAATTTTACCCGAAATCTGTTAGATTTCTATCAGATTGTCGGCAAAAAACTCCGAAATCAATAAGTTTTCTGTACGACTTCTTCAAGAGAAATGTATGAAGACGTTGACAGGAATTCTTACAGACATGTCTTGGGAAATTCTGTGTTTTTTACCGACGATTCGGACAGATATCTAACAGATTTCTGAAGGAACAATGAGGGGAAATTCTATTGTTTTCCGACATATCTGATTGATATCGTACAGATATCTGAGGAAAATCGTGCAGAATTCTGCAATATTTGTCGATGAATCTAACGGATATCTTATAGATATCTCAAGAAATATCGTGAGGATTTCTGATTTAAATGCCGAAGAATCTGATGGATATCTTACAGATATCTAAAGAATTTTCAATTAAAATTCGCATAAATGTAGTGGCAAATTAATTATTAAAGTATTTATTATATGTATATTAATTTAGATACATATGTACATATATGTATACATGAGGGCTTAGTCTAAGATCTATTATATGTATTTAAAACGTTTTTCATGCATTCCGCCAGAGCCGTTAATAAGATGCCTTGAGCATGGTAACGAACCAGCGATATACATTACCGGATTATTCGCTCACTTTGGCTTCCAATACATGTTTGTGTGTACATAGGCAGCAATCTGCTAAAGCTGACTATGTCGGAAATAATAAAGAATTGAACCAAGTCCAAATCGGCACAGCTATTATTCCATTGTTTTTTTTAAGGCCTGACGCTACATATCCGGCTATCTTTATGTATATATCAAGTTTGTACATATGTATGCATATTTTATATTGCACATTTTGTTTTATTAATTTTTTTTTTAATTTTGTACTGATTACAAATAGAAATTTTCTTGTACAAATTCAAAAGAATAAATTGAAAATATTTTGACATATGTATCTGCACGAAATCGGTCCGATATCTATAAGATTTGTCGGATGAGAAAAAAATAATTTCCCCAGAAATTTCTGATAGAAATACCTAAGAAATCCGAAAGATTTGTCCAGATACTCAACTTTTTACTCAGAATATTTTCAGAATTGTCTGAATCAGAAATTGTCTGACAAAATTGTTAGCGGGGTACATTCAATTAGTCGAACAACTGAAACAGTTGGATTTGCATACAAAAGCCCAATTCGACTAAATCGATTGAGTCGCAAGTGTGTATAGGCTCTTATAATTTCAAAGAGTTTCCTTCTACGGCTAACTACAAAATCACTTTTGTTTCCGCCATTTTTATCGTTTTGAGTATTTTATAAGACTAGACTCAAAGGCATGACCCAGTTATTGAAATATATGGCAAAACCCCAGAAATCGAAAATTTCGAGTTAAATCCCTATTGCATAAAACGTGCGATATATATGGTACATACAACGCATTAATACATATATTTTTTTATTATAATAATTGTTCAAAACAGTAAATCATCAGTATTTTATTGTAATTTTTTTTGATTTCTTGATAGAGCCAGTGTGTATGCAGTATGCAGTAGAACAGCCGATTTTCATTATTTAGTAAAAGAAAAAACGTTAATCTACTGCCGTGCGGTTTCTTCATTGTTCTAGCATGGAAATAACTAAAAAAAAAGTGTAGGGAATTACGTAGGGAAAATTTGAAACAAGCGTAGGGAAAAGTAGGGATTTTTTTCTTGCTCTGTGGGGAATTTCCAAAAAAGTATCTACCATCACTGATTGCAGTCTAAGTTCAAACATTTGAAGGGCCTGCCTTTGCAGTCCTATTCCAACGCAACTCCTCAATTATTAATAGGATTGAATAATGCTTCGATTGGGTCTCCAATTAAGTCTATATACGGTGGTGAGCATGAACCAATAGCTGAGAAGTCTAAACTAGGATGGACACTGAAGGGCCAAGCACCTGGAAATGTTCATGATACTTCTCACTACGTATATCACATTTGCAGTCAGAACTAATCCAATTGACCAAATCGTACATTTGCCTTGATAACTTAGGCGTTTCCGCAAATTCATCTATGTTAGTATCTCAAGACGACGAACTTGCAATGAAACAGTTAGAACAATATAGTAAACGAGTTGGCAATAGGTTTGAAACTGGGATGTTGTGGAAACATATCGACATTACCCTACCCGATAGTCATCCTATGGCTCTGCAGCGAGCGCAATGTCTATTGAGAAAGATGACACGCGAACCCCAGTTGGCCGAGGTACTTCAGCGAAAGATTGGGGATTACATACAAAAAGGGTACGCCAGACATATGACAGCTATTGATCTTGCAGTAAAAAAATGCTGGTATCTACCGGTGTTCGCAGTAACAAACCAGGGAAGGTGCGCCTAGTCTGGGACGCAGCCGCAAAGGTTGACGGCGTGTCCTTAAACTCCATGCTGCTCAAAGGTCCCGACTTAACCACGCCCCTATTGTCGGTGCTGTTTAAATTTCGGCAAAAAAGTATTGCTATTTCGGCTGATATAGCCGAAATGTTTCATCAGGTTCGGATCCGACAAGAAGACCAAAATTTCATGCGCTTCCTTTGGTATGAACCTAATTCCACCGAACCAACCACGTTTGTAATGATAGTGATGACCTTTGGCGCGACGTGTTCACCAAGCTGTGCACAGTATATAAAGAATAAAAATGCCGCAGAGTTTCAAGAAGAGTATCCTTCTGCTGCAAAGTGTATCATCGAGAATCATTACGTGGATGACATGCTGGTAAGCGTTGACACCGAAGAGGAAGCTATTAAATTGGCCCAAGATGTACGTCATGTCCATGCAATGGGAGGTTTTTATATTAGAAATTTTTTGTGAAATTCTAGTCGCGTATTGGCGGCCCTTAACGATTTGACAACTACCGAACTTTGCCTGGACCTCGAAAACGAGTTACCAACGGAAAGGGTATTAGGTGTGTGGTGGACTACCGCCAGTGATTATTTTGGCTTTCGTGTATCCGCCAAATACAGGGAGTCTGAGATTCTTCTTCATCAGAGGCGTCCCACGAAGCGTGAAGTATTAAGTGTAGTTATGACTATATACGACCCCCTCGGTCTGATCGGTTTTTATGTTGTATACGCTAAAGTTATCTTGCAGGAAGTATGGAGAGCCGGGTGCGAATGGGATGAACCAATTCCAGATGAGCAGTATAAAAAGTGGCTTAAATGGCTTAGACTTATTCCAAAAATAGAAAACTTGGAAATCCCACGCTCTTACATGCGTATAAAGTTCGATGCACCCCCACGAATAGAATTGCACACATTCGTTGATGCAAGCGAGAGCAGCTACGCCGCAGTATGTTACCTCCGATACTCCCGCGGTAGTACAATCGACTGTATGATAGTTGCTAGCAGAACAAGAGTTGCTCCTCTTAAATTGTTATCAATACCCCGCCTGGAATTAAAAGTTGCACTTCTAGGATCTCGTCTCGCAAAACATATCATCGAGTCGCATTCTATTAAAATCGATCGCTTTGTATACTGGTCAGACTCACGAACAGTATTGGCCTGGCTGCATTCCGACCATCGTCGCTACAAACAGTTCGTAGCTTTCCGGGTCTGCGAAATTTTGGAGTTAACAGACGTCTGTGAATGGCATTGGGTTCCTACTACCGATAACGTTGCTGATGAAGCCACAAAATGGCATGGCGATCCAGACTTTTCCAACGACAGTCGCTGGCTCAATGGACCGTCTTTCTTGTACATTCCGCATACCGAATGGCCAAAACCCTAAGAGTGGCGAACATTTTCAAGTGAAGAACTTCGTCCACAGTTTGTCGGAGCTCATTTTTTACCTCCACAACACTATGTTGGACCTAAACCGGATTCATTTTCATCTTGGCGCCTACTTCGAGCAACAGCCATGACTTTTTACTGTGTTCGTATTTGGCTGAGTGTGTTGCGCGATAATCAAGCGGACCCCGGCCTTCCAAGTACTGACGATTACCGCAAAGCGGAACACCATCTTTGGAAAAGAGCTCAGCAAGACGAATTCAGTGATTCAATAGTCGCGTTGTCAATCGGTAAGACCCTTGATAAATCCAATAAAATATACAAATTATCACCCTATATAGACGACCACGGTGTTTTAAGAATAGACAGCCGCATAAAAATGGACCCGGTTTTGCTGCCAAAAAACCACCATATTACGCAATTGATTGTATATGACTATCACATAAAATACCATCATGCTAACATGGAGACAGTCATCAACGAAATCCGGCAGTATTATTGGATCCCAAAGCTCAGAGTGGTGGCCAATACAACTCGCCGATGTTGTCAGGCATGCAAAAACAGATCTGCCCAACCGCAACCACCAAGGATGGCCTGTCTACCTCCAGCCCGTACCGCACAGTTCTGTCGTCCGTTTTTCTACGTCGGCGTAGATTACTTTGGCCCACTTCTGGTTGCAGTTAGAAGAAGCACAGAAAAGCGATACGGTGTTTTGTTCACTGCGCAAAATCACTGTGAACCGGGCCATAGATATTACTCCGGAAAGATAAGATAAAGAAAAAACTTTTGCGGAGAACAGCTTTTGCGTTGGGGGCCTTCGGCCGCGCTTATAAAAAATTATCTTTCCGGAGTAATATCTATCTTATAAAAAATAACCCTGGGCTACGCCATCCGTCCGGACGTGTGCCCTACCCGTGGCTACCGCAACGGTAATGTCCTTCTGCGTAGTACACCCTTCAACGTAGGCGGCCTTCGGCCGCGCTTATAAAAAATAACTCTGGGCTACGCTATCCAAGTTCGGTCGTGTGTCACAGCCGTTATGTCCTTCTGTTATTTACATAAATAACAGTTATTTGCTCATTGGAATTCTCATAAGTTCTCGCGTAAATAAATAAAGGGGTTATTGCACATTTCAGAAAAGGCCTAATTGCGCTTTAAATGTGAAATAAGACCTTTTTTTTGAAAGTCACAAAATAAAGGCTTTATTTCACTTTGGTTGCGAAATAAGGCCTTAAAGGCCTTATTTCAAAAGGCCTTATTACACCCCGCCTCGCCAACACTGAAGGCTGTTTTCTCCTTGTCTTCCCCTTTTACTTCGACTTGCCAATAGCCGCTTTTCAAGTCCAGTGTTGAAAATCATTCCGTTCCAGATAGCGAGTCCAGAGTGTCGTCAATTCTTGGCAATGGGTAACTATCCTTTTTCGTTACATCATTCAGTTTCCGGTTGTCAACGCAGAATCTCATCTTACCATCTTTCTTTTTAACAAGTACTACCGGAGAACTCCATGGACTGACTGATGGTTCAATTACCCCACTGTCACTCATTTCTTGTATAATCTGGCTCACCATTTCACGTTTAGCTAATGGAACGCTGCGAGGAGCCTGGGGGATTGGCCTTGCATCACCGGTGTCAATCTGATGCTTCACAATATTTGTCCTGCCTGGTTTTGTACCATTCTTATCAAATATGCTGGAATACTTAGCAAGTAATTCTTTCGCCTTTCTTTTGTGATTCTCCTGCAGTTCTTCTGTCCAAGCATTTATTTCATCTGAAAGATCTGTATTGCCAGTAGAAACTTCTCCTTGGGATTGTTCGCAATTCATGATGATGTCAACATCTTCGCATTTTCCCAAGATAGCACCTTTGGAGAGTTTGACTGGTGACTTGAACTCATTAAGTACTCTTACTGGTATACGTCCATCTTGTTTTGTCATAGCCAGGGTTTTTCCAACAAGTACATTTGATTTAGTTTCTGTTTCTGCTTCAACAACCCACAATTTGTTTGTCCCACAATCTCCATCAATCTTTGCCCAAATAATTGCCTCGGACTTTGGCGGTATCTGCTGATTCTCTTCCACGAGCACTTTCTTACTGCTGTATCTCTTATCGTAGACAAAATTTAGCGGCACCTCCAAGTTTTTGTAACTCATAACCTTGTTTTTCATGTCAATCTTAATGCCTTGGCCGATTAGGAAGTCCACGCCAATTATGACTTCGTCAACAATTTCCGCCACTATGAAGGTGTGTAGTACGACAACATTTCCAATTACAACTTCGCATGTAACTTCCCCTAGGACTTGGGTATCCTCGCCTGTTTCCGTACGCAATTTTGCTCCATACAATGGCCTTACTTCCTTCTTTACCAAGTCAGATCGAATGATGGAATGAGATGCTCCCGTATCCACAGTCAACATGCGCTCCATTCCGTCCACCAAACCACCAATAGTAACGTTACTCGTGCTTCTTCCCAACTGAGAGACAGAGATTATGGGGCATTCCATTGTGGGGACCAGCCCATGCCCCTTTTGGCTGGCCCGCTTTAGTTTAACGACTGAGTTGATTTGGGCGCTTGTTCATACCCCTCTGCCTTGCGCTTGCGCCCATCTGCAGTGCTGAACTTACTGGAATTATTGCTGCAGTGACGTGCTATATGTCCTATTTTTCCACATCTGAAGCATTTCACAGCATTACTTTTCTTTTTCTGCATTTCATTCAACGCCTCCCATATTTTGCTTAGTAAGTCTGGCGTTTCCACTTCCACACGATGAGCCTTGTAGGTGGGCTTGCTCAATAGAGATGATGTTTCCTGCGTCAAGGCATATGATACCGTTTCAGCAAAAGTTCCTTTTGGATTTGCATAGGTAGCCCGCTTCGTTTCAATATCTCGTATTCCATTGATGAAGCTTTGAATTTTCATTCTTTCGATGAATTCTTGAGGTGCTCCTGCGTTTGCCAAATGAGCTAGCCTCTCAATCTCAGAAGAAAATTCTTGTAACGTCTCATTTGGTTTCTGGAAGCGATTTTGCAACTCCATTTGATATATCTGCTTCCTGTGCTCGCTACCATAACGTCTTTCAACGGCACCCATAATTGCGTCATATCATTATTCGAATACTACTATTCGAATAGTATTATTCGAATAGTATTATTCGAATAGTGTAATACATATATATATGTGCACACGTGCTCGCTGTTTGTGCATAGACGTGTAGATACGTGTTTTTATGCTATTGTAAATATGTGGATACATACATATGTAGGTACGTGTGAAGGGAAGTGGTAGTTTTTTTTATTGAATGTATTTATGCATGCATGTACATATGTATGCTTTTGCTTTTGGAAGTATAAACATATGTATGTACGTACGATGGCTCTACAAGTACCTACAAATTCTACAGTTTTACATCTGCCACTTAAGTACAGCCTTTTATACACTTCATGCACGTGGCTCGATGGTCGACTGGCTAACGCATGTGCCTTTCAATCTGAGGGTCGCGGGTTCGAATCTTGTCGGTGTCAAGGGGGATGATAATTTTTTTTTAACTAATATTTTTTATTTATTTATTTAATAAAAATTTACAATAATATTTAAAAAGCAATAAAATAAAAAAAAATTAAAAATAAGCTTGAGGGATCGGAAAAGCATAATTGGGGGAACATTTCATTTCATACAAGATACAAATAGAAAACTCTTTATATAAAATGCTTCACTAAACATCTGAGAATTGCAGAAATGTACAAAGGCGACGGCAATTGAACGAACGAAAAATTTTCATAGAATTTGTCACTTCGAAATTGCATACAAATCAAAATGTGTCTTATAATAGTCACTCTATTCACTCCTTTTGAACTGGTGAGGGTCTAACTACAATTGATCTAGTTCCCTTTTGACACTTTTTCGCTAGTTCGGAACTAGAAATTTGGCTCACTAGTTATTGAGTTCCCTGCAGGGTACCAACTAGGCACTACAAAAACCAAAAGCATTCATATGTACCTACGTGCATACCCAATAAACATTATTCTTATTTTTCAATTTGAGGTTCATTTGAGAAGTAACCCTATTGTCAAATATCAAACGTTTGTTATCAAATGCACCTCAAATTTCCCCTGATAGCGTTCTCAAACAAAAAGGCTCATTTTTAGTATGGGATTTTGGGCTGATTCTCAATTTGATTCATTTCATTTTCTCAAACCTATTTCAAAGGTGGTACGAAATGGAATGCAATCAATAGATGTATGTATGTATTACATATATGTACTCCAGAGTGCAGAAAAATTGAGGGATAGTGAGAGTGAGAGAGATTGTGATGTGAGCGCAGAAATGGAAAGGAATAAATAAATGTACATATGTATGTATTACATATTTGTACGCTTATGTAATGTTTTTCATTTACCCGTGCGGGTGAATTTCGCCGGTGCCTTTTGTACAATTACATGAGTATATTAATATCTTTTTTAATTAATGTATGTACATACACACATATCGGAAACCAACTACATGTTTTTATTAAATTTTGTGTAACTTCACAAAAAGACACAAACAAATAAAATAAGAGTAAGAAATACAGAATCATTATTACACACAATCATTTTCAACCATCATCATTTCAACCGTTAAAGAACTGCTCGAGTAGAACAACGATCGCTGACTGAAATTTGCAAACACACACAATTTCTTCGTTCCTTCAAACCTTCACATGTTGAAATTCGTGGAATAATACAAAATACGAAACAAGTTTTTTTTCAAATGTGTTGTAAGTTAATCTAAAATTGATAAACAATGTTTGATGAACAGTTGAAAATATGTTTATTTTCAAATGATATGTATGCTGATTCTCAACTTTAGAAACAATGTTTTCTCAAACGTTTGATAATTTCTTTTTCATTGTTTAATGGGTATATACAAACAATAACAAAAAAACATCCACTTCCATTCGCGCTAGCCAGAGTACGTACATATATATGTGCATATGTACTTACAAAAGCATACATATGTACATGCAATAACAAAAAACCATCCACCTCCTTTCACACGTACATATGTCTCCACATACATACATACATATTTATAATAACATAAAAACACATGTACCTACATGTCTATGCACAAAAACGAGCACGTGTGCACATATATATATGTATAAAACTATTCGAAAAATACTATTCGAATAATACTATTCGAATAACTACTATTCGAATAATACTATTCGAATAACACTATTCGAATAATACTATTCGAATAGTACTATTCGAATTTTTTCCCACGAATAATATTATTCGTTTATTCGAATATTATTCGAAAAAAGTCCCACTACTACTCTTAACCTTGCCTGTAGTTCAATTTTATTACCGATTGTACTCAGGTTTCTCTTTTCTAACTCCTTTTTAAGCTCTTGGATTTTCAGTTCGTTTAACTTTGCCATTATCCTTATTTCGTTATCCTTGTTTCGTTATCCTTGCTTCGTTATCCTTGGTCCTGGAATTTATTTAACAATTCCAATTCTGACACCAATTGTTACGTATTTGTCGATGGCTCGATTATTTCAATCGGGTTCGTATCACTAAATTGTTAAATAAAAGTCTTTATTTACTTCTTAATTCACACCGCTTTATTTCACGACTAAAAAGTCTACAGTTGTTTTACTTCACTTGATGTTAACGCTTCTACGGTTAAGTTACGACTGACTGCGGAGCGCCTGCTCGCCGCCTTATATAGTCTGTCAAACGCAATCTGGAAAATTCTGGCAACACTGGAAATTATCTGGTCTCTTCTTCTAGTTCTGGCAGTTTCCTTAGAGATGTGTTCAGTCATTTAGTGATGTGGAGTGGAACCGATTATATTCGCCACAATATTCATATGCTTAGTTGGATCACTGATAAAAATATTGAAAATGGGCGTGGCTACGCTCACTTTATGCGGCACTCGCTTTATATAAAGTACCTACACCGTGTTTCCATCAAACGCAAACAAACAATGAAAGCATACAGCTGAGTATCTAATGTTCGATTCCACTCGAACCTAGGCTTCCTTACTTGTTACTATAAAATTTTTCCATGTAAAAATAAAATTTTTGGGGTGTTAAATAAAGTACTAAATTAGTGATTTCCGGCATAATTTTTGAACCTTTTTCTTTTTTGGTAGCAAGACCTCTTAGCATAGAATCGAAAATTAAAGTAAAAAATAGTTGTTTTTCTTGTTTTTTTTTTTTTAATTTCGTCAAACTTTGTAAAGTTTTATGAATCTTACCAAAAAAAGTTAGTATTACATGTATGTTTTTTGTCAGTATTTGTCACATATTTATAAAAACTGTATATTTTATCCTAATTAGTCTAATTTCCTATAGCATGAGAGAAAAATTGTTCCATATATTAATTTTGGTTAGTTTTTTCCATGCCATATATGTATATGTATGTATAATGTTCTGTAGAATTTTCTAAAATTTTGAAAATATGGCTTTACAAAATTGTACAATTTCTACATTTCCGGCAAAAAAACAGTGCAATTTTTTTACAGATTCTACTAGACCACTTCAAAGTTAACCAAATTCGCAAATAAAAAAATAGGCGTTCTTTTTACAAGCTTTTATTATACTCAGCTGTACTAGTACACAGAGTATTATAGTTTTGATTTCCTAACGGTGGATTGTAACAGAATGAAATAATCGAGATAGATATAGACTTATATATATCAAAATGATCAGGGTGAAAAGAGAAATCGATTGAGCCATGTCCGTCCGTCTGTCCGTCTGTCCGTCTGTCCGTCTGTCCGTCTGTCCGTCTGTCCGTCTGTGAGCACGATAACTCGCGCAAAAATTGAGATATTTTGATGAAATTTGAAATGTAAGTTGGTATCAAGACAGGAACGGATGGTATTGAAAATGGGTGAAATCGGACCATGACCACGCCCACCTCCCCTATATAGTAAAAATCGGAAATTTTTTATCTCGGTCACTAATAGAGCTAGAGTGATAAAATTTCACACACGTATTGAGCTCAGGCCCTTATGAAGAAATATGGTGAAATTTTGGAAAATGGGCGGTGCCACGCCCACTTATTAAGGGGCAAACATTGAAAGTTTTATGAGTCATAACTCAGAAACCGTTGAAGATATATCGATGAAATTTGATAGGCGTGATATACTTACTTAGGCAAATGTTTGGACGAAAAATTGCCAAAATCGGTTGACGACCACGCCCACTTTTATATATGGGTATTATAAAGTGACCTAATAAAAGCATTTTAAGCGATATCTCTGTCAAATATAAAGATATATCATTGAAATTTTATGGAAGGTGTCCAATTATGGACATAAAACAAAAAATACAAAAATTTTAGAAAATGGGCGTGGCACCGCCTCCTTTTAGAAGCAGGAATATACGAGATTTCTGAGCCCATAACTCGACAAATAATCGATATATTATGACGAAACTTGGTCTATACACTTTCACTACTTGTAGTAATACATGTTCGAAATTTTAGCGAAATCGGTTGACGACCACGCCCACTTTTATATATGGGTATCATAAAGTGGCCTAATAAAAACATTTTAAGCGATATCTTTGTCAAATATAAAGATAATTCATTGAAATTTTGTGGCATGAGTTCTACAATAGATCGGAAACAAAAAATAGAAAAATTTCGGAAAATGGGCGTGGCACCGCCTCTTTTCAGACAAAGGAATCAACGAGATTTCAGAGCCCACAACTCGACAAATAATTGAGATATTATGACGAAACTTGGTTTATACACTTTTATAACTTGTGTTAATAGACACGCAAAAATTTATTGAAATCGGTTTATGACCACGCCTACTTTTTAACAAAGATATTTCTGGAACACCCTTTGGGAATTTGTAACAAGACTTCTTTGTAACTAGAAGTCATAAAGGAATGAAATTTTGCACAAAGAATAATATTCATATGCTTAGTTGGATGACTGATAAAAATGTTGAAAATGGGCGTGGCTACGCCCACTTTATGCAGCACTCGCTTTATATAAAATACAACGTGTTTTCATCAAACGCAAACAAACAATGAAAGCATACAGCTGAGTATCTAATGTTCGATTCCACTCGAACTTAGGCTTCCTTACTTGTTTAACTTCACTTTTTGTATGTATGTCGTGGAATTTTGCAACGAACATTTAAGATACTTCTAGTTGAGCTAGGTACTTGAAATTTGTAACATAGTTCAGGACCCGAAGACAATGCAATGTGAAATAAAAAAAAATCCGATAGATGGCGCTGGTGTCGAGATATTTGTAAAATTCGTATTTACCGACCGAATTTGTTCATATTCGGTATATATATTGCCTATGAGAAAGTAAATAGATCCGTGGAAAAAAATCGCCGCTAGGTGGCGCTGGTGTCAAGATATTTGCAAAATTCGTATTTACCGACCGAATTTGTTCATATTCGGTATATATATTGCCTATGAGAAAGTAAATACATCCGTGGAAAAAAATCGCCGCTAGGTGGCGCTGGTGTCAAGATATTTGTAAAATTCGTATTTACCGACCGAATTTGTTCATATTCGGTATATATATTGCCTATGAGAAAGTAAATACATCCGAGGAAAAAAATCGCCGCTAGGTGGCGCTGGTGTCAAGATATTTGTAAAATTCGTATTTACCGACCGAATTTGTTCATATTCGGTATATATATTGCCTATGAGAAAGTAAATATATCCGTGGAAATAAATCGCCGCTAGGTGGCGCTAGTGTCAAGATATTTAGAAAATTAGTATTTATGAACCAGATTTGTTCCTATTTTGAACACGTATTACGAAGTAATCTATTCACAAAAGAGTATAGTAAAACCAGATATTAGATGTAATATGCATTGTAAAACTAAAAAGGCAAAAATAAAACAAAGTAAAAAAAATTTTTTAAAAAAGCTTTTATTTAATATTAATATAACAATTTACTAAAAAGGAAGAAAATAATTTTTTTATATTTTTGAACAAGATTTATATTAGTCCTTAGTTCATTTGGATCTTAATTTCAATCTAAACATACATTTAACGTATTTCTTCAAAGCATTTCTGTATATGTATCAACATAAATAAAAGCGCGGGTACTCATTACATATTCATGTTATAAAACCGTATTGGTGAAATGGAAGGAAGCGATAAAAACTTTAAATTCCAATTACGTAAGATATGCATTACGTAAAGAGCACCCGCGCTTTTATTTATGTTGATACATATACAGAAATGCTTTGAAGAAATACGTTAAATGTATGTTTAGATTGAAATTAAGATCCAAATGAACTAAGGACTAATATAAATCTTGTTCAAAAATATAAAAAAATTATTTTCTTCCTTTTTAGTAAATTGTTATATTAATATTAAATAAAAGCTTTTTTAAAAAATTTTTTTTACTTTGTTTTATTTAATTTTTTGTTTGACTCCACCAAACTTTGGTACTGTTTTGAACTCCAATAAAAGAGTCGCAAATGTTTTCGATGGGACTAGTCACCTTTCTGAAATAAATTATTTATCAAAAGTTATTTCAGCTATTTGAGCATATAACGGTAAGCAAATGTGGCAAGCTTCAGAGCAATATATATATAAAAATGATTTGGTGTTTAATTGTAACGCTAAAACTTGAAAATGGCTGAACCACATCAAATACTTCCTTAGGGGGGTTTGTTTGTTGTTACCCCGCGAAGGTTTAGTCTAAGAAAAAATTAAAAAATTTTAGGAGGGCGTGGCACTTCCCATATACACTTAATTTTTTAAGCTGAATATCTCTAAAAGGATTTAAGGCAGGGACCTGGAAATTGGTACAGAGCTACATATGTACACAGAGCCAAAAAGTTCACCTACAATCAAAGAGACTTTCACCTAAAAAAGCTATTTGGCCGAGGAGAGGGAGAGGGGACAAAATTGAAGAAATTTTTGCTAGAAATTCTTCTGGATTTTAGCTTGAATTTCTTCTTAAATTTATTTAAAAGGATATCGTCTGAAACCGAGGATATAACTTCTTGTTTATTAATTTTTTATGTCATTTTGTAAAAAAAATTAAATTCTTAGAAGAAATCTGCTTGTTTTTAGGAGAAAATTTTTATAAAGCAAATCAATAAGGACATCCTCTAATTTTTACTTGAACCTTTTTGAATTTATTAAAAAGGAAAACTTTTTGTTTTTAAAAGAGCCCTTATTAATTCAAATTTTGCTTTAAACGTCTTAACATACGTACATACATACATATGTACATATATACTCGTACATACTAGAAGTATGCATAACAGTTATTGCATCAGCCACGTTTTATGCGTGCAATTACATGTTCAAAAAATTAAAAGGGAGAACTTTTTATTTTTAAAAGAGCTCTTATGTATTTCCTCCGTTCGTCAACTTCACTACGGCTTTGCACATTTCTACAATTCTCAAACGACTAATGAAGCACTTGGTATAAAGAGTTTATTATGTCCATCTGCACTTATATGAAATGAAATGTTGCCCTTTGTCTGAATAAGTCCTAGGAAAATACTAGTTGACTAATTATGTTTTCCGATGAAAATCAAGATTCTCTTCTTAATAATATTAAACAGGGTTTCTTCTTAATTTTACAGGTTATCTGCTAAATTTATGTGAAAACGTTTCCATATTTATTCTAGGAGTCATCTTCTAAATTTTATTTAATAGGTTTTCATCTTAGTTTTATAGGTTATCTCTTAAATTTTACTGAAAATGATTTCATCTAAAACCCACGGGTCATCTTCTTAATTATATAGAAAAGGTTTTCATATTAGTTTTACAGATTATCTACTTAGTTTTATTAAAATGAAATATCCAGTAATAACAAGACGGGCATCTTATTGGAGAGAAAGCATAGAGAAATCCGCTAAACTTTGTTCTAATTTATAGGGCACTTTAGGTGGTATTTTGGCTCTGTGTATATGATATCAAAACCATTTTTGCGCATAAAAGTGTAGGTTATCGGAAAACGGGGCGTGGCACCTGCCATATAATCTTAATTTTTCAAGCTGATTATCTCTAAAGGTGTTCAAGGTAGGGAGCTGAAAATTGGTATAGAGCTAAATGATATCAAAACCATTCCGACGCATAAAAGTGGGGGTTATATCAATAGCATGCTTATGAAAAAAAACAGTAGTGTTGGGAAAAGGGAGTGTGGCACCTCACATACAAACTTAATTTTTCAAGCTGAATATCTATAAAAGCGTTTGGGACCTGAAAATTTATATTAATAGCATGCATATGAAAAAAACAGTAGTTTTGGGAAAAGGGGGCGTGGCACCTCACATACAAACTTAATTTTTCAAGCTGAATATCTATAAAAGCGTTTGGGACCTGAAAATTTATATGAATAGCATGCTTATGAAAAAACAGTAGTTTTGGGAAAAGGGAGCGTGGCACCTCCCATACAAACTTAATTTTTATGGCTAAATATCACTAAAAGCGTTCATGGCATGTACATAGAAATCACTATGCAGATATACGATATCAATACCATGTTCAACGCATTTGGCAATGGGACAGGAAAGGAAAAGAGCTGAGAAAAATATAATAATCGTTGCATATTTCAAGGGGCATTTTTGCTTTTTTTTTGTTTCCTTGCGACTTCAAAACCTTTTTTGTGAAGATTTGGCCTTAGACTACTCCTAGTGAAATTTTCCGGCGCACAATATCCTAGAATATTTTAACCCTCTCACGACCTCGCAAACAATATTTTTGATGGAATTTTCAAAAAAAGGGTCAAAAGGACCCTTTTCGGAGAGAGCCAATGGGTTAAGTTATTCTATAATATATATAATAATAATAATACAATGGCGCTATTATAACTCTGACGAGTTTTATGGCCGAGCTTCTCTCCCAATTCGAGGTGTGCTCCTTTTTGTTTTTCCTACTAATAATAATATATATAGGAACTTTAAACACCATTTTCGTATTATTGAAACAGGAAAATTAAGCTACTGTTTACCATTTACAAGCCTATTGAGGTGGTACCTTAAATTTCCCTTTGGAATAATATGAACATTTTGTTCAAAGTTCCTGACATTTAGCGGAAAATTCAGTAACTGCTCCAGAATAAGGCTGTTTAACGATTTTCGATGCTTTTCATCCGATACATACTCGAGTACCGATACTTTTTGGCGATACTAGAAGCAAGTAGAAGTATCGATACCTTAATGGTATCGTTGGAACCCTAATATTTACTATATCAATACTCTTACTTACTTAGTTAAAAACCCAATACTCAGTGAAAATAAATTGCAGCGTAGTAGTCGGTCATTCCATTGACAGCTTACAATATTATTTCTAATGTAATAATTGAAGCAGCTTTTCGTGTTAAATAGTTAACACAAGGGCAGTCGTTGGAAGTATGCGGCATAAACCTAGAAACGCCATGCTTTTCCCATGGTGAGCTCTATGTGGCGTGTTCCCGTGTTGGAAAACCGTCCTCGCTGTTTATTTACGCTCCGGGACAGAAAACTAAAAATGTTGTGTATCGAGTAGCCTTAAACTGAATACTAAAATTATGTATTTTTGAAGTTGTGTACACAATGAAGTAGTGAAAAATCTTTAATCTATATATTAATAGGCTAACATTTTTCCCATACAAACAATTGCCAGGCTGTTTAGCACATTTAACATACTCATATCCACATAAAATTGATATGGATGTGTTCGTATGAGTTAGGAGCAGTGCATAAGCATATAATTTTTTCTATAAATTATTTAATTTGTTTATAATTAATAAATAAAGTTTTTAGTTAAGAGAAATAGATATCGTAAACGTGTTTACAAATATCGTAAACACAGTTGGAGAGTCTTCTTCTTCTTGATTGGCGCTTAACCGTCTAGACAATTCTGGCCGAGTCCAACAGAGCGCGCCAATTGCTTCTGTTTCGCGCAGCATGGCGCCACTTGGGAACACATAGGGAGGCAGCATCGCTGTCCACCTGATTTTCCCAACGCAGTGGAGGTCTCCCTTTTCTTTTGCGTTCAGCGGGTTTCGATAGAAATGCTTTCTTGGCCGGAGCGCCTTCGTCCATTCTCACGGCATGACCTGCCCAACGCAGCCGCTGGTTCTTTATTCGCTGAACAATGTCGATGTCTGTGTAAAGCTCGTACAGCTCATCGTTAAATCTCCGTCGATACTCGCCCACGCCAACGCGCAAAGGTCCATAAATATTACGAGGAACTTTTCTCTCGAATACTCCAAGTGCCATCTCATCTGATTTTGAAATTGTCCATGCTTCTGCGCCGTACATGAGGACTGGAACGATGAGCGTCCTGTAGAGTGTGATTTTTGTTTGTCGAGAGAGGACTTTACTTTTCAGTTGCCTACTTAGTCCGAAGTAGCATTTATTGGCATGCGTGATTCTTCGTTGGATCTCCGTGCTGACATCATTCTTGGTGTTAATGCTGGTTCCCAGATAGACGAAGTCCTTAACAGTTTCGAATTTGTAGCTATCAACATTGACGTGGCTGCCAAGGCGTGCTGTTTCTTTGTGTGATGACAGGAGGTACTTCGTCTTGTCCTCATTGACCGCCAAACCCATTTTCTTAGCCTCTTTATCCAGCTTGGAGAAGGCAGAACATATGGCGCGCGTGTTAGTGCCAATGATGTCGATGTCATCGGCGTACGCCAGCAGTTGCACACTCTTGTGATATAAGATGCTTCCTGTATGGTTAAGTTCTGCAGCTCGTATTATCTTTCCCAGCATCAAATTGAAAAAGTCGCACGAAAGAGAGTCACCTGTGGAGTCTCCTTTTTTTGTGGATTGGGCAGAGCACACTTAAGTTCCAATTGTCGGGCATGCGCTCGTCCGACCATATTCTGCATAGGAGTTGATGCATGTTCCTTATCAACTCTTCGCCACCATGTTTGAATAGCTCGGCTGGCAAGCCGTCAGCGCCCGGGGCCTTGTTATTCTTAAGCCTAGATACTGCTATTCGCACTTCGTCATGATCAGGTGGTGGAACATGCCTACCGTCATCTGCTATGCCTCTTCTCCTTCCGCACTTTCACTGTTGCCATTATCTAGCAAGGAGGAGAAGTGATCCCTCCACAACTTAAGTATGCTCTGGACATCAGTTACCAGATCACCGTTATCATTCCGGCAGGAATTTGCCCCGGTCTTGAAACCTTCAGTCATCCGCCTGATTTTTTGATAGAATTTTCGAGCATCGTTCCTACCCGCCAGCATCTCAAGCTCTTCACACTCGCGCCTTTCAGCCTCCCTTTTCTTCTTTCGAAAAAGGCGCCTCTCTTCCTTCTTCGCCGTTCGATAACGCTCCCATACGCTTCGCGTTGCGCCCGCACACAATGTAGCCCTGTAGGCGGCGTTCTTTCTTTCCGTGGCATCGCGACATTCCTTGTCGTACCAGGTGTTTTTGTGGGCTCGCTTGTATCCTATAGATTCCTCAGCGGCGATACGAAGTGAACGAGCGATGTGTTCCCATTCCTCAGATACATCGTTTGGTGAAGGGTTGCTCTCAGAGAGCAGGAGTGAGAGCCGAGTGGTGTATTCATTGGCTGTCTGCGTCATGTGCAGCCTTTCGACTTGAAACTTTCCTTGCTGTCCTGTTGGCACATTCTTTGCTACAAGATATTGGTCGGAGTCGACATTGGGACCACGGATTGTGCGCACATCTAGGATGCTGGAGCTGTGTCTGCCGTCGATCATGACGTGATCAATTTGATTTCGCGTTTTTCGATCAGGAGACAGCCATTTGGCTTGGTGTATTTTTTTGTGCTGGAATCTGGTACTGCTAATGACCATGTTTCGTGACCCGGCGAAATCGATCAGCCTCGTCCCATTGGGACTGGTTACGTCGTGGAAACCGAATTTTCCGACTGTGCTGCCAAAGATACCTTCCTTACCCACCCTGGCATTAAAATAGCCAAGCACAATCTTAATGTCGTGACGGGGGCAGCGGTCGTAAGCATGCTCTAACAGCTCATAGAAAGTGTCTTTGATCGCATCGTCCTTCTCTTCCGTCGGGGCGTGGGCGCAGATGAGAGATATGTTGAAAAATCTCGCTTTGATGCGGATGGTGGCTAGACGCTCGTTCACTGGCGTGAGTCTCTTTTCCACCACAAAACCAACACCAAATATACGCTCCTCTGCATGGCCACTGTAATATATAGCGCCCACATTTCTTCTTGCCTTGCCCCTTCCACCGCATCTCTTGTATGGCGGTGATGTCAGCTTTCACTCTTTCGAGGACATCAACCAGCTGGGCAGAGGCACCTTCCCAATTAAGGGTCCGGACGTTCCAGGTGCTTACCCTCAAATCATGGTCCTTTAAACGTTTGCCGTGGTTGTCATCAGAAAGGGGTGGTCTCATCCGGGGCTTTGTTGTTGTTTTCGTTGGATAGGATTTTTACGTGGTGGGTCCCAAGCCCGACGCACAACCCGCCCTGCGGGAGTTGTATATTGTTACACGTTTATATAGCGAGCCGCTTGCTCCAAGACAGACGCCCGCTCGCAGTCGCACCTTCTGGTGAACAGACGCTGCAGTTATTCCCCTCAACAAGCCCTTAAACCGAATATGTCGGAGTGACCTTGTCGAGTTGTCGCCTTCTCACTTTAGTTCACCACCAAACGGGTGTTCGGTGGCTATCCAGAGGACACTGCGCGGAAGTCGTGAGCTGCTTGCTCCGCATGCAAAAGAATCGCTCTGGCCACCCCCAGGTGGATGGCAGTCAGAAGCTTTCCCCACTTACGTGGACTTCTACACACGGAGCCATCCTCCAGTTGGAGAGTCGCTTTAATTTAAAAGCGCTCTCTCTATTTTATATGCATTGGCCCAGTTTACGCTGAGATTAAAATCAAGGCGGCCAAATATCTCCTATTGCTTTTCCATTAAAGCGAAAATGAGAGAGCGGGCGGGAGAGCACTGAGTAATTTTAATTTTGACCAAGCATATCTAACAGGTATGCTCGGCTGCGAATTGAAAAACTTCTTTTTTTATATACAAAGGTAGAGTGTAATATCAAAATAAAAGCGAATTCACATCATGGCCAATAGGAATGGACGAGCCCCAAGCGAATTCAGATTTTAACCACGGCGAAATATCATTTTGACATTACACTCTACCAATTACAATAAAGGTTCATACATTGGTGACTTGTAAGTATTTCAGTATCGTTAACCTTACTTTAACCTTATCGCCACCCATGTGAGCTGTTAGTGGTGTCGTAAAACCTTAAACAGCTGACCCTTGTAAACATTGAACACATTGGCATTTTGCTTGAAAGTGCGAAAAATTAAAATTTTTTGTATTTTTACTAATTCCAATTTGGAATCGGTGCCGGGCGGTTATAATGCATTTCAGTGTAAATATATATTGTGATATGCAGGAGCCAATGCTAAATGCAGCAAGCGATTCGTTTACACGCAATCCCTTTTCGGGGCTAATGGATAGCTCAGGCGGTGGGTATTTGGTATTGCATAATATGAATTGGTGCCTAATTTTATATTCCTTTTCACTTTCTTCCAGGTGGCAACAATCTAAAATTGGGCACCGAGCATCATCAATCCTTACCAAATCCATTGGGGGCGGTAATGTCAGCGGCAATTCCCCAAATCCTTATTTAAATACGCTAGCGATGCAGACCGAAAATTCATTGGATGTTATGCCACAAGACCCGGCATCACGTTTATTAAGTACCTATTGGGTAACAATCACCAGGTTCATCAAATGATGCCGCAGTTCCTCAATCAAATGAAATTCTCGAAGTAAGGGGTATGCTAACAAATCCGGAGGCACTAAATTCCATAATGGAAATACAAAAGGGCAATTGCAGAGTGCACCGCCGGCTCTAGTCGGTTCACTGGGTATACCACCAGAAAGACAGCATCGGCACAACTAATTCAATAACGAACGCAACGAGTGGTGGCGATACCGCCAATCGTCCAGCCACAGCGCCGGGCGGTGGACCAAATGTACAACCATAACCATTTTATGACCCGCATGTTCAATGGTATGGCAATGCAATCGGGTAATATGCAACCGGCGGAAGTGCGCTACCAGTGGAACAATTGTCGGCTTTGGGTTTTGCCAATCGAGAGACCAATTTGCAAGGTTAGTCTGTGGCTTCTTGAAATTGAATTTCGTTATTAAATTACTTTTTTATTTTGTTTTGCAGCGCTCATTGCTACTTTAGGCGATATCAATGCGGCCGTTCAATGGTTATAATTATTGTCATTGAACCAGTTTTCCCTAAGTTAATATACATAATTAATTCCATAAAAAGAAACTGATAAAACTATTTTATAATTACAAGAACATAGTAACATTATATTAAATCACTTTGCTCCATTTTGTAACTTTTTTCTCATTTTTATTTTGCATAACCTCTTTGATAGGCTCACATTTCCATCTGCATACCATAAGGGTCAGCTTTCCATTAAGGAACCACGGTCCGAGAAAAGTATTTCCAACAGTCTACCAAGCGTTGAAAAAAGAGTTATTGGGGGTTGTAGAGGAGGTCCTCGTGATTCTAAATCCGAAAGTCCCGTCGACCGGGGAGGTTTGTAAGTTGTAAAATTTACCAAGCAAAATCCCAAAACTGCGTACGTTTACCGAGGAAAGGCACTTAAAAAAGCACTCACATATTTTATATGTGTGTAGAACACCTCAGCCGGCAGAGTATCTGCGGACCCATCCAACTACCAAAAATTTACCAACAAATATCTCGTGAACTATAAGCCTCCGGCAGGTTTTGATTTCAGTTTTGAGATCTGTGAGAGGCCCCCTACACCCCTAAGAAAGTTATTTTTATCGGACCGTGGTTCCTTAATGTAAAGCCGACCCTTTTGGTAGACAGATGGAAATCTGAGCCTAGACATTACCACAGAATTCACGCGGCCGTAGCCCGCTAACGCAGAGTTGTTCTACACACACATTACTTTAACAAGGTTTATCTCCTGAACTCTCCGGCTGAGGGTTATTTTTTTAAGCGCGGCCGAAAGCCGCCAACGCATAAGGATGATCTACGCAAAATAATAATAATAATACAATGGCGCTATTATAACTCTGACGAGTTTTATGGCCGAGCTTCTCTCCCAATTCGATGTGTGCTCCTTTTTGTTTTTCCTACTAATTGGGTGGACCTACAGTCTTATGCCGGCTCCGAACGGCGAATGCATTTTTTGTGAGAAGCTTTTTCATGGCAGAAATACTCTCGGAGTGTATGCCGCCCACTGCCGAGAGGTGACCGCTGCTCTTAAAAAACCAAATAATTGGATTTTTACTAATTAGAAAAATTGTTTTGGTGTTTGGCTCGGACCGTGGTTTGAACCCGAGACCTATGGCATAGCAGGCGAGCACTCTACCCACTGCACCACAGCGGCCACGCAAAATACTGTATTATTAAAAATTTTTAAAGTTTCCGCAAAATTTCCTTTGCATAATTAATAATTCCGAGGCCTGGCGCATCATATCGAAATTTTCCCACTATGCTATAGGCGTCCGGCTGGTGGGATTTTTTTCGGGCATGGTTTATTATATCATAATTTTCCCGGAATACCACGCCTCACAAAATCAAAAATTACCAGCAATTGAAAAAATACTCAAAGAAAATTTGTTTTTGAATAATTTATTTATAAACAAATCAGATCCAACAGAAAAAAATACACAAAAACCATACCATCAGCAAAATAAACAAAAACTGATCAGCTGTTTACGGATTTATGGTTTCTAACCAAAATCCAATTGGTCTGTAAGTTAACGATACAGCTACAGAATTACGATAAGGCACCAATGACTAGTAACACAGCTTGTCGTAAGGTTGGTTGAATCAGCTGTTTTATAAGGTTACAGATAAGTCACCAATGTCTGCACTTTAACAAAGTCATATATATAGTACTTCTATATTGATAGTATTCTATCTGTGCAATGTGTATGAATTCATCCAAAAATTTTGTGCAACTGGCAGTTCTGAGCATGCGCCTCAATTACATTTAATGTCATCTGTGAATATGTGTGACAAATACCTTCAATTGAGTTCAGAGGCGTTTGAAAAAAAAAATTGAAAGGTATCATTGTGTTCTAGGGGACTTATACCCCTTTGATTTTAGTTTTTGAATTTGTTTATAATTAATATAAGAAATTTGCCACATTTATTTTAAGATGCAAACTTTTGTGAATTTTGTTTATGAAAATTAGTGGAAATGTTCTAGAAAAATCTATTTTCTATGCACTCATATTTTTATAAATCGCGGCGGAAAGCGTTTCATGTTAAAATCCTGTGGTCCGATCCATGGGCATTATATCAAAAAGTCGAATTCTGCCGTTTGAGGGTTATGTTTGTAAAGTATGTACGTTCGAATTCCGCCAACACGGTGAGTACTGCGAATTTCTAAACTGATGGAAGAAAGGACTACGAACCAATCGCTATATGTTCCACATATTTACAGGCGGATAAAAGGTGGACGTGTGGGAGCTGCAGTGTTTTGTCCGGAGCTTGGGATTAAAAAATCCTTTTTAGTCCCGGACTACTGCAGTATCTTTCAGGCATTGATACGTACAGGCGATTCCCAGTGTAATCGCTTTTTTGGAAATGGTTGCTGCAGATTCGAATGTTTTTAACAACGTCGTCAGGCATCAGACCGCACGCATCCATTGTTTGCAAATGCTTTCGCCTTTTGGAAATCTATTTACATATGTATATATATTTATATAACCAATAATGCACTCAAAACGAAATACGTATGTAAAGCTATTTTATTTATTTTATCCCTTTTATTATCACAAATATAGCACCGCTTTGACATTTTTTAATTTTTTAATACGAGAATCAAATAATAAATATGTAAATTCCCTATAATTTTTTTTTATGTGCCGTCACTGCGGTTTATTTTGAATTCATATGTCATTTTTCAAATTTGATTGCTCGGTTTTCTCTTTCTTTTTTTATATGTCTGTACTGTAATGTTGGCTGATGGAACTCGTAGGTATTACGAATATAGGAGTAATATATATATGAACAAAGTACATGGAAAATTTCTGAACTCGCCACCGGGCCTACCTTCCTAGATCTGCCTTGATTTTGACCATGATTTTGCGTCGGACCGTGATCAAAAGGGCAAATCAGTGTTGCGGTACAACTCGAATTTGGAAAGTGTTGCTTATCTCCGCGAAAAGGAATAATTTTTGTACCAGTACAAAGTTGAAAAAATAAATTGCATGGTCGAATTTCGAGCACTGGCGATACTAGTTTTCTATTAAAAATAATACCGGTGTAATAACAATTTTTGAAATGAAATTAATAAAAAAAATCTATTTTGGGCAGAAGAAGTTTGCCGGGTCAGCTAGTACGATTTAAAATGAATTTTTGGAAATTTTTTTTGTAACACACTAAAAATCGTATTACCTTAAAACAGTTTTGCCTCAAAATTGTACTGATTTTAGCGACCTCTATTGGCACAAAAGCATGAGATTATAAATTCTATTTATACATTTACTCCAGGTGATATGTTAGCTTCACAAAAATATATATTACTTCAATAAATTACGCAGTTTATTGATGTGTAAACATCTTTTCTGTAGCTACGAGTAATTTCGAAAAACAGGTAAAGTTTACGCGTTAAGTTACGCAAATATCAAAAACAACAGCAACGAAGCGAAGTGAAAACCAGGAAAAAAGGAATAAGGAAAAGGGAATAAATATCCGATTTCAAAACTGTTTACACATCAATGTTCATGACTACCCGTTATTCACGCTTTAATTTTTTGTATATTAATTTTGCCTATGGGACGAAGCACTGTGCGACCTAGGAATAATGAGTTCATACCTATGTAAAATCCCAGCTCAACACCCTTCGTTTGATATCAATATCGCTGGGAAATGTTCCATGGTCATCCGGGTCTACGTTTTGACCCACATCTCGAGACCCGGCCTACAAATCACAATGGGTATTATTCTATCTAAAATCCCTGTTCAATACCTTTCATTTGATACCAATATCGTCCAAAAATATTCAGGGGAAACCCGGGTCCACATTTTGACCTTTTGACCTATATCTCGGGAACCGACTTCCGGATTTTAAAAAATATGCATATAAACCATCGAGGGCAAGGTACTCAGCTGGTGTATAAATTTGGTCAAAATCTCTCCACGCGTTTGGGCGAAAGCCGGCGACAAAGAAATATGCTTAATTTATATATATATATATATATATTCTAGCTGGCCCGCCAGACGTAGTTCTGCCTAAAATTTATTCCTATAAAGCCTAAAAAGTCTATGTTTACCGCCTTGCTCACCATTATATTAGAAACTATAGTAATGGCTGCGAATACTAAATAATTGTCACTTTTCTTAATAAAATGTATACATATATGTACATACTATCCCTATCTATATCCCTATCCCTATCCCTATCCCTATCCCTATCCCTATCCCTATCCCTATCCCTATCCCTATCCCTATCCCTATCCCTATCCCTATCCCTATCCCTATCCCTATCCCTATCCCTATCCCTATCCCTATCCCTATCGCTATCCCTATCCCTGTCCCTGTCCCTATCCCTATCCCTATTCCTCTCCCTATCCCTATACCATATCGTATAAACACCTTCTAGCGTCACCTCTGGTCCACATTTTGGTCGATATCTCGGAAAATCACTTCTTTTTTTAATAAGTATTTTTTCTTTTAACCGATTTAGCACATTATAAGAGGAGGACAAATTTCATATGGACTCGTTATGTATTGGTACATCTCCTAAGATGACAGCGAATAGTTTTTTATTATCGCATTTATTTTAAAAATCATCGCGCATCGGTCGAAATACGACAAACCATATTTTTTAATTTCCATTACAACATGAAAATTTCAATTTATATATATCACATCCACATTTTCTCTACTAACAGTTTTTATACATTTAGTATACTAGTTTATATTTAAACTTACTTCCTACACCAGTTTGGTAAGAAATGCCCACAAACAGCATCCCTGATCACCGCAAAAAAGAAAAATTGGGAGCTAAGAGCGGAGCCAGCAAAAATAACTTTTGTGAGCGGATCTAACAACAAAAAAAAAAATACTTTCGCTCCGATGCCCTGATCGCAAAGAAACGCAAGATGATTGTGGCCATGATTCAAATAAAGAAGATTGTGCATTCAGCCATATTTAGCAAAATATTCATCCGTGAGACTGGGTTCATTTTGGTTAGTACGTCATCAACTACGTTATCGACGAGAAAGAAAATATTCAAACAGGCACAAAATAACTTTTTTAAACTATTATTCACACAAATAAATACGCGGCACTTCATTTTTCTTTATTTAAAATAGCTTTTTAATATAAATTTCACATTTATCGCACACAATCTTTAGTTATTAGAAAACCGGAAACGAAACTGGGTGAAAGAGAATTTATGTTACTACGTCACTAAATCAGCTGATTCTGTCAAATTTTGGATGAACACATAGCGGTACCGCTGAGTGCACAATCTGGTTATTTGTTAATTTATGGATTGTGGCGATGCACCTACATGCAGCAAAATGCAACTACATCCGGCAGTTGATTGTGATGGGGCTATAAGCGAGCTCACGTCTCAAGTCTCAAAAAATACGTCACTAATTAGTGACCTGGTGGCGAGGAGGTCACAAAATAAAGAAAACATTGAGGTGAACTAAATAAAGCGTCAAAATTTATAAAAACTTACAATTTGTTTGCTCTTTGCTTGTTCGCTTGCTATTTTCTGCAATAAAACAAGTTTATTTGTATGAAATTAGCAAAATAATAAAATTTTGCTGGTTTTGCTAACTTACTTTTTTCCGCCATTTCGATCAAGTGTAAATAGTGATGTGATACGTTATTTATCGATATTTCAATGTTTTACGTTACATGACTTTTTTTGCGAATCGGTTCAGATAAAACAAGCATAAAACATTATATTCATAACTATTTTTATAAGTGATAAGTAGTAATGATACGCTTTATTTTTTTAATGCAATATATTGCTCATAAATTCATTTCCAAAAACCTATTTTCGTATGTAATCGATTAGTGAGTATTCGTTAAATTATTTTGTTATCTCAAACAGTCTCAGTACATTTTCACCACAGACTTTGGTGAAATTTTTAGTGACTGTGGCTTACAGAATACCAAAAATGGCTCAAGTCACTAAAAATGTCTCATGTCTCAAATCTCAAATTTTGTGACTTGAGATGAGACGGAGTTACAGAATTCGCCTATAAAAATCAACTTGGATTTTGCGGTAGGCCATATTTTATTCATTAGGAAAAATGCTTTTTCGACAGGTGCGTTACTTCCACACATGCAATAATTATGCGAAAATTTGTGCAGAATTCGCCTATAAAAATCAACTTGGATTTTGCGGTAGGCCATATTTTATTCATTAGGAAAAATGCTTTTTCGATAGGTGCGTTACTTCCACACATGCAATAATTATGCGAAAATTTTTGCAGTTGATATTGTTAGCAAGAAAGTGTTTGACCAATTCCACCCAACGGTCTTCAGCGGCAACATTTCCATTGCTCCAGTTTCTAATCTTTTCATCTGTGGCATACTTGATAATACTTAAGCGAAAACTCATCGAACACTGCCGTATCTTGGTTGCTCTTAATAAAACCTTGGGCAATCAGAAAATCTGTAACATTCTGTACTTCTTCCCAAAGCACTTTATTCAATTTTGACTACTTAAACAGCACTAGATGTTCATTGTACTGGTACCATTGTTCTATGTATTGTACACTTGTATTATAAAATTCGACAGTAACGCTTTTCACATTCTGCTCATCTACAGCAACGTCACTATCTTTTGGTTTTACTAGCAGATTCCGAACTGTCAGATGAAGAAATATTTAATCGGCTTTGAGTGCTAAGTTATCTCGGAGACGATTATTTTCATTTGCGTCAAACACTCCTTTGAAGTTGTTACACGATTACGCTTATTACCGAGTATTGCTTACACAACCTTTTGCAGACACCGTTGGTCCCTCGATTTATAAAGTCGCTTGATTGGAATACACCATTCGGAGCTTGGGTTTAAAAAAAAAAACGTTTTTAAAATATTTGGACATTTATCTATGCATAAGAAGTACATATTTTTGCAACGACGCACAGTGGGGGCACCTCCATACAAACGCGGTCAAAAATAGTATTAATTGAGCTAGAACTCGGAACTTAAGCTTTTTTGGTTGACATTAGTAAACTGTGAAAATTTGAACAAAATCCAACCACAAATACGCCCACCACCCATATAACGGTATTTTTGAAATTTCGGCATTTTCCTAACTATTATAGCTAAAATGCTCAATTTTGATTAGTGTATACATTTTTGAAATATAAATCAATAGCAGTAATTATTCTGGAAAAGGAGTAAAGCACTTCACCGTTTTTAAATTACAAATATATGCACTTTTAAGTATTTTATAAGCATTTATGTATCATAAAATTTTCATACAAAAAATCGCATTTCAAAAAAATTTTATACCAGAAATGAAATTACACTTTTCTAAAGGATTTCGGTGTGCTAAATCTGAATCTGGAGTCAGAATTTCCAAATTGGTTCTATTTTCTCAGATATCCATACCCAAATTGGCAAAAAAAAACACTTTTTTGGCTCTATTCCCTGCTTAATATCTTTTATTTAGTTACTTTCCACTGAAATTCGATTAAACCAGTTTAAAGCACAACCATTACCCTTCAAAACAGCGTTTACTTTCTTCGAATATCTTAATTAGAATTGGAAATATCGATATTTAAGTTTCATTAAATATTCCCCGTACAAAAAAATGAAAACTTTTTGAAGCATACTTCTGGGCGTTTTCTATGGGAAAAATGCACGAAAACTTAAAAAACACCTTCCATGAAAAAGTTCATAAAATAAAATGGAGCAAACGAATTTCCACCGGTTTATAAAAGACATTTAGGACAATCAAATATTAAAAAATTGAGGTTATATTTTTTTTTTAATTTCATTTTAAAATTTTAAAATTTTTACACATTTTTTTTATATTTCAAAAGAAAAAAGCTGCCAAAGATATAAATTAACGCTGATAAAAAAATTACCTCATAATTTGAAAGTATGCACCATTTACTGCAAGACGATAAAGAAATATTCGATTAGTCGCCTAAATATAAACGTTTTTCATAATGTCAAAACTAATGGCGTTTTCTTTTCTGCAAAAAAATGCTGCCCTTCTATATCCCAATTATCGAATTGCGTAACCTAACTTTCTATAAAATGGCTAAATTTGTAGATAATGGTGCCCTCTTGCTTACTTAGAGGTCAATATTCGGTAAAATTACCATACAAGCCTACAAAATAGCTAAGAAAATCAAAAAGGGCAACATTTTTTCGAGAAAAGAAAACGGCATAACATAATTAATGCGTTTACGAAAACGCAGTTTTAGGCAAATGGGAAAAAAATTATAAAAGCAAATGGAGCAAGTGGATTTTTAAAATGAAAATGTAGTTTGATTAAGAAGATATTGTTTCAAAGCATAAAAAAGATTTGAGGAGGTCATATTTTTTGTTCTTTTTTATTTTTTTATTCAAAGTCGAGCAAAATTTTTTTCTCATCGACATTTTTTGTCAATATTTGAAAGTTCATATAAATTCAATAGTGAACGGTGTATACAACTAGGTTATAATTTCTGAAAGAGTAAATCATTATCTATGTAATGATGTATTACTCGGGTTCGTATGTTAACAATTAAATGAGATAGAGCATTTTGTATGAGGAGTGTTCATTGAGAAATAAAAGAACCTATTTTTTGCTCAACTTTGGGCACCCTATACGGCTAAACGAAAATAGACTCAAAAATTTTTATATAAGCTTTTTTATTACAATTTGATATACCTGTCGATCTCTATTTGAAAAAAATTAAAGCGTGAATAGCTAGTATTTATGAACGTTGATGTGTAAACAATTTCGAAATAGGATTTCTATTCCCTTTATGGTTTTCTTTGGATTAAAATGCGACTATTGTTTTTTTTTTGTTGTCGTTGTCACTGCTATCTACTACTTTGTTGTTTTTTTGTTTTTATTTTAATATTTTTTACTTCTTGTTCTTGTTTTTCTTTTTGTTTTTGCTTTTGATTTTATTTTTGCTTTTGTTTTTGCGTTTGCTTTTGTTTTTGTTTTGGCATCTACCTCTTCATTTTCTTCTCCCTTTCTTCTTCGTCTTAGTCTGTCGCTCCTTTTCCCTTTTTCCCTTCCCCTTTACCTTTTTCCTTTCTTTTCGTGTTTCTCTTTCAGTTTCTTTTCCTTTTTCCTATTTATTTTCCCTTACTTGCGACATTTCCTCTTCCGTTTCTCTTTATCTATCACTTGCTCTTACAACTCCTTTTCTCTCCACTTTTTCCTTTTTATTTTCCATTTCCCGCCACATTTCCTCTTCCGTTTCTCATTACCTATCACTCTCACTTACAGCTCCTTTTTCTCTCCCACTCCTCTGCGTTCTCCTTTTCCCTTTCCTACTCTCTTGCTTTCTCTTTCTTCTTATCCCTCCTATTCTATTTTCGTTTCCTTTTTCCTAATCTTTTTCTTTCCTTTTTCTTTCCATTCCATTAAATTCTTCTTTTCTGTTCCCCTTACCATTCCCTTTGCCTAGGAAACCGGGTTGAGCATAACATCGAAGAGAGCTCTATATTGAAGCCTTGATTTGCGCCTTTCATTTGATACTAATAGCCGTGTTTCACATACGGTGATCCTAACCCAGATAAAAATTTTTGCATGTAAATGCAACAACAAAGATTTCAGCTCGATTAAACCAGGGCCCTCACTCTGTAGTTCGATTCGAAAGAAAATTCGTTCGTTTTCGAATTCTATTCCATATATTCTATACAGTACGAATGTACTTTCGAATCGAATTTCGCTTTCGAATCGAACTACAGAGTGAGGGCCCAGATAAATTGCTGGTTCAATTTCTGATCCGCCCTGTTCGATTTGTTTTTTCCGTGCTGATTTGGCAGCACAGTGCTTTTTTGATTTGGCAGAACTGAAAAGTGACATTTGTGTATGTATACATATATATACATATACCCTGCAGTAAATTTGTTTCACTGCTAAATGATCATTGATCATTCTTTGTTGAATATTCATCACTATCGTTTTTCGTTGGTGCAAGCGTGCAAGTTATATTGAAAAAAACCAAACGAAATATCATCTAGGCGGTTATAAACCCACGAGCCAGCTTGTATTTCGGTAGGTTTTTTGACATTCGGCAGCTTTTCTGACAAATTTTTCAATTTGACAACTATAAAACAAATTATATTTAAAATAAAAAATATATGGAAATACAAATTTCAAATTTGCCTCTTGTAAGCTTCTACTTTGGCCGTAAGGGGAAAGAAGAAGTCCTGAAGAAAAATTATAGTGCGCACTAGCTTCTCCTTATTACACGGAATACATAGCTATCCCGCCATTTGAGTTTCATAATTTATTTCAGTAATTTTAAATACAAATTTCCAAAAAAATAATTTTTGAAATAGTTATTTTCATTTAGTTTGAAGTTTAAAGTCAATCAAATTGTTTTTGAGAGAGTATTTGTCTCTTTTCAACGTACAGAAGAATTGCTTTTGCGCTATTATAACTCTGACGAGTTTTATGGCCGAGCTTCTCTCCCAATTCGAGGTGTGCTCCTTTTGTTTTTCCTACCATTGGACAGTTTTATGCCGGCTCCGAACGGAGTCATATAGGCATGAGGAAAGCAAACCATTTATTTGAAAAGATTCAGCAGCCTTTATATGAAAGCATTCACTGATGCCTCCTCATGATGAATTTCATCAGTGATTCATAAAGGATTCATTTCAGATTTTTACTGCTGGGTATATGTTGTATATGCTTCTTCTTCTTTTTAGTTCTTTTCAAAAGTGCAGCCAATTTTCATTATGAGCCGGATTGTTTCAGTAAAAATTTATCTTAACCCAGACCCAGATGTAATAACTGAAATGCCCCTAATATTGCTCAGAAACATGCAAGACCATCTGGGTCCGTTTGACCCATATCTCGGGACTCGACCTAGGAATCATAAATAATAGAGCTCCGTGTAGAAGTCCTGCTAAAAACCTTTCATTTGAAACATTCAAGGATCATGCGGGTCCTCGTTTTGACTCATATCTCAAGACCCGACCTAGGAAACATAAAGAATAGAGCTCCATGTAGAAGCCCTGCTCAAAAACTTTCATTTAATACCAATATTGTTCAGAAACATTCAAAGATCATCCCGGTCCTCGTTTTGACCCATATCTCGGGACCCGGCCTGGGACTCATAATGAATAGAGCTCTATGTGAAAGCCCTGCTCAACACCTTTTATTTGATACTAATATTGCTCAGAAATATTCTGGATCATCCGGTTCCACGTTTTGACCTATGTATAACTGCAGACCCAGCCTAGGGGTCACAATTAAAAGTGCTTCATATCGAAGTCCTGCTCAAAACCTTTCATTTGGTACCAATTTTGCTCAGAAAATTAGATAGATAGATGTTGGTATGCATATCCAAACATTTGCACACATGTTCAAACATGTTGGGTCTTTTTATTTTGTCTATTTGCCGCTTTATAGCAAATATCAACAACAACCCAACAAACACTGAGGTTAGTTATCGATTTGAGAATGACTCGAGAACTAGCCTCATTCTCAAACCTCTAACGTTAGAGGACGACTCGAAAATCTATCGAAAATCATAGCGTTCTCAAACAAAAGGGTACCTAATTCTCAAATCGAGAAAATTATAATTCTCGAATCGAATTCTAATGTAGTTCTCTAATGAGATTCTAATCAGAATTTGCAAATACTTCCAATTGAAATGAAAAACAAAGCTTTGTCTCATTTTACATGATTTTTTCATTGTTTAGATTTTATTAACGCAATATGTGCCTAAATTGCATATGATTATATATATTGACATGTATATGTTTACCACATTTATAAGAACTGAAATTTAAACAAAATACAGTCTTATTATTTAAATTAAAGGTACTTCTTGTACTTTTTAATGGTAAACATTTTACTACGGTAATATTAAGTTTACCATTTTTTAGTATCTAATTTCAATATATGTATGTATATTCAAAATATCATAGAAATATATTGAGAATTGATAAAAGGCGTGAGATTTGGCTCCTTCTCTAATCACTCGCTAATCGAATTCTAGTGTAGTTTTCAACCCTAGTTATCGATTTGAGAATATATAGAGAATTACACTAGTTATCTAAGGTAATCTCGACAAAATTTCTAACGTTAGAGACTGTGTTTGTTGGGAACAGTAGCAATGCATGTCTACGTCTAAGCATTTGTAAGTACATGCCTACCTACCGCTGACAATCAGTGATGCCACTAACATATTTTTTCTCGTACCAAAAAACGTACCAAATTACATTTGAGAGTACCAAACAGATTTTTTCGTGGTAACAGCAGGGTAGGGAGAAACTCCGAGTATGTGTGAGTGAGTGAGGAAACTCCTCCTTACGGCATGCTGTGGATTGGCCGTTTGCGTTTCACACTCCTCTAGAACGCGGAGTGAGTGTTTTTTTTGTTTCTCCGCTCCTTTGGTTGGAGTGAGTTTCGAAGGAGCCGCTCACACTGCGTGTACGGTTGGAGTGAGGTTCGAAGGAGCCGCTCATGCTGCGTGTGCGGTGAGCCGCCGTAGGTTTCCTCTTCTCACGGTGTAATGTGTGTGAGCGTGTGAGTGAGGAATGCGTAATGGCTCTGCATTATCGGTCAAAATGCGATTGCCCAAAAAAATTAATATTACCCTACAATATGGGTATCAAACGAAAGGGGAAGGCCCCAGGTTTCATTTGGACTTCGATATATTTCGATAAATTTATCGATAACTGAGTTATCGGTGAAAATGTGATTTCACAAAAACATTAAAATTACACTACAATATGGGTATCAAATGAAAGGGCATGGCCCCAGGTTTCATTTGTACTTCGATATATTTCGATAAATTTATCGATAACTAGGTTATCGGTCAAAATGCGATTGCCCAATACCCTTAATAGTACCCTACAATATGGGTATAAAACGAAAGGGGATGGCCCCAGCTTTCATTTGGACTTCGATATATTTCGATAAATTTATCGATAACTGAGTTATCGGTCAAAATGCCATTACCCAAAAAAATTAATATTACCCTACAATATGGTTATCAAACAAAAGGGGAAGGCCCCAGGTTTGATTTGGACGTCGATTTATTTCGATAAATTTATCGATAACTGATTTATCGGTGAAAATATGATTGCCCAAAAACCTTAAACTTGCCCTACAATATGGGTATCAAACGAAGGGGGATGGCCCCAGGTTTCATTTGTACTTCGATATATTTCGATAAATTTATCGACAACTGAGTTATCGGTGAAAATGTGATTGCCCAAAAACATTAAAATTACACTACAATATGGGTACATATCAAACGATAGGGGATAGCCCCAGATTTCATTTGGACTTCGATATATTTCGATAAATTTATCGATAACTGAGTTATCGCTGAAAATGTTATTGCCCAAAAAAATTAATATTACCCTACAATATCGGTATCAAGCGAAAGCGGATGGCCCAGGTTTCATTTGGACTTCGAAATATTTCGATAAATTTATCGATAACTGAGTTATCGGTGAAAATGTGATTGCCCAAAAGCCTTAACATTACCTTATAAAATGGGTAAATTATGTGAGCAGAAAAGGGATATATATAATAATAATAATGATATTCACTTATATTCACTTAAAAATTGAATTGGAATTGAATAACTGAATTATTAAACTTTTTTTCTTGGAAATGACACCAAATTTTTTCACACGTTTATTTAATTTTGACACTAAATTCTTTTTGACTAATTGTGTCAGGATTAGAGGTGGGAAACTATAGATGGCACTATCGATAGTGTCGATATTTTATTTTTTTGAACACTATCGAAAACCATCGATGGCCTTTTCAAAACTATCAAAAACTATTGATATTAATGTGTACTATCGATAGTTTTACAACTTTTACATCTCCATATTGCACATTACTATTTCAAATTCTGTTGTTTTATATTCGTTTATGTACAAAATAATAGAAAAATTATTGAAGGTTTTGAAGATTTTTTTTTTGTTTCGACTTCAAACTCACTTCCGTGTACTAAAATATACTGAACTGAATGTAAGAGATTGAGATTTTGATGTTTTCTTGAATTTTTCAAATTTTCGGCGATAGTTCTATCGATAGTACTATCGAAGGTTAATTTTTTTGAAGACTATTGAAGACCTTCAATAGTTTTTTAAAACTATAAAAAACTATCGATGGTGGCACTATCGATAGTTTCCAATCTCTAGTCAGGATGAATGGAAATTCAAATGTTGATTTGATACAATATTGTTGGTTAATTTTGAGGTTTTTGGGCAATCACATTTTCACCGATAACTCAGTTATCGATAAATTTATCGAAATATATCGAAGTATAAATGAAACCTGGGGCCATCTCCCTTCGTTCGATACCCATATTGTAGTGTAATATTAATGTAATATTAATTTTTTTGGACAATCACATTTTTACCGATAACTCAGTTATCGATAAATTTATCGAAATCAGACCTGGGTAATATCAAGTACCAGTACGACTTGTGACAAGTACATTTTAAAAGAATTGTACTAGTACTGGTACTTGCATTCCCAAATTTTCAAGTACTAGTACAAGTACAAGTACAAGGAATTGAAAAAGAATTGAAGTTTTAGCAAATACTGCAAAGTAATTGAAAAGAATTGAAAGTACTTGAAAATAATTGAAAAATGTACTTGAAAGTACTTGAAAAGAATTGAAAAATCGGTTCAAGTACATTTTCAATTCTTTTCAAGTACTTTCCATTCTTTTCAATTACTTTGAAGTATTTGCTAAAACTTCAATTCTTTTTCAATTCCTTGTACTTGTACTTGTACTAGTCTTGAATATTCTGAAAGTACTTGGTACGGACTCATTACTTCAAGATCAAAATATAAAGTATTTAAGTACGTAATAGTCCAATTACTACTCAGTATTACCCAGGTATGATCGAAATATATCGAAGTACAAATGAAACCTGGGGCCATCCCCTTTCGTTTGATACCCATATTGTAGTGTAATTTTAATGTTTTTGGGCAATAAAATTTTCACCGAGAACTCAGTTATCGATCAATTTATCGAAATATATCGAAGTCCAAATGAAACCTGGGGCCTTCCCCTTTCTTTTGGTATCCATGTTGTAGGGTAATATTGATTTTTTGGGACAATCACATTTTCACCGATAACTCAGTTATCGATAAATTTATCGAAATATATCGGGGTCCAAATGAAACCTGGGGCCATCCGTTTTCGTTTGATACCCATATTGTAGGATAATATTAAGGTTTTTTGGCAATCACATTTTGACCGATAACTCAGTTATCGATAAATTTATCGAAATATATCGAAATTCAAATGAAACCTAGTGCCATCCCCTTTCGTTTGATACCCATATTGTACGATCTTTCTATACCTATATGCGAAATATCATAGGTATAGTTTCAGTATACTCAGAGTTATATGGAATAAAAAAATATCGAAAAGTAACGGTCCCTAGCAGGGTCGGAACCCCCAAAATTAAAAAAAAAAAAATAGCCTATACTTCCTTCCGGGTATTACCGGGTACACGGGTATCATCAGCTGTAGTGTATACACATTTTCATAGTTATTTATTGCGTAAAGAACTGCAACTGTTGCCATAAAGTACATTATTTTTAACAAAAGTCACAAGGCAAGATTAAACAAATACGAGTACTTAATCTTAAAATGCGGTAGATTTTAAACCCCTTGCAGTGGATTCTCATATTTTAAAAAATATTCGGTAGATTTACCGCATATGCGTGCAGTGTGCACACTGTAGAGGATAAACAAATTTGTAGCATTCATGCAGCTGCTTACTACACACTACAGACTAGTGCTGAAAGCGATATCGATATAATATCGATTCATCGATGTTTTTGAACTTTTTCGATATATCGATATTTTTTTTCCGATATTCGATATATCGACGGTCATGGATCCATCACTGATAAACGCGGAAAGAAGCTGGTAAAAGGCAGCATTGCCGTTTTGTGGGTAATTCCCCAAATTTGGAGATTTTTTTAAAATTTGATTCCTATGTAGAAATTCCTGTGTTTAAAAGTAATGTAAATACGAACATTTTTTTTTAAATGTTCATTGTAGGATTGCAAAATCAAGAAAAAACATTTTAAATTTAAAAATTTTTATTTCTATTTTAAGCACTATGATATTTTGAACCAAAAACTTATGTTTTTTTTCCATTCATTTTTATTTTTAATTTAAACATTTTCTTTTTAAATCCCAAATACATTTTAATTCCAAAAATTTCATTTTTAATTTAAAAAATTTCATTTTTAAAATAAAATGACTTGGTTGAAAACGTGCATTATAAAAATAAAAATTTTATTTTTGATTTATTTTCTCTGAGTGTAAAAGGTATTTAGAATGCGTTATTAATTTGTCTATTTCAAACCTTTTAGTCTTTAACATGGTTTTTTAAATAACTTAAATTTTTTTTTTTTTAGCATCCAATATATTTTGCCAACTGTATAAATAAAATACATCTAACAATTTTGTGGTTCGTTAAAAGTAGTTAGTAATTAATAATGACTTAATAAACATGGTGGGCATTTATGGATTGCTCTCAGTAGCGCATCCATTTATTGTAGTGCATCAGCAAAGATCTGTAAATGATTTTCTTTTGAGGCGTACGAAATTGGTTGGTCTTGCCGTCAGGGCTAGAACGAGTGGGTTGGGGTGAGCTAATATTCTCATTTTGTATGATGCAGCATACTTTCTGATTTCTTGAGAGATAGTAGGTATCTTTAGGTCACGATGTAGTTGGTCGTTCGTGACGTAGTAGGGCGCATTTACTATCATTCTAATGGTTTGCGATTGGAATCTTTGGAGAATCTCTATATTTGAGTTTGCTGCGGTTCCCCATAGCTGTATGCCATAGGTCCAGATGGGTTTTAAGATAGCTGAGTAGAGCAGGAGTTTGTTGTCGATTGATAGTTGGGAGTTTCGATTCATGAGCCAATAAAGATTTCTCAGTTTTATACCAAGAGCTTTTCGTTTGGTGAATATGTGGGTTCTCCATGTTAGTTTTCTGTCGAGATGCATACCCAGGTACTTTGTTACGCCACTTTGCGGTATATCAATGCCATTGAGTTTTACGGGTGGGCAAGTGTTACGTCTAGTGGTAAACGTCACTTGGACAGATTTTGATTCATTTGACTTTATCCGCCAGTCTTTCAGCCAATGGGTAATTTTATTTAAACTTCTTTGAAGCTTGAGTGAGGCGACGTTAGGGTTGAGGTCTGAAGCCAGTACAGCAGTGTCATCGGCAAAAGTGCCGATAGTGACTCCTTCTGCTATTGGGGGAAGTCGTATGTGTAAAGTAGGTACAGTATTGGGCCCATTACACTACCTTGCGGGACGCCTGCTAAGCTCTCGTAAAGCTCAGACTGCTCTGCTCCTTCTTTGACGAAAAGTAACGATTTTTTAGATAAGATTGTATAAATAGAAAGTAGCTTGTAGGGAGAGTATTTTTTATTTTATAGAGCAGGCCGTCGTGCCATACGCGATCAAAAGCTTGGGATATATCTAGAAAGGCAGCTGTACAGTATTTTTTTTGCTGAAAGGCAGAGTACATTTTCTCGGTAAGTCTATGTACTTGTTCAATTGTTCCGTGTACTCTTCTGAAGCCAAATTGGTGATTAGGTATAATGTTACGCTCTTCTATTTTGGGTAGGAGTCTTTTAAGGAAGAGAACTTCCAAGACTTTTGAGACAATGGGCAGCAGACTAATGGGTCTGTAAGACGCTGCCGTATCAGGGGGCTTTCCTGGTTTCAGAATCATTTTCATCTGAGCGACTTTCCATTGAGGGGGTATGAATGCAGTTATTAGTACTGCATTAAAAAGTTGGGTGAGAAATTGTATGCCTTCGTAAGGTAAGTGTTTTAGTACATTGCCATTAATAATATCGTACCCAGGAGCTTTCTTTGGGTTGAGCATCGCTATTACGGTTTTTACCTCCGATATTGCGAATCGTTTTATGGGGAGGTCCATTTGATAGGGATGACTCAGAGTATTTTTCACTTCTGTTGTTGTGCTTAGTGGGGGTTCAATATCATGTGGGGTGAATACTGATTTTAGGTGGCGTGCAAAAGTATTTGCTTGCTCTGCGTCACTTTTCGCCCATTTGTTATTTTCCATTCGTATTGGAGAATTGTAGAAAATCGGCCTTTTTAGCTTACTAGCAGCTTTCCAAAGGGAGTAATCAGTTGCAGCTGTTGCATCAATATTACTGAGATATTGTTGAACTTGTCTGTTGTGTTCAATTTTGAGGATATTTTTGAGTTCTTTGGTGAGAGCATTCAATCTTTTCTTGTCGTCGGGGTGACGGGTTTGTTGCCATTTTTTCCTTGCGAGTCGCTTTTCTTTGAGCTTAGCTTGTATGTTGTGGGTAACGCTTGTCCTTTTTTGTCTGATGAGGGTGGGAGTTGATTTCCATGCAGCTTGTTGGATGCAGCTGTTAAAATGTTCGACTGCTGCCTCTATATCTTCAGCAGATTTCAGGGCTAATTTGAAGTCAAGATTAGACGTGATGATGTGTCGGAAGTATTCCCAATCAGTCTTCCGATTGTAAAGGCTGCATTGTTCCGCTGCCGGTGTAAAATTTTTATCAATTGTTACCAGGATTGGAGAGTGGTCGGAAGACAATTCAAAGCACGATTTGCAATTTATATCTGAAGAATTCACGCCTTTCACCACGCAGAAATCGATTAAGTCGGGTATTTTATTTTTATCTGTTGGCCAATAAGTGGGAGTTCCAGTAGAGAATGGAGTTAAACTGAGATTGCTAATAGCATTATATAGTTGTCTTCCTTTAGGGGTAATGAGACGAGAGCCCCAGAACGTGTGTTTGGCATTGTAATCGCCCCCCAGCTAGAAATCGATTTCCAAGAGTTTTGAAGAAATTTTCATATTCTGCAGTGCTGATAGAGTGCCTCGGCGGACTATAGATAGCAGAGAGTGTAAGCTGGCCGCTCGGGTCTTCAATGACAATATTTGTGGCTTGTATAGCATTTGTACGGAATGAATTCGTGCTGTAATGTTTAATACTTTTCCGTATCAAGATACCTGAGCCTCCATGAGCGTTGTTACTGGGGTGTTTTGTGTGGTAAAACTTGTAGTTGGGTACTTCAAAGTAGCTTTTGTCAGTAAAGTGGGTCTCAGATATGAGGAGTATATCTATATCGTGGGTCTGAAGTAAAGTTTTAACTTCAAGTAAGTGTTTGGATAGGCCATTGGCATTCCAAATGATAATTTTCAACGGGTTGAACGAGGAGGCTCATCATTGATGTCATTTGTTGCATGACTCGTTTCAGTAAGTCTATCATTTCTCGCATTTCGTTAGTGTTTTGCATTGGGGTGTGGGTTTCATTACTATTTGGAATGGCATTATTAGGGTTCGAGCGGGGTGTTACGCCTTTCTTTGCTGCTTGAGCATATGTGGCTGGGTATTGGTCAATTTGAATTGGGGTTTCAATCTGCATTGGGGTTTGAATTGGCTGTTGTGGTTTCTCTTGGGGCTGTGCAGGAGCTTTTTTCCTCAGAGTTGGGTATTTGGCGCTTTGGATGTTTTTGTATACCATACAGCCTTTATAATTTGCTGGATGTTTACCTTCATATAGAGCGCATTTGACATCTTCAGATCTTGTCTTTCGCTTACAATCAGCGGAGAGGTGCTTTCCAGCACATTTTATACATACTGATTTTCGACGACAGTAGGACTTTGTGTGGCCATATTGCTGACAGTTGACGCATTGCGGTATTTCACGCTTCGGGTGTGGGGGCTCGAAAGCAATTCTTGAGTGCAGGAGACTTTTAATTTGATATATCTCCTTGTTATTGGAGGCGGGTTTGAGTTCAATGATAAACATTGGGAGAGAATTTTTTGTGACTCTGTGTTTTATGTTCCAAATGTTTGTGACTGAGTGACCGAGATCTTTTAGAGAATCCACAATTTCTTTTGTGTCTATTGAGGAGTGCATGTTTCTGAGAACAACTCTGAAGGTACGTTCTTGTTTTGTTTTATAAGTGTGGAACTCTGTGCCCTTCTGTTCCAGTTGTGACACTATGGTTTTGTAAGCATCCAGGGATGATGCTTGTACTTTTACTTGATCCTTGCCTGTGAGCTTTAGATCATAGGAGTTTGGAGCAACTTCTTGTAGTAAACTCCTTAGGGGGGAATGTTTAGAACTTTGTCTATAAATATTGGCGGCGGCTTGGGTATTTTTTCAGTTGGTTGGTTAGTTTCCTCAACTTCAAGGGAGGCAAATCTGTTTTCATTTTCATTTTCATTTGGTTGGCGGCTTCCAAGCCAGTAATAATTATCAAGTTTAGCCTGTTTTTTAGAGGCAGTATTTTTACTTGGGCTTTCTCGTTGGCGTTTGGGATTGACGATCTTCCATTCGTCGGTTGGGGTAGCAGTTGTCAAGTTTCCTGCAGTTTGGGGTTTCTGGGCTTGTTGTTGTTGGGCATAGAGAATTTCCAGTTGCCTTTGGAGGGTTTCGATCTGCTGTTGTACGTTTGGTACGTTGGTACTAGGCAGGCGGGATGGGGTTAGATGTTGGGACATTTGTTGGGGTGTACCCAGGGATCTCGGGGTTTGGTGCTGTAGTTGCACTTGGGCTTGTTGGGCATCTCGCACTTGGACTTGTTGGGCATCTCGCTGTTGGGAACCTCCTACTTTAGGAGGAGTATGGTTGAGGGGCATCTCGCTGGTGCAAACGAATATTTTAGTCTATATTCATTTGCACCCGGCTGCGCTTGTAATATTTACAACTTTTTATGATTGTAATACAATCTGGTTGCAGCTTTTTACAGCTCTGATACTTATGTATAAACTTTACACGAATGGTTTGTGTCCACACTGATTCACCACTTAGTGGTGAAAAAGAGGTTTGTGGTGGAGTTTTGTGTGTGGGAGCTTTTGCTATTGTGCGATCAATGCAACAACAATATGCACAATCACTCAGCAATAACACTTAATTTACGCTTTAGAGTTTAAATAAAGCAGATTCATATTAATTTGATAGCACACTAAGTTGCGACACTTTTTCCGACACTTTTTCACAATATTATTGAGTTAAATTGATCAATTATATATTTTTTTTAGCACAAAAGTACGGAGGAAAAAATTTTTGACAACTTCACAGCGCGACAAACATACGGGTAACTTAAATGCGAAATATTTCAGTGAACCACTGTAATTGATACCTACTCTTTCTGGCTGGAACAGAATTTAACTTTTTTTTTTTTGATTATTGAATTCCCTTTTCAAAAAAGATTTCTGTTGATAATAAATTGAAATATTTAGTTTAAATGTTTATTTAGTTAATTTTTAGAGTAATATAAATGACTGTCACTCTCGTTCAATTCAGGGCACAATAATGAATGCAGACATTTCGAAAAATAAAGCTGTTATATATAGATACATATGTTAAATTAAGGTTTATATAAAGTAGAGCTCTCGATTTTTTTTGAACATTTTCGAGTAGCCCGAACAAATGCTGTTCAAATTCTCGAACACTTGTTTGTTTATTACCCGTATGTTTGCACGGGCATTTGAACAATGCGGGCGTTTGAAGTTTGTATTTTTCGTTTGTTTATTTTTTTTTTGTTGTCTTCATATGTATTTTTTTTATTCTTGTTTTCCTGATACAAATTTTTTTGTCTGTAAGCTCGAATGCTCGAATGTTTGTACGGGCATTTGAACAACAAACGAGCCTCAGACAAATTCGATCTTTTCGAATTGTTCGATACCCGGGTATCTAGATCTCTAATATAAAGGTCGATATATCGATAATATCGATGTTTTTTCTCAAAAATATCGAAAATATCGATACTCGTAAACATCGATGTTTTTCCAGCACTACTACAGACGTTTGGCTGCTTCATCGCCAAGCTGTGAGGATTCGCTCATCCTCACTCACTCCAGAGCAGTGATAGGCGTTTCATAGATCAATTGATCGCGCTCAAATCACACAGACATGTTATGCTCTTTCTTTTGTAAACGATTTAGTCGTCGCTCAGCAAGTGGCGTAGCAACATCGTGGGTGAATGTCGCTTGTTTGCGCATATTTATATATGTAAAAGCAAAATTACTTATACATATGTACACATGCTTGTCGTTTTTATAACCGACCGCATTCATTGAGGGCCAGCAAGCGACTAAACGAAAACGAACCCATTGACTTGCGCGATGACGGCGCTCTCACTAATACAGCTGCATTTCAATTTTGCCTATCACTGCTCCAGAGTAAAATAAGGAGGCGCAGCGGAGGAGAGCCAACGCTTCATATTTGCCTCCTATTGGCTGCGCACTCCGTTGCCACTCATGCGGAGCGCTCACGCTATTGTGTGGCCTCCGTTGTTTGCACACTCACAGGATCCTCATGAGTGCTGAAACTCCACACTAGATGTCACATTTCGCGCGAGATGGGACCCGCGAAAAATTTTACTCATTTGTTTTTAAATTAGTAAAAAAAATTTTCCATATACGCTCTTTGGTTTTGTCTTCTGCTTTACCGATTGCTTGCGGCGACCAACCATGCGCATGACTCTTTTTTCAAAAATTGATACTATTCTTTATAATATTTTTGTTATTTAAAAAGATAATTTATAAATTTTTTGAATGCAGAACCTTAGTAAAAGGTTCAAAGTTTCATTTCCAAGAAGAAATCGGTTGATCCGGTTTTGATTTATGGCCGTATAAAGCTAATTTTGATTGGTGTTTTACACATTTTTACATACATTTACGCTGTTTGACTAAAAATTTAATAAAAACTATTTGACTACTCAATCGGAGCACAATTACATGTTATTACCAAATATTATCAAAATTGGTTCAGTAGTTTAAAAGTTTATCCCGCACAAAGAATGTTACATGAGATTTTTATATACATATATATAGATATTACATATTTACATATGTTACATATGTGTTTATTTCAATAAATAAAAAATAAATTCTACAACAAATATTCTATGTTTTTAAATTGAAGTGTCATTGTTAACAAATCAATAACAGCGCGCTTTAACAATCAAACAATTTCAAATTGAAATTTCAATTTTGATTCAAATAATCTTCACTTTAAAATAACTACGATTCCTAGGTTGCATCAACCAATAAAACGTTGAATTAAAATTTTATTTGTTCTTTCATAATGGAATGTGTTTAAATTGTCAATGTCCTGATGCATTATCCACTCACATGGTATGTAAAATTGACAATCGTCACAGTCATATCTATCCCTGCAAAAAATGCGATTAATCCGGGACGTGTCCGGGATCAATCGCAAGGGAGCATGCGACTAATACAATTTTACAACCCTTTATATGGAGTGATTTGATCGCATTTGTTCGAGCATGTCCTATGAAGAGACTAATTGTTCAACTTGTATACCCGAACGGGTACCAATGTAGATTAATCACTAACATACCGATTGTGGCCGCTGTGATGCAGTGGGTAGAGTGCTCGCCTGCTATGCCAGAGGTCTCGGGTTCAAACCACGGTCCGAGCAAACACCAAAACAATTTTTCAATTAGTAGAAATCCAATTATTGGGTTTTTTAAGAGCAGCGGTCACCTCTCGGCAGTGGGTGGCATACCCTCCGAGAGTATTTCTGCCATGAAAAAGCTTCTCACAAAAAATGCGTTCGCCGTTCGGAGCCGGCATAAAACTGTAGGTCCACCCAATTAGTAGGAAAAACAAAAAGGAGCACACCTCGAATTGGGAGAGAAGCTCCGCCATAAAACTCGTCAGAGTTATAATAGCGCCATTGTATTATATTGTATTATACCGATCGGGTACAAATGTAGATCAATCGCTTCCAGGACGAACGGGTACAAATGTAGATTTTTCCAAGTTGTTCGCCAAGGCAATTTTTAATAAGAATCTTTAAAAATTGTAAATGTTCATGCATATATGTATAAATAAAGATTATATAATGTTTTACTTTTGAAAAAAAAATCTCAATAAATAAATTAAAAAAATTGTAAGTTTTGAGTATGCATTATATGAGCGTAATGTAAAGGATTTTTTCATAGAATATTTTAGGTAACATTTTGTTAAAATTATTATTCATCATTGTTATTAAAAGAAAGGGTGTTCAATTCGTTTTACCGGTTCTACAATTTTTTAAATACATTGCATATTTTTGTAAAATTTCTACATTTAAGGAATCTAGATTTGTACCCGTTCGGAATGAAAGCGATTAATCTACATTTATACCCGTTCGGGATGAAAGCGATTAATCTACATTTATACCCGTTAGGGAACAATTCGTCTACAATTAGTCTACATTTATACCCGTTCGGGAACAATTGGTCTACAATTAATCTACATTTATACCCGTACGGGAACAATCGGGGACTAATTGTGGACCGATTGTTCTCGAAAGAGATCAATCCGAGACAAATATCTTTCGGTATTAATCGCACATTTTTTTGCAGGGATTATATAAAAATGAATGTCTTTTATGGACTCCAAAAGTAATCAACCGATCTTTATGAAATTTTCACAGTAGATTCATGTGGTATTAGCGCACATAAAGGGGTATATAGAATTTCGAAAAAGTCGGAACTTCCCGGAATATAGGCCCAAATGTGGACCCAGAGTGACCCTGCAAGTCTTTGAGTAATATTGGTACCAAATGAAAGGTGTTGAGCAGGCCTTCAACATAGAGTTATTTTCATTGCGATACCTGGGTAGGGATGGCAAACAAAATGAAATAACCGATTAATCCTTTTTAGGTTAATCGAAAGCGTTCGATTATTAATCACGAATAATTGCGGGGAACTAACCGATTATAACCGTTTTTCGATTACAATTATTCCGTAAATAAATATATAATAAACGAAAAAAAATCGTCATTTATTAGGAAAAATCGTCAAAATGACGATAAAATCATCTATTCGGGAACTGGAGGGAACATCGATTATTTCCTTTCGATTATTTTCGACTAGAGAGGAAAAAGGTTAATCGAAAAAATAATCAAAATGTTACGTATTTGTCGATAGCTCGATTATTTCTATAGGGTTCGTATCGCTGAATTGTTAAATAAAAGTCTTTATTTACTTCTTAATTCACACCGCTTTATTTCACGACTAAAAAGTCTACACTTGTTTTACTTGACTTGATGTTAACACTTCTACGGTTAAGTTACGACTCACTCCGGAGCGCCTGCTCGCCGCCTTATATAGTCTGTCAAACGCAATCTGGAAAATTCTGGCAACACTGGAAATTATCTGGTATCTTCTTCTAGTTCTGGCAGTTTCCTTAGAGATCTGTCATTTAGTGATGTGAGTGGAACCGATTATATTCGCCACACTGCCCTCCACCTAAGTCTGATCGTCCCGATCTGACACATTACTCGTTCCAAATGCTGCTAGCCTTTCCAGATGAACCACTTTCCTTTTATTCCTCGGTCTTCCAATTGTTTGTATGCGATACACAACATCGTTGAGCCGTTTAATCACTTTGTAGGGCCCTTCCCAAGTACACTGCAATTTCGGGGACAAACCTTTCTTTCGCTGCGGGTTGTATAGCAAAACTAAATCTCCCTCAAGAAAACCTTCTGAGTTCATCGCCTTGTCGTATCTGGCCCTCATTTTGTCACTCATGATCTTTGTTTGCTGTCTTACAAGTTCATGTATTTCTCTCATTTCTTCTTCCAGAACGTTGTTAGATTGTCTGGCATTTATTCCCGCATCAGCACTTATCCCAAATTTCAAGTCAGCTGGCAGTCGAAGATCACTACCAAAGATTACTTTTGCAGGAGTCTGACCTGTTGTATCGTGTACCGCCGATCGATATGCCATCAGGAACAGAGGAATATGAGTGTCCCAATCTCTCTGGAACTTGTCCACCACTTTTCGTAAATGTTCCTCTAATATTCTGTTAAATCTTTCTACCATGCCGTCTGATTGTGGATGCAACGCAGTTGTTCGGGTTTTCCTAATACCCAGTGTCTTGCACATCTCCTGGAACACAACTGATTCGAAGTTCCTTCCTTGGTCGGAATGTAGCTCTATAGGTGCACCATATCTCGCCACCCAATTGTTGGTGAATACTTCGGCTATAGTTTCTGCTTCTTGATTTGGAATCGGGTACACCTCCGGCCATTTGCTGAAGTAATCCATGACCACCAGTACATATTTGTTTCCAAGTTTGCTAGTAGGAAATGGCCCAGCTACATCCATGGCAATTCTCTCAAATGGTGCTCCTGAGTTGTATTGTTTCATCAGCCCATGACTCCTGGATTTGGGACCCTTAGCCTTTATGCACACATCGCAGTTCGCAATCCACTCAACAACGACCTGTCTGACGGCAGCCGACCCAATAAAACCTCTTCTTGATTTTCTCTACCGTCTTTGTTACTCCAAGATGACCTCCACTTGGACCATTGTGTAGTTCATTTAGCACATCCGGTATTCTTTTCCTTGGAACAACTATCAATGTTTTAGAACTTTGACCATCTTCACTCTCCCAATCACGATGTAGGCAACCATTTACCATTTGCAAACTATTCCACTGCGCCCAATATGATTTGGCTACAGGACTCTCTGCTGACATCTCTTCTTTTGATGGTCGTTCGTTTTGCTCCAAACCAATCATTACACGTGCCAGATCTGGATCTTCTAGCTGACACTTCCTTAATTGTTCCGCATTCCATTCGTCTGTAGATGTTATTGTCATTAGCCGAACATCTATGATGTCTTCCCTCTCCTCTGCTTTAGAGCAATGCTTGCATTCAAGATTACATGGTCGCCGCGACATTGCATCAGCATTTCCATGGGTACTGCCTTTACGATGGTCTATAGAAAAGTCATAATTTTGTAGTCGCTCAATCCACCTTGCTAACTGACCCTCCGGATTTCGGAATTTCAAAAGCCATTTTAACGCTGCATGATCAGTCCTGACGTGGAATCGCTGACCATAGAGGTACTTATGGAAGTGTTTGATGCATTCTACCAATGCCAATAGTTCTCTTCGTGTTACACAGTAATTTCTTTCCGGTTTCCCAATTGATCGGCTGTAGTATGCGATAACCTTCTCCTGTCCGTCGATTTCCTGTGACAAAACACCTCCTATAGCATAACCACTCGCATCAGTATCCAAAATAAACCTCGCTCCTGGAACCGGGTATGCTAGCATTGGAGCAGTACAAAGCCGATCTTTTAACGTTTGGAAAGCCATTTCTTGTTCCTTTCTCCACTCAAAAGTCTTATTTTTCCTCATAAGCTCCGTGAGACTATTTGCTACGCTGGCAAAATTGGGTACAAATCGGCGATAGTATGTGCACAGCCCAAGAAAGCTTCGCAATTCATGTAGATTCCGAGGTCTTGGCCAATCTTTTACTGCTTCTATTTTTTCGTTATCAGTGCAGATGCCCTTTGTAGTCACTTTATGTCCCAAGTATTTTACTTCTTTCTTGAATAATGAACATTTCTTAGGACTTAATTTCAGACCAGCGCCAGCTATTCTTCGGAAAACTTCCTCCAAATTTTTGAGATGTTCATCAAAGCTTTTTCCCAATACAATGATATCGTCCAGGTACACAAGACATGTTTTCCAGTGTAATCCTTTCAGTACCTGATCCATAAGTCTCTCAAAGGTAGCTGGGGCATTACATAATCCAAATGGCATCACCGTAAATTGCCAAAGACCATCGCCAACACTGAAGGCTGTTTTCTCCTTGTCTTCCTCTTTTACTTCTACTTGCCAATAGCCGCTTTTCAAGTCCACTGTTGAAAACCATTCCGTTCCAGATAGAGAGTCCAGAGTGTCGTCAATTCTTGGCAATGGGTAACTATCCTTTTTCGTTACATCATTCAGTTTCCGGTAGTCAACGCAGAATCTCATCTTGCCATCTTTCTTTTTAACAAGTACTACCGGAGAACTCCATGGACTGACTGATGGTTCAATTACCCCACTGTCGCTCATTTCTTGTATAATCTGGCTCACCATTTGACGTTTAGCTAATGGAACGCTGCGAGGAGCCTGACGGATTGGCCTTGCATCACCGGTGTCAATCTGATGCTTCACAATATTTGTCCTGCCTGGTTTTCTACCATCCTTATCAAATATGCTAGAATACTTGGCAAGTAATTCTTTCGCCTTTCTTTTGTGATTCTCCTGCAGTTCATCTGTCCAAGCATTTATTTCATCTGAAAGATCTGTATTGCCAGTAGAAACTTCTCCTTGGGATTGTTCGCAATTCATGATGATGTCAACCTCTTCGCATTTTCCCAATATAGCACCTTTGGAGAGTTTGATTGGTGACTTGAACTCATTAAGTACTCTTACTGGTATTCGTCCATCTTCTTTTGTCATAGCCAGGGTTTTTCCAACAAGTACATCTGATTTAGTTTCTGTTTCTGCTTCGACAACCCATAATTTGTTTGTCCCACAATCTCCATCAATCTTTGCCCAAATAATTGCCTCGGACTTTGGCGGTATCTGCTGATTCTCTTCCACGAGCACTTTCTTACTGCTGTATCTCTTATCGTAGCCAAAATTTAGCGGCACCTCCAAGTTTTTGTAACTCATAACCTTGTTTTTCATGTCAATCTTAATGCCTTGGTCGATTAGGAAGTCCACACCAATTATGACTTCATCAACAATTTCCGCCACTATAAAGGTGTGTAGTACGACAACATTTCCAATTACAACTTCGCATGTAACTTCCCCTAGGACTTGGCTATCGTCGCCTGTTGCCGTACGCAATTTTGCTCCATACAATGGCGTTACTTCCCTCTTTACCAAGTCAGATCGAATGATGGAATGAGATGCTCCCGTATCCACAGTCAACATGCGCTCCATTCCGTCCACCAAACCACCAATAGTAACATTACTCGTGCTTCTTCCCAACTGAGAGACAGAGATTATGGGGCATTCCATTGTGGGGACCAGCCCACGCCCCTTTTGGCTGGCCCGCTTTAGTTTAACGACTCAGTTGATTTGGGCGCTTGTTCATACCCATCAGTCTTGCGCTTGATCCCATCTGCAGTGCTGAACTTACTGGAATCATTGCTGCAATGACGTGCTATATGTCCTATTTTTCCGCATCTGAAGCATTTCACAGCATTACTTTTCTTTTTCTGCATTTCATTCAACGCCTCCCATATTTTGCTTAGTAAGTCTGGCGTTTCCACTTCCACACGATGAGCCTTGTAAGTGGGCTTGCTTAATAGAGATGCCGTTTCCTGCGTCAAAGCATATGAGACCGTTTCAGCGAAAGTTCCTTTTGGGTTTGCATAGGTAGCCCGCTTCGTTTCAATATCTCGTATTCCATTGATGAAGCTTTGAATTTTCATTCTTTCGATGAATTCTTGAGGTGCTCCTGCGTTTGCCAAATGAGCTAGTCTCTCAATCTCAGAAGAAAATTCTTGTAACGTCTCATTTGGTTTCTGGAAGCGATTCTGCAACTCCATTTGATATATCTGCTTCCTGTGCTCGCTACCATAACGTCTTTCAATGGCACCCATAATTGCGTCATAGCTGTTCCTTTCGCCCTCGCTAACAGTCTGTAATATTTCTGCTGCAGGTCCTTTCAATGCTACAAATAAGGCAGCTACTTTGTCCTCAGGATTCCAATTATTTACAACTGCCGTTTTCTCAAATTGTAGCTTGAATACTTGAAATGGGCCACTTCCATCAAACGACGGAGGTTTTATCTTCTGTGTAGCAGTTGAAGCGATTGGACGACTTATGTGGATCTCCTGAAGACGGGCTTCCAACTTTTTTACATTATCCTCAATTTTATCTTGTCTTTCCTCAACCTGCGTAATTTTTGCATCCTGTGATTTTAATTGTGAGCGTATGCGTTTTTCTTGCGCTCCCAACTGAGTTGCAATACTGGACACCTCTTCTAAAAGTAATGATTGCTGTGATTCCATTTTTGCCGACATCTGTGCCTGTTGATCTTCCATTTTTTTCGACATCTGTGCCTGTTGATCTTCCATTTTTGCCGATATTTGTGTCAGTACAGCCAATATCGAGTTCATGTCTACGTTTGCTACTGACTGTGAAGCCTCTTCCTTCTGAGTTTCTTCTTTGTGGACCTCTTCCACATCATCGTTGAAATCAAACTCATCTACATTAATGTTATATGCTTCCATAGCTACTCTTAGCCTTGCCTGTAGTTCAATTTTATTGCCGCTTGTACTCAGGTTTCTCTTTTCTAACTCCTTTTTAAGCTCTTGGATTTTCAGTTCGTTTAACTTTGCCATTATCCTTATTTCGTTATCCTTGCTTCGTTATCCTTGCTTCGTTATCCTTGATCCTGGAATTTATTTAACAATTCCAATTCTGACACCAATTGTTACGTATTTGTCGATAGCTCGATTATTTCTATAGGGTTCGTATCGCTGAATTGTTAAATAAAAGTCTTTATTTACTTCTTAATTCACACCGCTTTATTTCACGACTAAAAAGTCTACACTTGTTTTACTTGACTTGATGTTAACACTTCTACGGTTAAGTTACGACTCACTCCGGAGCGCCTGCTCGCCGCCTTATATAGTCTGTCAAACGCAATCTGGAAAATTCTGGCAACACTGGAAATTATCTGGTATCTTCTTCTAGTTCTGGCAGTTTCCTTAGAGATCTGTCATTTAGTGATGTGAGTGGAACCGATTATATTCGCCACAAAAAGGAAAAAACCGATACATTTTATCCGTTAACCGAAAGAAATTAACCGATTATAATCGTTTTTCCGGTTATTGTTGCCATCCCTATACCTAGGCCGGATCCCAATATATGGGTCAACGTGGAACCGAGTGACCCCGGAAAGTTTCTGCGCGATATTGGTATCAAATGAAAGCTGTTGATGAGGACTAAGGTAAAGGTAAAGGTAAAGGTAAAGGTAAAGGTAAAGGTAAAGGTAAAGGTAAAGGTAAAGGTAAAGGTAAAGGTAAAGGTAAAGGTAAAGGTAAAGGTAAAGGTAAAGGTAAAGGTAAAGGTAAAGGTAAAGGTAAAGGTAAAGGTAAAGGTAAAGGTAAAGGTAAAGGTAAAGGTAAAGGTAAAGGTAAAGGTAAAGGTAAAGGTAAAGGTAAAGGTAAAGGTAAAGGTAAAGGTAAAGGTAAAGGTAAAGGTAAAGGTAAAGGTAAAGGTAAAGGTAAAGGTAAAGGTAAAGGTAAAGGTAAAGGTAAAGGTAAAGGTAAAGGTAAAGGTAAAGGTAAAGGTAAAGGTAAAGGTAAAGGTAAAGGTAAAGGTAAAGGTAAAGGTAAAGGTAAAGGTAAAGGTAAAGGTAAAGGTAAAGGTAAAGGTAAAGGTAAAGGTAAAGGTAAAGGTAAAGGTAAAGGTAAAGGTAAAGGTAGAAGTAAAGGTAAAGGTAAAGGTAAAGGTAAAGGTAAAGGTAAAGGTAAAGGTAAAGGTAAAGGTAAAGGTAAAGGTAAAGGTAAAGGTAAAGGTAAAGGTAAAGGTAAAGGTAAAGGTAAAGGTAAAGGTAAAGGTAAAGGTAAAGGTAAAGGTAAAGGTAAAGGTAAAGGTAAAGGTAAAGGTAAAGGTAAAGGTAAAGGTAAAGGTAAAGGTAAAGGTAAAGGTAAAGGTAAAGGTAAAGGTAAAGGTAAAGGTAAAGGTAAAGGTAAAGGTAAAGGTAAAGGTAAAGGTAAAGGTAAAGGTAAAGGTAAAGGTAAAGGTAAAGGTAAAGGTAAAGGTAAAGGTAAAGGTAAAGGTAAAGGTAAAGGTAAAGGTAAAGGTAAAGGTAAAGGTAAAGGTAAAGGTAAAGGTAAAGGTAAAGGTAAAGGTAAAGGTAAAGGTAAAGGTAAAGGTAAAGGTAAAGATAAAGGTAAAGGTAAAAGTAAAGGTAAAGGTAAAGGTAAAGGTAAAGGTAAAGGTAAAGGTAAAGGTAAAGGTAAAGGTAAAGGTAAAGGTAAAGGTAAAGGTAAAGGTAAAGGTAAAAGTAAAGGTAAAGGTAAATGTAAAGGTAAAGGTAAAGGTAAAGGTAAAGGTAAAGGTAAAGGTAAAGGTAAAGGTAAAGGTAAAGGTAAAGGTAAAGGTAAAGGTAAAGGTAAAGGTAAAGGTAAAGGTAAAGGTAAAGGTAAAGGTAAAGGTAAAGGTAAAGGTAAAGGTAAATGTAAAGGTAAAGGTAAAGGTAAAGGTAAAGGTAAAGGTAAAGGTAAAGGTGAAGGTAAAGGTAAAGGTAAAGGTAAAGGTAAAGGTAAAGGTAAAGGTAAAGGTAAAGGTAAAGGTAAAGGTAAAGGTAAAGGTAAAGGTAAAGGTAAAGGTAAAGGTAAAGGTAAAGGTAAAAGTAAAGGGAAATAGGAAAAACTTTTTTTGTCGCTGCGAAGCGGGATGGGTATTTGCTAGTTAAATATAAATGCGGTTGTTTTCATTGTAATATTTGTAAAATCGGAAAATAGCAATTATTATAGTCGATGCAACAATTTTCAAGGTAGGCTGACTATCATGACTGTTTTTTGTTGACGTCGTTTTTGTTGGATATAGTACGTTGTTTTTCCCTCAGTGTATGCATATACATTTATTGACGCTTTGAATTGCTGTTGTTAGCATTGTGGCATTTTTTATGACTGAAGTGTGTTTGCCTTTTGGCTTTTTATGTTTTCGGCAATGAAAAGTCAAACTTTTCTTCGATGTTATGTAAAGAGACACACAAACATAACCGTATACGCACTCACGCACTTCCCTAGACATGTGCGTGTATTTTTTATCCTTTATGACAACAAAAAATATGAGGTCATATCCTTTTGATTTCAAGAAACACTCAAAAGACGCCAAATGTATTTTGTAAATAAAAAGGGGAAATACGCATAAATTGTTTAACAAACATAATTTTTCCGGTGTCTTTAGAAATTATATACATACGAGTACATAGTTGCTACTGTTGGTGTTTGTGGAATAATAGAAAATGCCAATGTATTTTTTGCTTATGCCATCTTTTTTTTTGTACATAAAGCTTCTAAGCAAATTTGTATAAGTCTGCAGTAGTACTTCACATTATTCGGTAAAGATCAATATGCTACAAACGTATGTACATATGTACATACTAGAGATGCCAATATTAGGCCAGCATTGTAAAACAGGGATCCCAAAATTTATCACGGGATCGGCCTTCAGGTTTGACTCTATGAGTAAAAATTCAAAAACTGAATGCATTAAGCATACCATGAAATAACGTTTTTTAAGTTGTATTCAGCGTTGCCATTCTAGCTTTTTTCAAGCTATATTTAGCTTTTTTTCTTGTCTTTTAAAAATTCTGATTTAGCTTTGGCTTTTTTTAGCTTTTTTATTTGCTAAAACTCCCCAAAAAATGAGCGCCGCTCACTGCTCATATACATACATACTTGCATTCAGATCAGCTGACTTCTTGTTTTTCTTCGACAGCTATCCAATTTGTTTACTTCTGCATATTCTATACATGCATTCGTGTTTACAATTCGTCAAATTCTTCATTCTCTGAGTTTATCCATCATTCGCGCGTGAGCTGAATGTCAAATTATTTCGTTTTCCTTAGAGCCCGTGCACAATTGGCTTTGTCTGCTCCAACTTTGATAGAAAAAATCTTAAAGCAAAGCGAAATTCCAGATGCTTGCTACAATTAACACTTGGACAATTTCCACTTCACTTCTTTGCTTTAATTTATACACCTGATTTTTGGTAAATTATTTGGGGAATTTGCTTTTTTCTGCTTATTCGAATGTTATTTTTTACTTTTCTCTGTTCACTTCTCACGAAATTGCGCGAAAAAATAAGTGTAGATCAGTGACGATCTTTTCCTAGCCCCGTAACTTTATACTTTGCTTTACTCGCTTGACCTTAATTGTGAACATGTCTCTTTAAAAATCACATGCTGAACGGAACTGCCAAAGCAAAACTCTGAAGCAAAGCGAGGTAGAAGTCAATTGTGCACGGGCTCTTACAGTTTTGACATCTCGGTCACGAGAGTTCGACATTAAGCTCACGGCATGTATGTGTGTATGTATCTTGAACTGGCCTGTTAAATTGACCTTGAATTTATGTTGGTTTTGAAAACACATTAGGCTAGTTCCCCTGGCTGTGATCCAGATCCGCATAAAAATTTTGCATGCAAATGGAACCACAATTTTGTGATCCTGCTGTTTATCTGGATCCATTTCGGGTCCGTATAGATTGTAATAGATAACTGCCACGGGAAATCACCTATTAATAAAGTATTAAAATACGCAGTAAGACTTGGGATCATCGTTTTATTAATCCGTCAATAGATACTACTTCGTGTTTAAGCATACAATTTTGTATACTCGCTTTTAACATTGTATGTCCTAGGAAAGGAAGTAATAAACACAAACAAAATAAAACAAACCTGAAAAAATTTTGATATTGCTCGGAAAGAATATCAAATAGAGTACTCTACTGCTCTCGTTTGGGGAGATTTCGGTCCAAGTTCTACTGGGTAATTTCGTAATTTTTTTAGCTTCTTTTTTTAGCCTTAAATTTTTTTTTTAATGTGTGAAACATTTTTTTTTTAGCTTTTTCTACCTTTTTTTTGTGAGAATCTAGCTGGAACTCTGGAAAAGTTCTGGCAACACTGGTTGTATTTAAAAATTCATGTGATTGAGGAACGGATTCACCACAAATAAAAATATTAATTCTACACGGAACAGGCTATATTGATGTCACATCCATATATATGAATAATCCTGTCTGAACCATAAACTATGGATGTCATATCCATATAATGAGTTTCATGTCTGTTGTTGCACAACGTGACCAACGTATATATTCGGCTCATAATGCTAAGAGTGTATCTTCTTCTCTTGCGCTCAATTCGTCCGATGACATAAATACTCCCTCGTCAGCATTGGCTAATGCAAGCGATGGCTCCTCTCTGTTTACCTATTTTGCTGCTGCTGCTGGCGCTGCTGCTGCTGCTAACACTCGCACGCGTGCTTTAGTTGGTGCAAATGCTGGTTTTTCATCGTCAACGTCTTCGTCTTCTACTGCGGCTACTACAGAGAATGTGTTATCAAAGCCGTTGACTCCTAATGGAATGGATAAAGCAAAGAGTACATCAGTTGTTGCTTTTTCTAATACGGCTGAGATTCGCAATGCTAGCAAAGCTGATGATCGTTCAATTTTAGTTGTTGGAGACTCAGATAATACTCCCTTTGCTGTTTCAGTGATGCCAGATGGTTGGACAAAAGTGACGAATCCTAAACGCCGAAAACAATTGAATATTATTGGTCTTAATGCGAATACTGATCTTGATGTGGTGAGTCGTATGAAATGGCTGCACTTATCATCGTTTTTGCCTACTGTCACAGCTGACAATATTATTAATTATTGTGTTAATCATGCAGGAATTGATAAGAAACACTTATCGTGCTACGCATTGATTAAAGATGGCACTCCGCTGAATAGTTTAAGCAGAGTTAATTTTAAATTAGGGGTTTCTGCGGCTTTTTATAAAAATGTGTTATCAGCTGATCTTTGGCCGGAAGGCACAGATATACGCCCTTTTCGTTTTTTTTTTTTTCGAAAAGAGGGGAAACAACAAAATCAGGCATAACTGTTGTAAATCGCAATGGCCTAAACATTTATTTTCAAAATGTATCTGGTCTACGTACCAAATCTGGAATTGTTTTGCGGCCAGCTCACAACTGGATTATGATATTTCTGTTTTTGTAGAAACTTGGCTAAATTCCAATTTTTGATCCCAATTTATACTTTGTATATCGAAAGGATAGAGATATTCAAAAAACTGGTTTAGAAAGAGGCGGTGGTGTTCTCGTCGCCGTCAAACGTAAATATAGCCCTCACTTGGTAGGGCTGGCGAATGGTGATTCCGTGATGGGTTAAAACCCTCCCCCCATGACCAAATCTAAGTTGCAATGATTTTGCAAAAATTTTCAAAACACAGTTTATAAATTTTGCATTGAATCTTGACTCATAATTTTTGACAAAATTAGTACAATAATTTTACGGAAGAAGAAATTGGTGAAAGTAGCAAAAAATAAGGTTGGCCAATACATAAGTTCGGCACTTTGAATTGCACTTGGAGCTTTCCGAAATTACAAAGTTGTGTAGCATATGTTCGTTTGAAATTTTTCAAAAAATTGTACTGATAACAAAAAATTTTCATTTTGTGAAAACAGTGAGCAGTTTCAATTAACAAGTACTGTAAACAGTACTATTCAGGACCTGGTTAACTAGGTTTTGATGAATCAGAATTAGACCAGATAAGTCAACTAGTTTGGCAAAGGGATGTTCTCATTGTTTGTTTACGTTTGACGGAAACACGGTGTATTTTATATAATGCTGATACCGCTTAAGGTGGGCGTAGCCACACCCATTTTCAAAATTAGTATCAATTATCCGACTAAGCATATGAATGTTATTCTTTGTGCAAAATTTCATTCCTTTATTACTTTTAGTTACAAAGATGTCACGTCACAAATTTCACAAGGCCATTTTAGAAATGTTTTTGTAAAAAAGTAGGCGTGGTTATACACCGATTTCGCTAAATTTTTTAACGTATATTAGTACAAGTAATAAAAGTTTAACCCTAAGTTTCGTCATGTGGCCGCTGTGGTGCAGTGGGTAGAGTGCTCGCCTGCTATACCAGAGGTCTCGGGTTCAAACCCCAGTCCGAGCAAACACCAAAAAAATTTTTCTAATTAGTAAAAATCAAATTATTGGGTTTTTTTAAGAGCAGCGGTCACCTCTCGGCAGTGGGCGGCATACCCTCCGAGAGTATTTCTGCCATGAAAAAGCTTCTCACAAAAAATGCATTCGCCGTTCGGAGCCGGCATAAAACTGTAGGTCCACCCAATTAGTAGGAAAAACAAAAAAGGAGCACACCTCGAATTGGGAGAGAAGCTCGGCCATAAACTCAGAGTTATAATAGCGCCATTGTATTATATTATTATTATTCGTCATAACATATCAATTATAATAATTATTTTTTGAGTTATGGGCTCCGAAATCTCGTAGATTCCTTTGTCCAAAAAGGGGCGGTGTCACGCCCATTTTCAAAAGTTTTTCTGTTTTTTGTTTCCGGCCTATTGTGGGACTCATGCCACAAAATTTCAATCAATTATCTTTATATTTGACAAAGATTTCGCTTACAATGGGTCATATTAATAAAAGCCAAGCATTTGCTTTTGCTGAAGATTTCAAATTTTATATACACAAATTCTCTATCAAATACAGAAAAATTTTTACAACCAAAAAAATTTCTTGGGTATAATTTTCAGAGTTGTAATTATAAGAGAAAAAAATAAAAATCAAAAAATAATTATTATTGAAAGAAACATATTTTAAAAGTCTTTTCATAATAGTTATTTCTGAGATATTTTTTTTAAGTCGTTTTGTAATTATTATAAATGAGAAATTTTGTTTTATATCTTCAAAGACTTTTATATTGAGACAAATTTGAAAAAAGGCTTTGAGTAATTATTATCCGTAACAAATTGTTTTTTAAGTCTTCAAAGACTTTTTCATTGAGACGAATTTTGTTTGGGGTTTCACTCTAATTTTTTAAAATTAATCAAATCTTATTTACATAATAGAAGTTGTGTAGTTGCAGTTGATTGTGTGACTTCTGTTCCCTTTTTTTGCCACCTCTGGGGTTCCCCAGGGGAGCACATTAGGCCCACTATTGTTTGTACTATTTATTAATGACATTAGTACCTGTTTTAAATTTGCAAATTTTTTGCTCTATGCAGATGATTTAAAAGCTTTCTCGAAAATTACGAGTAATGATGATGCTATTATGTTGCAAGATGACATAAATAGACTACATTTATGGTACACCGCTTCACGGCTAGCTTTAAATATAAAAAATGTTTCAAAGATACTTTTAAGAAGTCTTTATACTCTGTGCCACATTCTTTATTGCAAAGTGTTGATGAGATTAAGGATCTTGGCGTAATTTTTTCGAGTAATTTTTCATTTAGTACGCACACAAGCTTTATTATCTCGAAAGCTTACTCGGTTTTAGGGTTCCTGAGGCGTAATAGCTCCAACTTCTCTGACCCATACACTATTAAAATACTTTTTACAGCTTTCGTTCGTTCCAACCTAGAATATGCTAATTTTATTTGGAGGCCGAGTCACAAATGTTATATTTCTAGGATTGAGAGGGTTCAAAAAGTCTTCCTGAAATTTGCTTTACGGTCTCTTATATTCAATGAACCTATGCCATCCTATAATTCCCGTTTGCTCTTAATTAATCTAAAGACATTGGAAGCAAGAAGAACAGTCCTCTCACTTTCATTTGTTTTCAACATCATTAGCTCTTCTGTTACATTTAGGTCATTTGATGACCTTTTTTTGTTCAATTTTCTCATAAATGCTAATATGAACAAAATTTTAGAATTTCCCTCAATGTATTTCTGTATTGAGGTAAATCCTTTCGCAAAAGCATAAAAAGAAGGATTTTGCATTAACAAAAAAGTGGTAACATCAAGAGTTACGTGTGCGCCCCTTCAGGTCATTCAGTGACCGTCAGTGTTATTTTGTGCACAAAAGCTGATTTTTATTAAATTCGTATAAAAATGAAAGAGTGAAAGCTTCGGTAAGTATTTTAATTCCAATATTTTATTATTTCTGACATATTTGCAGATTAATATATGTATGGTTTAGAGCCAAATCGCCTGACACAAAGCCAAATAGGGTATATCATTGTCAATTGTTGAGGGCGAAGACAATATAGTCGATTAGTTTGAGCCCGATGGTTCTTCTTACGAATATGCTGGAAGTTTTAACGACGAATTAATTGACCTTGTATTGGAAAATGAAGGTAGTACCCACTCCCGTGTATTATTCCACGGATAGAAATATTGAGTGGTCAACGTAGCCGATTAGGCAGAATAGTGGTAGGACCACAATAGAAAATATAATTTCCCGAAACAGCTTCTATAATTCTACAAAATCAGAAGTGCATACAACTGACCAACTTGTTGAAACATATGCATACAAAAGACAAACCAATGTATGGACAAAATCGTACAGAGTTACCGTTTCCACAATCTTTGGTCTTGAACATAAACATTAAAAATATATTAAGTATATGCATTTAAATAAGTGTATAATCCGATAAATAATCAATTGAACTAATACATTTTGAAAATTTCCATTGAAATTATACCTCCATATCGATATATATGAAAAACACAGGTAATGTCATTCCGTGACCTTAATGTCACATGCGTAAGTTTTTTTGAATGTAACAGAAGGGTTAGAGGTGACATTGACTGCCCCCTTCTTTTGGAAAAAATTAACTTCAATATCCCACGGCGTAATCTTAGGAATTACTTGCCTTTTTATGGAATAAGTTGCAGAACGGAATATGCGCGCAAAGCTCCCATGGCTAGAGCCCTAAGTGAATTTAATTTCATCACGAATTGTGTCCAACTTGATTTTTCATCACCGAAATGGTTTTTTATTCATAACCTTAACACGTTTTTTTAATTGTTATTTCTGTTTAGGTATTTATTAACTTTTTAATAACTCATATTTTAATGTAAATAGTCTGTAAGAATATCATTGTTCATAGACTGAATTAATAAATAAATAAATAAATAAATAAATAAATAAATCATATACATAAAAAAAAATTTTAGATATATAAAGGAATATGAATATTAAGGTGGTGTGAATTCATATGGAGATTTTTTGGTTGTTCTTTTTTTGAACGTACCAGCAAAGAAAAGTTGTCTTTATATGAGTTAATGAACCCCACAAAATTTTATGCCGATAGGACGACGTTTTGAACTACCCCCAGCCCCGCAAAGTTGAAAGCAATAAGCACGATCTGGTACAAATATGAAATTTTGAAAATTATAAAATAAAAAAACGAAGTATGACGATTGATAAAGATGGCTAAGCTCAGTATAAAAGTGAATTTTTTTTTTTTTTTTTTTTTTGAAACAACAACAACAAAAGTTATTAAAGGTCAAAGTTTATATTATACATTTTTTAAATTGCAATTACTTAAAAACTACTGAACCGATTTTGAATGATTGATTTACATTTTATATAAGAAAAGTAAGGGGGGTAAAAGACTCCCGCAGGGGGGTGTTATGGAACCCACATAAAATGTATATCAAGTTATAGGGAATCAAAATACCTATCGAATGGTATAAAAATATTCGAAATCGGTTCAGCAGTTTTAAAGTAAATGCAATTTAAAGAATGCATAATATAAACTTTGACCTTTAAAAAGGTCATGATATTAATAAAATTTTACAGGCTTATTTCTGGGCTAGAAAGGTACCGTTCTGGCTTTGGAACAAATTGAATTTCCAAAAAACAATTTTCACTCCACCTTAATGAATATGGAATTCAGTATATGGGTATGACATCCATAGTTTATGGATCAGACAGGATTATCCCTATATGCATATTAGACTGACCACAAATGCAAAAGTGCTGATTTTTTTTGCTCCCCGCGCATTTTCTGATAGCTTGACAATAGAAAATAAGATCTGCATAAAAATCTGACCATTTGTAGTGGGAAATAGGCACGCGCATTTGACCTAAAATTAAAAAATTGACCTAAAAATTATGCATGGCTTTAGATACCAATATCTCTTTAAACAATGTTTTTCGGAGAAATAATGTGATAATCGTTTTTATACAAAATGAAACTGGGAACATATTCTCCATATGATATTTATACCTACCGTTATCCTTTCAGGACATATTGAGTCCTTAAAGTGAAATTTAAATTTTTTTGTTTGTTAAAAAGGCAAAAATAAATATTTAAAAACTAGAGAATTGTATAAACTATACATCATTTAATAGGTTATTTAAAGTAGTTTTACACATCATAAAAAAAAAAATAAAACAAAAATAAAAAAACAAACAAAAAAATTTAAATTGCACTTTAAGGACTCAATATGTCCTGAAAGGATAACGGTAGGTATAAATATCATATGGAGAATATGTTCATTTTGTATAAAAATGATTATCACATTATATCATTGTTTAAAGAGATATTGGTCTCTAAAGCCATGCATAATTTTTAGGTCAATTTTTGAACTTTAGGTCAAATGTGCGTGGCTATTTCCCACTACAGGTGGTCAGATTTTTATGCAGATCTTATTTTCTATTGTCAAGCTATTAAAAAATGCGCGGGGAGCGAAAATATTCAATACTTTTGCAAATCCCATATGTTTTGTGGTCACTCTAATGTGTATGGATGTGACATCAATATATGTACATAGTTTTACCCAGGAACCGTAACTGTTACGACGTTTATAATAAAAGTCCGAAAATAATAGTTATTTGAAGACTTTTATTTTAAAAGTCAACATATAACACTTATTTTTGAGTTTTATTTTAAAACTCTGTAAATAACAGTTAATGAGGGCTTTTATAATAAAAGTCTGTAAATAACTGTTATAATTGAGTTTCATAATATCACTCCTGAATAAACTCTTTTACTCTTTTGGTGAGTTTTATTTTTAAAGTCCATCAATAACTGTTACGAAAGACTTTTATTCATAAAACTCATATATAACAGTTATTTACTGAGTTTTATTTTTTACGTCCCAAAATAAAACTCATTTGCTAGTTTGTACGTATGTATGTATGGAGCTACCTAAAAAAAGTATCCCAACAGACCAGGAAGTGAGCGAAATGTAATAGGATTTGAGAACAAGCTTATAATAATTGTCTATTGTAAGCTTATAGCAATACAGTTTTTATAAGCTTAATTGTACGCTTATGCACAAGCATGATTGTAATAATTGAGGAACACTTACTTTAAGTAAGCCTTTCTCAATACTCCTTATGTTAAAAAGCTTGAAAACAATATTACAATAAGCTTACTTTACACTTGCAATGAAAGATTGAAAAACTATTAGAAATAATATTGTTATAAGCTTGCTGTAAAATTTTTTTAAATTTTGGTTTTACAATGATTCATATAATTCTTGATTCCTTTTTCGTAAAAGGGAAGTATAAAAGCGTCAATAAAATTCAATATAATGTTGTATTCCCCACTATATGATACCGTTGGGTTGAATTTCAGGTTGATGTCATGGTTCGAACAGGAGGAGAATATAAAATAAAGAACATTGCAGTAAAGGTGAAGAAGGAAAGGAAACTAAAAGAAAAATGCAAATAAAAATTTATTTTTTTCTTTTTTCTACTATTTATACATACAATTGTATTTATAAGCTTTCACAAGTAATATTTTTCTACCATTACATTTGTAAGCTTATAAAAAGGGTGCCGTTTTGATTTTTCTACAATTGTTCTTAAGTCTTTTTCAACAGTTTACACCATAGATGGCCAGCCAATGGCTCGAGTGACTCCGTTTGTCTCCCAACAACATCGTTGTGGCTCCGAGTGGCTCCCAATAACAAGCAAATCAATTTTGGCAGAATAATGCGCATTTCTTTTTTTTTTCACAAAAATCGTTGTCGCGGCGAGCACTCAAACCTAACGGTCCAGCATCGACCGACATTCATATTGCGTAGATACAGCTTTGACGTTCATTGTGTAGTTACGCCTTCATACCCTGTAAAAATTGTTGGACTACTTGGTACATTTGTGCCACAGTCAACTAGCTACTAACTTGTCACATGTAGCCAATCATTGGGCCAGTTCACGTATATGGTACATTTGTGCCACATTCAACTAGCTACGAACTTGCCACATGCAGCCAATAATTGGGCCAGTTCATATATATGTATGTATGTAGATTCGTGTTTGAAGATCGGTTTTAACGATCGTAACCACTGCACGATGTTTATTAATAGTGTTGCCAAGAAGCATTAATCTAAATATTTAAAAAAAAATGGTCTTGAGAGCTCAAGAATGAAGTAGTTATGAGAATAAAAACGACCAAAAAACCAAAAGTAAAATTTAATCGGATGAGCCAGCCGATAAACAAGCTCTACTAATTAGCACAAAGAATTGCTTGAAGAGATGTGGCGGTCTCCTAAATGGATCTATAAATTCTACCAAAAAATATTAATTTTTCACATCAATTTTTCCTTAAAAAAAAAAAATAAATAAAATTGGTCTTGAGAGCTCAAGAATGAAGTAGTAATGGAAATATTTTACATTTTTAACTCCTTAGAGTAGTTTAAAAAGTAGCTTGCCGTAGCTAGTTTAAAAAGTAATCTCTTGTAGGTGGTTTGCAAAGTAGCTACGGCAAGTTAGTTTTTAAACTAGTTTGATGCGATCGAGCGATGGACCATGTGGTCCTGTGCTAGGAAATTGCAATGTTAATTGGACCAATATTTTTATATGGAATGTGGCAGGTTTTGGGCTAGTTGATTGCCACAAGCGGCTGGTTTGTACATGCATGTATGGACTAGTTCCGTTTTCTGCAGGGTACGCCTTCATACATACATACATATGTACATATGGTTGTACATTTATATCTGCTACCTCGTTCATGTTGTTTAGCAAAATATTTGAATGCCTAGCTGCAGCATATCTATACATATGTAGGTACATATGTATGTAGGTACATTGTACATTTGTTCTTTTCAAAATGACATCTAAGAATAGAAAGTGCTCATGGTATGATTTTTTTATGTATGTTGTTGCAATAAACCGTTATTTGGCAAAATAATATTTTTATCACTCCGAGAAGAAGGTTGTTGCAATTTTTATTGATGTTGTTGTCGTGTGGCCCCCTTATGCTTAATTTGTGGCCACCTATGGTTAGGCTGACCATAAATATGAATCGAAAATGAGGGACAAAATTTCAAATGATATAAGTACGAACATATGTATGTTTATGAAACTTGAAATCGTAAAAAATATTTATTCATCAAATAATAGGCTTACAAACATATGTATGTAATTCACATTCTCTTCAGACTTTTTGTTTTAACAAAAATAAATAAATTTGTAAGTTTAATTATAGGTATCTACAATAAAGCAAGCATAATGCTACGATAAAAAAGAATTTGGTAACTTAGTTTAATGTCCACAAATCAATTTTAATACGATTTACCAATTTCTCTCAAATTAATTTGCCACACAGCAACCACAAAAATTACATTCCAACAAACATATACAGTGAAACCTCCCTTGGGCGGACACTCACCGTCGGGCAGATTTTGTCCGCCCAAGAGAGGTGTCCGCTTAAGGGTGTGGGTTCCTATTTTAGAAATTTTTTGGATTTTAAAGGATTTATTTATTCATATTTCACTAAAAAAAAAAACAATAATTCTTATGTCTTCAAAATTTCACTTAAATACATAAATATGTACATATACATATGTACATATGTATGTATGTATGTATATACATAAAGTATTAACATACATACATATGAAATTACAATTTCAAATTTCTGCAACAATTCAAATGCAATAAGGTCTTCCGTGCAAAATCTTTTCAAATTTGAAACTGCAGTCAAAGCCATTTCGTTCGAGGAGATTGCATTACCTACTTTCAGCGGTAGTTAGTATTGGTACTATCATCTTCAATGGTTTCGACGTTTTCGTCAGTTAGAACATCTAACCGGAAATCCGTGAATGTTGTTATATCTTCCAATAAAGTCATGCGGACATTTATTTTAGTTGGTGATTCCCCTTTTATCGTAGCGCTTTTTACCTAACGAACATTCAGCGAACTTTTTTATATTGCTATACATACTTATATTTTGTCCGCATAAGAGGAGTTCGTGTCCGCCTAACAGAGGTTTTTATGTGATTTGTTATGAAAAAAAATCAAAGTGTCCGTTGACGAGAGGTTCGTGTCCGCTTAATAGAAGTTTTTAGTTCATTTCATAGTAAATAACTGTCCGCGTCCGGCCAAGAGAGTGTCCGCCTAAGAGAGGGCAATTTGTTCTAAAAATTTAACCTAAACCTTGGTGCATGAAAAAATGTCCGCTCAAGGGAGGTGTCCGCCTATGAGAGGTGTCCGTTAGGGGAGGTTTCTCTGTAGTCAATGAGGATGGTAGTTATTATCGATAACTACTTAAATTCTGATGAGAAAAAGCGCTGCCACCTCAACCTTTTTAATATAAAACAGATTTTAAACAAAAAGGGGAATATTCATAGTCAAAATAAAAATTGATTTTAACTAACTTAAAATCAGATTTTATCAAGACTATGAATATGTCCCAAAATAAATAAATGAGGGACAAATGAGGGACACTAGCAAAAAAAACAGAACATTTTGAGGTTTTCCGAAAAAACAAAAATACGAGGGACAGACGTCTGAAAAACAGAACGGTCCCTCAAAAAACAGAACGGATGGTCAGCCTACCTATGGTATATAACATACTTTTTTTTTAGGTAGCTCCATACATACATACGTACAAACCAGCAAATGAGTTTTATTTTGGAACGTAAAAAATAAAACTCAGTAAATAACTGTTATAGATCAGTTTTATGCAAGGATGCACCGCAACGTTAATATTAACGATAACCGAAATGTTAAAGTCGTTTCTGTTGAAACGACTCAGTTTTTCAACGTTATAAAAATTATGAAAATAATTTCTGTTTCGTTATCAACGTCAACGAAACTCAAGCGTTAACGCTGAAACGTTGAAAAGTTGAGCGCTCTATATTACTGAGAGAATTGTCACTCAAACGAACCATCAAAGCGCTCTATGTATATCATTGAGAGCATTGTTGCTCTACGCTGCTACTAAACCAGTGATAGGCGTTTCATAGATCAATTGATCGCGCTCAAATCACACAGACATGTTATGCTCTTTCTTTTGTAAACGATTTAGTCGTCGCTCAGCAAGTGGCGTAGCAACATCGTGGGTGAATGTCGCTTGTTTGCGCATATTTATATATGTAAAAGCAAAATTACTTATACATATGTACACATGCTTGTCGTTTTTATCATAGTTTATATCTATAAGTTGCGACACTCTTTGACATGTTGTGCCTGTCACCCTGCAGTGCTGTGCAAAAGTTACAGAAAAAAAATTCAAATAAATTTTAAAATCTTTAAAATTATTGGGTGAATTGAATTTGTAATGCTATATTTGTAGCGATAATAACAAAAAATTAACATATTTTTGAGTTTTAATTGATTTTATTCGGAATTTTGGATATTTTCTTGTGAAGATTTTGCTACGTTAGAATACAAAACTGTGGTCGATTCTTCTTCACATTTGGTTTATTTAGTTTCTCATTCTCCCATTGACACATAATGTGCCTGTCACTTTTTGCAACAACAATTCCCATGGTTGAAGTTTGTTTTGATGGGGATACAGTGAGTCACAGAGAAAGTGAGCCATTATTTATTCAGACATTTTTATTATTAAATATCTTTGTTAACGATTACTTGACTTTCCTAATTTTTTTGCGACGGAAAAGTTTCAACAACATGCCAGAAATTATGAAAAACAAAAGCATACACGTATATACGCGTCACAATCAAAGCAAGCTTTCTGGCAACTCCAATTTAAATACTTAAACTTTCTCTCTAGAACACCGATTTCTCTCTTATATATTTTTACAGTTCACATTTTACATTATGTGTTAATTATATAAAAAAAAAATCACAGATCAGGCAATTTTTTTCCATTTTTAAAAGGTGTACTTATCATAAAACACACGCTAGAGCGCGTAAAAATCGTGTTTTGTTAGTTGAATAAAACACATTGGTTGCTAATAAAATTTGTATTATATTTAATTCAAGTGCGCCAATAGATGCATTAGTTGTATTTTGGATGTCAATGTGCAAAGATGGGCCGACAAACAAGTTTAGATATTTGGGATAGAGTAATTGAACTGTTGAAACAAGGCAAAAAAGTATTAAAACCGTTTTAGGGCATATTCCTCTTAGTGGCTAACCTTCACTGTGAGTCAGTTTCATGAACTTTTCCGGTTTTAACTATTATTTTTATAACTAAAAAATAATGTTCATCAAATATTTTTTGAAATTCTAAATTGTGGTTTATTCTAAAATATACCTAAGTACATAAATTTGTTTTTCAATCTGTTTGTGTATAATTTTTTATTTGCATAAAACTTCGGACAACATAACGTGGGTCATTTTCACTGCGACTTACTGTATATATCAAAAATATAGATACACATTTATTTTTTCAAAACAAAAATGAAATATCCATGACGCAAATCGTTGCTACCCAATAAGCATTTTTGAATGCATTTGAATTTCATTGAGATCAAATCCATTTTCCAATTTCCAACAATAATTTTTAACTTGAATTCAGAAACAGCCCATTTTTCGATATGAAAATGTTTCTGTTTCTACACTTGAAAAAAAATATTGGAATTTGACTTGAACTTTATCGATATTCTCCAACCAAAATCAAACGTCAGAATAAAGCTTTTGAGCAACAAACTCTCATCCGATTGAAATAAAGGAACAAAAATGTAACAATTATGATTGTCTGCTTGACTTATTTGCTCACTTTTTTGTTATGCATTTAACAATAATAACAATATTTTATACACAATAATTAGTTGAATTAGATATACATTCCTCTTTAAATTTTATTCTTCACTCACTTTTTCGTTTACTTATTGCTAATATGATTGAATTTAATTAATACTAATTATGCACTCAGTTCAGTTTGGAAAAGTATTGTACCTTAAGTGTAAAAACATGTTGGATATAAACTTGATAATTGAGACTTTTTCCCCACATTGGATTCGTGCTAATTGGGAAATATCCAAATGTAGGAGAATGTAGAGTTTCCAAAGCAACCAAAGCGTTCGAAGGCATCCAGGCATTAATCAAAAAGTATGAATTGGTACAGCGTTTTATCAGCGAACACAATCTGAGAGTGTTAGAGAGTGTAATTCTCAAACTTATCTCTAATCCAAAGCGAAGGTAGAAAACCACACTAGAAATCAATTGGAGACTGATTAGAAAAAGAAATATTTGCAAATTCTCATTAGAATTTCATTAGAAAACTACATTGGATTTCAATTCGGAAATTATAATTTTCTCCATTTGAGAGTTATGTCCCATTTTTTTTTGAGATCGATATAATTCTCGACAGCTCCATGAGTCGTCCTCTAACGTTAGAGATTTGAGAAAAAAGCTAGTTCTCGAGTCATTCTCAAACCGATATCTAACCTAAATGTTTGTTGGGTTTTCACCATCAAAATGGCCGTTTGAATTTAAATTTTTTTTATTTCCTTTTGAACATTTTCGTATAAGCAGGGTTGCTCTTTCTCGTACTGTTCTGTTAATACATTTTTCCAGAAATATAGAAAAGGGAATATACGGATACCATTGCCTTTACTACTTCATTCGCGTATATGCAAATTTTATTTCATGTAAGATTAACATGATCGATCTTTACACATAGAATAGCAACAATTTTTTTCAAATTACTCGATTTTTCAAACGTGATTTTAGGTTTTTAAACATCATTTGACATTTTGGTAAATGCAACCAAATTTTAGTGTTGATGCAACATAGAGCAATTTTAAAATATACGCTATGAATTAAATATAAAATTTTATTCTTAAATGTCATTTGGAATTTGGTTTCTTTAACACGATGATAGTGTCAATATAAACAAAAAAAAAATGTTAAAAAACCCAGCCAGCAAGGTTCCGTACATTTTACGAACATTGCGATTTACGAGCTATTCTCGAATAAGAAAACAATAACAAAAGAAGCTTTTTTTCTATCATGTCAAAAAAAAAGAAAACGAAAAATTTCAAACTCAATATTTTAAAAGTACCTAAGTATGTAGTATGTTTGTGAAATTTCTACATTTACGATAAAAAAACGGACGTAAAAAGATTCATATACGAGTACTTTTTCGATACATTTACGACACTCGTAGGCAATGAACGTTTTAAAGCGAAACAGTATTCGTAGGCGAATCGTAAACGTTTTGAAACATACACAATTTTTTTGAATATTTGGAGTTCTGCTGTTCGTGCAAAACGCAATTATTATTCTTTTTTTTTAAATAAAAAGAAAATCTGGTGTCGTGTGAAGAGTTTACCATCAGTGGAAGTGCGTGATGATGGCGTTTCCACTTATATTTTCAGTTTTCAGGTGAATTAAAAGTGAAATGCATTTTTATTTCTAAAAGTTTTTAATGTAAAATATTTTCTTTTTTCTCCTCAAAGTTTGCAATTTTACCACGAGGAAGTCCTTCCATATCTCGCAATACCGAATCACCTTTTTTTTATTGAATGTACATATCGCTCCCTAAATCATAAGGTGAGACAACTCAAAATTTTTTGAAATCGAGTTTTTTCATAAATGTTACACAGAACATATCTCTAGCGATTGCCAAAAAAACTTTTCAATAAGTGTCTCTTTTGACCGAAAAATTACCATAATACGTGGTCTCTTGCCATACGATTGCTTGTAAAGAAAAAAAGTTTTTTGGCTCTCCTGAAAATATTTGAATTTTGAGTTGTGTCACTTTATGATTTAGGGTGCGATATATTGTATTTTTGTAAATTGTAAAATCAGTCCAGTTAATTTAACAATAAATTTATGGTAAAATCAAAAAAAATTCCGTGTTAATTTAAATAGCTGAAATTGCAAAATTATCTAGTTAAAAATGTAAAATCAACAGGAAAACATTTATCTGTTATTTTATGCGCACGTGGGCCGATATGCGGAAAAAATTAATATATATCGCATACTAAATCATAAAGTGGCACAACTTAAAATTCAAAAATTTTCAGGAGCCAAAAAACTTTTTCTTGACAACCAATGAATTGGAAAAAAGCCACGTATTTTTCAGTCAAAAGAGACTCCGAATGAAAAGTTTTTTTTTGTTGGCAATCGCTAGAGATATGTTCTGTGTACCGGTTTATAATGAAAAGTCGATTTAATAAAATTTTTAGTTGTGTCACTTTATGATTTAGGGTGCGATATATTTTTATTAAAATCGTTTTCGTAGTGAAGAAAAAAATTCAGTAAAAACGAAGTAAATCCTAACGACTTTGCTCCCATTTTGGTAGTAACAGCAATTATACGAAATTGCACAGCATTGATTTCTTCATTCTCTTAATTTTCGCACAAACACATACGCATTGTTTAAATTGAAGAAGAAGAAGACCATTTGAGTGACCAAACTATTTAGTATAAACAATGGTTTTTATAACCGACCGCATTCATTGAGGGCCAGCAAGCGACTCAACGAAAACGAACCAATTGACTTGCGCGATGACGGCGCTCTCACTAATACAGCTGCATTTCAATTTTGCCTATCACTGTACTAAACTCTCAACTTATTGTGAGAACCGAAAAAACGCTAATTTCAACGTTAATTTTCGATTCAACGAAACCGATTTCCTTTTTGTTGATTTTGTTTCGTTTAAAACATTAACGCTTGCATTTTAGTTGCGTTAACATAGCATGTTAACAAACGAAAAAATATTTTGATAGTTTGTTGAGCATCCTTGGTTTTATGACTAAAAGTCTTTCGTAACAGTTATTGATGGACTTTAAAAATAAAACTCACCAAAAGAGTAAAAGATAAACTCCGGAGTGATATTATGAAACTCAATTATAACAGTTATTTATAGATTTTTATTATAAAAGCTGTCAATAACTGTTATTTATAGAATTTTAAAACAAAACTTAAAAATAAGTGTTATTTTTTAATTTTTTCGATAAAAGTTCCAAAAAAACGTTTTTTGCCATAATCAAATCTTCGCGATGAAACAAACAGTTTGGCGTATTTTACATGACTGTAGAACATTTCCTTCATATTAAATTCCTATTGAATAAAACGTGCGATTTGGTGTTAAAATGAAATAAAAGAAGAATTGCAGAATTTTTGTCGTGTCCCTATTATTTTTTTCAACACTGTATAATGTTAAGTACGTGTTTTCCAATGAAATGATATGTCCTCTTTAACATGGTTTACACGTGGCCGCTGTGGTGCAGTGGGTAGAGTGCTCGCCTGCTATGCCAGAGGTCTCGGGTTCAAACGGGAGCAAACACCAAAAAATTTTTCTAATTAGTAAAAATCCAATTATTGGGTTTTTAAGAGCAGCGGTCACCTCTCAGCAGTGGGCGGCATACCCTCCAAGTGTATTTCTGCCATGAAAAAGCTTTTCACAAAAAATGCATTCGCCGTTCGGAGCCGGCATAAAACTGTAGGTCCACCCAATTAGTAGGAAAACCAAAAAGGAGCACAGCTCCAATTGGGAGAGAAGCTCGGCCATAAAATTCGTCAGAGTTATAAAAAAGCGCCATTGCATTATATTATTATTACATGTGAATGTAGGCGATCAACTTAATTTTGATATAAATTATTTTTTCCTGTTCTTTTTTGTATAAATGTTTTTTAATATATATGTATATGAATACCTTAAAATATATTTTAAAATATTTTTCATGGTGAGTGATTGTGAAAAAATCCATGATAATTTCTTAATTTTTTCATCTGCCAATTTTTATTCAAATCGATTAAAAAAATGTTTATTGTTGTTTTTGTTTTTTGATTTAAGTGAATAAACAAACGCCCCTGATGATGCTGGAATTTTTCAGCGAAACGTTGGGCAAACAGGTGAATAAAATTTAGTTTTTATTTGCACGTCGCAATTAGCCAGATCAAACGAGCCTACATACAAATAATGGTTTACATCATAGATGGCCAACCAATGGCTCCAGTGACTCCGTTTGTCTCCCAACAACATGGCTGTGGCTCCGAGTGACTCCCAACAACAAGCAAATCAATTTCGACAGAATAACGAGCATTTTTTTTTCTTTTCACAGAAATCGTCGCGGCGAGCACTCAAACCTAACGGTCCAGCATCGACCGACATTCATTGCGTAGATACAGCTTCGACATTCATTGTGTAGTTACGCCTTCATACATACATACATACATACATACATACATACATACATATCGTCACTCCGGAAGAAGAAAGACGCATGTCAGTAATTTGTCGACGAAAAAAGGCGCATTAAAAATATGTTGGGGAAGAAAGACGCTTTACAAAACATGTCGACGAAGATAGACGCATTAAAAAATATTTCGACGAACAGAGACGTATTATAAAATATTTCGACGAAGAAAAACGCATTAGCATTAATATTGACAAAGAAAAATAAAAAATCGAATATGTCTTTCTTTCCTAAAAAATATTTAAATGCGTCTTTCTTTATAGTAAAAAAAAAATAAAGCGTCTTTCTTCGTTATCAAAAAAATAAACAGTCTTTCTTTCGAAAAATATTTTTAATGCATCTTTCTTTGAAAGAAAAAGTTTGCGTCTTTCTTCCTCAACAAAACAATTTGCGTCTTTTTTCTTCTATAGCGACGATATGTATGATGACATTTATATCTGCTACCTCGTTTATGTTGTTTAGCAAAATATTTGAATGCCTAGCTGCAGTATATCTGTATGTACACACATAAGTACATGTTGTTGCAATAAACCGTTATTTGGCAAAATAATATTTTTATAATTCCGAGAAGAAGGTTGTTGGATTTTTTATTGATGTTGTTGTCGTGTGGCTCCCTTACACTTACTCCTGGCCACCTATGCTTTACATCATACATGGCCACGCAATGGCTCCAGTGACTCCGTTTGTCTCCCAACAACATCGCTGTGGCTCCGAGTGGCTCCCAACAACAAGCAAATCAATTTCAACAGAATAACGCACATTTCTTTTTTTCACAGAAATCGTCGTCGCGGCGAGCACTCAAACCTAACGGTCCAGCTTCGACCGACATTCATTGTGTACCCTGTAGGGAAAATCTCTAGTTCCGAACTAGGTCGCTTCTAGTGCATTTTTCGACACTACTAGTGCGAGCTAAATCTCTTTTGCATGTTATCAACTGGCGAATTTAACACGGCGATGTCCTAGGCGGTGTCAATTGTCTCCCTCTGCTCTATATTTTAGATAGTTCTGAACTAATACTAAATTCTACAGTTTTCACTAGTTCGTTTATTGGCACAATTTCGATAGTTCTGAACTAACTACAAGTATCTAAAAATTCTATAGTTTTACATCTGCCGTTCATACATACATACATATGTACATATGGTTGTACATTTATATCTGCTACCTCGTTCATGTTGTTTAGCAAAATATTTGAATGTCTAGCTGCAGCATATCTATACATATGTAGGTATGTATGTAGGTACATTGTACATTTGTTCTTTTCAAAATGACATCTAAGAATAGAAAGTGCCATGGGAGTATGATTTTCTTTATGTATGTTGTTGCAATAAACCGTTATTTGGTAAAATAATATTTTTATAACTCCGAGAAGAAGGTTGTTGCAATTTTTATTGATGTTGTTGTCGTGTGGCTCCCTTATGCTTATAGCGTTTTCTTTTCTACACAAAAATGTCGCACTCATGTAGTGCCTTCAAAAACTTGTGTTCTTTTGTTAAATGAGTGCAATCATCGCAGTCCACATCGCTATCTTTTCTCAAAGGGCAATCCTAAAAAAATTCGAAAGGGCAAGATTTCTTGCCCTCTGTGCTATCGACGGGGCATACAATGACCCTGTCAAACAGCTGATCAATAACAATAACGAATAAAAAGTATACCTTTTATGTCTCTTTCTAGCACACATAATATGTATTATATAGATTGCGTCATACCAGAAAAGCTAAAGTATACACAATTGTGACATTTAGAGTGTATTCTATTGTACATACATATGTGAAGGGCTGCACTGAATACGAAGAGGACGGCAATTCGACAGGGTGTAGTGCAAATCTGAGCTATTATTGCGCTTCGCCATGACAACCCTTTTGTGTAGAAAAGAAAACGCTATTAATTTGTGGCCACCTATGGTTTACATTATATTTTAAGATAGAATTCAGAATTTTAAAAAGCAGAATTTTGTGATCCGAATTTTGCATAGACAGAATTTCAATACCAACCCGTACAGTTTAGGTGGTAATGGCCAGTCATGACTTCCCCTGGATCCGTGCTATTAACGGAATTTTTTCAGACATATTAATAACACTGTGCATGAGCCAAAATTCAACAGAGATGACATGTCGGCCTATTCCGACAAATGATCAAGTGTACATAATAATCAGAGCTGTAAAAAGCTGCAATCACTCGTCCCAGCAATTATTGATTTTTCTTCCAATTTTATTGCAATGAAAATTTATTGCAGTTTTTTGATTGTAAAAATTGCAATTTGAAATAATTTGTGTTCCATAGATTGCAATAAACATTTATATAAAATTTTTGATTGTAAAATAACTACAATCAGCAATAATTTACCTTCCATTTATTGCAATAAAATTTATTGAAATTTTTTGATTTTACAAATTTTCAATACAATACTTTACAAAAATTTCATTGCAATAAACATTTCTCATAAATCATTTTCATTGTAAAAATTACAATAGCAATAATTGTATTGTAATAAATTTTCATCGTAAATCATATCGATTGAAAAATGTTTGATTGCAAGGCTTGCAATAGCAATCATTTTCCTCATAACTTTATACGAATGTATTGGGACTGATGAAAGGCAAGCGCTTGGGTAATTCGAGCAATACCCGGCATTCATATCACACGGTTTGCGCGTAATAACCCATTTCCCGGGTACATATGGATGTGTGTAGATTAGGGTGTCCTTAAAATCAGATTAGCGAATTTTTTCGATCTCACCCCATACATCGTTAACAGCATAATCAAAGATACCATAAATAAATTTTGGTCCCGATCGGAGACGGTTAAGGGGTGTCGCAAAGGGGTAAAAGTTTAGATAACCATATGGCGACACCCTTTAACCCTCTCCGATCAGGACCAAAATTTATATTTGGTATCCTTGAGTACAAGACTATCGACTTTGGCCATTAGATAAAAAAAATTAATTAAATTTTTTGGTTTTTATATGGTAGTCTGAATTTTGACCCCTCTGCGTCAACCCTTAACCACCTCCGATCGGGGCCAAAATTTGAATTTTGTATTTTTGAGTACAGGACAATCGATTTGCGCATTAGATATGCAAAAAACTAAACTTAAATTTTTGAGCCTCGATAAAGTTTTCTGGAGTTTGGCACCTGTGCGACACCCCTTAACGGTTTTCGATCGGGACAAAAATTTATATGTGGTATCTTAGACTATATTATCATCGACCTAGGGGGTGAGGTTGAGAAAATATGCTATGTACCCTAATGTGCATATTGGCACACGGTACTGGTAATATTTTCAGTCATCAATTTGTATAAAGTCTAAATGATAAGATGATGAGAAAGAGGTTGAGGATGCGGATGGGCATAAGGATAAAGATAAGGATAAAATTGAACATGAGGATGGGGATAAGTATATACACAGTGTTTAAAAAACTGCAGTCGGAATTAGCAAAAGTCGTGAAATGTTTGATTTTATTTGATTTTGATATTCGTCGCTTTTTAAAATGACGATTTTGCCTGATTTTGATTTTGCGCTGATTTCATATTGCTCAAAATCAAAAGCGGCCTGATTTCAAAATGAACAATTTTGCCTGATTTTCATTTTGTGCTGATTTCATATTGCTCAAAATCAAAAGCGGCCTGATTTCAAAATGAACGATTTTGCCTGATTTTGATTTTGCGCTGATTTCATATTGCTCAAAATCAAAAGCGGCCTGATTTCAAAATGAATAAATTTTGCCTGATTTTCATTTTGTGCTGATTTCATATTGCTCAAAATCAAAAGCGGCCTGATTTCAAAATGAACGATTTTGCCTGATTTTCATTTTGTGCTGATTTCATATTGCTCAAAATCAAAAGCGGCCTGATTTCAAAATGAACGATTTTGCCTGATTTTCATTTTGCGCTGATTTCATACTGCTCAAAATGAAAAGCAGCCAAATATCAAAATTAGCGATTTTGCCTGATTTTCATTTTGTGCTAATTTTGATTTTGTGCTAATTTCATATTGCTAAAATCAAAATCAGCCAAATATCAAAATCAATGCTTTCACAGTTTTGCTATTTACGCTTACATGAACACATGTGTGTATGTACGTAATTTCTTACCCTCTGTATTACCCCTGCAAAAAATGCTATCACTCCGGGATACATCCGGGACAACTCGCAAGGGAGCATGCGATTACTACCCATTTGTATCTCTTTATATGGGTTGAAGTGTTCTCTTTTGTTTGAGCATGTCCTATGAAGAGACTAATTGTACCCAGTTTGTACCCGAACGGGTAGCAAAAGCGCACAATTGTACCCGTTTTGTACCCGAACAGGTAGCAAATGCGACACATCCATTTGTGCGACTAATTGTACCCGTTTGATACCCTTTCTGGTACAATTCGTCTACAATTAGTATACATATGTACCCGTTCGGGTACAATTGGGAACAATTGTAGACTAATTGTACCCGAAAGAGAGCGCTCCCGGACAAGTCTTTTTAGAGACTCGTCGCACACTTTTTTGCAGGGACGTTTGTATACATACATATGTATGTATGCGCATGTAAGCGTAAATAGCAAAACTGTGAAAGCATTGATTTTGATATTTGGCTGCTTTTGATTTTAGCAATATGAAATTAGCACAAAATCAAAATTAGCAGAAAATGAAAATCAGGCAAAATCGTTCATTTTGAAATCAGGCCGCTTTTGATTTTGAGCAATATGAAATCAGCACAAAATCAAAATCAGGCAAAATTGTTCATTTTGAAATCAGGCCGCTTTTGATTTTGAGCAATATGAAATCAGCGCAAAATGAAAATCAGGCAAATTCGCTAATTTTGATATTTGGCTGCTTTTGATTTTGAGCAATATGAAATCAGCGCAAAATCAAAATCTGGCAAAATCGTTCATTTTCATATTTTTTCATATTGATTAACTGCGACTTCTGATTTTTTAAAAGCGGAATCAAGATCAAAATCAACAGAAATGAAACTTATGCCAGTTTTTTAAACACTGTATATACATATATATTTATGTTGAACAACCATACATACATATGTATGACAGTAATGAGATATCCGGAGTAAATTAAAAAGCAAATGGTACAAAAATAAATATATGTATATCCTTATCCCCATCCACACCCTCATCATCTTTCTCGTCATCTTATCATCCAGAGTTTATATGTACATACATATTGAAGACTGCAAATATTGCCAGTACCGTGTGCCCGGCAGCATCCAATATGTACATAACTACGTACATACATATGTATGTACCCAGAACATGGGTTATTACGCGGCTACGCGTGTGATATAAGTGCCGGGTATTACTCGCATTACCCAGGCGCTTGCCTTTCATCAGTCCCAATGCATGCGTATAAAGTTATGAGGAAAATGATTGCTATTGCAAGCCTTGCAATCAAACGTTTTTCAATCAAATTTGATTTACGATGAAAATTTATTACAATACAATTATTGCTATTGTAATTTTTACAATGAAAATGATTTACGTTTGAAGTTCATTGCAATGAAAAATTTTGTAAATTACTGTAATGAAATGATTTACGAGAAAAGTGTATTGCAATGAAATTTTTTTAAATTATTGTAATTGTAATTTTTACAATTAAAATGATTTATGGTCAAAGTTGATTGCAATGAAACTTTTGTAAATTATTGCAATTCTAATTTATGAAATCAAAATGATTGATGGTGAAGGTCGATTGCAATAACATACTTCTAAATTTTTGAAATTTTTATTTTTACAATCAAAAAAATTTACTAGCAATATGATTTACAATCAAAGCTGCTTACAATAATATACACTTTTTATGATTGCAATACAATCTGATTGCAGCTTTTACAGCTCTGATAATAATATACTCCTATACCGAGTTTCAATTTGATATCTCACAAACTGAGGGTATAGTTTGCATTCAAACCGACGAACTATACGTGGAGACGGACAGAATTTCAAAGTAAAATATCTCTTAAACGAGAGATAGGTATATCTCGTCTCTGTTGAAAAAAGTCCATTTTTCGTGTACAATGTAATTTATGCTAGACAGAGGAATGTCAATCTTATTTATAAAAAAAAAAATTAGTTGACCCGCCAGATGTTGTTCTGCCTAAAATTTATTCCTATAAAGCCTAAAGAAAAAGTCCTAGATTATCGTGTTGCTCACCATTATATCCCTATTCATATTCCTATTCCTATTCCTATTCCTGTCCCTGTCCCTGTCCCTATCCCTATCCCTATCCCTATCACTATCACTATCCCTATCACTATCACTATCCCTATCCCTATCCCTATCCCTATTTCTATCCATATCCCTATCCCTATACCTATCCCTATCCCTATCCCTGTATTCAGGGCCGCCGAGAGAAAATCCGGGCCCGGGGTCAAAATAACTACGGGCCCCCATACTAAATGAACAAATTCTCAAAATCAAAATTCAATGAATATATAGTCACGAACTTTATTTTATCTATACATTAATACAGATCAAGTAAATATGTTTACATAGAAATATATGTACATATTAGGGTGGGTCAAATGTATTGTTCAAAAGGCACATCCAGTTTCCGAATCCATGGGTCATACTGAGTAATATTGTCCATGGGACCATAGCACTATGGTTCAAAATTCAGTTTTTGAGGAATAAAATAGTTACAGTTAAGATATCGGTCTAAAACTTTTCATAGGGTATTTAAAGGTAAAAGTAATGTCTCATGACGAAAATGGGCGAGCCACGCTCTGCAAAAAGTGAAATTGTAGCCTCGCTTGCAAACTCCCGCAGATAAAATAACATTTGCATTAAAGAGGACACTATTAACTGTAACTACATATATAATTTGTATTGATCTTATTTGATCCAACTTATTTATATTCTATTTAACACAGAAAAAACTCACAAAAATCAAAACACAACACGGCTTATTTAAACTCAAAAATATATTAACGATTATTATTGTTTCAGAAAAAGTTTGTTGTTCTTGAATTTACATACCTTTATGAATATTTTCCATTTTATAAACACACTTTATTCAAATTCGTTAGCTTTTTATCACCACTTGAGATTTTTATATAATTTGAGTAACATCTTTTTTACGAATACAAAAATCGAAACCAAGACTTTGAAAGCTTTCTGACAAACAAGTGATAGCCAGTTGATTATTTTTTTTTATTTTTTATTTACTACATTAATGTGTAGTAAAAGGTAATTATTTTTTTTTTGGGAAAATCAAAAGTCGATAATTGCGTTTAATTCCTCAATATTTCGATTTTGAACCATAGTGCATAGGTCTGAATGAATTCTGTTTAAATACATATTGCCTTATTTGTATGAAATAAATTTCTTTAAATTGGAATACAAATATTTGTTGGTAGGAATTTGGTATATCAAAACACTGATTCTAATAATTTCATTAGGCCAAATCGAATCCTAGAAATAAAAAAGATGTGTTGGTTAGGCCAAAAACGAATGTTACGTTTTAATCAAGAGTATGTTCGAAAAATAAACCAAGTTAGCCATGTTGAACCATTTCACTAGGTAAAGATGACGGCAGATGCTATTAAAAGCATATCCTTAATCGAGAAACTGTGACAAACATAAAAATCTTCCCAGACAAGACTTCAAAAGTTGAATGGCTTAAGATTCAGTGGATTCGATTCCAAAATGTGAAGTCATTTATAATTCAATACAAATATTCAAATGACATAGATGTTTATTTCAAGAAGTTGATATTTCAAAGAGGAACTCCTGCAAGTTCGTAGACTGGAATTGGAACCGCTTTATCCTGGAGGAAGATTTATTGAAGTTGCAAAGTTTAAGGATTTACAGGAACTCAAAGAGTTCATACCTCCCATTAAGCATGATTTTTATAATAATTCAAAAATAAGTTCGAGAGCTGAAGGCGAAGATATTCAGAAAAAACACGAATAACAATTCGCTAGCTTAGAGTGCAAATTGTGTAAGTCCTTTTTTCAAACTTTGTAGGAAAGACCAAAAACAAAAAATAAAAAAATTTCAAAATGAAAAAAAAATTTCTGTTCATGTAAATATTTTGGACTTACACAATTTTCTTCGCTTTTTGGACTTACACAATTTGCGTATCACCAAAGAACGTAAATGTATAAGAAGGGAGAATTCGCAAGTGGAACTTAGTCGAGCGAGTGATTGTGCATGACCGGCAATCCAGGAGTTGCCTCGCACTATTTTTCGTCTCCGCGAAATAGAAAGAAGTATATGGAGGAATAAATGGAGGCAGAAAGAAATGAAATGAAAGAAACACGATGCCCATGACCCCTGTTGGGAAAATCTCTAGTTCATAACTCGTGAGCAGCTAGATCATTTTTCGACATACTAGTGCGAGCACAATCTCTTTTGCGTCATGCAAATTGCATGTTAGCAACTGGTGAATATAACACGGGGGTGTAAATTATCCACCGCTGGATTACCTATTCGATAGTTCAGAACTGGTTAAAAATTTTTGCAAATTCTACAGTTTTACATCTGTTCACTATTTATTGATTTCCCTACAAGGACGCTACAGGTCTTCATACACATCTATATGTACATACATCCATGCATATCCATACGTATACCCCATAAACATTTTCCTTAATTCTCAACTTATGCAGTTGAGAACTAACATTGACATATTTTGATCTGATGTTTATTGAGTATGTACATGCAAACTACTGCATATGAAGACAGCGGTAGACTTACAGCATTTGGCATACCCAGGTACACGAAAGTGATATTTTGCTTACCTTGGAAAAAGTTATAATTTTTAGGTTACCCAAAATATGTACCTACATAATTTTGTTATCATAAAATTTTCTCAAGGCTTGACAAGGGTGGAAGAAAATTTCAAATAATTCAAACCATTTTTTGAAACAGCAGGTAATTCATAATTGAATTTATATTAACATCATAGGATTTCTTAACTGGAAAACAAAGATGATGATCATATAGAAAATATGCACTTATTTTCGAAAGGATTTCTGCCCCAATTAAGGTACAATAAATATTGGAAAAATATATATTCACATTAATTTCAAAGATAAATGTTTACTGGGTATATTTTCATACCATCGTCGTTTGAAAGCAAAACCGCATATGCACGCATACGTACAGTAGACTGATATGCTGTTTTGCACTTTAAGCGACAACTTGTGACACAAATACAGATGAAATAAAGATTTCTTCGTACCCCTGTAAAAAAATGTGCGATCAATCCCGAAAGAGATTTGTCCTCGATTGATCTCTTTCGAGAACAATCGGTCCACAATTAGTCCCCGATTATTCCCGCACGGGTATAAATGTAGACTAATTGTAGACCAATTGTTCCCGAACGGGTATAAATGTAGACTAATTGTAGACCAATTGTTCCCTAACGGGTATAAATGTAGATTAATCGCTTTAATCCCGAACGGGTATAAATGTAGATTAATCGCTTTCATCCCGAATGGGTATAAATGTAGTTTAATAACTTTCATTCCGAACGGGTACAAATCTAGATTCCTTAAATGTAGACATTTTACAAAAATATGCAATGTATTTAAAAAATTGTAGAACAACCGGTAAAACGAATTGAACACCCTTTTTTAATATCAATTTTAACAAAATGTTGCCTAAAATATCCTATGAAAAAATCCTTTACATTACGCTCATATAATGCATACTCAAAACTTACAATTTTTTAAATTTATTTATTGAGATTTTTTTACAAAAGTATAACATTATATAATCTTTATTTAAATATGCATGAACATTTACAATTTTTAAGGAAAAATCTACATTTGTACCCGTTCGTGCTGAAAGCGATTGATCTACATTTGTACCCGTTGGGGATGAAAGCGATTAATCTACATTCGTACCCGTTCGGGATGAAAGCGATTGATCTACATTTGTACCCGTTCGGTATGTTAGTGATTAATCTACATTGGTACCCGTTCGGGTATACAAGTTGAACAATTAGTCTCTTCATAGGACATGCTCGAACAAATGCGATCAATTCACTCCATATAAAGGGATGTAAAATTGTATTAGTCGCATGCTCCCTTGCGATTGATCCCGGACACGTCCCGGATTAATCGCATTTGTTGCAGGGACATGAACAAGAAACTACCACATTGATGGTTGGTTGAAAATTAAACAATTAGGAAGGAGAACGCAAGTCAAATATGAAATGTCATGATTTACGTTCTTTGGTATCACTGAATAACAACGAGTAGAAATATGACAAGAGTCCCAGACTTGTTTAGCGCGGTGCGTATTTGATTTTTCTAGCGTTCTACATAAAAATACACTTTTTCATAAAAATGGACTTACACAGTTTGCACTCTAAGCTAGCGAATTATTATTAATTTTTATTATTTAAAACGCCAAAAATTATTTTTATTATTTATGTGAAGAAATTTTGTATGTTTTAATTAATGGAGCCAAAATGGCCTAACCCTCAGTTCCTATAAATATATTTTTTTTATATGGATTCCAAAATGGCCCAACCCACTTTAATTATTGTATTAACCGTTTAAAATATTCTTTATGTAATTTAATTAACACCTAATGATTAACCTTAAACAAGTATTACAACTAATCTTTATTTACGATTAATAAAAAATCAGTAAAAATATTTTAAAAACGTATTTTCTTTTAACTTTGTTTTTCTCAGAACCATTTTTTTGGGCTTAGGCCGTTTTGGCGCTGAGCGCCTCATATGTAGGTATAATAAAGGAATATCATCTCCACTTTTTTCTGGCAGACCCAGTTTTTGAGATATTGGTAAAAATGTGGAAAAAGCCATATATGCAAAACATTGCATCACATAAGAGTTTTATTAGACATCGTGGCGATTTGACATCTAGAAAGAGCTGGTAGAGAAGCTCCAGCAAATGATTTTTTGCCTTAACACTCCAAAATTGGCCAAGTAGTTTGGTTACAAAAATAATGAAAAAAAATTTAAAAAAATCGAATTTTTTTAAAGAAATTTCAGATTCGACTGTGCTAAAATCAGAAAAATTATATGGGGGACAAGAAGTTAGCCACCCTATCCTATAGAGAATTTAATTGTGAACATTCTAAGACTAATACTGCAATAATAGGATATACCGTTATTTATATATTTATCTATTTTTATTGAAAGTCCTTATACAAAAATTTTCCGGAAGAGTAAGCTTTCAAAAACAAAAATTGCGTTTATTCATAAAACTTTATTAATGAGTAATACTTAACATTACTTCATCCCATTTATTATGTGTTTTTAAGTCAACAATGTCTCTCAGAACAGCGATTAATAGGAAAAAATTAATTGAATAAAAAATATCTGTATTTCGCGATTTTAAGCAGAGAATAATTAATGAGCGATGTGAGTAAGTACTTTACACTACTCTTTTGTAATTTTCTGCATTTGTTACACGATTTATTTTCCAAAAAATTATTTCCCATCATATCTCGTACCAAGCTCCTTGATATCACCTTTCAAAAACTATTAAGTCTTCAGGAAATTAGGGCTGGGTTGGGCGGGGTGTAATAAGGCCTTTTGAAATAAGGCCTTTAAGGCCTTATATCGCAACCAAAGTGAGATAAAGCCTTTATTTTGTCATTTTCAAAAAAAAGTCTTATTTCACATTTAAAACGCAATTAGGCCTTTTTTGAAATGTGCAATTACCCCTTTATTTATTTACGCGAGAACTTATGAGAATTCCAATGAGCAAATAACTGTTATATAAATAACAGATGGACATCACCGTGGCCGTAGCCTCGGCTGTGACACACGACCGGACTTGGATAGCGTAGCCCAGAGTTATTTTTTATAAGCGCGGCCGAAGGCCGCCCACGCTGAAGGGTGTACTACGCAGAAGGATATCACCGTGGCGGTAGCCACGGTTAGGGCACTCGTCCGGACGGATGGAGTAGCCCAGGGTTATTTTTTATAAGCGCGGCCGAAGACCCCCAACGCAAAAGCTGTTCTCCGCAAAAGCTGTTCTCCGCAAAAGTTTTTTCTTTATCTTCTCTATCCGGAGTAATATCTATGGCCCGGTCCACAGTGCTTTTGCGCAGAACATTTTTCTGTATTGGCGGCCTTCGGCCGCGCTTATAAAAAATAACCCTGGGCTACGCCATCCGTCCGGACGTGTGCCCTAACCGTGGCTACCGCCACGGTGATGTCCTTCTGCGTAGTACACCCTTCAGCGTAGGCGGGGTCTGGTACGATATGTCGAAAATTTTAATGTCGTTCCCGCGTAGGAGGGCTTCGGCCGCGCTTTTAAAAAATAACCCTCAGCCGATAGAATTCTCTTTTCGGAGTAATATCTATGGCCCGGTCTACAGTACTTTTGCGGCCATTTCAACTCGCAAAGTGAAATAAGACCTTTAGAACCTTATTTCACATTTCAAGTGAAATAAGACCTTATTCTTAATAAAGGCTTTATTTCTCAATCGATAGCGATATAAGGCCTTAAATGCCTTATTTCAAAAGGCCTTATTACACCCCGCCGCTGGGTTGTCTAGGCAAAAAGTCGATTTTAGACTTTCGGCTCGACTTTTATCATTTCGACAATCGAAGTCGATTAGTCGGCAATGATAATCGATTTAAGTCGACTTTTTTTCTTAAATTTTTGACGTACAAACACACATATATACATTGTATGGCGGGGTGTAATAAGGCCTTTTGAAATAAGGCCTTATATCGCAACCAAAGTGAGATAAAGCCTTTATTTTGTCATTTTCAAAAAAAAGGTCTTATTTCACATTTAAAACGCAATTAGGTTTTTTATTTATTTACGCGAGGACTTATGAGAATTCCAATGAGCAAATAACTGCCCACGCTGAAGGGTGTACTACGCAGAAGGACATCACCACGATAGCCACGGTTAGGGCACACGTCCGGAAGGATGGCGTAGCCCAGGCTTATTTTTTATAAGCGCGGCCGAAGGCGGCCAACTCAGAAAAGTGTTCTGCGCAAAAGTACTGTAGACCGGGCCATAGATATTACTCCGGAAAGAGAATATTTTATAAGCGCGGCCGAAGGCCCCCAACGCAAAAGCTGTTCTCAGCAAAAGTTTTTTCTTCATCTTCTCTTTTCGGAGTAATATCTATGGCCCGGTCTACAGTACTTTTGCGGTCATTTCAACTCGCAAAATTGGTATCGATTATTAGCCTTTTTTGGTCGTCGTCCCCTATACCAGGCACTTGCCACAAAGTGAAATAAGACCCTTAGAAACTTATTTCACACTTCAAGTGAAATAAGACCTTATTCTTAATAAAGGCTTTATTTCTCAATCGATAGCGATATAAGGCCTTAAAGGCTTTATTTCAAAAGGCCTTATTACACCCCGCCACATTGTATATATGTGTGCAGAACAACTATTTGCGTTGGAGGCCTTCGGCCGCGCTTCAATAAAATAACCCTCAGTTGGACTCTTTCTGGAGAACTTCAATATTATCTTCTATATATATAAAAATGATGTAAAAAATATTACTAACCTCATCAGCTGAGAACGGCTGGGCCGATTTCTGTAAAATGTTTTGCCAGTTGTTCGAGGGGAAGGTTCCTAGGGAAGAAAATTTTGGAAAATCCCTCCGGAAAAGTCCGGAAATTGGTAAAATCCGTTTGTATGTGTGTATGTGTGTCCTTTATAGACTCCCAAAGTAATCAACCGAACTTTATGAAATTCTCACAGAAGATGCATGCTGTGTTAGCGAACATAAGAGCTCTTTAAATAGTGATGCCTAGGCCGGGTTCCAAGATTTTGGTTAAAGCGTGGACCCGGATAACCCCCGAATGTGTTCAAGCGATATTGGTAGCAAATGAAAGGCGTTGAGCAGGGCTTCCACATACACCTATTATCATTGTGATTCCTAAGGCTGTTTCTCAGATATGGCTAAAGTAGTGGGCCCGGATGGAGATGGACGGTCCCGGTAAGGTAAATGTAGATAGGTATAGGGGTATGGATAGGGATAGGGATAGGGATGGGAATAGGGATAGGGATAGGGATAGAGATAGAGATAGAGATAGAGATAGAGATAGAGATAGAGATAGAGATAGAGATAGAGATAGAGATAGAGTTAGAGATAGAGATAGAGATAGAGATAAAGATAGAGATATAGATAGAGATAGAGATAGAGATAGAGATAGAGATAGAGATGGACATAGAGATAGAGATAGAGATAGAGATAGAGATAGAGATAGAGGTAGAGGTAGAGGTAGAGGTAGAGGTAGAGGTAGAGGTAGAGATAGAGATAGAGATAGAGATAGAGATAGAGATAGAGATAGAGATAGAGATAGAGATAGAGATAGAGATAGAGATAGAGATAGAGATAGAGATAGAGATAGAGATAGAGATAGAGATAGAGATAGAGATAGAGATAGAGATAGAGATAGAGATAGAGATAGAGATAGAGATAGAGATAGAGATAGAGATAGAGATAGAGATAGAGATAGAGATAGAGATAGAGATAGAGATAGAGATAGAGATAGAGATAGAGATAGAGATAGAGATAGAGATAGAGATAGAGATATGGATTGGGATATGGATCGGAGGAAGTAGGTTTGTCGCGGCGAATATAACTATAACTTTTATTCAGAGAATAGATAATTTTTTATTATTCACAGTCATTAAGATGGACTCTAAGATAATGGGTAGCAATACGGTAATCAAAGACTTTTCTTTAGGCTTCGTAGGAATAAATTTTAGCAGAACAACGTCTGCCGGGTCAGCTAGTAATAGATAATTTGATTGTAACTATTTTCCATATAAAGGATCTCAATTTACTCAAATTGATTTTTCGTGGAATTAATCGGCTTTGATAAGTATGGAATTATATATGTAGGTACTATATATACATATGTAGATATGCATCAACAGGCTGAACAAGACAAGAACAGCGTCAGCTGTGATATTCTCATTCTCCAATCTGGAAGAACCTGGAGTATACGGGAGTGAGATTTTTGCTAATTGTTTTTTTGTATGCTAAAGGTTCAGAAAAGACGAAAAACAAAGCCGCAATGAAAGGCGAAAGATTTGTAAAGTACCAACAGATGCCAAAACAATAAAAAAATAAAATAAAACAAAAATAAAAACCAACAATTGTGTGTGCAAAAATTAAAAAACTTTGAATAAACCCGAAGACAAAGTGCAAATATTGACATTTTAGAATTATAATAAGATTGAATAAGTAATAACGGAACAGAAAGATGAGCAGAACAAAACAATTGTGTAAATTAATTGTGTGCACAACAACCAAAGGGGATGTTAGTATACAGAAACGTAGTAAATCGGGCATGGAGAGGGCTAAAATGAAAATTGTTCTAATTTTAGACATACTATGCATGTAAGCATTCGAATGGTGCTGATTTTTATCAGGAATCAGTATTTTAATGCATAATTGAAATGAAAAGTGAACTAACCGAACGGTTTGATGTCTTTTGATATCAGGTTGTCTAAGATATGGGAGATGGAACACTAACTTACCTTTTTGCGGAGCTCGGAGGGTGTAGCAATTTTTTGTTTTTATAGTTATACGTACATATGTATGCAGTACGCAGAGTATTAAAATTACGATTATAAAACGGTAGGTGGTAATAGCATAACATAGTCTGAATATATGTACATATGTATATGGACTTCAAAATGCTCAGGATGAAAAAAAAAAATCGCGTAGTATATTTTTTGTTGAATCTCGATACCAAGATTCTAAGACCAGGATAGCATGGAATATGGCATATGTATATCGGTAGATGAACGCATTCATTTTTATGCTAAGGAATTTTTAAGTAATCTATAACAAAATTTAAGATATATAAATCACTGAATGTGTATACTATAGGTAAGTCTCGCTATATACATATATCACAACAAATTTAAAAATTCGTCATGGTATCGCCCCTTTTTAGACAAATTTATGCAGAACCTTTGAAAATAAAGTGAGATATTAATTTATAACAATAATAATCTTAACTTTAAGCTGTATTTTCATATACATATTCCAAAATTGCAATAGAATTTGAATGAAGACGTACTACTACAAGACTTAGTCTTACTATGTACAAAACAAATAAATAAATAGATAATAAAAAAAATAATAATATGATGAAATTTAGTAACAACCCTTTTATTTCATGTGGTAATACATGTGAAATAAGCTAATGAAATCAACCCTACAAAAATAAGGACTTTGCAGTGATGTTCGAGGCCATGGCAATTTTACACGTTGACTATTGATTTACTTCGACATCTAAAATGTCTTAATAAAATAAATATGTATTTATGCACATAGGTATATTATCATACACTCTAATGAGTTTCTCTCCCAATTCGAAGCGTGTTCCTTAATTCACGTTTCAGCCGAAAGCCGAATGAAAGGCAGAAATACACTGGTCAATAGGAATTCGTGGCCAAAAATAAAATCGAAATTAAAGTAGTGGTAAATCAATTTCTTTAACAGCAATCGCCAGATATTTTATAGGACAAAAAAACTTCATGTAAAGTTTGCTGAGTTCCGTTTCTTTTAGGCGTACCAGACCTGGGCACCCTCAGTTACATTTTGTAATTGATTACACCTTCAATTACAATTACACCCAGAAAAAAATTATAAAAACAAATAAAAAAGTGGTTAAAATGGGCAAAAACGTATTTAGAAGTGATGTAAATACCAACATTTTTATTTTAAAAATGTTCATTGTAAAAATGTTTATTTTTATTTTTGTTTTAAGCACTATGAGAAAAACAACGCTGCAGTGTTCTCTATATCATTTTTTCTTCCGGATTCGAAATTTTATCCAGCGGCATTCTCTTCATTTTCTCTCAATCCGAGTCCCAACTACAAAAATATAGCCTCCGCTTGTTCTCCTCTTCTTTTCCACTTCGCCTTAACTGTTTGCTATGTTTATTTCTTATTCTCCTTTTTCTTCTTTATTTTATATTCTCCTCCGGATTTTAACCATGACATCAACCTGCAATTCTCTCCAATCATCACATAGTGGAACATTCAACATTATATTGAATTGTAGTAACCTATTTATACTTCCCTTTCCTAAAAAAGAATCCATGAATTATATGAATCATTGTAAAAACAAAATTAAATAAAATCGATTCTCATTATTGTTTTTGTTGGATTTCTCACAAAAAAAAACACGCGTGTAGCACAGTACCCGTGATAGAAGTTAACTTCTTAGGTACATTAAGAATAATTATGCATAAGGAAATCGTAGGAAAAACAAAAATTAAGAAGCACGCTTCGAATTGGGAAGAGGAGCTTGGGCTTTAAAATTTGTCAGAGTTACATATGTATGTATATATATCAGCGGCATTGTATTATATTATATGTATGTATATGGTATCGCCCGTGGTCGACCGATTACAACTCCTGTTGTATTTTTTTAATGAGAAACACATGGTACTATCTAGAGATGAGTGAAACTGCGATTTTTCGATTTCTGTGATTTCGGTGATTGCTATTTTTAAATCACTGTGATTTTAAACTGCTACACACTGGGTGATAGCGGCCAAAAATAAAATCGAAATTAAAGTATTAGCAAATCAAATTTTTTTGAAAGTGATTGACAGATATAACAATTTGTAAAAAAAAAGCTTATATAAAATTTTTTGAGTCTCGTTTTGTTTAGCCGTACAGGGTGTTAAAAACTGAGCAAAAAATAGGTCCTTTTATTTCTCAACAATTACACCTTATACAAAATGCTGTAACTCATTCAATTATTAACGTATGTAATCGAGTGATACATCATTACATAGATATTGATTTGGCCTTTTAGAAACAATAAGCCTTTTGTAACCAGCGGTAACTCTTAGATTTATATGAACTTTCAAATATTGACAAAAAAAGTCGTAAAAAAAAAATTTTGCTCAAATTTAAACAAAAAAATAAAAAAAATAAAAAATATGACCTCCCCAATTTTTTCATATGTTTTGAAATGATATATTTTTAATCAAACTGCATTTTAATTCTTGAAATCCACCTGCGCTTTTCGCTTAAATAATCTTTTTCCCATTTGACTAAAAGTGCCTTTTTCAAAACGCAATAATTAGGCTACTTTTGACATTATGAAAAATCTTATTCTTAGGCGACTAATCGAATAGTTTGTTCACCGTGTTGTAGGCAATGGTTCACACTTTCAAATTATGAAAGAATTTTTTTTATCAGCGTTATCATTATTTTTTTGCAGCCTTTTTCTTTTCGAACAGAAAAAAAAATTGTGTAAAAATTGGAAAATTTCAACATGAAATAAAAAAAAAAATACAAAATATGACCTCTCCAAATTTTTAATATTTGGTGCTAGTGAACGTGCTTTATAAACAGGTGAAGAAATCTTAAAAATTCGTTTGCGCTTTTTTGTTTTATGAACTTTTTTATGGAGTGAGTTTTTCTAAGTTTTCATACATTTTTCCCATACAAAATCCCCAAAAGTATGCTTCAAAAAGTATTAATTATTTTGTATGGGGAAAATTTGCCAAGTTAATGAAACTTAAACAACAATTTCTCCAATTCTAATAAAGATATCTGAAAAATTTAAACGCCATATTCAGGGGGATGGTTTATGCTTTCTAACGGTGTATTTGATTTTGAATAAAAAAATATTACATACAAGATATTAAGCAGGGAATAGTCAAAAACGTGTTTTTTGCCTAATTGGACATGAATATCTCAAAAACTAGAACCAATTTGAAAATTCTGACTTCAGATTCAGATTCAGCACACTGAAATCCTTTAGAAAAGTATAGTTTCATTTGTGGTATAAAAATTTTTTTAAATGTGATTTTTTTGAAGGAAAATTTTATGATGAATGCTTATAAAATGCTCAAAAGTGCATATATTTTTAATTTGAAAACCATGGAATACTTTGCGCTTTTTCCAAAATGATTACTGTATATTATTTATATTTAAAAAATGTGTGCTCTTATTAAAATTGAGCATTTTAGCTATAATAGTTAACAAAATATTGAAATTTCAAAAATACCGTTATATGGGAGGGGGTGTATTTGTGGGCCGATTTTGTTCAAATTTTCACAGTTTACTATCTCCAATCAAGAAAGCTTAAGTTCCGAGTTTAAAGTTTCTAGCTCAATTATTACTATTTTTGGCCGCGTTTGTATGGAGGTGCCCCCACTGTGTGCTATTGCGATTGCATGGACTGGTATAAAATCATCAGTTACCGGTAGAGATTAATTTTGCGTTTTCTGGGCGATATAACCTGTCTTTCTTTTATGTTAACAAAATTATAGCAATAACAACGTATTCCGCAGTAATATCGCTGTTTGTAAATATTTTTCAAAGACAAATTGTAAATTCAATAATTTTTTTTTCTTATATTTCTATATATGTACGTATGTGGTCTGCTCAAAAGTGTAAACAAAAAGAAATTTATAATGCTTTTGCGATTGCGATTCACATAGGTGAACTGCTTACTTGGTACATCGATAGCAGTTCCCAATAAGTAGTGAACTGCTACTTTGAAAAAGTGATCGCAATTGCGATTTGTGATTTTTTATTCACAGTGCAAAAATCACCGTTTGCGATATATCGCTCATCACTAGTACTATCTACATTTCGACACCTAACCGCCATAAAAGAGTATCCAATAAAATATTCGATTTTAGCATCAACTCCGAAAATTTCATAGCTATGAAAGGTGCCGTTTCGAAGTTAGAAACTAAATAAATTTGGAGGCTGCATACAAACTGTATGCAAAGAAAATTAAAAAAACCTTTTGCTGTAAAATTTACTTTTTGTTGGATAAACTTTATGGCGAGCCCTAATATCTAATTGTACAAACAAATTTAAATTTTTTTTGTAAGGACAAGACTAAATACAATGCTACATATGTATGTATGTATATATAGATATATGTATGTACATATATACATATGTATATCGCTAGCTTAGAGTGCAAACTGTGTAAGTCCACGTTTATGAAAAAGTGTATTTTTATGTAGAACGCTAGAAAAATCAAATACGCACCACGCTAAACAAGTCTGTGATACTTGTCATATTTCTACTCGTTGTTATTCAATGGTACGCAAATTGTGTAAGTCCAAAAAGCGAAGAAAATTGTGGAAGTCCAAAATATTTACATGGACAGACAATTTTTTTTTGTTCCGAAATTTTTTTATTTTTTGTTTTTTGTCTCCTACAAAGTTTGAAAAAAGGACTTACACAATTTGCACAAGCTACCCAGTTGAAATCAAATGTATTAATATACGAAGTATGCATGTTGTGTGCATGGAAAAGGCCGTACAGGGCATGCTTTATGAAAATAAATAAATTTTATAAAATTTTTATTCACCCAAAATATGAATTCTATACATATACATGAAAAAGTATCATGCGATATGCATGTGATATGCATGAAAAATAATTTTTTTTTATTTTTTACAATTGTAAAAATAACGATTCGTACAATTCATATATGCTTTTTTGTAGAAAGGTAAGTATAAAAGCTTCAATAAAGTTCAATATAATATTGAATGTGCCAATATTATATGATGCCGTTGGAGTGAGTTTCAGAATGATGTCATGGTACGAATCTGGAGGGAGAATATAAAATAAAGAAAAAGGAGAATAAGAAGTAAAGATAACAAGCAATGAAAGCGAAGAAGGTGCCACAATGAGAGAAGAGGAGCAGAACAAGCGGAGGTGAAACTATAAAAGAATTTGTATTTTTATTTTATTTTAAATTTGCATACATGTTGATTAATGCTTACACTCAGGGAAAAAAAATTATAAAAACACATGAAAACGTGCTTAAAATGGGCAATAACGTATTTAAAAGTGATGTAAATACCAACATTTTTACTTCAAAAATGTTCATTGTAAGATTTTTAAATCAAGAAAAAACATTTTAAATTTTAAAATGTTTATTTTTATTTTAAGCACTATGGGAAAAAAAAGCTGCAGTGTTCTCTATATCATTTTCTCTTCCGGATTCGAAATTGTACCCAACGGCATTCTCTTCATCTTCTCTCAATCCGAGTCCCAACTACAAAAATTTAGCCTCCGCTTGTTCTCCTCTTCTTTTCTACTTCGCCTTAACTGTTTGCTATCTTTATTTCTTATTTCTTATTCTCCTTATTCTCCGTTTTCTTCTTTAATTTATATTCTCCTCCGGATTCGAACCATGACATCAACCTGAAATTCAATCCAACGCCATCACATAGTGGAACATTAAACATTATATTGAATTGTAGTAACCTATTTATACTTCCCTTTTCCTAAAAAGAATTCATGAATTATATGAATCATTGTAAAAACAAAATTAAAAAAAATTGATTCTCATTATTGTTTTTGTTGGATTTCTCACCAAAAAATCTTTTCTCACAAAAAAATTTTGTACAAAGAGCGAGTTTTTGAATCAACATTCAATTTCATTTTTAATTTAAGTATGCTTATTTTTAAATACAAAATGCATTTTTACTTAAAAAATTTCATCCTTAATTCAAAAATTTCATTTTTAATTTAAAAATTTTCGTTGTTAAAATAAAAATGGTTTGGTTTAAAATGTGCATTATGAAAACAAAAATTTTATTTTGGATTTTAAAATGCTGTTTTTCCCTGAGTGTATGCATGCTTTCAGCATTGATACAAATGAAGGGTAGAGTATGCAAGCTCCCTGAGACACTGTACGTGTAAAAAGGAAATAGACGAGCATTTATATTGGCATGCATACACAGCTCCAATTCATGCTTCCAAAATTAATGTTGTATCGATAAGATTCCAACTGGGTAGCGATGTAGATATTTATTTCGATTGCGACTATTGCTTACTTGTTTTTATGGGCGCCTGGGCTTCACAATTCTCGATGCTTTCGTATGAGATATCTCGTTTGTACGTTTGTACATGTACATACCATACCAATACATATATCAGCCATAGGCAGCCCATCCCTGCAGTAAATGTATTTCACTGCTGAATGATCGTTGATGATTCTTTGTTGAATATTCATCAGACGGTCATCACTGAGCACAATTCCAATATTATACACATTTTTCTCTCACATTTTCCAAAAAATATAAAATTCAAAAGGAGATTTGTTGAAGTTTATGATTTAAATAATTTATTGGGATTGTTTGGTTTTGTGTGTTCTCGGAAAGAATGTTTTATTGTGGAGAAATTTGGAATTTTTCGCGATGCGCGCAAACTAATTTCTTGTTCAAACGTTTAATCAATTGGAATAAATTATTTACGAGATTCAGGGTGGATAAAGAGAAGACATACAATATTAGCAGCACGCAGGGGAAAGATATTTCACAAAAGTAGAGCAGGCACCCGCGGCCAATTGTATTCTGAGTTTTTGATACACCTTCGGTTAACCCTTCGGCGTGCCAAAATCAAGTGCAGGAAACGGACGCAATCTGAACGAACGGTCCATTCCGGCACAACACTAATTTTGTAGTATTTTTTTGTTATTCTTAGCTTTTGAAATTGAATTTGTTATTTAACAATAGTTATATTCTATTATGTTAAAATTCATAGTATGTACTATGTATCTATGTACCTAAATACATATTTGCATACTTTCAAATAGAAACGAAAAAAAAACAAAAAAGGGTGTTTTATTTTTGTTTACAGCGGATATTTCATCAATCATTCATTAAAGAATCAGCAAGTCCCCTTTCATTAGAAATCATTAAGTAATCATCACACATTCAGCAGTGAATATTCCTTTTTTCGAAATCTCTTTTTCAATTTCGAATGAGAGCTCTCCCATTTTTTTTTTGTTTACTGCACACCGTTCATCAGTAGTTCATGTAGAAGTCAGCGCTGAACAGTCATGCAGTGCTCCTCAATAAAATCATTGATGAACTCAAACCATTTATATGAAAAATTCAGCAGTCCTTATAAGAAACTTGTCATCGATGCCTCCGCACTAGGCAGACAATTTCATCAGTGATTCATTAAGATTTCACTTCGGACATTTACTGCGGGGATACCACAATTGTGGGAAGTCAATTCACACGTATTCTTACTCTCTTCATCAGTCGTTTGCCAACCAGTGATGCCAAGTGTAGGGAAAAGAGGCTACATGTAGGGAAATTTGTCCTTAAATTTTCAGTGTAGGGAAAAAAGGACAGATTTTCAAAAATTAGCTAAATGTAGGGAATTTTTGAAGTAAAAAATTTTCGTTCGTCAATTTTTTCTAAGCTAAAATTTTTTAATAACTACAAACAAAATCTTTCTTTGTGCCTGTATGCAATAGTTCAAAATTGTACTTTGTTCTGATCTGGAAATATATTCTTCGACCTGCTTACAGGGCCTCGGAGCAAAAGTTTTTTTTTCGCTCCTGCTCCTCTCCTAAAATTTTTTGCTTTAGCTCTGAATCCGATCTTAGCACCAAATTTCGCTTCGATTTTTTTGCTGTGGTGGTCAGAGATGCGTTTGTGGGCTTTTCTTACTAAACCAGTATAGAAAGCCGTTAATACATCAAATTTATTTCGAGTCAACTAAAATATTTTATAAGCTGGCTCAAAATTTTATTAAAAAAAAAAAACTAAATAAGGATTGATTGTAACGTTAGATCACCTCACGTAACATTGCCAGCCGATGATATGTATTGGATCTGAATATCTCGAGCTTCTAAATACTCTTCCGAAATCAGCTTCTGGATAATATTATATCGCTAGCTTAGAGTGCAAACTGTGCAAGTCCATTTTTATGAAAAAGTGTATTTTTATGTAGAACGCTAGAAAAATCAAATACGCTCCGTGCTAAACCAGTCTGTGACTCTTGTCATATTTCTACTCGTTGTTATTCAGTGATACGCAAATTGTGTAAGTCCAAAAAGCGAAGAAAATTGTGTAAGTCCAAAATATTTATGTGAACAGAAATTTTTTTTTTCATTTTGAAATTTTTTTATTTTTTGTTTTTTGTCTCTCCTAGAAAGTTTGAAAAAAGGACTTACACAATTTGCACTTTAAGCTAGCGATATTGCCTATCTTCTTACATATATCACTGCTTTGGAAGAAATACAGCAAAGATTGCCTCTACAGAGTAAAAGTGCAGACATTGGTGACTTATCTGTAACCTTATAAAACAGCTGATTCAACCAACCTTACGACAAGCTGTGTTACTAGTCATTGGTGCCTTATCGTAATTCTGTAGCTGTATCGTTAACTTACAGACCAATTGGCTTTTGGTTAGCAACCCTAAATACGTAAACAGCTGACACTTGTGGAAGCAGATATAGGAAGGTAGGCGCATGGGCGAATTCAGAAACTTCTTTTTTATTTACAAAGGTAGATTATAATATCAAAATCAAAGCGAATTCACATCATGGCCAATAGTAATGGGCGAGTCCCAAGCGAATTCAGATTTTAACAAGGAGAAATATTATTTTGACATTAGAATCTACCAATTACAATAACAAAATACATGGGAAATTTCTGAATTCGCCTATGCGCCTACCTTCCAAGATCTGCCTCGACAAGTGTCAGCTGATTACAGATTTACGGCACCACTAACAGCTCACATAGATAGCAATAAAGATACTATAAGGTTAACGATACCGAAATACTTATAAGTCACCAATGTCTGAACCTTAACTCCTATGTCAAAGACATATGCTTTCTTAATCCCAAGATTGTACTGGGGGTACATACTGAATTCGACAGGAGTGTTATTGAGAATTTGATTTGTGAGAAATTTAAATTTAAGAGAAATGACTTGCTGGTTAAGTGGAGTTCTATTGACTATCATTTCCTTGAACATGAAAAGAAAGCTCTTGAAAATATAGATGTTGAAAAATTTTGGCTTAAAATTTAAAACCTTCTAAATTTTCACGACAAACTAATGTTTCTCAATTTATCAAAATGAGCTAAATATTGTTTAGTATTGACTCTCGCTAATGCAGACGCAGAACGAATATTTTAAATTATAACTGATATATGCACAAAAAAAGGAATAAATTCAGTCACGATAGCCTCAGTTCAATATGCATAATTCGGCCTTTTCTACAAGCGAAAAATAAAAATTGATTTTCTTTTAAATTTAACGAATGCGATATCAAAAATATGAAACACTATAGAGGTGTATATGATAATTTTCAATGGGAAATGTGTACCATATAAGTTTTATATGAAAATATCTACATAAATACATGTATACATTCTTTATCTAAAAATGTTCATTTATAATAAAAAAAGTTACAATTATAATTTTTTATGAAAGACGTACAATGTTATTAAGAAAAACTAAATTTCATTTATATAGTTATAAATATATATATTTATATTACATATATAAACAGCGTAGGGAAAAGTAGGGAGTTCTTTGGCATGCCGTAGGGAATTTTGGTCCAAGAATATTGGCATCACTGTTGCCAACTGTCGAACGATAAACATTGCGCCTGACTATGTCGCTTCGCGGTTGAACGCAAGCATTGACTTTATACGGGTGATGTATGTATGTATGTCCACAAATAAAATGCCCGGCGAGAAATTTTATATGATGGAAATGCCTTCGGCGATATGCAATGCCTTTTTTGCTATGAAGTATTTAAAAATAATACAAATGATTATGCACTACAAAAGCATTGCGAAGTATTTCACAAAAAGATTTTGTACTCTTATTTGGATGACTTTTGTATTCCAAACACTCTGTTTTAGCCAACTACCCTTTAATTTTTTTCAGAAGAGATAATTTTTTTTCCATTAAAAAGTTCTTTTCCTTTCAAAAGCAAAAAACAAAAAACAAAAACAACAAAAAATCAAAAATGTCTGTTCTACATTACGTATGTATATTCCACTTGAAGCGGATCAATTTCCTACTGGGGTGCGCATGCGGAGAACTGGTTTTGTTCTCACCAACACAACCTCATTTCAGATTTCGCCGACCACTGACATATATGTATACTTACGGACATATGTACATACCCTGCAAAAAATGCGATCACTCCGGGATACATCCGGGACAACTCGCAAGGGAGCATGCGATTACTACCCATTTGTATCTCTTTATATGGGTTGAAGTGTTCTCTTTTGTTTGAGCATGTCCTATGAAGAGACTAATTATACCCAGTTTGTACCCGAACGGGTAGCAAAAGCGCACAATTGTACCCGTTTTGTACCCGAACAGGTAGCAAATGCGACACATCCATTTGTGCGACTAATTGTACCCGTTTGATACCCTTTCGGGTACAATTCGTCTACAATTAGTATACATATGTACCCGTTCGGGTACAATTGGGAACAATTGTAGACTAATTGTACCCGAAAGAGAGCGCTCCCGGACAAATCTTTTTAGAGACTCGTCGCACACTTTTTTACAGGGTAGCTGTAGCTGGCGGTTCGTGGGCATGAATATGTATGTATTATATATATTGCACATCTATTGAGCTGGGTTATTGTTTGTATGAAACCGCTACAGAATTGTACTTGATAAAAAGCTACAACTATGATTTTGTAAGAAGAACCACAGACTACACAAACAATTACAAATGTAATGTATGTAAATTAGGGTGGTCCAAATTTGTATTAAGAAATTAAAGTTCTCCCGAAATCCGCGGAACAACCCCTATTTTTTGCGACTACTACGGAAATCAATACCCAAAATTTTGCCTTAATATATTCAAGTTTAGAGGTCGCGCAAATGCCCTAAATTTTCCTTCTGCTTTTACATCAGGGATGGTGGAATAATGGAATGGGAATAATGATTTTTTCAGTTTTAATTTTTTTGGACCACCATAATACATATACTACATGTCCAACCAAATTTCAATTGTTTGTGTAAAAAGCAATCGCACACTTGGCGCCTTCGCTATGTCGCCGTGACGTGTACTTGGTACAATGCTACATATACATACATATGTATATATATTTCTGTGGCAATTTGCAATAATCGCTTAAGTCGAAAAATATGATTTCGAGATAAATTGATTTTTATATTCGAAGACGTTTCTTAACAAATCATAAAAGTCGATTAAACACTATGGACGCAAAATCAGTGAGCCATCCACAATGTTACAATCAAATTTTGTAAATCAAGCAAAATGTCATGGAGAAATTTCATTAAGTATATACATCTGCTTTGGCTGTTATAGCAAGTCTATAAGTTAAGCCTAAATGTGTTTATTTATATCTTTATTGATTTTAAAAGGAGAATAATCTTGTATATATAACTCAAAATCTTCCTAAGTCGACTTAAGTGGTTATTGCTTGTGGCCACAGATTTATTTCGAGCGCGACTATTGCTTGCTTGTTTTTACCTCGATACCTTTGTATGAGATATCTCGTTTGTACATTTGTACATACAATACCTACTTATGTATGTACATATATATGTACGTTTACTTACGCACATATATGTACATACTTACATGGCTGTTAGAGTTGGGAAACTATCGATAGTAGCACCATCGATAGTTTTTGATAGTTTAAAAAAAACTATTGATAGTTTTCGATAGTCTTAAAAAAATGAACTATCGATAGTACTATCGATAGTACTATCGTATTTAAATGATTCCTGGAAAAAATTTTTTAACCGCCAACAAATTCATATTTTATACATATTACACGTATGTATGTACACACAAGACCACGGATGCCACTGTTGGTTGTTTCCAACCAAACTTGGTAGTTTTTTCTGATTTTGAGTTTTTTCAATAAATTTTGGTTTTTTGCAATAAGTATGTGAAATTCAAATTTTTTTTTGAAAGAGTTTTTTAGTGCTTAGCACGAAATTTTTATTTTTAATTCAATTTTTAATTGTTGGGGTAAGTGGAAAAAAATTCAACAACTATTTACAGCGAAGGTTGAGTGTATAGCTATTTCACGAAAAACCATTTTCGATCATCAGCACTCTTTTCGGAAGTGGATGCACCGGGGATTGAACCCGAGTCCATTCCAACTTCAGCCGCAATGACCCAACGGATAAACACACTCGGCCATTGAGACTCTGTGCAAGCTGTTGGATTTTCCCCACTTTTGCCTTTTTCATTTTCAACATTAACGTTAGTGTGTATATGCTTTTTGCATATATTCTCCACAAACGTGCTGAATTTTTGTTGTAGGCAGTTATTTTGGTTATTTTTTTTTACAAGTACCAACCATTCACAAGGCATTTACGCCTATGCCCAAAATATTGGAAACGCGACATTTTGACTATGTAATTTTAGCCAAGGACTCAAAACTTACCAATAGCTGATATTCTCAATTCACAACTTGAAATAGTAATGTAGATGGAGATGGAGATTTAAAAGTTGTAAAACTATCGATAGTATACATTACCATCGATAGTTTTCGATAGTTTTGAAAAAACCATCGATGGTGTTCGATAGTCTAAAAAAAAAAAAAACTATCGATACTATCGATAGTGCCATCGATAGTTTCCCAACTCTATTGGCTGTAGCAGAGAACGTAGATGAACAGAGAAGTTGCAACTACGAATAATCGTGTAAAACGTCAAAACTGAACAAAACGCTGGTAGGGCATCCTGTTAACGTTACCAAGTTAAAAACAGCATGTAAAAATGCTAGCTAAATGCTAGTATTTTTTTGTGTAATATTACAATTTTATTGCATAATCACGCATTTAAAGTGTAATTTCTGGATTTACACAGCAATGCTACAATGTTACGAACATTTATGCTGTAAAATCACATATACATAGTTCGCGAAATTGCCAACAAAGTGTATAAGCTTACAAAAAAGTGTGTAAATTTACAACAAAAACCTAGTGATCACTGCTCATCGACACCATCTTGACACGTCGTGTTCATTAGTGTTTGACAATCGGCGGCGTGCGTTGTGTAAAAAGAATTATTTAATTTATAATAAGCTAGTTATAGTAAAATTTATTTTAATGTTTTAAAATAAATATGTTAAGAAATAATGTGCAATACTTTAATAACATGGATCCGGAGCTTCCTATAAAGACGGGATAATAAATTGGCCATTTTTATTTTAAGAGCAACGCTCGTGTCAGCACATCGAACAACTTATGGACATCAAGGCAAATATATTTTGTGAAAATTTCGACAAATCGATGGATAAATTAAAAAAATGTTTGAAAAGTAATAAGGGCAACGCCGTTGACAGCCACTTAAAAAAAATTAAAGCGTGAATAACGGGTATTCATGAATATTGATGTGTAAACAGTTTCGAAATCGGATATTTATTCCCTTTTCCTTATTCCTTTCTTCCTGGTTTTCTATGGATTAAAAGGCGACTATCGTTTTTGTAATTTTTTGTTGTCATTGTGACTGCTACTATTTTGTTGTTTTTGTTTGTTTTGGTTTTTGACTTTTGATTTTTTATGTTGTTTTGTTTTGTATTGCTCAGAAACATGCAAGATCATCCGAATCCACGTTTGACCCATATCTGGAGACCCGGCCTAGGGGTCACAATGAAAAGAGCTTCATATCGAAGTCCTGCTCAAAACCTTTCATTTGATACCAATATTGCATAGAAAATTAGATAGGTAGATGTAGGTGTGCATATCCATACATTTGCATACATGTTCAAACAGGTTGGTCCTTTTTATTTTGCCTATTTGTCGCATTGTTGCAGAAAAGAACAACAACAGCAACGAAGCGAAGTGAATATTTGCATTTGCACGGCTATGCATGCAAGCATTTGTAAGTACATGTCTATCTACCTACCTACCACTGACAGTGCCAAGCGATTCACACGGACGCAGCAGTGCACTAACACAAAGGTCATTAAGTTTACGCGTAAACTTTACCTGTTTTTCGAAATCACTCGTAGCTACAGCAAAGATGTTTACACATCAATTACACTGGATCACAAAATGAAATTTGTTGTCTGTACTTTGGACGTCACTACCCTATATATATGTAAAATCGGTCGCTGATTCCGAAAATCGGGTTCATTTTTAATTCTATGTGAAGGTTTTTGAGATATCGGCAATTTACCGTTATTTGGCCAATGGCTCCACTTAATCCTGAATGTCTCTTTATCGCAGTGAGATATCTTCATTGAGATAAGACCAAACGAAAGAAAATTAAATTTCCTTTTCATGGCTCCTATAACATTTTTCTCTAACTTTTATAGTTTCTGAAATATTGACGATTAAATTTGAATTTTTTCGATTTTTTACGATTTTTTTAAGAAAAAATTTACTTTGTCAGGCAATATCTTTAAAACCAATGTCTTCACCTTTGGTTTTACTCCTTTACGCGAAGATCCATTCTATTGGGAAAAAGATAAGCTATCAACGAAGAAAATCCATGCTAAAATGGAAAAGTTATAGGCGATCAAGTAAATACAGGCACGTCGTGAAATGCCTCTGCACGGGTATATTCTATGCATGTTGTACCAATACCTACACATCTGCAGTAGCAGCACGTTGGCAGCGCAGTAGATACAAGCCCATTTACGGGTGTTACCTCAAGGAAGTTAGCTTACTGCGTTAAAGAGACATTCAGGATTAAGTGGAGCCATTGGTCAAATAACGGTAAATTGCCGATATCTCAAAACCCTTCCCATAGAATTAAAAATGAACCCGATTTTCGTAATCAGCGACCGATTTTACATATAGATAGGATGGTCGCGTTCAGAGTATTTTTTGGCTGTAGAGCAGTGTTATTAGAGAGCTTGTTAGCTATGTATTTCGGGGATAATCCAAACTCTCTATTCATGAACTTTGAGGCAAGTTTTTGGAGCATTATTAAATATGTAAATAATTTTATAATAATTATTTCAAAACTTAATAATATTTTTTACTAAATGTATAAATATAAATAAATTAAAGCAATACTAGTTGATATATGAACAAATTTATTCAAAGAGTTGGGGAAGTGGGTTACAGGGGCAAAGGAGTATTGGGTATTGCGCATATGATATGTAAGTTCACTAAAACCGTTGTAAATTTTACGCATTTTGAATAGTAATATACGCATATGATTAGGAAATTTACTAAAATTGTTATAAAATTTTACGCATTTTGACCAGTAGCTTTTACGCATGTGGTTAGTAAAAGCTATACGCTTTCAGGTAGTAAATATACAATGTGTGTAAATTCGCAGTTATTAAGCGAGGCAACTTTTTTGCTGGCTTAATTTATGTAAATTTACATGATTTTTTCTAAGAGTATATGCTACACTCTTAGAAATTTTCGTGTAATTTTGCATACAAAAAGGTAGGTTACTTTTTTCCTACCTTATTATGCGCAAAATCGCTCACTGAAAAATTCAACAGATAAGCTGTTTAAATTTAAACAATAAAAGTGTAAATCCTACACAAACAAACTTTAAATCTAAACACTAATCGAGTAATAAATTGTAATTTCGCATATAAGTTAAACAAAATTACCAATTCACTATGTAATTTTACCCCACTCAATTGTAATTTCGCGCACGAGATTTGAAATTACAATTTCCTTTAATCCAAAATGCGTGTAAATTCGCATGATATGCTGATTTTTGCTGAAAAGTGCGTAAATTTCGTTTAGAACTGTAAATTACACACTTGTAGTGTAAATCTACGAAAAAAAATGTAATTTTCAACTAAAAATTACATATATTTTGGTAGCATATTTACACGCAGTTTTTAGAGTGTACAGCAAAACCTATGTATATTTATTTGCTATGAAGTGTAGGAAATTAGGGTTCAATTAGTTATGCGTTAACTTTATTTCCATTACAGTAACAGTATCGGTATTAATTTGGTCGATTATTGGTGCAGTAACAGTAAACAGCTGAACAGTGATCATAGCCTAATAAAGGTGGCCATGCAAAAGAGTCGCTCTTCTTCTTTTGGTGTTTTAGGTTGCGAAATTATCATATTTTGTATTAACGCTAATTGCGTGTTCTCTTTTGATTGCTACGACCATATTATTATTGTGTCATGACAGTGAACAACTGAAACAAACGATCGATCAGCTGGTTATCGTTACGGCTGAAAACCAAAATTCATTTGGTTGTTACCGATAGCGTTACCGACTAGCGAATCACTAATCAAATACATTGTTTCCCATAAGGTTGGTTGATCAGCTGTTTTATAACGATACTGTTACTGCATAACTAATTTGAGCTTTAAATGCGACCCTGCGTCAGGTGACATATCGATGCCTTACTTTCTCAACCTCGTATCTTAAAAAAATGCGATTTTGAGATTTTCATATCAAACGATTCCTATTTTTATACTCAGCTGTACTAGTACACAGAGTATTATAGTTTTAATCACATAACGGTGGATTGTAACAGAATGAAATAATCGAGATAGATATAGACTTATATATATCAAAATGATCAGGGTGAAAAGAGAAATCGATTGAGCCATGTCCGTCCGTCCGTCCGTCCGTAAACACTCTAACTCGCGCAAAAATTGAGATATTTTGATGAAATTTGAAATGCAAGTTGGTATCGAGACTGGGACGGTTGGTATTGAAAATATAGAAAAATGTATAGAAAAAGTCGGAAATTTGGTATCTCAGCCACTAATATAGCTAGAGTGATAAGATTTTACCCACGTATTGAGCTTATGAAAAAATTTGATGAAATTTTGGAAAATGGGCGGTGCCACGCCCACTTATTAAGTGGCAACTATTGAAAGTTTTATTGTAAAAATTTTACAAGCCCTAAATCGGAAACCGTAGCAGATATATCGATGAAATTTGGTATGCGTGATTTACTTACTTAGGTAAACGTTTGGAGGAAGAATTGTCAAAATCGGTTGACGGCCACGCCCACTTTTATATATGTGTATTGTAAAGTGACCTAATAAAAACATTTTAAGCGATATCTCTGTCAAATATAAAGATACATCATTGAAATTTTGCGGCAGGAGTCCAACTACGAAAAAAAAACAAAGAACACAAAAATTTTGGAAAATGGGCGGTGCGACGCCCACTTATTAAGGGGAAAACATTAAAAGTTGTATGAGTCATAACTCAGAAGCCGTTGAAGATATAGCGATGAAATTTGGTAGGCGTGATATACTTACTTAGGCAAATGTTTGGACGAAAAATTGCCAAAATCGGTTGAGGACCTCGCCCACTTAAATATATGTGTATTATAAAGTGACCTAATAAAAACATTTTAAGCGATATCTCTGTCAAATATAAAGATATATCTTTGAAATTTTATGGCAGGAGTCCAACTATAGACCTAAAACAAAAAACACAAAAATTTTGGAAAATGGGCGTGGCACCGCCTACTTTTAGAAGCAGGAATATACGAGATTTCTGAGCCTATAACCCTACAAATAATTGAGATGTTATGACGAAAATCAGTTTGTACACTTTAATTACTTGTGGTAATACATGCTCAAAAATTTAGCGAAATCGGTTTATGACCACGCCTACTTTTCAACAAAGATATTTCTGGAAAAGCCTTTAGGAATTTGTAACGTGATATTTTTGTAACTAGAAGTCATAAAGGAATGAAATTTTGCAGTAAGAATAATATTCATATGCTTAGTTGGATGACTGATAAAAATTTTGAAAATGGGCGTGGCTACGCCTATTTTATGCAGCACTCGCTTTATATAAATCACACCGTATTTCCCTCAAACGCAAACAAACAATGAAAGCAAAGAGCTGAGTATCTAATGTTCGATTCCACTCGAACTTAGGCTTCCTTACTTGTTTTTTTTATAATATCCTCTAACAAATAAAACATTGAATTTAAGCAAAATATTGTTTTTATTTAATAGTTTTGAAGTATCTTCGTTGTAAGCATATAAGTGCAGCAAACGAGTAACTTATAAATCAAGTTTCAAAAATGAAATTATCGTTAATGCAGAAAACTCGTATCTTAAAAAATTCGTTTTATGCGTAAACTAACATAGATAAGTATATAATTTTTAATTGTGCACATAGTGATAAATCATGTCTTAATAATTGCATTAAAATTTTTACATAAAAAACGACGGTAAAAAAAATAACCATTTTTTTTTTGTTTCCTGAAAAGTTTCCTTATTTAAGATACGAGGTTGAGAAAGTAAGGCATCGATATGCCAATTGCTTTATTTTTTATAAGCGCGGCCGAAGGCCGCCAACGCAGAAAACTGTTCTGCGCAAAAGCACTGTGGACTGCGGCGCTTTTTCCAATAATAATACACCATATTTAAAAAAAAAAAAAAACAAAAACAAAAATTGGAATTAAAAATCGCGCGATTTTTTATTCCAATTTTTCGCCTGCGGCGCTTTTTCCCTAATACACCATACTTAAAATAAACCCGTTTGCGAGTTTAATTGCCCTTCCGAAAGAGAAATAAAGCCCAGGGCCAGAACGAAATAACGCCCGCAGGAATTATTTCTTTTTCTAGAAAGGAAAAAACGCCCGCGGTCGTTAATTCCACGGGCGTTATATCACTGCACCGCCTAAGCATACGAATATCATAGGTAGAAATAACATTATAAATCTACAAGTCATTACAATAAAGAACTCACACCGAGAATGTACACAAGATATATATGTATATGTATATACATATATGAATATATAATCGATTAATTCCTTACAATTAATTGCCATTAATAACACTGGATCACAAAATGAAATTTTTTGTCTGTACTTTGGACGTGACTATCCTATCTATATGTAAAATCGGTCGCTGATTCCGAAAATCGGGTTAATTTTTAATTCTATGGGAAGGTTTTTGAGATATCGGCAATTTACCGTTATTTGGCCAATGGCTCCACTTAATCCTGTATATATCTTTGACGCAGTAAGCTATCCTCCTTGGAGTGACACCAACCGAAAGAAAATTAAATTTCATACTTCTTGGTTGCTTGGTCGAGGAACAGGAGCACGCAAGGCATTTATGCAGACGCATAATCGAAAAGAGCATAAAAGCTGATGGAAAGAAAATGGTAGCAAATGAATATAAAACGGTAAAAGAATTGAGGAAAAAACTAAGAGAGAATAAAATAATAGCAACAAAAGCAGATAAAGGAAATACAACGGTGCTAATGGACGAAGAGGTATACACCACAAAAACAGGCCAACTCATCAAAGAAATGGGCTGCCGAGTGATGAGGAAGAACCCAACAGATGAATACCAAATGGCAATAAAGCGTGCAATAAAACAGGCAAAAAATATAGTAGACAACAAGATAGCCTACACTCTCACGGCAATGAATCCATCGGTCCCGTCACTGATCGCACTACCTAAAATCCACAAAGCAGGAACACCTATGCGACCAATAGTAAACCATAAATCGGCACCAGGATATAGACTATCAAAACATCTAAATAAGCTACTAACCGAGACACTGGACCTGTCCAATAAATACACAATCAAAAACACGACGGAACTAGTCGAAAAACTGAACAACCTGAACGTACCTAAGGACTCGAAACTGGTATCGTTTGACGTGAAAGACCTATACCCTTCGATACCACTGACAGAAACACTAAAAACTCTAACTAAAATATTGACAGAAAAAAACGAACAGAGACATTGCAACAGAGATCGTAAACACACTGAAAGTAACCCTGGACCAGAATTATTTCAAATTTGACAATAAAATATACAGACAAACTCACGGACTGGGAATGGGTAACCCCACATCAGCCATCCTTATGGAAGTATTTATGCAACATTTGGAGGAAAGTTATATGGAAGAACTGGCGAAAAATCTGGGAGTAAATTTTTATGCCAGGTATGTAGACGACATCATCTGCCTCATAACGGAAAATAAAGAAGAAAAAATTTTGGAATACCTCAACGGCCAACACAAAAATATAAAATTCACCATGGATGCAGAGAAAAATGGAAAAATCAACTACTTAGACCTCACAATTAAAATAAACAAAGAGACTAACAAATTTACTTACGAAATATACAGAAAACCCACAGCAACGGATACAGTAATACACAATAAATCTAGCCATCCTCAACAACACAAGAACGCCGCTTTCAGACATTTATTAACACGACTTGAACGGACCCCGTTAGAAAAGGAAGCTTACAACAAGGAACTCAGCACAATATACACAATCGCGGAGAACAACGGATATCAAAAAAGTTTGGTGAAGAAAATACAGAAAAACATAACTTCAAAGAAATCGGAAAACAAAGAAAAGGTAGAGAAGAAATGGGCAGTCTTATCATATACCGGAGCAACATCTTACAAGTTGGCTAAAGTTTTCCAAAATTATAACATTAATGCAGCATTTAAAACGAGGAACAGCATGGAAAAACTTCTACGAAACAACATTAACAAGGAAGACCCCTTTGACAAACAAGGCGTATACAAATTGACTTGCGAATGCCAAAATAGCTATATAGGACAAACAGGACGCCAAGTCAAGACGAGATATCGAGAACACGTAAGAGATTACAATAAGAAAATAAGGAAATCATCAACGACAGTGGAATCAAATTTCGCCAACCACATGGCAGAAAACAAATGTACACCAATGAAAATAGGAAAAACAGCTAAAATTCTCCACATACAACATAAGGGAAAACGACTTAACGTATTAGAAAATATGGAGATATACAAACAGAAGACATTCGTAGGTAAAATAATAAATGAACAAATAAACACCGCAACAGATACATTATTTGAACCGCTTAAGCTATTATACCGAAAAGAGGACCGAAAAACCTAAAACCGACATAAACAAAACAATACACAAGAGGACAATAACGGACTTTTACCTGCCTGTTTAATGAGGATACAAAAATAGATTTGCATACCTAAACGCACAGACTCGCACGCACGCACGTATGCACGTCGCCCGAATGCACGAACACACGGACACATCACACGAACACGAAGTACGTGACCAAACGATGGAAGTCAGTTACTATAAGTACTATCGAACTTACACAAAATAACTCAGAACGAAAAAAGACACTGAAGATGGCGCATATTAGCCGAAACCGGTTTGTCTCCAAACCAAACTTGACAAGGGATGACGGAGGATCGTTCCACAATATATCAAAATTAAATTTCCCTTTCACGGCTCCCATAACATTTTTCCCTACCTCTTATAGTTTCTGAAATATTGACTTCTGAAATATTGATTCAATTTAAATTTTTTCAATTTTTTACGATAAAATTGACTTTGTCAGGCAATATCTTTAAAACCAATGTTTTCACATTCGGTTTTACTCCTTTACGTGAAGCTCTATTCTATTGGGAAAAAGATAAGCTATCAACGATGAAAATCCATGGTAAAATGGAAAAGTTATAGGCCATCAAGTAAATACAGCCAAGTCGCGCAATGCCTCTGCACGGGTATATTTTATGCATGTTATACCCGTAAATGGACTCGTATCTACTGCGCTGCCAATACGCTGCTACTGCAGATGTGTAGGTATTGGTACAATATGCAAAGAATGTACCGTATAGTGGCATTGCAAGACTTGGCTGTATTTACTTGATCGCCTATAACTTTTCCATTTTACCATGGATTTTCTTCGTTGATAGCTTATTTTTTTGCTAATGGCATGGAAATTCACGTAAAGAAGTAAAACCGAAGGTGAAAACATTGGTTTTAAAGATATTGCGTGACAAAATCAATTTTTTCTTGAAAAAATTGTAAAAAATCGAAAAAATTCAAATTGAATCGTCAATATTTCAGAAACTATAAGAGGTAGGGAAAAGTGTTATGGGAGCCGTGGAAAGGAAATTTAATTTTCTTTCGGTTGGTGTCACTCCATAGCTTACTGCGTCAAAGAGATATACAGGATTAAGTGGAGCCATTGGCCAAATAACGGTAAATTGCCGATATCTCAAAAACCTTCCCATAGAATTAAAAATTAACCCGATTTTCGGAATCAGCGACCGATTTTACATATAGATAGGATGGTCGCGTTTAGAGTATTTTTTGGCTGTAGAGCAGTGTAATCGAACGCTCTCGGCCAATCTATTAACCGGTTAATCGGTTATTTCATTTTTTTTCCGTCCCTATCAACGTATAGAGCTATTTGCCGAATAACGGTTGCCTCGAAAACCTTCCCATAGCATAAAAAATGAACTCGATTTTCGGAATCAGCGGCCGATTTTACATATAGATAGGATAATGGTGTTCAGAGTATTATTTGGCTGTAGACAAGTGATATCAGACTATGTAAAGTTTAATTTCCCAATTTATCAAAGGTTTTAAGTTTTCAGTATGGCCGGAGATATCCGCGTTTTTACTGTTAGATATGTATGTATGTATGCATGCAAGCAATTTTGGTGAAGCCATGACCAATACTAAAAAAATACATTTGGATATTAGGTACATACATACTAAATAAAAAATTAGTTTAATTGCTTTAACAGCAAAACAGAAGATTCAAATCACCTAAAATTTCCACTTGACTTAATATACCATTGTGGCCACAAATGAAACCCTAACGCAATTATTTCCATTAACATTAACAGCCTTTGGCTCTTAAAAACAATTTCAAAGTTCTTTTATGTTTGAAAAACAAAAATGGAAAGAGAAAAAACATAATTGGTTGGGTGTTAAGCAAAGAAATATTTGCAAGTTCGAAGGTAATTTAAAACTCTTTAGATTTAAGGTATCAGTACCCAGCTGTAATACTAGATTGTTATAACAGTAGGCAAATGGCAACTCATCACTGTAATATAACAATAAGGGAGGGGGGAGGGGTTTGGGGCAACCTCCCCCCCTTGCTTTATTAGCATACATTTCTTTTTCAGGAAAAAATCAATGAGAATAGTAATTTTTCGAAATTGGTAATTCGAAATTTAGCGCTTTTTCACGAAGTAATATTTATAATTATAGCGTTTGTTGAGCCGTAGGAAAGTGCAAGAACCGCAGGAATTTTACCAAAATTTACATTCTTTGTACTCATATTCGCTCTTTTGTGGTAAAATTCCTATGGTTCCTGCACTTTCCTACCGCTCAACAAACGCTACAATTATTATACGGTATTGCTGTTATTAACATGCCAATAACAGAAAAGTAACGCCAAAAATGCCAATAAAAAATTGGATAAGGAACTCAACATGTGAAGATAGCCTGAACGGACTTGCCCTAATGAGTATTAACCAAGGATGCATCGTAACGTTAATTTTAACGCTAACCGAAATGTTAAAGTCGTTTTTGTTGAAACGTTTAGTAATCCACCGTGAATACCAAGTGAAATGAAGAAGAGCATCAAAAACGTAAACAAGAAACCTTTTTGTAAACATAAGCAATTGGTAAGTTCTTAAAAAATATTAAATAAAAGCTTTAAATAAGTAGTTTCAATAGTTTTATTTTGTTGTTATTTTAGAAAAGCGACGAGGATGACCTTATGTTACTGCTAAACTGTGGTATATTGATGGCCTCTATTTGCACTCTATTTTTTCGATTATTTTTTTTTTCCATTTTCACCACCATTTCTATCAACACGTAACAAAAGTGAACAAACGTCAACATTTCTTTAAGAAAATGCTCGATGACATAACCTGTGTTTCTGTGTTCGCACCATGTTGAAAAATAGTGGTAAAAAAGTGTATTAAATTTCTTGAGAGGTCGATAATCGCTCAAGAAAGTTTCACAAGAAAAATTTCTTGAGCATTTCTTATACGTCATTTTATATGGAACTTTTGCGTTTCTTGAGAGGTCGATACTAAGCTAGTGATTTTTAGCTGAAGGTCCACCTCCGGTCATGTAAACAGCCGTGTTTCAATTACGCTGATCGTGAAGCAGATACAAATTATGACATGTAAATGCAACAACAGCGATTTGAGTCCGATAGACTTAAATAAACTTCCTGGTTAATTTATGATCCGGGTTGTTCGATGTGTTTCTTCCGTGCTGATTTGAGGTTCCGGTCCAGATCCGCTCCCATAAAAAGGTTTAGCTCCGCTACGAAGCCCTGCATATGCCAGGCAAATTCAAGTAAACATTTGGTTTGGCGAATTTGTGAATTCAGGTAATTTTAGCAATAAATACTAAATAGTGATGGGCGAGTCCGAGATGTTTAGACAATCGAGAGAATCGACATCGTTGCAAAATCACAATCGAGTCAAAAGTTAACTCGCTCCTCGACTACACAATCGAGATGTTTTTGCGATTGTTCCGAGTCAGCGAGTCGGAGGCTGTTTCGATGACATCTCGACTACACAAGCGAGATGTTTTTGCGACTGTTCCGAGTCGGCGGGCCGGCTGTTGTTTTGATGATTTGTTTTAGTTGATAAAATAAACTGAATGAGTGTTGTTGATGAAGAAAGTAGGATTGTTAATGGAAGTGAGGCAAATACATATGTAAATAAATGAACCAAATTGAAAAATATGCTATATACATATAGACGCTGCATTTTTGCAATCACAATTAAAGAGTGTCGTGCTTAATAAATGCAATTAATTATTTAAACATTAATACATTAATAAATTTTCTGAAGTGAGACGCTTACGAAACAAATTAATTTTACGAGCAGTAACAACGGCAATAGATTTGTACCACTGTATACTTTTTTAAGCAATTTTGATATTCAAGCGGCAACAACAAATGTTATGTATTTTTTGCAGCGAGTCCGAAATGTAGGTTTGCTTTGAAAACGAGGGGAATCATTGGCGAGTCCGAGATGTTTTAGCGATTGTTTGGACTGACGGCCATTTACGACTTGACTCGAATACGAATGAAAACCATCGAGAGCAATCGAGATGTTTCAACAATCGAGAGAATCGAATAAAACATCTCGGACTCACCCATCACTAATACTAAATATTTAACAATTTATTTACATCTTCCATTTATTTACATATTTGCAGAATGTTAAAAGCACGCTGGCTTTCAATTGTGATCTGTGCTCATACACAATCTGAGTACCTAGTACATACGTATGGAGTTCTTGGTCAAATACAGTGATATCAATTCAAAGGTGGAAGTGCCACTCTCTTTCAACGCCAAAAGATGAATAATATGACATTAATCACCACTTTTAATTCGGAGTTGCTGAGGGCAAGTACCACCCCAAGTAAAATGCTGCTTTCTATGGCCAACGAATAAATTGGTGGCAGAAAACACAGTGAAATATCACAGTACTGATAATGTACGAGCATCAATGAATGGCGCCCTATAAGACAGTGATTCGTTTGATATATCATTTGAGGTGCACGATTGATGGAAATTTCTGTCACACACTGCCAACAAGTTTCCATAATTTTTATATGGATGGATTGAAAAATGTGAAAACGTTTGTGTCTGTGTCTCAATGGTGTTGTTCAAAATGATGTGTCAAATGACTGTCACTGCTCATATGAATTAGTGTTTGCTTATAATGTGTTGGAGTTTCTATCGTTCCCGTCTTATAGGGCGGTTAATGTACATACATACATATATAAGTATGTAGTTTTTTTATAATTTTATTATGGTGTCTCAATACTGCAAGATCGTGAATTTTTTCTTGTGTGTGACGACCTCGCTGATAATTCCAATCAGATATTATAGGTAACGTCGTTTAAAGCGCACAATCACGTACATATGTGTACTAGGAATATAATATATATGTATGTATACCTACTAGGATTTGCATTTTATACGACGGTATGCAGATACGTATGTATGTATGTAAATATAATTCCTAGGTAGTACAATCGGTAATTAAAACAATTTTCTTCAAAGGAAAGAATTCAGATTTTTTTTTATTTTTATAATTTCGTTTTTTCCGCAAATTATCTTGAATTCATTTAAATTATACATACATAAATATTTATATTTGTATAAAGGATTTTAATAAAATTAACACAACCATATTTAATTCATTTAATACTTATACATATGTACATTAAGCCGTATCACGTTATATGGACAAAAAAAGTTTAGTGTGTGTCAGTTTTATTTGAACACTTATGTCGAAAAAATATTTTTGGTGTAAAAATTTTTTTTTTAGACCCGCGGTAAAAACAGCTAAATCGCGTTTTTTGTAATAACTTCCTTATTTGATGTCGGATCTCTATGATCTTAATGTCGCAGAAAAGGTCTCGCTCAGCACTATATTTGGCCCATATAAAGCTTCGACCTCAAAGGTTGTCCTGAGTTTTACCTTTAAAAATTTTGGAGTTACTATCCCTAGATTTTTTTATTTTTATCACTAATGCAAAGCTCTCAAAAAACCATGAAGAATCCCCCAAAAAAAATCTAGCCTTTAATCACAAACAAAAAAGTTATAACGTTGTAAAATGAAACACTTGTTTTTTTTTTATAAAATATTACCACAGAGAAACGGCGAAACACATCAGCTTAATTTGTGGCTCCAGATTACGATGGCGTTTTTAGAAAATCCGGATTAACTCCCATTTTCGAGATATTTAAGAAAACATTTTCAGTTTTCACATACAAAGCGATCCGATGGGGGGCGTATGAGTAACTATTGTTGAGGTAATAAAAATAAAGAAAAGGGGAAAAAACTATACTTACATATATGTATATAAAATGCATATGAGAGGAAAGAGAATACCCTGCACATAAATTCCAATTTGTTTCAAACGTTCGAAACCTGAATGTTTAAAAAAAAATTGTGTTCAAAACAATGAAAATATGTCTTTAGCGGCGAATCATTCCCATTTTTCCATAATCTGAGTAATTTTTTTTTTTTGAGTGTGAGCAAAGTAATATAAGCGACGAAGAACTCACTTTCAAAGCTCTGAAACTTCTTTCATAAATATCTCAAAATTTGGAGGACATCGTCATTTTCGGTCTCGGTTATCATAGATAAGAAGATGTTTTCGGGATTAAAGTAATATGCATTATTTTCAATTGTAGGCTGTATAATTAACTGCATTTCACATCCAGCGCAAGTATTGATAATATATTTAGACTTCCATTGTCTCTTTAGGCGCGTATAACTTTAAAACGAACTCTAGCAGTTTTCTAAACAACTTGGATGATTTTACGATACGCACGGATGCAGAAATCGTGAAGCCGTTGTAAGCCAGCGCGCTGTGCTTAGAGGTCCCACTTGAATACTTGCAGCCATTATCATTCAATATGAATAACGTTGATCAGCACGAATAGTCCAATCATCAACAATTTTTTGCATATCATGTGTCCAGTATTGGTAGTTGTTCCAAAGAGTGTATATGGATAAGAGGCTGCAGTTTGAAAAAATTCACACTAGATGTCACATTTCGCGCGAGATGGGACCCGCGAAGTGTGACATCTAGTGTGAAGTTTCACAAAGAGCATATATGGATGAGGGTGCAGTCAGCGAAACTTCACACTAGATGTCTCACTTCGCGGGTCCCATCTCGCGCGAAATGTGACATCTAGTGTGAATTTTTTCAAACTGCAGCCTCTTATCCTTATACACTCTTTGGTTGTTCTATCGCGGTAAATAATCAAGTCAAGCGAGGACTTAGAATACTTTTTAATCAAAAACTCATACTATATGGCTTTACTGCCTCATATAAATAAGAACTTGGGATAATTTTTCAAAAAACAGGTTCTCTGATTTTAAAACGGTATAACTTTTTTGTTTGTGAATAAAGGCTACAACTTTTTTAGCGAAGTCCTCATGGTTTTTTGAGAGATTTGTATTAGTGATAAAAATAAAAAAATCTAGGGATAGTAACTCCAAAATTTTTAAAGGTAAAACTCAGGACAACCTTTGAGGCCGAAACTTTTTATGTGCCAAATATAGTGCAGAGCGAGACTTTTTCTGCGACATTAAGATCATAGAGATCCGACATCAAATAAGGAAGTTATTACAAAAAACGCGATTTAGCTGTTTTTAACGCGGGCCTAAAAAAAAAGTTTTTACACTACAAATATTTTTTCGACGTAAGTGTTCAAATAAAACTGACACACGCAAACTTTATTTTCGTGATACGGCTTAATGTACATACATCCATGATAATATAATGTTAATAAAGTATATTTACGGGAAAATCTTAATTTAATTGTGATTTTTATTATTTAATCTTAGAAGCGAATAAAGTCGCAATAAAGTCGCAATCATAGGTGTGCTCCACAATTTATTTAATTTTTTCCAATTATATCCAATATTAATTGTGAAAAAGTGCATAAATATAGTCAACAACTCACTAATATATAAATAACACCGTGTGATAAAATAAAAACTTGAAATTTATAAGTTAAGAGTTAATTAAAAGAAAGCGAAACAAATAAATGAACACATATAGAAACAAATACACATTCGCACAAAAGTAAAAGCAAAATTACAAAAGCAAATATTTTTTTCCCGCGCAACTAATCTTGCTGCTGCTGCTGCTGCGATCCCGCTGAGCTTCCCTAGTTGCATTTTTTCTTTTCTTTTTTGCTGCTTTTGCCTTCCTTATTTTTTATTCGTGCTAAGGAGTGATATACGCACAATCAAGCGTATATACCTACAACCATGGTTACTCGTTCGAAACTTGCTGGCCAATCTCCAGGTGGGACAACAACAATGCCTTTGAAGTTGACCGAAGTTCTGTTTCAAGCGCTCGCTAAATTTAGAAAAACTAAGAGTAGGGGAGTTACTCTCAATGATATTAACTACGGAACTGATCAACATATATACATTCATGAGTGCCTTTCTAAGAGGAACCGTGAGCTTCTTCTCTTTGCGTTGCAGCTTAAACGGCAAAAGCGTTTAATCTCAGCGTTTACACTGAAGGGAAATGTGTTTATTCGGTCTCAACCACAGGGAGATGCGGTATGGGTTACGTGCAAGGGGGATTTGGAGCGTGCAGTGGCCAAGTTATGACTTTTTTATTTACCAACTATTATAATCTTTCATGACTCATGAATCATGAGCTTATCCATATTTATGTTTCTACGTATCTTTCTTTTTCTTCGCTTCTTAACTTCTACTCTCTTAAATCGGTCACTTCATTAGTGTTGTTAGATTGTACACCAGAGATCCCCAAAACTCTAACTCAGAGATCCCCAAAACTCTAACTGCAGCAGTGTTAGTAACTGCAGCAGTATTAGTGAAAAACGACTAGTTGAGTGCCCAGCTACTACCGTCGCATCTAGCCATGGGTAATGGCGCAATTTTTTTGGCGCTGATACAATAACACCAGCGCCAACCGTGGCGCCGCGCAAGGTTCTGGGGCAATAACACCTTTAGCGCAATTGCCATGGAATAATCGATAAATAACACTTGTTAGCTTCTTACTGTCTACTATACCCGTTTTATTTCTTTTGGCGCAATTCGGCTTACATACACGCTGGCAGAATAATTGTGCCACGATTAAATTTAATTTTAAAAATAATTTGCGTATATTTGTGAAAATATGCTGGCATCTCGTTTTTCGGCATCTTCATTATGAAATACGAGGGTCAGCTCCACCCTATTAAAAATAAAGATTCCGGGTCAGGGCGCATTATATCGAAATTTCCCCTTACCATTTACCATGCGTAACAAAAATATACTACATGCTAATAAATATTTTATTTAATTTATTTTGTATCCTATTTTTCTCTCCTATTCACAGATAATGGCAATTTCGTCTTCTTTATTTGTGAAAGTAAAATATCAATGCCCTTTCGTATTAGCGATGGTTCGGTATTGGCATACATAATTGTGACGGTGTCATATACGCTGTGCTGTTATTGGCTTTGTGGTGGTGCCATTTTACACTAGCGCTATTTTGGTGCTGGTGTTAGCGCACGAAATTCAGTCAGTGATATATTGCAATAGCGCATCATTGAGTTAGCGCTATATTGGGTTGGCGCTATACTGAGTTGGCGCTATACTGAGTTGGCGCTACATTGAGTTGGCGCTATATTGAGTTGGCACATTTTCCAAATCGGAGTTAGCACAATAACACCAGGGTTGGCGCCAGCGCAATTGCGCGGCGCAGCGCAGTGTTACCCATGCCTAGTCGCATCGTGCAGGAGCTTGCGGGCAAGCAAAAAGACAACAACGTGAACGCATATATTTTTCGCTTTTATGCGCTGCTATACCACGTCGCACAATGCAATTCGAAAAACATTTTATGATGCCCAATGCTTGCGCGACGTCGTATAAAAGCGTATGAAAAAGAAGTATGCGTGTTCGTTGTTATCTTTTTGCTTGCCCGCAAGCAACTGAATCGTCGCACGGTCGTAGATGGTCACCAGTGTTGCCAGAATATTTTGAAGCTTATAGCTAAATTAAAAAAAAAAAAAATTGCTAAAAATAGCTAAATAATTTTTTTCATAGCTAAGATAAATAGCCAAAAATTTTTTTTTCAAAAATAGCCAAATAATCATTTATTTAAAAAGACGTGACATAAAACAACTTCACATATGTGAATATTTATATATACATATATTCAGGGCCGCCGAGAGAAAATCCGGGCCCGGGGTCAAAATAACTAAGGGCCCCCATACTAAATGAACAAATTCTCAAAATCAAAATTCAATGAATATATAGTTACGAACTTTAATTTATCTATACATGGCCGCTGTGGTGCAGTGGGTAGAGTGCTCGCCTGCTATGCCAGGCTTCTGTTTTAGCCACTCAAAAAAAAAAATGGACGTGTTTTTGTAGCGTCCGCAACGCAGTTTAAGTGGCTAAAACAGAGGCATTAAACTAAATTTCTGTCGCTAACATACTTTAATCATTAGCTGTGGCCTAAATATTTCCTTTTATCATAAAACGATACAATATTTCGCGATATTTCTGCCTCAAAAGTTCAAAAAATCGTGCGAACATACCGTCCGAAACGCCCAGGATATACCCATATCGCTGTATAAGAATTTGCATCATACCGAATTTTTCTGTTGCAACAGAAAACGAATTCAAATTTATGCTGCAAAGTCGACGCCAAAAACCAACAATTCCTTAAGTGGGGTGCAGACACTTTAAGAGATTTATAAAATTTCTTGAAATTTAAAATGATTGCTATCTACGAAAGGTGATTAAAGGTGTTGTTCGTTTATTTTCTGTAAGCAAAAACTTGGATATCATTTTGAGATTCCCGGGCCCTCTAAAGCCCGGGCCCGGTGCAATTGACCCCCTCAGCCCCCCCTCTCGTCGGGCCAGCATATATTATATATTGTAGCCACATACATATATTTGTTTGTATGTACTTATATATGTACGCCGCATAATAAGATTATTACAATAAAAAAAAATCAATTCATTACATATGTATGTATGTATGTATGTACTTCAATTGCAGTATTAAAATAAATTATAATAGCGACTGGTTAATATTTAAACTTTAGTTAAAAATTTTATTCAATCACATTTCAAAAATCATATCTTCTTCATTTAATTCACAGGTTGAATCATATATATTAATTGAAGTCATTGCTTTAATAAGATCGCTAGGAATTTCAAAGTTATTACAACATTTTTCAAGCCTTTTTAGACCATACCTAACAGTCAACAGAGAGTTTAACATAAATAATTGCATTCTATTTCTTTGCTTTGTTTTTATTGCGTTCATAACAGAAAAGCTACGTTCTATTTCTTCATTACTAAGCGGCAGGATTATAAAATTAAACACAAAAGATTGTAGTTCTTCAAACGGATTTTCGTTAAGAGCATTTCTAAGCTTTCTTACTTCTACCCAAAACTTTATTGTAGAGGTAGTTTCCTTCCATGGGTATGCGTGTAGTTTTTTCCATTGCATTTCTAAAATAGTTATTTCCTCCGTGTTAAAGTGGCCCTTTTCATCCTTGAAAGTGTCAAATATTTTTGGCTTTACAGCATTTAAAGCATTATTTACAGAAAAAAAATTCAATATTTTTTAAAGATTAAATATTCTGCGGTAAGCGTTGGCGGAGTTGCTCAATTAACTTGATAATAAAGTTCTAACAAATTTTACGAATATACCGTGAAAAGGACGGAAGTAAAAAAGCGAGAAAAATATCGCAGTATTCATATTGAACGTACAGCACTAGCTTGCGATTCATCAATACCGATTCAAATATCGCGATTCATATTGACAGTGTAGCGTATGCCAATGGTCATTTACGAACTCAGCAAAATGGGCAACAACAAAATGTATGGCAGAGTTGCTTTTGCGCATTGCGAAAACCTTATTGATCAACCTTGCATATGAATGCACCAATAATCGATAAAATAAGGAAGGCATGCGATACTATCAACTTTTGTATAGTTTGATAATCATAAGGATCAGTATACACTTTCAAGTTCTCATAAGCTCACAGATGACTCATTAGCTTAAAATGATAAACTGATGTGCAAAATAAAGAAATTAAGAAAAATAGCTAAAAATAGCTAAGCTATTAAAAAAAAAGCTAACAAAAATAGCTAATAGCTAAACGCAAATATCTGTAGCTAAACGCCAAAAATTATAGCTAAATCTAGCTACAAAATAGCTAAAGTGGCAACACTGATGGTCACCTAACTTTTGCGCTCTTACTACGACAAAACGAGAGAGTATAACAATCTGTGTGAGTTGAGCGTTGCACCTCAGTGCTATGAAACGAAGACCCCTGTTGTACACATATAAATGTTTTTGTCTTACTGCTGAGTAGTTTTCCCCGTTTATTTTCCCAGCATGATGAGTTTTAGCCCAAAGACCGGTATGGGCCCTAGTGCTAATGAAAACCATAAAATACTTCTTAATATTTTATGCAAGCAAACGAAGGGCTTTAATGTAGTTCATTTCAATGCGCGTAGCTTGAATATAGAGAAACTCGATTATGTCAGGAGTATATTTGTTGGGTCTGCTGTAGATATTATTTGTGTAACTGAGACTTGGTTCAGTACAGATATTTCGGACTTTTACTACGAAATATCTAACTATAATTTGGTGAGAAATGATAGAAAATCTAAAAGAGGTGGGGGAGTTGCGATTTATTGTCGGTCTAGTCTTAAAATTAAGTTACTAGCAGAGTCAGTCAATTCAGAAACTGAGTTTTTAGTTTCTGAAGTTTCTGATGGCATGAATAAAGTGTTAGTGTCCTGTGTATATAACCCGCATCGATCGTGTATGTTGGATTCGTTTTTTGGTGAGTTATCTATGTTTGTACTTGAATATGAACGTTATATAATCTGTGGTGATTTTAATGTCAATTTACTTGTTAATGATTCCTGTACTAATAAACTCTTGGACCAAGTTTCGACCGGTGGACTTGTAATAGTAAATAACTCTATGCCTACCAGATATGCAAACAATTGTAATCCCAGTCTCTTAGATTTATTTATAACGTCTGACCTTAACCTTGTCCTAAAATTTGATCAACTGAGTTTTATATCTGACCACGACCTAATTGTTTGTTCACTGGACATAGCTTTTAACCGATATTTTGTTGATGGTACGTTTACCTATCGTGATTTCAAGTCTTTAAATATGGGTAAATTGTTTTGTGATATGTCTAGTATATGCTGGGAAGACTGTTGGTATTGTGAAAGCAGTGATGCTAAGCTGCAATTTTTAAACAACCACCTGACTAAACTTTTTGATGTTCATGTCCCTACACGTACTGTGTATGCTGTGAATCGGTCATGTCCATGGTACACAAAAAGAGTCTGCTTGGCAGTTAAAAAACGTAATAAGCTTCACTCGAAGTGGAAGAAAAATTTAACTGATAGTTCCTGGAACCTATATAAAGCTGCAAGGAATGAAGCTACAGCTGCAATAAGGAAAACTAAAAACTGGTATTGCACAAATAAACTTGATGCAACACTTCCTTCTAGGGACTTGTGGCGTAACCTAAAAAGAATAAATGTACATGGGAATAGTAAGGCGGACTGTGACATGAACCCTGATGGATTGAATGATTTCTTCATTAGTGCTTGTGGGAGTGTAAATCCGCCTTCAAAAGGTAATTATGTGTCTCAATGTGACGCAGGCGAAAAGTTTCAATTTATCAGTGTTTGTGAGGCTGACGTCTTGAATGCAGTAACGAGGATTAAATCAAACGCGGTAGGAGAAGATGGAATTTCGCTGAAATTCATTAAGATTGTGTTGCCATTCGTCCTAAAAACTATCACACATATTATAAATCACTGTATCACCAGCTCGAGTTTTCCTTCCATGTGGAAGAAAGCTATTATAATTCCAGTGGCTAAAAAAATAATGCAAACAGTCCTAGCGATTATCGACCAATAAGTATTTTACCGGTTCTCTCTAAGGTGTGTGAGTCGCTGATGGCTACACAAATATCTACATTTGTCCTTGGTAAGAGATTGCTGTCGCCGTTTCAGTCGGGATTTAGGGCTCAGCACAGTTGTTCTACGGCAATGACAAAGATTCTTGATGATATAAGAGTACAGTTTGACGATGGTGATCTGACCCTTCTATGTCTTCTTGATTTTTCGAAGGCGTTTGACCTTGTTAATCATGACCTCCTGTGTAAAAAACTTCGGCATGTCTTTGGCTTTACAGACAGTGCTACTAGGTTGATGTCTAGCTATCTCAAAGATAGATCACAAAGAGTTGCAGTGATGAATACATCATCTACTTCAAAAATAATACCTTCTGGTGTTCCACAAGGATCTATTCTTGGACCATTATTGTTTAGTCTTTTTGTCAATGACGTGTTTTCAGTGTGTCGTTATGTCAATGTGCATGCATATGCCGATGATATTCAGCTATATTTGTCCAATCGTGTTGGTCTTATTGAAGATCTGTGTTTCAAGATTAATAGTGACTTGTCTGCCATATCAAACTCGGCTAGTGATAATGGTCTGTGTTTAAATGCCTCTAAATCTTTTCTCCTCCCTATATGTAATAGCATTTTCCATCGTGATAATATACCTGAACTTTTCATTGGAAACAATACTATCTCCGTTGCTGACAAAGTAAAGAATCTGGGCTTCATGGTCAACACTAATTTGAATTGTCGTGATCATATTGATAAAACTGTAGGTAATGTGTATGCGGTGTTACGTCGTCTTAGACTTTCTGCGTCTTTCACGCCACAAGAAACTAGATGTAAATTGGCTAAACAACTGATATTACCTATTATTACATACTCTGAGGTCGTCTACAGCAATCTAGACTCCATCTCCTCCCACAAAATCAATGTAGCGTTTAACAATATCACTAGATATGTATACGGCCTGAAAAAGTTTGAGCACATTTCACAATGGAGAACTAAAATTCTTGGGTGCAGCATTGAAAATTACTTAGCTGCGAGGAATTGTATATTCCTTTACAAGCTGCTTCTAACACGTTCTCCTACTTATTTGTTTGAAAAATTACGACTAGCCAAGTCTAGTAGAAAACTCTGCCTTATTACCCCCAAATATACCTTCCTGACATCATCTAGAATGTTTTTCATTAGTGCTGTGAGGCTTTGGAATTCCATACCTGAGTCTGTTAAGTCTAAGATGAATGGGAGAACCTACAAAGCAGTTATATATAATTATTTTAACAGTATATAATACTGCGAAAGTGACCTTAACCCTAACCTTCTCTACTTTTGTTGCCTCTTATCTCTTTCCTTTTTATTAGTTTTTAAGTTATTAATTTAAGGTTAAGCTTGTTGTTTTTAATGTTAGTTTAATCTATATTTTATAAATGTACTGTTTCGCAATTGATGCACTATAAAAGATTATGTCTTAAATGTGTAATACATTCTTTCAAATAAATAAATAAATAAATAAATAAAAATAAAATGATTTCAGCTAGGTCATCACTTAAATTAGACCTGTAGTCATTCACTATATATCTCAGTGTATAAAATGCACGCTCTACACTTACTTGTATTGACGGGGTTCCATGAACTATTTGAGAAAGCTGATATAAAACTGCGAAAACTTTTTCTGTTCCCAGAAGTCAACTAAATTGGATTTGGTATCGGTTGGTTCCCTAAACGTTTCAATATCAAAAAAGGCATCGGAGGTTTGAGCGACGATGTGTGTTGGTGAAATTAGCTGATTAAGCAAATCATCAAGTAAGTCCGTATTTGTATCTGCGATGGTATTTTCGTCTTCTATTACATCCAAGCTGTCGATGGGCGTAGACTACAAAAAATTTCAGACAATAGTTTAGCTTTGGTAATATGATATTAATTTGGTCGCAAATTGGGCCAAACAAAGTTTGGAAAGGGCTGCTACTTAGTGCTCTCAATGGGAGACCACATTCAACTATGAAGGCAACACTCAAACTTTCCCCAGCGGCGAACATTGCCTATCACACTACTTCTCCCCAATGATGTATACTACATATTATGAACAATGCCAACTAACATACAATGTATAAGAAAAAGTAAGTAGGGTTAACAAAAATGAATTTTGTTCATTTTTCTTTTTTTGTTTTTAAACTTTGTTGTTGTTGTGTTGCTATCGTAATTTCGGAAATTCCATAGAAACACAATAACAACCAATTTGAAGAAAACTCCTGAAAATTATTTGAAAAATATTTGGTTCAAATTAGTTCCTGAATCGAATCAAGCGTCTATCGTTTTTAATTAAAAAAATATCAAAAACAGAAATTAGTGTTAAAGGATTAGGAAAACAAGGATATTAAAAATAAATTAAATGAAATTTTGCAGTTTCATACCGACAAATATATTTTATCCGTAAAACAGCCTAACAATTATTGTTACGTTAGGCCTTGCACTGCGGTTAAAGTAACAGAATTTTTTGTTAATGAGATAAGTGAATTTTGCATGAAAGGAAGAAGATTACCCGACACCACGCACTTTTTTGAAGAAAAATTTCATCCGAAAAATTGGGCATAATACAAACAAGTGATACGCCATCGTACGCCATCCGAGGAGGAAGAAACTTTTTGTGTTGATCAAATTCTTTATAAATATAAATATGTACATACATACATATTTAAAAATATTAATTAATAAAAAAATAATTAGATTAATTATGTGTAAGTGTTCAGGCTTTTTACTGTAAGGTAAGCGGAATCGTACACAATACAGGTAGGCGGGGGTGGATTCGAGCTCTCTACTTACAGCTTACAATGTAAGCGCAATTGTATTTAGTCCGCCTACGCTCACCTTACAAGGTAAGCGAATGTAGATTCGATCTACCTACCTACAAATTACAATGTAAGCGGAATTGTATTCAGTCCGCCTACGCTCACCTTACAAGGTAAGTGAAGGTAGATTCGAGCTGCCTACCTACAACTTACAATGCAAACGGAGTTGTATTCAGTCCGCCTACATCGACCTTACAAGGTAAGCGAAGGTAGATTTGAGGTGCCTACCTACAAATTACAATGTAAACGGAGTTGTATTCAGTCCGCCTACATCCACCTTACAACGTTGGCGAAGTAAGATTCGAATTGCCTACCTACAGCTTACAATGTATTGCTAGTTAGTGATATGCCTATTGGATGAACACTTCACTACCCTGATTACTCTGTGTGTAACGTGTAGGCATTCACTCTACATTTGCGGCCATGTATATGAAAATGTATAACAGATCTGTATATGAGGTGGTGTGCATTACAGCCTTACATGTATGCATGACTTAATCGATTCTGTAAGCAACATTTTCGCCGTTGGGTCCACATCGTTCTGAGACATTTTTTAAAATAATTTTTTTTTTTCTCATCCGCCTGATCAATTTGGGTTTCTTCGTCGCTTTTATAATCATTAAAAACGCTTAGGTGCTTTCTCTGAAGATGCGACCTTAGATTTCCCAGGTGGTCACCGGGTAGGCGATGTCCACAAATCTTACAGGTCATCGTGCTATCTGAATTTTTATTATATTTATTTCGCACAAAAACTCCCTTTTTCTTTCCCATGTTATTGAAGTTAACTTCTTAGGCGGTGATACAGAGTTTTTATGGAGAGTGAAATTTGAAATTTGATGCAATGGAAGTTGACTCCGGAAATAGCAGCCATTTTAGCTGATTTTTAATTTAAAAAAAATCAACCTTGATATCGAGTGGTTCGAGAACCTACAGCCCCTCGCTTCCAGACCTGACACTCTACCGCCGCGCCATCACACCACCTGCGTTGAGTATGTCAAATGCTGCACTTAAACCAGGGGTCTTCGTTTCATAGCACTGAGGTGCAACGCTCAACTCACACAGATTGTTATACTCTCTCGTTTTGTCGTAGTAAGAGCGCAAAAGTTAGGTGACCATCTACGACCGTGCGACGATTCAGTTGCTTGCGGGCAAGCAAAAAGATAACAACGTACACGCATACTTCTTTTTCATACGCTTTTATACGACGTCGCGCAAGCATTGGGCATCATAAAATGTTTTTCGAATTGCATTGTGCGACATGGTATAGCAGCGCATAAAAGCGAAAAATATATGCGTTCACGTTGTTGTCTTTTTGCTTGCCCGCAAGCTACTGAACGATGCGACTACACTCTAAAAACTGCGTGTAAATATGCTACCAAATTATATGTAATTTTTAGTTGAAAATTACATTTCTTTCGTAGATTTACACTACAACTGTGTAATTTACAGTTCTAAACGAAATTTTACGCACTTTTCAGCAAAAGTGAGCATATCATGCGATTTTACACGCATTTTGGATTAAAATTGCATACAGAAATTGTAATTTCAAATCTCGTGCGCGAAATTACAATTGAGTGGAGTAAAATTACATAGTGAATTTGTAATTTTGTTTAACTTATATCCGAAATTACAATTTATTACTCGATTGGTGTTTAGATTTAAAGTTTGTTTGTGTAGGCCTTACACTTTTATTGTTTAAATTTAAACAGCTTATCTGTTGAATTTTTCAGTGTGCGATTTTGCGCATAATAAGGTAGGAAAAAAGTAACCTACCTTTTTGTATGCAAAATTACACGAAAATTTCTAAGAGTGTAGGCATGGGTAACACTGCGCTGCGCCGCGCAATTGCGCTGGCGCCAACCCTGGTGTTATTGCGCTAACTCCGATTTGGAAAACGCGCCAACTCAATATAGCGCCAACTCAATGTAGCGCCAACTCAGTATAGCGCCAACCCAATATAGCGCCAACTCAATGATGCGCTATTGCAATATATCACTGACTGAATTTCGTGCGCTAACACCAGCACCAAAATAGCGCTAGTGTAAAATGGCACCACCACAAAGCCAATAACAGCACAGCGTATATGACACCGTCACAATTATGTATGCCAATACCGAACCATCGCTAATACGAAAGGGCATTGATATTTTACTTTCACAAATAAAGAAGACAAAATTGCCATTATCTGTGAATAGGAGAGAAAATAGGATACAAAATAAATTCAATAAAATATTTATTAGCATGTAGTATATTTTTGTTACGCATGGTAAATGGTAAGGGGAAATTTCGATATAATGCGACCTGACCCGGAATCTTTATTTTTAATAGGGTGGAGCTGGCCCTCGTATTTCATAATGAAGATGCCGAAAAACGAGATGCCAGCATATTTTCACAAATATACGCAAATTATTTTTAAAATTAAATTTAATCGTGGCACAATTATTCTGCCAGCGTGTATGTAAGCCGAATTGCGCCAAAAGAAATAAAACGGGTATAGTAGACAGTAAGAAGCGAACAAGTGTTATTTATCGATTATTCCATGGCAATTGCGCTAAAGGTGTTATTGCCCCAGAACCTTGCGCGGCGCCACGGTTGGCGCTGGTGTTATTGTATCAGCGCCAAAAAAATTGCGCCATTACCCATGGCTAGCCTTCATGTGCCCGGCTTACTACATTTGTAGTAAATTGTAAAAAAAAGTGAGATAAAAAAAAATTTTCCGAAACAACAATGCCCGAATTTTTTAGTAGCTTCCTGATTATCAAATCAAAGTCAATTAAGAGTATAAATCACTCGAACTATTATTTGCCTACCCGTCGAGACCCTACTTGAAAAAAACATCATCTTGCGGCCGGCTTACTACATTTGTAGTAACCATATAAAATGTATGCAAAATAGTATTTTATAGTTGACTTCAGCTTGTGGCAACACGATTTTTTATAACTGTCGCTTCGCTTATCTTACCGAAGTTCGTTTGTGTGTGTGTATGTGTATGTGCATGTGTACACGCATGGAAAATTTGAACTAGATCTCGCAATAAATAAAAATAAAATAAAACGTTTGTACCATATGAAATGAAGGCTGGCCGCAATCGTGCTGAAGAATCTTCCATTTTCGGGTTTCTCGATGGAAAGTTTTCTTTGGAATCTTATGTTCCAGGCAGAGCAGTTATAATACTTGCCAGCACACCTTTGACAAATTGAATTGTAGCTGAAAAGAAAAACAAGCTGTAATACATCCTTGATTACAATGCAAACAAAGGAGGTGTCGACGCAATGGATAAAATGCTTTCTGCATATTCAACGAAACGCAAAACATTGCGCTGGCCTCTGGCCATGTTTTATAACATGCTGGACATAAGTGCACTTGCATCATTTACTCGGAAAACAATCCATATAACCGTCGCACAGACGCGCGACGAAAGTTCTTGCGAAGCTTGTCTAAGCAGCTTTTTATGCCAGCAATTCATGGAGGAACAATAAAGGAGAATGCATAACGACACACCTTCATACATAGTGGGGCCAGAAGTGTCATACAAAGAGGAATGTAGAAGAATTTGACAGATGTGGCCCCTATGAAAATGCCAGGGTGCGTGTGTGTGTGGAATATGTCAACAAAAAAAAATGCTTGTGTTCGTGTGTGTTTATGAAGATTGAAGAAGAAGTCAGCTGATCTTATGCATTCTCCTTTATTGTTCCTCCATGCAGCAATTGAACAGCGCTCTCAAGTTCCCCGGGTGCTGGGATTCCATCAAACACGTAAAGCTATCGAAATGGCACTGGATCGATCCCTTTCTGCTACATCTAATGTTGATTCATCTATTTTACCTCCTATTTCCAACCATAAACAACCAAAATATCCTGTACCTTGTCAATACTATGAAATAGGAAGTCGTAACAACACACGAAAAATCTGTAGTTGGTGCAAAAAAGCAGTGTGCAATGCACTGCCGAAACATATATTTTGGGAAAATGCTGTTCAACTCCTGAAAATTAAAACATTTTTTGTATTAAAATTATCACCTGAATTCAATATTTTTAAATAAAAAGGTTATTACACACGTACAAGTAAAAAAAATCACCATCCAAGTATTTTTTTCTTAACATTACATTGGTTTTGCATGCAATTACGTAGTTACTACAAATGTAGTAAGCCGACAGGGTAAGTAAGTTTTATATCCCGGGCACATGAAGGCTAGATGCGACGGTAGTAGCTGGGCACTCAACTAGTCGTTTTTCACTAATACTGCTGCAGTTACTAACACTGCTGCAGTTAGAGTTTTGGGGATCTCTGAGTTAGAGTTTTGGGGATCTCTGACTTAAACTGAACTAACAATTACAACCCACTCACGTATGTACATATAGATGTAAGTACATAACAGCGCTGCGGTGAAATAAGCGTGGTGAGAATGTTAATAACACAAGCAGAAATTAAAGTACACCGTTTGACACACAACTTGCGTAATTAGCGCAGTAGCTCAGCTGTAAGATGCTAGTCTTCCAATTTAAGTGAAGGTGGTTCAAGTCTAGGTCGAGCCAATTTTTTTGTTCCTTTTTTTTATTAAATAATTTTCTTTATAATTTTTTATTAAATAAAAGTGCCACCCGAATATCGGGGGTTACATAGATACTAGTTAATTATTAAAATAAAAACGACCAAACAACCAATATAAAAACCAATCGGATGAGCTTGCCGATAAACAAAATCTAATAACAAGACAAGCATTGCCTTTTCTATAAATAGAATTTGTACAAACAAAAACACACAACCACATGTATGTACATGCGAAAGTTTTCATTGCAATATCCCTGCAAAAAAATGTGCGATTAATCCCGATATACATAGATTTGCCACGGATTGATTTCTTTCGGGAACAATCGGTCCAAAATTAGTGCCCGATTGTTCCCGAACGGTTATAAATGTAGACTAATTGTGGACCAATTGTTCCCGAACGGGTATAAATCTAGATTATATGTAGAAATTTTACAAAAATATTCAATGTATGTATTAAAAAAACAATAGGTAAAACTAATTCAACACGCTTTCTTTTAATAACAATGATGAATAATAATTTTGACAAAATTTTACCAAATATATCCATTGAAAAATCTATTACGATTATACACTGAAAACTGACTATTTAAAAAATTTTAATTTATTGAATAGATTTTTTTACAAAAGTGAAACTTATTGTATAATCTTTATTTAAATAGGCATGAACATTTATAATTTTTAAAGATTGTTATAGAAAATAGCCTTGGCTATCAACTTTGAAAAATTCCTCACATATCTTTTACACTCGCATATTGCATTCTCAAAACTTTAAATATTTGGAGAAAATACTTAATTTTTTTTAAAAGATTTCACTACAAGATGAAATCTAATCGAATAAACTCTTCTAATATATATATGTAATAATTTATAATTTTTAGACATTTTCATAAAAAATAGCCTTGGCTTACATCTTTGGATGAAAGCGATTAATCTACATTTGTAACCGTTCGAGATAAAAGAGATTGATCTACATTTGTACCCGTTTGGTATGTTAGTGATTAATCTACATTTGTATCCGTTCGGGTATACAAGTTGAACAATTAGTCTCTTCATAGGACATGATCGAACAAATGCGATCAACTCGCTCCTTATAAAGGGATGTAAAATTGTATTACTCGCATTCTCCCTTCCGATTGATCCCGGACACGTCCCGGATTAATCGCATTTTTTCAGGGACGTATTTTCAAATTCGCTTCTCATATGATATGTATATGAAACTTGTTACTTGTTGCTTTCGAGCCAATATAAATTGAAAACACAATTATTTGAAATATTGAACAAGATGTAAGAAGTTAACTTCTATCACGTGTACTATGCCACACGCGGGTTTTTTTATACTCAGCTGTACTAGTACACAGAGTATTATAGTTTTAATCACATAACGGTGGATTGCAACAGAATGAAATAATCGAGATAGATATAGACTTATATATATCAAAATGATCAGGGTGAAAAGAGAAATCGATTGAGCCATGTCCGTCCGTCCGTCCGTCTGTCCGTCCGTCTGTCCGTCTGTAAACACTCTAACTCGCGCAAAAATTGAGATATTTTGATGAAATTTGAAATGCAAGTTGGTATCGAGACTGGGACGGTTGGTATTGAAAATAGGCGAAATGGCGGACCATGACCACGCCCACTTTTCCTATATAGAAAAAATCGGAAATTTGGTATCTCAGTCACTAATACAGCTGGAGCGATGAAATTTTACCCACGTGTTGAGCTCAGGCCCCTATGAAGAAATTTGATGAAATTTTGGAAAATGGGCGGTGCCACGCCCACTTATTAAGGGTCAAACATGGAAAGTTTTATATGTCATAACTCAGAAACCGTTGAAGATATATCGATGAAATTTGGTGTGCGTAATATACTTACTTAGGCAAATGTTTGGACTAAAAATTGCCAAAATCGGTTGACGACCACGCCCACTTTTATATATGGTGGCCCAATAAAAAAATTTTAAGCTATATCTGTGTCAAATATAAAGATATATCATTGAAATTTTATGGCAGGAGTCCAACTATGGGCATAAAACGAAAAACACAAAAATTTTGGAAAACGGGCGTGGCACCGCCTCTTTTTAGAAGCAGGAATATACTAAATTTCTGAGCCCATAACTCGACAAATAATTGATATATAATGACGAAACTTGGTGCGTACACTTTTGTTACTTGTGGTAATACATGTTCAAAATTTTAGCGAAATCGGTTGACGACCACGCCCACTTTTATATATGGGTATCATAAAGTGGCCTAATAAAAACATTTTAAGCGATATCTTTGTCAAATATAAAGGTAATTCATTTAAATTTTGTGGCAAGAGTTCCAAAATAGACCGGAAACAAAAAATAGACAAATTTTGGAAAATGGGCGTGGCACCGCCTCTTTTTATACAAAGGTATATACGAGATTTCGGAGCCCATAACTCGACAAATAACTGAGATATTGTGACGAAACTTGGTTTATACACTTTTATAACTTGTGTTAATAGACACGCAAAAATTTATTGAAATCGGTTTATGACCACGCCTACTTTTTAACAAAGATATTTCTGGAACACCCTTTTGGAATTTGTAACGTGACATCTTTGTAACTAGAAGTCATAAAGGAATGAAATTTTGCACAAAGAATAATATTCATATGCTTAGTTGGATGACTGATAAAAATATTGAAAATGGGCGTGGCTACGCCCACTTTATGCATCACTTGCTTTATATAAAGTACCTACACCGTGTTTCCATCAAACGCAAACAAACAATGAAAGCATACAGCTGAGTATCTAATGTTCGACTCCACTCGAACTTAGGCTTCCTTACTTGTTTTTAATTTATGTAATAGAATTTCCCAATTTGCTCTTTTTAAATTTTCACTTTCTTTATCAACTCGTAGTATATATTTACATACATACGCTTCAATTTTAACGGGACTTGTGCTTCTTGTTAAAGCATTGCTAAACCAAAAAAAACGAAACTGTTTTGTTGGCCGTTTTTGTTTCAACGTTAACGAAATCAGTTTTGTTGATTTATTTCGTTGATAACGTTAACGGTTGCATTTCCGTTTCGTTAACATAGAATGTTAACAAACGAAAAAATATTTTGATAGTTTGTTGAGCATCCTTGGTATTAACAGAAATATCTATATCACAGTGGAGGAAGTTATTCACAGATTCGCACAAAAACATAGGAAAACAATCTGCAATTTCAATAAATTGAATTATATTAATTAATAGAATTTAATGTAATTATTTTTTCCATCATACAATTATTCAACAAATTTCAAGTTTTCTTTCAATTACTTATCATTAGACTGCGGATCTTTATGCAAAAAATTTAAAATACTTTATTAAGTGTTATATTGATTCAAATCTATATATTCGCTTTACAAAACGAATTTTCTTGCTTTGTTTTGAATATGCAAATTAAAAATACACCTTTTTCATATAAAATATGGAATTTTAAGTGATATTCACAATAAGTAAATACAGTTGAATGCAAAAATCATTTGTTGTATGCTGGAACATTTGTTCCATGCAAATAAATATCCCATTAACCCCCAAAACAAAACTGCAAATGGTAACTAATTTTTATTATAATAATTTTTAATGTAAAGAGATAATTTTAGTTGTAGTTAAGACCACAATATACTACAATTGTTTTCTCCAGATTCTGAATGCCGAAATTGTGACGCTTATTGGTTAATATCAGTTTATATGCTGAAAATGAACGCTCAACATCACAAGATGTAACCGGAGCATACTTAAATTTGCTCCAAAATCGACTGGGAATCTGAATTTGAGATTCTAGTATTTTGTTGTCACCTGAAAGTATTTTGGCTACTCTTGATATGTCTTCAAAAGCAGGGTTCCTTTTTAACCCGCTTTTATTCGCTTCACCTGTATGTATGTATGTATGTATGTACATATGTAACTTCATCCCATCCTAAAAGTTGCAACGTTTAACTAAATTATTATTGTAATAGCATCCATTTTGGCCAAAACTATTTCCCCACATGGTCCTGGCGTAGCGCGAAGTCTTTCAAAAGCTTCTGTTATAATGGCCATTGAAGCCGTTAGGGGAACTCCGCGCGACTCTAACTTGCGGATTAAATCTTTTAAACCTCCAAAATGGGCTTTAATATACGCTCAATCCCCAGTCAGCGTTTCGTTTTGCAATACCTCTTTCGCTGAAGCAATATAGCCGCTTTCACTTGCGTTTAACAGCATGACAACCTAAATATAAATGTAACTTAGATTAAAATAATCTCTAATTTTAGTTATTTAGAACAAACCTCCTTACAGTGGCGTAGTAACGGGGGGCGGGGGGTTTGGGGGGTTGGGGGTTTGGGGACAAAACAACCCCCCCCCCGAAAGACTCGTTTTGTATAAAATTAATCTGATCATAAAACTAAGAGATGCTTTATTAGCATACATTTCTTTTTCAAGAAAAAATCAATGAGAATAATAATTTTTCGAAATTGGTAATTCGAAATTTAGCGCTTTTTCACGAAGTATTATTTATAATTGTAGCATTTGTAGAGTCGTAGGAGAGTGCAGGAACCGTAGGAATTTTACCACAATTTACATTCTTTGTACTCATATTCGCTCTTTTGTGGTAAAATTCTTGCGGTTCCTGCACTTTCCTACGGCTCAACAAGCGCTACAATTATTATACGGTAATGCTGTTATTAACATGCTAATTACAGAAACGTAACGCCAAATATGCCAATAAAAAATTGGATAAGAAATTCAACTGTGAAGATAGGCTGAACGGACTTGCCCTAATGAGTATTAACATAAATATCGATATCACAGTGGAAGAAGTTATTCACAGATTGGCACAAAAACATAGGAAAATCAATCTGCGATTTCAGCACTGCTGTGGTGCAGTGGGTAGAGTGCTCGCCTGCTATGCTAGAGGTCTCGGGTTCAAACCCCAATTATTGGGTTTTTAAGAGCAGCGGTCACCTCTCGGCAGTGGGCGGAATACCCTTCGAAATTATTACTGCCATGAAAAAGCTTCTCACAAAAAATGCATTCGCCGTTCGGAGCCGGCATAAAACTGTAGGTCCACCCAATTAGTAGGAAAAACAAAAAGGAGCACACCTCGAATTGGGAGAGAAGCTCGGCCATAAAACTCGTCAGAGTTAAGCCGGAATTACAATAGCGCTGTGGCTGTGGCAGCGACTGTGTTTCGAAATCAGCTGATTTTTAGAAACTACGGTTTGTAATGAAGCGGCACATAATACAGCAGAGGCAGCTGGCAGCACCGCTCCGTTTAGCCCAAATTCTAAGTTCGCTGCCGCTGCCTTGAATCGCAGCCAACTTCAAAGTGTTGATGTGAACTTATGTCTGCTTCCGTACTATCCAATGTAATATATTTTTTACTAATTTTGTGTTTCCGTACTTTGATGCCAGCAAGCGGGAGAGAATTTAATTTTTACTTAATTAATTTCCACTAGCAAATATTGCTGGCGGTATGCAAAAGCAAAGAAGAAGAAAGTGCAGAGGAAAAAATGAAACAAGATTGATTATTTTAATTGAAAAAAGTGGACATGAAAATGGTAAGTAAATTTATGTCACCACGTGTCCAAGGTAAGAGGAAACAGACCTAATATATAAAGAAGTCACTGCCAAATACTGCGAACGCTCTATTGTGTTTGGTCTGGCAGTCACTGCTCATATTAGACGCATCAGCTGATTCCGAAAACCGTCGCTGCCCGCTGCCACATCGCTGATGTAATTTCGGCTTTATAAAAAAGCGCCATTGTATATTATTATATATATGCAATAGAATTTAATGTAATTATTTCTTTCAACAAACAATTATTCAAATTTCAAGTTTTCTTTCAATTGCTTATCGTCTTAATCAAATAATAATGTTAGTATAAACTACAATGGGAATAAATACGCAATGTATAAGAGTATCTGAACTTGAAATTTTATTTAATGTCTGTCAAAATGGAATGTTAGAAAACTAAATTATATACATAAGAAAATTATTATTTATAACCGTAGATTTCCAGAAGAAAATATGTGTTTTATTTTTGAAGTATAGTTAAAGGCCCTTGGCAACTGATAATCTGGCATGTCAAGCAGTGTGTATGTATGTTTTTTTTGTGTGCGTTCCCAACAAACACAGCCGCGAGGATGATATCGCGGCGAATTCGAGGCGAGTTCGCGAAGGCAGATTTTCGCGAATGTAATTTCTCCGACTCGCCTCGAGTTCGGGGCAAGTTCTAGAAAATCAATTTTCGCGATATCCGCTTTTTCTATTTTTTAAGTTGTTTTGCACTAAAAAATCATTATAGTTCTTAAATTTTACATTTATACCTGAACTCAGATATCAGAGTTCTCCGCAGATGTTATCGTGGAGAATTCTAGGACAGATCGCGAAAGTAGATCAAATCAGTTTAAAATCAAATAGATACGTAGAAAACCCAATTCAAAATTGTTTAAATAAGAGGACTTTATTTACTGCTTAAATTTATTTGAAAAGCTTTTGTTATTTCATCAAAGTTAAACTTTCCCAATAAACACACACGCGGGGATGATATCGCGGGAATTCGAGGAGAGTTCGCGAAAGAACACTTTCGCGAATGTAATTTCTCGGACTCGCTTCGAGTTCGCGGCAAGTTCGAGAAAATCAATTTTCGCGATATAATTTTTTTATATTTCTTTTTAAGTTATTTTGCACTAAAAAATCATTATAGTTCAGCAGATGTTATCGTGGCGAATCCTAGGCGAATTGTTTAAAGAAGGGGACTTTATTTACTGCTTAAATTTATTTGAAAAGCTTTTGTTATTTCACGAAAGTTAAACTTTCTTTATAAAAATATGTTAAGTGCTTTGTATTATTTTATACGAATTTAACCCATTGCAAGTAAACCAAACTCTGAACTTTTAATTTTTCCAAACGCCATTTATAAAAAAAATCCCGAATCGCTAATGAACCAATTTTCGAATCACCAACGATCAGAGAAATTAAAATTCTCGAATCGCTAATAATAAAAAAATTCGAATCGCCAGCGATCCTAGAATCGCTAGTGATAGGTGACATGCCTACGAATTCGCATTCGCCGATCTATCGCCACGAACTATTGCCGCGATAATATAATCAGAGAAAGCGAATCCGCCGCGAATTCGAAGCGAATCCGTTGTGTTTATTGGGTTAGTGCAATCGGCAGTCGTCGTGCTACACGTTCTTGTTGTGGGGATCGCGTTGATGATAATGAAAACTTTTAGATATTTGCGTCAATCACCCGACACTCACACATATAGTACACTGCTTGGCAGTCCAGATTTTAAGTGACCAAGGGCCTTAAGAGTTTGATATATCGTCGCCTGAGAAAACGAATGTCGTATGTTACAAAACAAAGTTTCGAGAAAATCGAGTTTGAAGTTCAAATTGGAAATTGTCAAAAACTATACCACAGACTTTTCTCTTATTTGGACGAGCTGTAGCGTGTATTATATATTTTGACCTGCAATTTACAAAAGTTGGGTATCATTAAAATTATGGGAGATAAACGACTTTTCATTCAGTATGCATTTGTCGTATGTGACGTCTGAGCACCAATACCATGGTATAAGTATACCAGGTAAAACAAACGTCAAGTTTTCGTCGCCATATTAACCACCTGACAATTAAGCAGATTATGACATTACGTGCTGCCATACTCAATGATAAAAATCCTCCATTAATGTTTTAAAAATAAATTGTAACCATGGTATTCATAGTAACGAATTTTTTCAATTTGAAAAAATTACACATCCTGCAGTAAATTTGTTTCACTGCTGAATGATCATTGATGATTCTTCTGAGTACAATTTTTATTATTATTATTATTATTTTTTTTGAAAAATGCAAACCATTTATATGAAAAATTCAGCAGTCTTTATTTGAAAGTACTCACTGATGCCTCCTCAGTCATCAGTGATTCATAAAAGATTAATTTCGGATTTTTACTTCGCGGAATATCAGTTTGGCCATACTACAAAGTAGCCCCTTTCCGGTATTCTCGGTGAGTTTTTAATTTAGTTTAGTAGTTACGATCACTTTTAATTTAGGCTTTGTGATCACTCTGGTATTTAGTTTAGGGAGGTTTTGGAGATTGATCTATTATAACTCCATATCGTCGCATAAAGTGCAATACCGCATATCCGCTACCACCCAAATTTTACAGGAGACAGTAAAAACTATTTTAATTCAAAACGGTTCGGAATTTTGCAAACCCACATCCAAACAAAGGTAGATTTTTGGATTATATTCTTAATCCAAATATCATTTTGGCGAAAAACAGTTAAATGTGCAGTTATTGGCTTAGTTATGTATTTATAAGCGGTTTTGCGTCTTTTATTTTGTTCAATAGTGACGTATAGGCGGTTTTGCAGGCGTACGTAAAAACTTTTCTTCAATAAAGCAAAGTTATAATCCATTTCGTGTTTATGAAAGTATAATCAACTTTAGTACATTACAGTACAGTTATAAAGCAATAACACCTATTATTCGCGGTATCGGTTCGAAAAATTTCCTTAAAAAAGCAGTTTTGAAACTGTGTCATTATTTGGAATTGCGTTGTGTGAATCTCAAAATTGTTGCATGAATGGATGGGGACGGACGCCAGGAATGTATTTTTGATGAAATATCATTTTTGGCAAAAATTTCACGCGGTTTTGCACTTTATACGACGATATGTATGTACACCATCATACCAAGTGAGCATTTCAGTCTATATATGTATGTATGTACATATGTCCAATACAATTACAAAAAAATATGTACCCTAGATTTTAACAATATGAGTTGCTTATTTCCGCGGTGCAATAATACCAAATATGGCTGCAAAGACGGTGATATAAAATTTTTCCAATTTCCGACGATACCCTTTAATCGCGGAGAGTGGATGAAGATTTGTGGAGTGAGCGAAGAGGAGCTACCGGAAGTTCCATAAATCTGCTCACTAGTGCCCTTTCTATTTCTGTCCTTTGATTCCTGAAATACCCAAACTTTAAAACAAAAATCTACGCATTCAAAAAATAAAAGTCTGGCATCGCTATACTCCAAAACTGACATAAGATTAAACTTCAAAAATCTGCTTTTTAATCAAAAAGACAGCGTCAAAATGGCAATGCACATACCTGTATTTTTTATACCATGACCAATACCTGTTTATGATAGCACATACGACAAAAATTCTTCTCTTTTTTCAAACCGGAATGGTTATGAGGCTCACATTTTTTGAGATATCGACTTGAAATTTGGCAGTTGAATATATTTTGATGATACTTTGATCATTTGTCGGAATCCACCACATCGGACTAATATAAGATATAGCTCCCGTACAAACTGATGGTTCAGATATAGCTGTTTTCGGCTATAACTTCTTCATTTGAGGAGATAAGGATATGAAACATTGAAGTATTTGTACCCGTATGGATCTAATAAATGTCACCGAAATTTGTCAAGATCGGACCACTATAACATATAGCTCCCATACAACCGATTGTTCAGATATGGACATTTTGGGATATAACTTCTCTATTTAAAGAGTTAAGAGCATGAAACTTTGAAGTATTTGTACCCATATGGACCTAATAAATTTCACCGAAATTTGTCAAGATCGGACCAGTATAACACATAGCTCCCATACAACCGATTGTTCAGATATGGACATTTTGGGATATAACTTCTCCATTTAAAGAGCTAAGGGCATGAAACTTTGAGGTATTTGTACCTATATGGACCCTAATAAATGTCCCCGAAACTTGTCAAGATCGGACCACTATAGAATATAGCTCCCATACAACCGATTGTTCAGATATAGCTGTTTTCGGGTATAACTTCCATATTTAAGGATCAAAAGGATACTACAATAAAATATGTCAGTGAAAATCATTCAGATCGGAACACTAACACATAAAGCTCCGATACAATATTTTGGTTTATTCTCCGTAGCTCAGCGGCACATACGATATATGTTTAAAATAAACAAAAACGAATTTATATGGAAATTTGTCGTATGTATGTTGGTCCTTTGAGAGAAAGAATCTAATAGATTCGGAAGCAGAAGAAATGATGGTGAATAAAGTTTGTTGATGGCTAGACAAGGTCATCGAGTGGACCCAGATAACCCCGGAATAACTTAACTTAAATTAACTTGGCTTGACTTGACTTAATTTGACTTGAATTGACTTGACTTGACTTGACTTGTCTTGACTTGACTTGACTTCACTTGACTTGACTTGACTTGACTTCACTTGACTTGACTTAATGTGACTTGAATTGACTTGACTTGACTTGACTTGACTTCACTTCACTTCACTCCACTTCACTTCACTCCACTTCACTTCACTTGACTTGACTTAATTTGACTTGAATTGACTTGACTTGACTTGACTTGACTTGCCTTGACTTGACTTGACTTGACTTGACTTGACTTCACTTGACTTGACTTAATTTGACTTGAATTGACTTGACTTGACTTGACTTAACTTAACTTCACTTCACTTCACTTCACTTCACTTCACTTGACTTAATTTGACTTGAATTGACTTGATTTGAATTGACTTGAATTGACTTGACTTGACTTGACTTGACTTGACTTGCCTTGACTTGACTTGACTTGACTTGACTTGACTTGACTTGACTTGACTTGACTTGACTTGACTTGACTTGACTTGACTTGACTTGACTTGACTTGACTTGACTTGACTTCACTTCACTTCACTTCACTTGACTTGACTTAATTTGACTTGAATTGACTTGATTTGAATTGACTTGAATTGACTTGACTTCATTTGACTTGAATTGACTTAAATTGACTTGACTTGAATTGACTTGAGTTGACTTTGGTTAGCTATTATTCCTCACTGCGAAGCAACGGGTATTTGCTAGTTTAACATATGTATAAGCGGCGGCATCTGTTACCAATAACAACACTTTCTCGTCATTGTCGCCATTTGGCCATAAGATCTTTTGGGAATTGTTGACAAATCTAGCGATAGTCAGCATTGGTTTGCGACATATATATAGTACTCCTATATTCGTAATACCTACGAGTTCCATCAGTTAACATTACAGTACAGACATATAAAAAAAGAAAGATAAAACCGAGCAATCAAATTAGAAAAATGGCATATGAATTCAAAATAAACCGCAGTGACGGCACATAAAAAAAATTATAAGAAAATGAAAATAATCAAAACGCTTCGCAACAAACAAAATTATTTAAAAAACCGAGTAACATGTTGAACAGAATTGCTTGGTCTTTTGAGAGAAAGAAATCTAATAGATTCGGAAGCAGAAGAAATGATGGTGAATAAAGTTTGTTTTATGGAAAATATACATATAACAGATATTTGCAATTGCTAATTTGTATATATGCATATACATACTTGTAGGATTTAATACCTGCAAATGTAAAAGCAATGGTTTCACGTGAGCTGAATGGCTCGAAATGGTATACAAAAGAAATCAGAAGTTTTGCCCTCACCTTCATTTTTAATATATATTATAATAAAACAAATCAAATTTTAATTCTAGTATTTTAGCTTGCTGGTATTTTTGGCTTTATAGTCAGCATCGGGTTCGATGCATGCCGTGTACGCCTGACTTTGCACCAGTCCCATCTTGAGCGCGTGAGCTGGGGTGACAGTGCCCTGTTAGTGTGCGACCACCAGTCTGCAGTCTGCTCCAGGAAGTGTGAGTAGATAGTTTGCAGTTCTTAAGTGGTATGACCGAAGTATAATTTTGGCGATCTTGCAAGTTGACATCCACTGGGAATCGCCTGTACGTATCAATGCCTGAAAGATACTGCAGTAGTCCGGGACTCAAAAGGATTTTTTAATCCCAAGCTGTAAATATGTGGAACTTATAGCGATTGGTTCGTAGTCCTTTCTTCCATCCGTCTTGTTATATTATTACCTGTGGTCCCCTGTTGAGGTCGGTTTGGAGAGTAACGTAGTCTGATGCAAGATAACGAAGCAAACCTGGCCGGACTACAACATAATAAGAACTAGGGAACTCCTTAGTAGATCAAGGAAAGAAATCTTCAGAATTACAGCCACTATCACGGGACACTGGCCTTTTGGCAAACAAGCCGAACGGATTGGAATCCCATTCAACAATAGATGCAGAAGCTGCAACCAAGATGGCAGTGAGGAATCGATCACACATTTCCTGTGCGAATGTCCTGCACTGTCTCATATCAGACACAAAGCCTTTGGTAGGTTTGAACTCCAAATCCTTAAGGACTTATCAGTTTGCCCCCCAGCTGACCTTAACAGGTTCATCGAAGGAACAAAATGGTTCGGTCAGGATGATGAACCGCAATAACAACAACCGATCTCAGAAGGTTTACCGAGGGAACCAAATATGGCTTCGTACGGATGGAGAACCGTGACGACAGGGATTATTTGGTCCATGAGTACGTGCATCAAAATGGTGCCTGGTGCGCTAGTTGGGCCTGGCTAAAGCCGGGCAGCACAGCAACCAACCAACCAACGTAGTCTGAACTTTGGTCCTCATATGTTGCTGTGTCCAAAAGTTCGTTGTCTAAATTATCCTGTTATTCAGTTTAGAAATTCGCAGTACTTTTGCTTAGATCACCGTGTTGGCTGCCTTCGAACGTACATACTTTAAAAACATAACCCTCAAACGGTAGAATTCTACTTTTTGATATAATGTCCATGGATCGGACCACAGTATTTTAACATGAAACGCTTTCCGCCGCGATTCATAAAAATATGAGTGCATAGAAAATAGATTTTTCTAGAACATTTCCACTAATTTTCATAAAAAAATTCACAAAAGTTTCCAATTGAAGTTCAGAAAATTACAATTGAATTTCAGAATTTCAAGTGGAAATTCTGAACTTCAATCGTAATTTTCTGAACTTCAATTGTAACTTTCTGAACTTAAACTGGAAAAGGTGTAGTTTTCTGTTCCGGATATTTATTTTCACTGAGTATTGGCTATTTTAACTAAGTAAGAGTATTGATATAGTATACCCCCATAATGGTTTTCAGGCCCCTCCTCCAACCCCTTTAGATATATACAGCCTCAAAAGTTTAGTACGTATGGGAGGTACAATGCCCCATTTTTCGATAAATATATATTTTTTTTTTGGTGAACATGGTATTGATATCGTATATCTGTATAGTGATTTCTATGTACATGCCATGAACGCTTTTAGGGATATTTAGCCTTAAAAATTAAGAACGCATGGGAGGTGCCACGCCCCCTTTTCCCAAAACTGCAGTTTTTTTCATAAGCATGGTATTGATATCGTTAATCTCCTGATCAATTTTCAGGTCCCAACCTTAAACGCTTTTATAGATATTCAGCTTGAAATATTAAGTTTGTATGGGAGGTGCCACGCCCCCTTTTCCGATAACCTACACTTTTATGTGCAAAAATTGCTTTGATATCATATAGCTCTGTACCAGTTTCCAGGTCCCTGACTTAAATCCTTTTAAAGATATTCAGCTTAAAAAATTAAGTGTTGTTGGGAGGTGCCACGCCCCCTTTTCGTATAACTCCTATTATTTTGCGTTAATATGGGATTGTTATCGTTTATCTCCACACCAATTTTCAGCTCCCTACCTTGAACTGTTTTAGAGATAATCAGCTTTAAAAATTAAGGTTGTATGGGAGGTGCCACGCCCCCTTTTCTGATAACCCCCACTTTTCTGAGTGAGAAGGGCTTTCATATCACCTACCTCTATACCAATTTTCAGCTCCCTACCTTAAACTGTTTTAGAGATAATCAGCTTTAAAAGTTAAGGTTGTATGGGAGGTGCCACGCCCCCTTTTCTGATAACCCCCACTTTTCTGAGTGAGAAGGGTTTTGATATCACCTACCTCTATACCAATTTTCAGCTTCCTGCCTTAAACTGTTTTAGAGATAATCAGCTTTAAAAGTTAAGGTTGTATGGGAGGTGCCACGCCCCCTTTTCTGATAACCCCCACTTTTCTGAGTGAGAAGGGGTTTGATATCACCTACCTCTATGCCAATTTTCAGCGCCCTACCTTAAACTGTTTTAGAGATAATCAGCTTTAAAAGTTAAGGTTGTATGGGAGGTGCCACGCCCCCTTTTCTGATAACCCCCACTTTTCTGAGTGAGAAGGTTTTTGATATCACCTACCTTTATACCAATTTTCAGCGCCCTACCTCGAACTGTTTTAGAGATAATCAGCTTTAAAAATTAAGGTTGTATGGGAGGTACCACGCCCCCTTTTCTGATAACCCCCACTTTTCCGAGTGAGAATGGTTTTGATATCACCTACCTCTATACCAATTTTCAGCTCCCTACCTTAAACTGTTTTAGAGATAATCAGCTTTAAAAATTAAGGTTGTATGGGAGGTGCCACGCCCCTTTTTCTGATAACCCCCATTTTTCTGAGTGAGAAGGGTTTTGATATCACCTACCTCTATACCAATTTTCAGCTCCCTACCTTGAACTGTTTTAGAGATAATCAGCTTTAAAAATTAAGGTTGTATGGGAGGTGCCACGCCCCCCTAATATTTTTTAATTTTCTCTTCGACTAAACCAGAGATGGGCGCCGCAAGGCACATAAACGCAGCAGAGGGGCGATCATGGGCACTGCATAATTTCCGGGGAAAGGGGAGCTAAGGCGATATCGAAGTTGATGTACACTCCTCCTTAAGTGATGTTCATCGCACAGCGCGTACGGAAACACTAAAAATGAAAACCACATTGTTTTATATAGAGAGAGGAATTCACCAATAATAAAATGTGCAGTATTGCCGCTAAAAAATTTCGAAAAGTGGCCGAAAAAAGTAAAAAAAGGGTTTCCCAAATTTTTTTTAGCTAGAAACACATTTTTATATATTTTTGTGGTTTATTTAATGCTTAAAGCAATTTGCAAGCGGTTTGTACCCTTGGTCTTAAATAGTGAAAGTTTTGAAAATAATCTTTCTGCTGATGCACTGCTGGCAGCGTTAACATATTTGCAACAAATTCACAACTAGTTCTCATTTAAGTTGTTTTTCATTCCCCCACGTTGTGCGAAAACTCTTCTATTTCGGTTTGTTAAAACAATTTTCTTGCATTCTAAAAATTTTTACTCCCAAATAACTTTTTCGGGGGTATCCTTCGCAGCGGAGAATTGCTAATGAAAAGTGAAAAGGTAACAAAGAGGCTTTTTTATGTGAATTTTATATGAGCTATTGGCCAGTTTTTAATTAAGAAAAATTTAAAAAAATTTTTTGGTAGAGGTTATGGATCCGTTTCGGAGACCACCACATCCCCTCAACATACTTCTTCAGGCGGCCTCAACCGAGGATCGAACTTAAGTCGTTTCGATTGGTAAGCCAATAGCATCCCATTGATCTACCACCGCCGTCAGCTTTGTTTTGCTTAATTCTCAATTTTCCTTTTATTACAATCTACATACCAACAACAGTAGCAGAAAACGGCCATGTAAAAACAAACGTAAAAGAGCTTTTTTTATATTTAAGAAAAAAACTAAAGAATATTTATTACATTATAGGTTTGAAAGTAAAAAAGGACCAAAAGTGGCCCAAATGTTTAAAAAGGTTCAAATATTGCATATTTTCAAAAAGTTGGGTTCCGGTAGCCTGGCTCTTAAAAAAGGTTCAAATTGTCACTTTAGTGGCCTCAGCGGCAATGCTGTACAATCGCTATTTCTTTCTCGCTCTATTGCTTTCGAACTCCGATGCCATTTACTTCATTAGTGTCATAATTTAAAAAAACCAATTTATGTCTTCTTCGCTATATATGGAAGTAAGCTACTATACTAAAGCAACAATATTTTTTAAATAAAGCCCTTAATTTTCATCTATGACCATAAAATTTCATAACAAATAAATAACACTGATTCTCACTACTAAGTATCGATTCAGAAAATTGTGTTGTGTCGTTATTGAAGCAAGTGTGCTTTCTGCTTTTGGCATGTACATTAAGGTGGAGTGAAAACATATGGAGCTTTTTTTTGTTTTTTTTTGAACATACCAATGAAAAGTTGCCTTACGCCGAAACTCCACAAAACATAAATTCTGTTACTTTTGTCGAACATTATTATGTCTAAAATCCATGTTTTCATATGCGTGGGCACTTCATTATGTTAGACATAATTTGCAAAATGGCGCCGAATTGGCATGCCGTGTACGCAGAAGCACTTAGAAAGTTAAAAAAAATTGTTTAAAATTGGCGATGATGCTCGCAAACTGTATATATGCACTTAATGTTCTTTTTATTTATTTTTTAAGCCCAAACACTCAAGCCAAATGGACGCCGTGCGAAATTTCACGTTCAATGTGGAGATGTTGCCACTGTGAATTTTTCGTTGAAATGAAAAATTAGCTGTCAAATCATCAAACTGACAGCTCATGTTAAGGCAATCTTGTTAAAGCAATTGCCTTGGCATCTCTGTTATACCAGAAGACAGAGGCGGTCTCCATTTGAAATCTATGTTATAATGGTGCTTGTGATGACAGAATTCTGTTTTGAGGAGACGCCGGGTTAATGAACCCCACAAAATTTTATGGCCATAGGATGACATTTTGAACTGCCCCCAGCCCCGCAAAGTTGAAAGCACGATCTGGTACAAATATGAAATTTTGAAAATTATAAAAGCAAAACACCAAGTATGAGGATTGATAAACATGGCTAACCCTTCTGTTACATTTAGGTCATTTGATGACCTTTTTTGCTTAATTTTCTCATAAATGCTAATGTGAACAAAATTTTAGAATTTCCCTCAATGTATTTCTGTATTGAGGAAAATCCTTTCGCAAAAGCATAAAAAGAAGGATTTTGCATTATCAAACAAGTAGTAACATCAAGAGTTACGTGTGCGCCCCTTCAGGTCATTCAGAGACCGTCAGTGTTATTTTGTGCGTAAAAGCTGATTTTTATTAAATTCGTATAAAAATGAAAGAGTGAAAGCTTCGGTAAATATTTTAACTCCAATATTTTATTATTTGTGATATATTTGCAGATTAATATATGTATGGTTTAGAGCCAAATCGCCTGACACAAAGCCAAATAGAGTATATCATTGATAATGATGTGGATGTTGATGAGTGTAGTGAAGTTCAGGGCGAAGACAATATAGTCGATTAGTTTGAGCCCGATGGTTCTTCTTACGAATGTGCAGGAAGTGATAACGACGAATTAATTGACCTTGTATTGGAAAATGAAGGTAGTACCCACTCCCGTGTATTATTCCACAGATAGAAATATTGAGTGGTCAACGTAGCCGATTAGGCAGAATAGTGGTAGGACCACAATAGAAAATATAATTTCCCGAAACAGCTTCTATAATTCTACAAAATCAGAAGTGCATACAACTGACCAACTTGTTGAAACATATGCATACAAAAGACAAACCAATGTATGGACAAAATCGTACAGAGTTACCGTTTCCACAATCTTTGGTCTTGAACATAAAAATTAAAAAAATATATTAAGTATATGCATTTAAATAAGTGTATAAACCGATAAATAATCAATTGAACTAATACATTTTGAAAATTTCCATTGAAATTATACTTCCATATCGATATATATGAAAAACACAGGTAAGGTCATTCCGTGACCTTAATGTCACATGCGTAAGTTTTTTTGAATGTAACAGAAGGGCTAAGCTGAGTATTAAAGTGAATTTTTTTTGGAAACAACAACAACAAAAGTTATTAAATGTCAAATTTTATATTATGCATTCTTTAAATAGCAATTACTTAAAAACTACTGAACCGATTTCGAATATTTTATACCATTCGATAGGTATTTTGATTCCCTTTAATTTCATATACATTTTACAGTGCGTTCCATAACACTCCCCAGCGGGGGTCAACCCCCTTTTACCCACCTTACTTTTCATATATAAAATGTATACCAAATTTAAGGGAAAATACATGCGAGTAGGTCAATAAAATTTTACAGGCTTATTTCTGGGCTAGGAAGGTGCCGTTCTGGCTTTGGAACAAATTGAATTTCCAAAAAAAAAAAATTCGCCCCACCTTAATGTACATATGTATATATATATATATGCTCTCTTGTTCTCAATACCGAATATGCATTAGCGCGCTCAATATTGGTTGATATTGGTTGCCACTATCCTAAAAAAATGTTGATAATAATTCCCAACAAAATAACCAAAAAATTACAAACAAACTAATAAATTATCGCCTTCATAATTCGAATGATAAAAGAAACTTAAACGAAGTACACCTGCTTTGGTTTACAAAAAAAAATTATCTGAAACGTAAATCACATCTATGAATGAATTTTGTTTGTAGTTCGTTTGATTTTTCTTTGGTCATAGCTTTAGTAGAAATTAAAAAAAAAACATTTTTAACATTAACAAATTAAGTATACCTTAGAATATTTTTATCATATTGAAAAAGAAAAATACTAAAATCATTTGATAGTTACCAAATTACCAACCGCAAAAAAATACCTATTTTGGAATTAATTACCAAGTGTGGCAACCATATGCTCAGTTTGAGTTCGTCCTTCTCCCCACCAGCTGGTACATTTAACTATTTCACCTTCCCCATGCAATGAGCCGACGCGACCCGTACGGGTAAATACCCATATGGGCTCAATCGCCCATGGCTGGAGTAAACCTTCGCGGCGTAACAACAAACAAACCCCCCTAAGGAAGTATTTGATTTGGTTCAGCCGTTTTCAAGTTTTAGCGTTACAATTAAATACCTAATCATTTTTATATATATAGAATAAGGAAGGAGTGCATATTAACAGGAAAGTCGTTTGCGCAACCATTTCGAGTTTCTGCGTAGAACCGCTCCACCTTCCATGCGGACCCAATATGACCGTGGTTCATTGCAGGTACTAACAACTGTTGCCTTTATCCAACCTTTTTTGTTATGCTGATACTACACTTCCTCACCGTCCAGAAATTGTTGCTTCTGCTTGACATTGCGATCGTAGTAACGTTTCGATATTTGGTTTTTAGCTTTTATGTTTGGTGTTATGTTTGGCACTATTTGAGGGCGAAAAACATCTGCTTTTCCTAGTATAAGTGTTCGCGTTTTTCTACTCATTAAGTGCGATATTCGAGTAAAGCGAGCCAAAGCTCCCCATTACTTTCTTGTGACTTCCTAATTAGATTTTTTGCGATCGCCACATACCTTTCTGCAAAGCCGTTCGCTTGGGGGTAGCCTGGGCTTGTTGTGGTCAATTTCGTACCAATTCGTTCACAAAACTTCTTAAATTCATAAGAACTGAATGGTATATTATCTGAAACGATTTCACCTGGAATGCCATGGTTCGAAAAACAGATTTTAAGTTTTCTAATGCATTCGGTAGCAGTTTTTGATGACATTGGAATTATATCCAAATATCGGGAATAATAATCAGAAACTATCAAATATATTTTTGATCCATAATCACAAATGTCAATTCCAAGTTTGTTAAACGGCAGTTCTAGGATTTCATGCGCGATCATAGGTTCTTTAACATTCGAACTACGATATTTTTGACATACGTTGCAATTCGTTATTATTTTTTCAATATCTTCTTCGATTCTTGGCCAATATACTAGACTGCGAGCTCTTTTTTTTTGTTTTTTCTATTCCTATGTGTGAAGAATGCAATTGAGAGAGAATGTTTCTACACATTTCAAACGGAACAACAACCCTATCATTAAGGAATATTATGTCGTTTTCAATATACAAATTATTTCGAAGCTTCCAATAAAACTTTGTATCATCTTTAAGTGCTCGTTTGTCACTAGGCCAACCGCTTATTAAAAACTTTTTCAGCTCGGCCAAACAACTATCGTTCTGTAATGATTTTCGAAACTTTTCCATTAACTCATCCGTAATATTGATTGAATGAACAAACTCGTTTAAATCGTCGATTTCTTGCGACGTGTCTTCTTTATCGTAATAGCGAGATAGAAAATCTGCAATATAAATTTTCCAGGAATGTGTATGAGGTGTATGTTATATTTGATCAGGCTTAGCTTCATTCGTTGAAGTTTTGCCGATGGAATTTTACAGAAATCTTTTTTCATTATTTCCACTAGTGGTTTATGATCGCTTTTAACTGTCACCTTACGACCATATATGTAATAGTGGAACTTGCGACAAGCGAAAACAACAGCTAGCATTTCTTTTTCTACCTGCGCGTAATTGATTTCGGCATCCGTAAGACTCCTTGATGCAAATGCAACTGGCTTCCCATTTTGCATAATGCAGCAACCCAGACCGAATTTCGATGCATCTGTTTCAATTGTGACTTCTTTAGCCTCGTCAAACGTTTGCAAAGTGGGAGCATTTGCAATCATTTTCTTTATTAGTTGTAAACAATTTTCGTGAGCTGCTTGCCATTTGAAAATAACTGATGTTTTTAAAAGTTCCCTAAGTGGCTGCGAAATTTCGGATAGATTTGGAATGTATTCCCGCATATAGTTTACCATACCAAGTAATTTTTGTAAATCCCTCTTTTCTTTAGGTTGTTCAATTTTCGTTATAGCTTTAACACGATCTGGATCACATTTGATACCATCTTGGCTAATGATTTTACCTAAATATTTCACATGTGTAACCTTATATTGCATTTTATTTAAATTAAATTTAACATTCATTTTTCTGGCGCGTTCAATAACCTGTTGCAAAACAATATCATGTTCTTCGATTGTATCGGTTGCTATTAATATGTCGTCAATGTACACTACTACATTTGGAATTCCCTCGAAATTTCTTTCATTATATTTTTGAAAAACTTCGGGCCTAATTTTAATACCAAATGGCATGCGTTTAAACATGTAGCATCCAAAGGGGGTATTAAATGTACAAAGTTTACTTGACCTGGCGCTCAACCCAATTTTCCAAAACCCTTCCTTTAGATCAAGTACGGTAAAATATTTTTTATTGGCAATTTGCGCGGATAATGATTCAAAAGTTGGTATTATATGATTTTCCGGTAAGATATCAGCATTCAGATTTTGTGGATCAATACATAGACGAAGCTTACTAGATTTTTTCTCAACAATGACCAGATTTGATGCTCGTTCAACTGGACCGTCCATGCGTTCAATTATTTTACGCTCAACCATATCGCAAAGTTCTTTTTTCACACGTTCCCTTAACGATAATGGAATTTGTCTTGCCGGCTTAACAATTGGAATTGAATTTGCTTTCACCTTAATTTCCAGGTTTTGTACAAAACACCCCAAACCTTCAAAAATGTTGCGATTTTTTGAAATAAATTGATCTTTTGTCATTTGTTCAATTGAGTTAACTCTTTTTATCAGGTTCAGCCGCTTACATGCTTCCAACCCTAATAGCGGCTCATACGCAGTATCGATAACAGCAAATGTTAATAGTGTCACTTCATTTCTGCATATAACGACGCAATCAACAACACCTTTGTATATTAAATCAGCACCACTATAACTTTTTGGTGGTATACCTTCTTCTCTCAGCTGAATATTCTTAATATTTTTTAGGTATCTATACGGCAGAACATTTACGTCGGCGCCAGTGTCTCATTTAAAGTTTATAATACAATCATTGATGCGAATATTTTCATACCATCTCTTTCGATTAACAAATGACTCAGCAATATCATGCAAAACAATTTCGTCTTCTCCCTCTGTTCGCATAGGCGGCTCTCTTAACTCGTGAACTTTGGAAGCATAACAAGCAATACTAAAGTGATTATAACGGCCGCAGTTGTTGCATTTTTCCCCAAATGCTGGACATTTCCGAATTTCGTGCGTGCCTTTACAAAACTTATGTACATGTTAACATTTGCTCACGATTGTCTTTGCTTGTTTGTTTCTCAATTCTTTTTGTGCTGCTTGTTCCAAGGTTATTGGAATATCTATTGCCGTTACTTAAGCGATGCCTATATTTGGAGTTCACTATGTCGACTGAAGCGCACTTATTTTGTTGTTGCATATCATTAGCGTGTTTCTCCACTATTTCTGCTGCCCTTGCGATTTCAATTGTTTTCTTTAAAGTCAAATCTTTTTGTTCTAATAATTTTTTGCTGAGTGTATTGCTATTTGTTCCAGTTACTATGTTATCACGTATCATTCTATCTGCGTCTGCATATCCGCAATTTTTTACCAATTTACGCAAGTCCAGCAGATAAGAGTCAAAGGGTTCGCTTTCTTCTTGTCGCCTCGAATTAAACCTAAACGCTTCATATACCTCATTCTTTGGTGTGCAATAGTTTTCAATAGCCTCAAACACTTTTTTATAAACTTTTTTCTCTTCATCGGTTAACCCTAACGTATTAAAAACTTCTATTGTTTCAGCCCTGCAGGCGTTTAAAAATATTCCGACCTTCTGTGGTTCTTTTCTTCCATCCAATTCGATTGCAATAGCATAAATCTCGTAGTTTTGTTTAAATACGCGCCAGTTTTCAGCAACATTTCTGTCGAGTTTTAATGGGTCCGGCCTACGTACATCGAAATTACTAATATTAGTAGTGGCCATGTCGCCCACTGCTTGAACAGGCTCCTGATTTGCTTGAAACTCTTCACTTTCTTCAGATTTCTCGGACTTTAGTGCACTTCTCGTTAGCACCATTAATTTTTATACCGGCTGTGCCATGTGTTACTCTCGCGTATGGCGATCTCCAACTGGTTTATTGTTCGTTTGTCTATCATACATATGTTACATTTGTATACATATATACTTATAGTTACAGGGTTGCCATATAACATATACTAGCTGACCCGGCAAACTTCGTTCTGCCCAAAATAGATTTTTTTATTAATTTCATTTCAGAAATTGTTATTACACCGTTATTATTTTTAATAGAAAATTAACGATTTTTCACTACTTCATTGTGTACACAACTTCAAAAATATATAATTTTTAGTATTCAGTTTAAGGCTGCACGATACACAAAATTTTTAGTTTTCTGTTCCGGATATTTATTTTCACTGAGTATTGGCTATTTTCACTAAGTAAGTAAGATTATTGATATAGTATACCTCCATAATGGTTTTCAGGCCCCTCCTCCAACCCCTTTAGATATATTCAGCCTCAAAAGTTTAGTACGTATGGGAGGTGCAATGCCCCATTTTTCGATAAATCTTTTTTTTTTTTGGGTGAACATGGTATTGATATCGTATATCTGTATAGTGATTTCTATGTACATGCCATGAACGCTTTTAAGGATATTTAGCCTTAAAAATTAAGAACGCATGGGAGGTGCCACGCCCCCTTTTCCCAAAACTACTGTTTTCTTCATAAGCACGCTATTGATATCGTTAATCTCCTCTCTTTTATAGATATTCAGCTTGAAAAATTAAGTTTGTATGGGAGGTGCTACGCCCCCTTTTCTGATAGCCTACACTTTATGCGCAAAAATTGTTTTGATATCATATAGCCCTGTACCAATTTCCAGGTCCCTGACTTAAATCCTTTTAAAGATATTCAGCTTAAAAAATTAAGTGTTGTTGGGAAGAGCCACGCCCCTTTTTCGTATAACTCCTATTATTTTGCGTTAATATGGAATTGTTATTGTTTATCTCCACACCAATTTCCAAGCGTAAACAATTTTAGAGATATTCAGCATGAAAAATTAAGTTTGTATGGGAGGTGCCACGCCCCTTTTTCCGATAACCCCCACTTTTATGCGTGGGAATGGTTTTCATATCATTTAGCTCTATACCAATTTTCAGCTCCCTACCTTGAACTGTTTTAGAGATAATCAGCTTTAAAAATTAAGGTTGGATGGGAGGTGCCACGCCACCTTTTCTGATAACCCGCAATTTTATGAGTGAGAAGAGTTTTGATATCACCTACCTCTATACCAATTTTCAGCTCCCTACCTTGAACCGTTTTAGAGATAATCAGCTTTAAAAATTAAGGTTGTATGGGAGGTGCCACGCCCCCTTTTCTGATAACCTCCAATTTTCGGAGTGAGAAGGGTTTTGATATCACCTACCTCTATACCAATTTTCAGCGCCCTACCTTAAACTATTTTAGAGATAATCAGCTTTAAAAATTAAGGTTGTATGGGAGGTGCCACGCCCCCTTTTCTGATAACCTCCAATTTTCGGAGTGAGAAGGGTTTTGATATCACCTACCTCTATACCAATTTTCTGCTCCTTGAACTGTTTTAGAGATAATCAGCTTTAAAAATTAAGGTTGTATGGGAGGTGGCACACCCCCTTTTCTGACAACCCCCACTTTTCCGAGTGAGAAGGGTTTTGATATCACCTACCTCTATACTAATTTTCAGTTCCCTACCTTGAACTGTTTTAGAGATAATCAGCTTTAAAAATTAAGGTTGTATGGGAGGTGCCACGCCCCCTTTTCTGATAACCCCCAGTTTTCTGAGTGAGAAGGGTTTTGATATCACCTACTTCTATACCAATTTTCAGCTCCATACCTTAAACTGTTTTAGAGATAATCAGCTTTAAAAATTAAGATTGTATGGGAGGTGCCACGCCCCATTTTCTGATAACCTCCAATTTTCGGAGTGAGAAGGGTTTTGATATCACCTACCTCTATACCAATTTTCTGCTCCCTACCTTGAACTGTTTTAGAGATAATCAGCTTTAAAAATTAAGTTTGTATGGGAGGTGCCACGCCCCTTTTCTTTCAACCCCCACTTTTCCGAGTGAGAAGGGTTTTGATATCACCTACCTCTATACCAATTTTCAGTTCCCTACCTTAAACTGTTTTAGAGATAATCATCTTTAAAAATTAAGGTTGTATGAGAGGTGCCACGCCCTCTTTTCTGATAACCCCCAATTTTCTGAGTGCGAAGGGTTTTGATATCACCTACCTCTATACCAATTTTCAGCGCCCTACCTTGAACTGTTTTAGAGATAATCAGCTTTAAAAATTAAGGTTGTATGGGAGGTGCCACGCTCCCTTTTCTGACAACCCCCACTTTTCAGTGTGAGAAGGGTTTTGATATCACCTACCTCTATACCAATCTTCAGTTCCCTACCTTGAACTGTTTTAGAGATAATCAGCTTTAAAAATTAAGGTTTTATGGGAGGTGCCACGCCCTCTTTTCTGATAACCCCCAATTTTCTGAGTGAGAAGGGTTTTGATATCACCTACCTCTATACCAATTTTCAGTTCCCTACCTTGAACTGTTTTAGAGATAATCAGCTTTAAAAATTAAGGTTGTATGGGAGGTGCCACGCCCCCTTTTCTGATAACCCCCAGTTTTCTGAGTGAGAAGGGTTTTGATATCACCTACTTCTATACCAATTTTCAGCTCCATACCTTGAACTGTTTTAGAGATAATCAGCTTTAAAAATTAAGGTTGTATGGGAGGTGCCAAGCCCCCCTAACATTTTTTTTATTTTTTCTTCGACTAAACCTTCGCGGGGTAACAACAAACAAACCCCCCTAAGGAAGTATTTGGTTTGGTTCAGCCGTTTTCAAGCTTTAGCGTTACAATTAAATACCAAATCATTTTTATATATATAGATAACACTTTTGGAATTGGTATTTTAGAAATCTCTGATTTTGTATGTTTATAAATTTTAAATTTCTGACAATTTATGCATTCTTTCGCCCACTTATTTATAACTTTATTCATCCCTGGCCAAATACATCGAGTTGTGATTAACTTGCGTGTTGCTTTTATTCCAACGTGAGCTATGTTATGTAATTTATCAAAAACTAATTTTCGTAGTTTGAGGAATATATGGCCTTGTTGAACTAAATGATGTTTCACACCATATTTGAATATTTAAAGAAGTAACTGATATTAACTCTAGTTTAAACCTACAATTTTGATCTTCTACTAGTGATTTAATTTTTATATCTTTCTCTTGTTCAATAAATAATTTTCTTAAATTCAGATCAATAGTTTCTAACGCTGTTATATCAGGAAATCTGGATAACGCATCTGCAACACAATTTAAATCTCCTTTAATATATTTTATATCACTGGTAAATTGAGAAATAAATTCTAAGTGTCTTATTTGCCTTGGAATTCGTTCTACTTTTGAGTTCAAAGCAAATGTAAGTGGCTTGTGGTCCGTATAAACCGTAAAAACTCTACCTTCTAGCCAATGTCTGAAATGCTTAATAGTTAAATAAATAGCAAGTAATTCTCTATCAAAGGTACTATATTTACATTCAGATGAACTAAGTTTCTTTGAAAAGAAAGCTAAATGTTCCTTGGAATTATTGATTTCCTGTTGTAGAACTCCCCCTATTGCTCTATTTGAAGCATCCACAGCAACAGAGAGAATTGATTCACTATTAAAATGAGTTAACAATGTTTTCTTAGCAAAACTCTCTTTTACTTTTTTAAATGCTTGTATTATTTCATCAGTCCATTCAAGTACTTTATCTTTACTTTTTGACGCTTTCGTTATCATATTGTGTATTGGATCTAACATTTCTGCAAGTTTTGATGTATATCTATGATAGAAATTTACCATTCCTACGAATTTTTGCATCTGTTTTATAGTTGCAGGTTGTTTAAAATCAAGAATTGATTGAACCTTTTCTTCTGATGGCTGTATACCTTCAGACGATATGTTATACCCCAAAAAATTAATTTTCTCTACTCCAAATACACATTTAGATCGTTTGATATTCAAATTTGATAGTTTATTGAGATGTTGTAAATGTTCTGCTTCGTCTTTACTGGCTATTAATATGTCATCCAAATAAACAAACGTAAAATCTAAATCATGTAAAACTTCATTTATGAACCTTTGAAATGTTTGTGCTGAATTTCGTAAGCCGAATGGCATCCTGAAGAATTCGAACATTCCAAAAGGTGTAGTTATGGCTGCCTTATGAATATCTTCCTCAGCAACTGGTATCTGGTGATAAGCTCTAACTAAATCTATTTTTGAAAATATTTTCTTATTTTGAAATTCAATATGTAAATCGTGAATGGGTGGTAAAGGGTATCTATCAGGTACTGTGCTTAAATTAATTCTACGGTAGTCGCCGCACGGACGCCAGTCATTTGCATCTTTTTTATCTACTAAATGTAATGGTGATGTACCATGTGATTTAAACGGACGACATATTCCAGATTTTAATAGAAAATCGAATTCAGCTTTAGCTATTTTAAATTTAATTGGGTCTAAACGTCTTGGTCTACAAAAAGGTAATACTCCATTCGTTATAATATGATGAACTGTCGAATGTTCTACTTTCTTATTATAATCTGGTTCGGAAGTTAATGAGGGAAAATTCTTTAAAATTTTTGTATATTGATTTTCAACTAAAAATAATTTAGGTAAAGAAATGTTGCAGAAACTACTTATTGCATCAACAGACATGTTAGTTAGACGAGCCAATAATCTTTTATGTTTAATATCTATTAAAAGTCCATATTTTTCTAAAAAATCTGCTCCTATAATTGGTTTTGATATGTCGGCTATAAGAAATACAAATGGAAAATCACGACGAAGCCCTAAATTAAGTTTTAATTATTTCTTTCCATAGGTCGAAATTAAGCTACCATTAGCAGCTGTAAAAATGATATCGGAAGATCTTTTGTAAATTTTGAATTTAGAGGATGGAAGAACTGAAATTTCTACACCGCTATCTATTAAAAAATTTAATTTATTTTCTTTATCTAACACAAATAAGCGACGAACAATGGGAGATTTTGGCCAAAAATAAATTCGAAATTAAAGTAGTGATAAATAAATATTTTTTAACTGCAATCGACAGATATCTTATGTGACGAAAAAAAACCCCATGTAAAATTTTTTGAGTTCCGTTTCGTTTAGCCATACAGGGTGCTCAAAGTTGAATAAAAAATATGTCATATGAATTATGAATTTTATGACCTGATACGAAAAGCTCTATCTAAGCCATTTATCGACGTATATATGTGGTTTTGACATGTAAATATAGAAAATGACCTCTACTTTTCTAGGAAGTAATCTCGTTTCTTCTAACTTTGAAATCTGATTTTATATTATTTTTCAAATACTGATAAAAAAATATAGAAAAAAATTTTTCTTCGTCCACTTTAAGGAATAAAATAAAAAAAACAAAAAAAAAAGGTATCTTGGTTTTTTTTTTATGTTATGAACTAATATATTCTTTATCAGATCACATTAACAGATATTAATTTCACGCGCGCCTTCGCGTGTTTTAATTATTCTCCTAACTGGCTAAAAGTGCATTTTTCAAATTACATTTATAATGACATATTCAAAATTAAAAAAAATAAAGTGTATAGAAGATCTATCATCCAATTTACATCTGTAATATAGAAAATGGTTCACAATATGAAATACAGCACCTCATTTTTGAATTAGCTATATAGATTCTATTATATATTGTTTTTTTTTGCAGGGTAAAATAAAAAATTCAAAAAAATTCCAAAAGTTTGAAATTAAATAAAAAAAAATAAAAAAAAGGTCTCCTCAATTTTTTAATATATGTTCACCCCAAGTGTGTTTTATAACCCCCCATAGTCAGTTTCATCATTCACGCGCGCTCTTCTCACTAATTCATATTTTTCGACGAGGTGTATATGCGCGCTATCACTATGGATGTACATACATATGTACCCATGTGTAGCAAGAGAGAAAAGCATTGATGAGCAGTTTTGATATATGTTTATGTTTTAAAATCGCTAATATATTAACTAATGCAATTTTATATAGAATATTTACATATATACTTACTTTTAGCCTATTTACTTCAAAAGTATCATAACTCAAAAACGCGAGTTTTCAGGTAAGGATGGGTATGCATGCATGTGTGTGTATGTACATATATGTATGTGCATTATATGACGAAATTTCGGTCTGATATATTGAAAATTTTGAGTTTGAGATCAGAAAATTATCTGTGCCATATGCAGGGTTGCGTGATTTTGATTTGACTGAATCACTAATCAAAAATATTTTCTGATTCTTGATTTAAAATATTTTCAAATCAAAGATAATTTTTATTTGTGATTCGTTTCAAAAAAGAATCAGAAATACCCTTTGATTCGTGATTCAAACTATTTTCAAATCAAAGATAAATTTTATTTGTGATTCGTTTCAAAAAAGAATCAGAAATACCCTTTGATTCGTGATTCAAACTATTTTCAAATCAAAGATAAAATTGATTTGTGATTCATTTCTTAAAAGAATCAAAAATCTTTTTTGATTCTTGATTCAAACTTGATTTCGAATCAAGATTCTTAACAAATTTTTGATTCGAATCAAATTTTTGATTCGAATAAAATTTTTGATTCGAATAAAATTTTTGATTCGAATCAAATTTTTGATTCGAATAAAATATTTGATTCGAATAAAATTTTTGATTCGAATCAAACTTTTGATTCGAATCAAAAAATTATTTTGAATCAAAACTTTATTTCAAATAAGAAAATACTTAGTACGTGATCCCACCACCCCCGCGAGTTGAAATGCAAAAAATCTAAAATTTCAACAAACGTCTACGTTGTATGGGAGGAAATGCAAGCAGATTTTCGCAGTTGCTTAGCCAAGCATTTGTGCATATATATGTATGTATATACTTACATACATATATGTAGGTATATAACGAATAAATGAATGAAAGGATGAATGAATTATGGTTAGGTGTATGCATACAAAGAGTGGTTTCGATATGTAAATATGTATGTGCATACGTTAGGCTGGGTCAATTTTCTAAGCCATACTGTTCGTAGAAAAATCGGATTCTGCATTAAATTCTATGAAAAATGTGTTCTAGAGCATGCCTCTAATATCAATTTCGAGCTTGCCCATTTTCGATTGAAGTTTACTAGGTATGTAGAATTGTTTTAAGCATAGTAACCCATATACTTTTAAATTCAACCAGTGGTTTTAAATTTATCTCTTTACATTCTTTTTCATTGTTACTTAAACGACTTTTAATAATGCATGTATATAAGAGTTTGATTTCGTTGTTGTGGTTTTGTTGAAAAACGAAAATATTAAAAACAACTCCCATTCGTTTTTTTGTTTCTTAACCCTCTCAACATTAGCTTAAAATTTAGGGGAGACTTTTATAACTTTTTTTTCGCATGGGGACCAACACTTACCTCCTGACTTCATTTCCATATAAAATACAGATGTAATCTAACACATACATATGTACATACTTACATATATATGATGTATGTACATATGTACTTACCCCTTAATATGTAAATGAATATACATACATATGTAAATTTCTCTTATACATATCCACACACATGTACTTACTTATGTACTTATATTTTATATATTTTACATACATTGAATGAACCCAAAAAAAGAATAAAATAACAGAATTTAAAAATAAATAATAATAATGCATTTACCCAAAATGATCTCGTACTAAAAGTATCTTTTACTTGAAATACATATATTTTGGATTCACTATAGGTACATACATATGCATATTTTAAACCCGTTCAAATTAAACGAAAGTGGTTTGTTGTGTTGCTTTACGAACAGCAATTCAATCAGTGAATTTATTGGTAAAATTGATTCTTATTTACCTATACACAAAATTTCTTATGTACTACTTATTTACTATAATACATGTACATATATCTACTCTAATTCTTACTTCTATGGAGATATGTACATACATATGTACATTAAGCCGTATCACGAAAAAAAGTTTTGCGTGTGTCAGTTTTATTTGAAAACTTATGTCGAAAAAATATTTTTGGTGTAAAAATTTTTTTTTTAGGCCCGCGTTAAAAACAGCTAAATCGCGTTTTTTGTAATAACTTCCTTATTTGATGTCGGATCTCTATGATCTTAATGTCGCAGAAAAGGTCTCGCTCAGCACTATATTTGGCCCATATAAAGTTTCGACCTCAAAGGTTGTTCTGAGTTTTACCTTTAAAAATTTTGGAGTTACTATCCCTAGATTTTTTTTATTTTTATCACAAATGCAAAGCTCTCAAAAAACCATGAGGATTCCACTAAAAAAGGTGTAGCCTTTATTTACAAACAAAAAAGTTATACCGTTTTAAAATAAGGGAACTCGTGTTTTTTGAAAAATTATCCCAAGTTCTTATTTATATGAGGCAGTAACGCCATATAGTATGAGGTTTTGATTAAAAAGTATTCTAAGTCCTCGCTTGACTTGAGAATGTTGCGATGGAACAGCTACCAATACTGGACACATAATATACAAAAAATTATTGATGATTAGACTATTCGTGCTGGTCAACGTTATTTATATTGAATGATAATGGCTGTAGTGAAGATTTGGCAAGTATTCAAGTGGGACCTTTAAGCACAGCGCGCTGGCTTAAAAAGGCTTCACGATTTCTGCATCCATGCGTATCGTAAAATCATCCAAGTTATTTAGAAAAACTGCTAGAGTTCGTTGTAAAATTATACGCGCCTAAAGAGACAACGGAAGTCTAAATGTGTTATCAATACTTGCGCTGGGTGCGTCGTCTGCCCCTAGAAATGCAGCCAACAATTGCAAACAACGCACTTTACTTTAGTTACTCATACGCCCCCCTCCATCGGATCGCTTTGTATGTGAAAACTGAAAATTCTTTTTTAAATATCTCGAAAATGGGAGCTAATCCGCATTTTCTAAAAACGCCATCGTAATTTGGAGCCAAAAATTAAGCTGACGTGTTTCGCCGTTTCTCTGTGGTATTTTTGCCTCCCTACTGTGTAATTTTTTATAAAAAAACATGTGTTTCATTTTACAACGTTATAACTTTTTTGTTTGTGAATAAAGGCTACAACTTTTTTAGTGGAATCCTCATGGTTATTTGAGAGCTTTGTATTAGTGATAAAAATAAAAAAATCTAGGGATAGTAACTCCAAAATTTTTAAAGGTAAAACTCAGAACAACCTTTGAGGTCGAAACTTTATATGGGCCAAATATAGTGCTCGGGGAGACCTTTTCAGCGACATTAAGATGATAGAGATCCGACATCAAATAAGGAAGTTATTACAAAAAACGCGATTTAGCTGTTTTTAACGCGGGCCAAAAAAAAAAATTTTTACACCAAAACTATTTTTTCGACATTAGTGTTCAAATAAAACTGACACACACTAAACTTTTTTTTTGTCCATATAACGTGATACGGCTTAATGTACATACCCTGTAAGACAGGAATGATGGAAACTCCAACACATTCTCAGCAAACACTAACACATATAGCAGTGATAGTCATTTGATACATCATTTGGAGAACACATTCATCACATTTTTCATACCGTCCATATAAAAATGATGGAAACTTGTAGGCAGTGTGTGACAGAAATTTCCATCAAACGTGCACCTCAAATGATATATCAAATGACTATCACTGTGTTATAGGGTATATACATACATATGTATGTATGCATATGCACCCAAGTGCCCCCTGCAAAAAAGCCGAGTACTCCATGCACGCTTGTATAGAGTACTCGCTATGGACCAACCGAGTACTCCTCAACCTGCCACATTTCATATAAAAAATATGGTCCATTTAACATTGCGATGTCCCAGGCAGGGATCACATACTCCCATTTCCGCATGACACCCGAGTAATCCAAGGATTACCCACATGGGATTAATTTACGGAGTAGGTACTAAAATTAATGAAATTTAATAATCTCTGAACAGTTTTGAAAGACTGCCAATTCAATTTACATACATTCATAAGTAAGCTTTTCTTTAGTTAAAATAAAATATTAAAATTTTTCTAGCGCAATCACCAGCATTTTTTGTGTCGCGTAATTTTTTCGATACATCGAACATCGATGTATCGATGTTGGTCCTCAAAATTTGCATTCCTACCCTTTATTACTGAATCGTGCACGTTCAAACGAGCATGCATATGTACATACATACATACATACAAATGTATGCACTTGCTTCGTCGTTATCGCTATATATGTACATACATTTCGTTTTCGTAGCAATGTTCGGCTAACTACGAGCCGATGCAGATAAACAAGTCGCTCGCTTGGGTCTATGTTTATGATCACTTTGAAAGTACTCCTACCTACCGCAAAATGGATCATATAATCCTATGATTTTTACAGGGCCTATGCACATACATACATATGTATGTATGTACGTACGGCGTAGCACAAACGTAAATACGACAGTCAGAAATATGTATATATGTACATACATACATACACATATACAAATTTGGCGTCAGCATACAATTTGGCTGTTGTTGCACTTTTGGTGCATTTTATACATTTTTGTGTTTTAAGTTACCGAGAAGGTACTTGAATAATTCTGATATTAGCTACAGTATTTTTGATTCTAAATAAATTTTTGATTCGAATAAAATTTTTGATTCGAATAAAATTTTTGATTCGAATCAAATTTTTGATATTTTTTGAATCAAGAATCAAAAAAGATTTTTGATTCTTTTGAGAAATGAATCACAAATCAAATTTATCTTTGATTTGAAAATGGTTTCAATCACGAATCAAAGGGTATTTTTGATTCTTTTTTGAAACGAATCACAAATAAAAATTATCTTTGATTTGAAAATGGTTTGAATCACGAATCAAAGGGTATTTTTGATTCTTTTGAGAAATGAATCACAAATAAAAATTATCTTTTATTTGAAAATAGTTTGAATCACGAATCAAGTTGATTCTTTATTTGAAAGTTGATTTAAAATCAAAATTGATTCGAATCACGCAACGCTGGCCATATGTACTATTGATGCACATACATATATAGCGATCGAAAACTTAAATGGCTTTTTCGTAAAATCAGCTTATTAAGGTATGATAGTATAGCGATATACTAATATTTGCTGCTTTTTATACCAGCCATGAACATGAAATAGTGTTATAACTTTGTGCCGAAATACTATGTATTTTTATGTAAAGTTTATCATTTGTCGGAATCGCCCAAATCCAGTATAAAATATAGCTCCCATACAACGGATTGTTCATATGTACAAGATAAATTTGAGTATTTGTAACTTATTCAATTAAACAGATAAAATTTAATTTCTATCATTCATAAATGGTATAAAGTCTTTGGTACGCATAAACTTGTTGATATTTGCATTTATATATTTCGTCTCCCACCTGTGCCGTTACCTTATAAATGGGAGTTTACGTGGGGATCCAAGCCCTAAGAGTACCGATTTTAAATAAGTATAGATAAACGTCACATATCTAGATAATTAAATAAATATTTTTGAAGTAGTTACAAATATATGCTTATACCTACATATATATATAATTGCTCCTCAGCATTCCAACTCAATTAGTTTCGAAAATAAATGCATTTTAATGGTTTTTCGCGGCACCCGTTATATGGAGTTTGGGAGAATTTGTCATCAGATTAAGTTAATTTTTACACCATGTACTAATATTCATCAAAAAAGCTTGCATACTGAATTTCAGCATTGTAACTTAATTAGTTTCCAAAATAATTGCAATTTAATGGTTTTTCACGACACCCGTTATATGGAGGGTGGGAGAATTTGTCTTCAGATTAAGTGCATTTTTACACCATGTACTAATATTCATCAAAGAAGCTTGCATACTGAATTTCAGCATTGTAACTTAATTAATTTCCAAAATAATTGCAATTTGATCGTTTTTCGCGACACCTGTTATATGGAGGGTGGGAGAATTTGTCATCAGATTAAGTTCATTTTTACACCATGTACTAATATTCATCAAAGAATCTTACATACTGAATTTCAGCATTGTAACTTAATTAGTTTCGAAAATAAATGCATTTAAATGGTTTTTCGCGACACCCGTTATATGGGGGGTGGGAGAATTTGTCATCAGATTAAGTTCATTTTTACACCATGTACTAATATTCATAAAAAAAAGCTTATTTTCAAAATTTGAGCACTCTAGGTCCATTTTTACTATTTATGGCCGTTTTTTGTATGAAACGTTCCCATTGTGCGACGTGTCGAAAATGTTAAATTACTATTGTTAGTCGCTGCAACAACAGAATTTTTTAGTTTGTTGAATTTTGATTGTTACTGTGAAATGCACAAGGTTTTTCACATCTACGTGCTTTACTACCAAAACGAAAATGGTAATGACATACCCAATTTTTAGATTGTGATTTAACCCATGATTGCGAATTTCGGTAATTACTAAAATATCTATTTCTTGACCGTGATTGTCTATTATTAATTTGTGTTTTAATCTCACTAACGTCTAATTGCAAACGATTAAAATTTTCGCACATATTTGATGTAATATTCGCTAAATTTCCTACTATTTTTCCTAATTCATCGAAATTATTCGAAGTGTTTTTAATTGTACAAATTTCATTACAACTGTTAATTTCACAAATTTTATCAGCATGTTGTAAAAGATCATTAATATCACTTAAATTGGCTCTAGTTAACCCTTTCGGTTATTCTATACCGTACGGCATAGTCGCACTTCAGTGGAAGATTTATGATATAAAACTTCAACATCCAATTTTTTTTTTAATTTTTTATTTTTGTTTGAAGAATTCTGAATAAGAAAGCATTGAAAAATTTTTGATTACTGCAACCAGTAACTCGCGATAATTACAAAAGCAATCATCTCTTTTGAGTTTTGTTTTTTTGCAAGAAAAAGTAACTTCATAAATTCAGTTATTTCACGGAAAAAAAAAATTATTTGGCACACTTTTGTACATGTGTTAGTAGAAAATTATTGATTTTAACATCTCGAAAAAAATTAGGACCCTGGACTTTTTAATAAGGCTGCAGGATTTTTTTTATTTCCTACCATGCCATACGGCATATATTTCACTCAATGGAAATAAAAAAAATGTATGGGATGAAATTAGTCGCAACGATTGCGTGTTTTTTGAGAACAGAGGCCAACAAAATTGTCACCCGGAAACCAGTGTATACTTTTCCGAAGGTCCAACTATCTCAAATCACTCCAGTTTTCGAGATATCCTGACTTAAAAGTGTAAAGATTGGGGTCTTTCCCTTTATTTGAGGTAATGTGGCATAAAACGACTCTTTCAGTCAAGAAAATTAAATTTATCTACGAGTTATCACCTTCCAGATTCCGTTGAGCTTGCTAAAATATCATTTTTCCTCGCTGAGATATTGCATTTTTAAATGTGCATGTTTGCAAAGGATGCGAAGGATATTCGTGTTGCGCACTCTATATGGCCGGAGGAACCGTTTCAGATGATACCATAAAAGATAAAGTAAGTTATATTTGCTTCTAAGAGACATGTATATATATATTTTATCTCATTTTTATCTTTTTTCTTCTTTGTTTCAGGACTGATACAGAGGTGGATCTAGTAATTTACTAGAACAAGGGCTGAAATCGTTTACACTATAATTCTAACGTTTTAAAGCAAATTTAAGCTTTTATCTTTAATGTTTTTTGTTTTATGAATGGTTTATGTCAATGTATCTTATTATGCATGACTTCTATCTTTTAAAATAAATACATTATATCTTTAAATCGAAATTGTATCTCGGATATCCTTTGCATCCTTTGCAAACATGCATATTTATAAATGTAATATCTCAGTGAAGAAAAATAATATTTTACAACGGCCAACGGAATTTAGAAGGAAAAAAACTCATACTTTTAGATAACTTTAACAGTATCTTGACTGAAAGAAAAACTTTGATGCTAAATGATCTCGAAAACTGACAAAATGTGTAATTTTTACAGTTTTGGATAAGGATATCTCGAAAACTAAAGTAAATTGAAATATTTGGACTTTCGGGAAAGTATATTCTAGTTTATGGGCCACAATTTTGCTTGATTTTGTTATCAAAAAACACGAATTCACTGCGGCTTGATTTCATTCTATACATATTTTTATTTCCGTTGAGTGAAATCTATGCCATATAGCATAGTGCCAAAAAACCACTTTTCAAAATTTTTTTTTTTTAAATTCCTTTTGATTATTCATAACAAACCCCTTAACAGTAAATAAAATGCAAATATAGATTTTTAAGGTCAAAAACAAAAAAGAAGTTCCGAAAGGGTTAAAGCAATATATAAATTTTTGGGAAGTTTACGAAACCAAAGATTTTTAAGAAAATTAGTATCTATAGTGTTTCCTGCTATCTGACTCCTTCTTTTTTCACTTAAAGAATTTCGATCAATGAGAATTTTCTTTAAATGTTCATATTTTTCAGTTTGTGGCGGATTTTGAATTACATCAAGTACGTTAGTAATAATTTCTTGAGGTAAAGAAGAAATTATATATTCATATTTAGTTGAATCTCTTCTGATTCCTTTTAAAGAAAATTGTGTCTCAGCATGTATGAACCATGCATCTGGACAGTTGGTCCAAAATTGGGGTAATTTTACCGAAGTGGAACAAATTTCAGATCTGTCATACGGATTATGTATATTCTCCGATAAAATTTCCGGAGGGTCTTCAAGATCAATCAGTGACCTATTTTGATTGTCTCCAGCACCAGTTACTCGTGGTGAATGATACATTCTAACTAATTTTTCTGATCTTTTGCTATTGTAAAATAATACCTAATATTACTCTGACTTACAAACTATACTATTTCTGTTAGTTTCACGTTTCGGTTGTGACTAGTTTTAATTGCTGTGGCGACTGTGCTGGCGTTTTTTTGCAAATTCGTTGGCAGCTGTGCAGGCTGTATAAATTGTTGCAGCTGGGTATATTGTAAAGGTTGTGCTTGAATGTATGATTACGCCGCCGCCGGGGTATTTTATCAATCTGGGCGGCCAAAACCTCATTTCCTAAAACTGGCCCGATTTCCAAAAAATAAAATTTTTTAGTAGGCCAGGACCCTAACGCATCATTTTCAATAAAAGTTTATTCTCAAAACTCAAACACAAAGTTTTTACAGTCAATGAAAGTTTGGTCATTCGTGTATTTCTCGCGGAATTTTATAACGTTCTTAAAGTTTCAACATTTCCAATTAATATTTTTACTGTTTTAATTGAAGTTTTTTAGAATACTGTTATGGATTCTTATAATACAGGTAATCGAGTACAAAATTCATGTTTATTGAGATTTAGTTAGTTGTTAGCGTCTTCTTAATTACATTTTTAAAAAATGATGTATTAAAAAAAAAATTTCCCAATTTTTTGTTTTCAAAAGGGGTTTTGTTTAGGTGCCCGGCACTGAACCTTTTTTTGCTAGATAGTCTGTTCCCTGTTATTTTGAGTTCAAGAAAGATCGGTCCCGGTTTTTTCCGGTTTTAAGAAAAACAGGCGATTTTTCACGTTGGGAAAAATGACCCCACCACACAAAAAAAAATTAGTTGTTTGTGGATTCGAGAATACCCATCTAGGAACATATAAATCGACGTGCTCCGAATCCAAAGTCCGCTTGTCCAATATACCCCCAAAATTTCGAGAAAATTGCGAAAAGCTAAAAAAAAACCCCAAATGGCACATTTCATCGACCTAACCTACTAACATGTATTTCGACGTTCTGAATCCAAATCTGAGGTCGGTTTGGTCTCACTACATCACTTTTTAAAAATGTAAAGCCACATTTTTTTGTATGTTAAATTTAATTGAACATGGGTAACATAATTAACAATTTAAAGCCAAAAAAGAGTTTTGGCCGCCCAGATTGATTAAATACCCCAATGTGCGCCGGTTGTGACCGTTGCACAGCAGCGTTGCGTGATTCGAATCAATTTTGATTTAAAATCAACTTTCCAATAAAGAATCAACTTGATTCGTGATTCAAACTATTTTCAAATCAAAGATAATTTTTATTTGTGATGCATTTCTCAAAAGAATCAAAAATACCCTCTGATTGGTGATTCAAACTGTTTTCAAATCAAAGATAAATTTGATTTGTGATTCTTTTCTCAAAAGAATCAAAAATACCCTTTGATTCGTGATTCAAACCATTTTCAAATCAAAGATAAATTTGATTTGTGATTCATTTCTCAAAAGAATCAAAATCTTTTTTTATTTATTTAGAATCAAAAATACTGTAGCATATCAGAGAAATTCAAGTACATTCTCGGTAACTTAAAACACAAAAATGTATAAAATGCACCAAAAGTGCAACAACAGCCAAATTGTATGCTGACGCCAAATATGTACATATGTATCTACATATATACATATTTCTGATTGTCGTATTTACGTTTGTGCTACGCCGTACGTACATACATACATACATATGTACATATGTATGTGCATAGGCACTTGGGTGCATACCCTGCAAAAATCATTGGATTATATGCTCCATTTGCGGTAAATTGGAGTACTTTCTAAGTGACCACTAACATAGCCCAAACGACCGATTCATGTATCTGCATCGGTTCGTAGTTAGCCGAACATAACAAAAACCAAATTTTTATCGCGACGAAGACGATATGTGTATCCATACATAGCTACATAAACATAAACATTTGGTTTTTGTTGTTATGTTCGGCTAACTGTTAGGTACTCCATCAATTAATCCAATGTAGGTACTCCATGGATTAATATGATTGTTATGCGGGACTGGAGTATATACTCCATTGCAATGACATGCAATGTTAAATGGACCATATTTTTTGTATGAAATGTGGCAAGTTATGGAGTAATCGGTTGGTCCATAGCGAGCACTCCATGGATTAGCGAATGGAGTACTCGGAATTTTTGCAGGGTATGCATACATACATATGTATTATATGTACATATGCCCTGCAAAAATCATTGGATTATATGCTCCATTTGTGGTAGGTTGGAGTACCCTGCAAAAATCATTGGATTATATCATGATCCAATAATTCTATATGGTCGTAGCGGCTAAAAGAGAATAGGCGATTACCGTTGAACGGCCGTAGATAAAAATGTCAAAAACAGAAAAAATGCCAGCAAACATACATGCGAACACACAAGCTAGTTCCACGAATAACACGTGCAAGAGGGCAAAATCAAAACAAAACACGATAATTTGACAGCTTACTATTCCAAAAACAAAATAGCAATCAACTTGATTCGTGATTCAAACTATTTTCAAATCAAAGATAATTTTTATTTGTGATGCATTTCTCAAAAGAATCAAAAATACCCTCTGATTGGTGATTCAAACTGTTTTCAAATCAAAGATAAATTTGATTTGTGATTCTTTTCTCAAAAGAATCAAAAATACCCTTTGATTCGTGATTCAAACCATTTTCAAATCAAAGATAAATTTGATTTGTGATTCATTTCTCAAAAGAATCAAAATCTTTTTTGATTCTTGATTCAAAAAATATCTTTGATTCGAATCAATAATTTGATTCGAATCAAAAATTTATTTAGAATCAAAAATACTGAAGCATATCAGAGAAATTCAAGTACATTCTCGGTAACTTAAAACACAAAAATGTATAAAATGCACCAAAAGTGCAACAACAGCCAAATTGTATGCTGACGCCAAATATGTACATATGTATCTACATATATACATATTTCTGATTGTCGTATTTACGTTTGTGCTACGCCGTACGTACATACATACATACATATGTACATATGTATGTGCATAGGCACTTGGGTGCATACCCTGCAAAAATCATTGGATTATATGCTCCATTTGCGGTAAATTGGAGTACTTTCTAAGTGACCACTAACATAGCCCAAACGACCGATTCATGTATCTGCATCGGTTCGTAGTTAGCCGAACATAACAAAAACCAAATTTTTATCGCGACGAAGACGATATGTGTATCCATACATAGCTACATAAACATAAACATTTGGTTTTTGTTGTTATGTTCGGCTAACTGTTAGGTACTCCATCAATTAATCCAATGTAGGTACTCCATGGATTAATATGATTGTTATGCGGGACTGGAGTATATACTCCATTGCAATGACATGCAATGTTAAATGGACCATATTTTTTGTATGAAATGTGGCAAGTTATGGAGTAATCGGTTGGTCCATAGCGAGCACTCCATGGATTAGCGAATGGAGTACTCGGAATTTTTGCAGGGTATGCATACATACATATGTATTATATGTACATATGCCCTGCAAAAATCATTGGATTATATGCTCCATTTGTGGTAGGTTGGAGTACCCTGCAAAAATCATTGGATTATATCATGATCCAATAATTCTATATGGTCGTAGCGGCTAAAAGAGAATAGGCGATTACCGTTGAACGGCCGTAGATAAAAATGTCAAAAACAGAAAAAATGCCAGCAAACATACATGCGAACACACAAGCTAGTTCCACGAATAACACGTGCAAGAGGGCAAAATCAAAACAAAACACGATAATTTGACAGCTTACTATTCCAAAAACAAAATAGCAGTCCTCTGCTGCGTCCACCATTTTATTATTTCATCATGGATTATATGCTTCATTTGTGGTAAGTTGGAGTACTTTCAAAGTGACCAAAAAATATGCTCCTCTCTCGCAAGAAGCGATCAAAAAAAATCCAGTTTTTCCACTTGTGCGCGAAAAATAACAAAACAATATTTCTCCTTCCTTCCTTCCTTCCTTCCTTAATTGGCACGTAACCGTCTAGACGATTCTGGCGGAATCCAGTAGAGTGCGGCAATTGTTTCTGTTTCGTGCAGCATGGCGCCACTCACATGTGAGACAAACTGATCGCGAAAACTAACAAAGCATTCGCGAAAACAATTTATCACGAACATTTTTCAGCTACGTTGTAGGGAAGGATATACATACATACAAGCAGATTTTCGCAGTTGCCTTAGGGTGCGTTTATGTCGGAGCAATAGAAGAAAGAAAGATAGCTGTGCGTGATATACGCTTATCGGAATAGCGCTATTGAGTGTTTATGTCGGAGCAGTGATAAGAGCAATAGTAGCGAAGAGGTCAATAAGCGGAGGTAATAGCGCTGTTCGACCAAAGCATATAGCGCTATTGAGTGTTTATGTCGGAGCTAAGCTAGCAAAGAGTGGAATAGCGCTGTTATCTGCGTATATTGAAGCTATGGTACTAGATTTGTTCTAAGTGTATTGTGGTACTTAAATAAAAATTTTAGAGTAACCGAAAAGGAGAAGAGACGTTGTTATTTTACACATAATAAATATTTACATATATTTCTGCTCCACACATACTTATCTATATATTTAATTTTTTTAATTTGAAAGGTTATATAAAAATTATGTATAAAAAGTAATAAAACACATAAACAATGTCCCTCTTATTCATAAAAAATAAAATAGATTTATAAAATTTTCGAAATCGAAAAATTTTATGAAAATGTCACTTAAAAATTTTTAAAACCTATTTTATTTTTTATGCATGAAGTCGTATATATTTACTTACGTGTGGACTTCATTTCACATGCTACGGCCGTCCACAGTTTATCCAAGACAAGCCTATTGGGATGATTTGGATTTCTTTGATCCCACAAAGGTTGCCTTTTAAAAAAAAAAAAAATTGCACTGATGAAAGTTTCTGTGTCCATAATGAATAGCGCTAATCGACTAAAGAAAATCAATGAATTAATTTTCTTCGCTCTTATACTTTGATACGCGCTTATAGCGCGGCTCCGACATAAACAGAAGTACAGAACTCCCATTTACAATTTTCGTTGCTAGTATCCACTCTTTCTTCTATTGCTCCGACATAAACACTACACGCGTTTCCCATAAGGTATTTTCTCTGCTATGCACGGTAGGCAGGAAGCGACGATAGGTTGCATGAAAATGTCGAGAAAAAAGGAAAGTGGGGTTGTGTTATGTGATGTTTATAGATGGAACATCCGTTGAAATTAAAATCCGAGATAACATATGAAACATATAATAAGAAATTTCCACGTAGAGTTAACATTTTAGGAGTTATACGCAAATTAAAGTGGGTACTTTTTGTGTTATTTTATATTTCAGTGGTTATCCTTTAGGTCCTGTTCACATTGGATTTTTCCACTACAGGTGTCCATTTTTCTTTTTAATACCTTTTTTTGTATCCCTTAGCGACCAAATAATGTATTGAAATCGGAAAAATTTGGACGGTGGCGAATATTCGATTTCCTCAATATTTGATCCTTTCAAAAAAAACAAAAAATGTGGATATCCTTGAAAAAGGAGCAGCTCGGATTTTAATTTCAACGGATGTTTCATCTATAAACATCACATAACACAACCCCACTTTCCTTTTTTCTCGACATTTTCATGCAACCTATCGTCGCTTCCTGCCTACCGTGTATGATAATAGCGCTAATGTGGTGAATTTCTTTAGTCACCCACTGCTCCGACATAAACAGAAGTACAGAACTCCCATTTACAATTTTCGTTGCTAGTATCACTCTTTCTCTATTGCTTCGACATAAACACTATACGTGATTTCCGTAAGGTATTTTCTTTGCTATTATCTGTGGTGAGCTTAGCGCTTATCGCAGCTCCGACATAAACAGAAGTACAGAATTCCCGTTTACAATTTTCTTCGCTATCTTTCTTTCTTTCTTCTATTGCTCCGACATAAACGCACCCTTAGCCAGCCATTTGCGCGTACATATGTATGTATATTCCCACCAAAAAATTTAAGCCTTTTTAAGAATTAAAACCGCAGATTCTAAGGTCTGTGAAATCAGGCCTGAAAATTATAAAGGTAGCAAATTTGTATGGCGTAAGGCTTAAAATAAGGCTGATTTTCCTGTGTTGATGTCATCACGCCTTAAGGAGTACTCTCTCTCTGAGAGCACACCTTATTCCTAATGCTTATCCGCCATGCGAAATAAGGCCTAGATAATAAATAATGCCATGTTAAATGGACCATATTTTTTATATGAAATGTGGCAGGCTGAGGAGTACTCGGTTAGTCCATAGCGAGTACTCTATACACGCGTGCATGGAGTACTCGGCTTTTTTGCAGGGATTCTTTTGTATGCATACACCCAACCATAATTCATTCATCCTTTCATTCTTTTATTCGTTATATATATGTATGTAAGTATATACATACATATGTATGCGCAAGTGCTTGGCTAAAGCAACTGCGAAAATCTGCTTGCATTTCCTCCCATACAACGCAGACGTTTGTTGAAATTTTAGATTTTTTGCATTTCAACTGGCGGGGGTGGTGGGATCACGTACTAAAGTATTTTTTATATGAAATAAAGTTTTGATTCAAAATAATTTTTTGATTCGAATCAAAAGTTTGATTCGAATCAAAAATTTTATTCGAATCAAAAATTTGATTCGAATCAAAAATTTTATTCGAATCAAATATTTTATTCGAATCAAAAATTTGATTCGAATCAAAAATTTATTAAGAATCTTGATTCGAAATCAAGTTTGAATCAAGAATCAAAAAAGATTTTTGATTCTTTTGAGAAATGAATCACAAATCAATTTTATCTTTGATTTGAAAATAGTTTGAATCACGAATCAAAGGTTATTTCTGATTCTTTTGTGAAACGAATCACAAATAAAATTTATCTTTGATTTGAAAATAGTTTGAATCACGAATCAAAGGGTATTTCTGATTTTTTTTTGAAACGAATCACAAATAAAAATTATCTTTGATTTGAAAATATTTTAAATCAAGAATCAGAAAATATTTTTGATTAGTGATTCAGTCAAATCAAAATCACGCAACCCTGTTGCACAGTGGCACTTTTACTCAATTTAGACGTGAAAAATTAATAAAACGCTAAAAAGTGAATATTATTCGTTCAAATTGGATGTATTAGTAAATATAGGACTCCTGGAAATGAAATCAATAGTTTTCGTGCATATGTTCAAAAGAGACATAACTCAAAATTTTATGTTTTTAAAAAAATCGATATACGACTTTTTTTAAATGTTTTGATTTGAACAGGAGAAGTATTGTGGTTCGAAATAACTGAATAACTTCATCACTGATACATCTACGTACGCCTGCGGATTTTAGACAGCAAAGATATAATCGGATCTGAATAAACAGCAACGCATGCATCAGGTCTTCCATTCTTCTCGAGCGGATTTATCTCCTCTATTACGGGCCTCCAATGCTTTTTCCAACAGCATACCCATAGGCAGTGAAACGACTTTATAGTTGCATCGCCATAAATTAAAATTTTATGGACACTTGATGACATTGGATACCATGGATAATGAGTAACATAATTTATAGAAGCACTTTCGCAATACTAAGAAAACTTCTCGTGTGCCATAGGAAAGCCACTCGACATGCAGTTGAGGATAACACCAAAATGACGAATGTGTTCCTCATGTACACCAGTGGCGCTAATAGCTAAGCTATATACTCTTGAAAAAAAAAATGGCTTGATGTGTTACCATCACTGGTTGTGCCATAACCTTGTTTGGGCGTGTCTACCATGAGTTACATTAAACGCTTGATGCTACTTTGAGATTTTTGTTTTTCGATTTGGAATATGGCTTTATGTTCGTCGCTTATAACTTTCCAAACGCGAATGTTGAGGCGGTACCCGCTATTAAAAATACATTCTCTACATCTTATATAAGCACGCAAAGTGCATAAACCAAACTTACACAAAGATTCGTTAATCTCCCGGCCACAAACAACACTAAAGTCTTGCCATAAATCATTGTCAAGTGATATCATGACTAATGTGACCAATTTCTTCTTCTACCATAACAATTAAAGGCTGCAACGAAGTAATTTTCACTTTCTAAGTATTCCCAAAACCTTGTTTGTTGCAGATATAGTCCAAAACGGCTTTATCTTTTTTGTTTTGGTTGCGTTCTCCAACCTACACCTCATATAACTCTCCCCAGTTATCGACATTATTTCTCGCGGGGGCAGATCGGGGCAGAAGAATCCTAATGGAATATATGTAGGAATAAAAGGAGTTTACTAAAAATAAGGAATTATTTTAATGCGGCTTAATTCAAAACTTTGGCGAAGTTTTAGTTTCACTGTTTCTTATTTTTTATATACAAATAAAGGAACGCGTATTCACGACGCTATATCTGCACACTAAACGTATAAAAAAACTTGTAGATAGTTGCAAATAAGAGTCCACACTTTTTCCTACCCTAACCTAGTATATATTTTTAAATCTCACTGACAGAACTCTTCTTATTAAATTTTAAACTGACTCTTAATTATATGTGTACTCACAAAATATCACAGTTAAAATACACACTTTAACAGCTGATTACAGCGCGAAAAATGGGGTTAGAAAGGAACAAAAACCACCATTGTCCATAGTGATCATCTGCCATTCGAACTGCATACAAAAGTTTTGAAATTTTTACAACAACAAAATTGAATTATTCACGTCTAAATTGAGTAAAAATGCCACTGTGCGTTGGTCATAGGACTGATGGTATGGGGAAAGAGCTGACTGAGCTAATGCAGATGATTGCAGGCAGGGCCGTACCCAGGAATTTTTTTCGTGGGGGGTTTACATCGTAGATTTTTTTTTTTAGAAAATTATATAACCTATTTCGTGCACTAAATAAAACAATAAAAAAATTTGGTTTCTAAAGTGCTATTTAGGAGAATAATTTTTTTACAAAACTTGATTTTCAAATTAGGGTTTTTATAAGAAGTTTTAAAAATCAGGAAACTTTTATTCATTTAAGAATTAGACTGTTCTATTGCAAACACGATTAATACTTTATTGTTGGATATTTGATCCAAGTGAAAAAAAAAATATTTTATGCACGAAAAACTCGGTTAGATTACCCAACCATGTGGAAACGAAAACAGCTGTAAAAGTCCGCCCCAAGATTTTTAGCTTGTGTTGAGACTCTAACTTGTTTTTTTTGCAACTTTGTTATTTGACATCCGATTTTTAAAATTGATAGATATGTTATTATTTTAGTCTTTTGAGCAGGGTTTGAAATTATTTTCAACTTTTTTTCATTTCCATTGAATTTCATTTTCATTTGAAAATTAAAAAATAAACAGCGTTCTACTGTACAGCAACTGGTCAGGCTTAAGTTTCAAAAAATTATAGTCGACTGTTGCTGTATTGTGGAAATTTTTACAGCACTGTTGTTGTTGTGTTTTTTTTTTACTTTATGGGAACACAATCGAAATTGTAATGTACAAAAAAAAATTTTTAAAAAGCCGCACTGAAAACTAAAATTCTGTTTATCTGTGCTTTGCTGTCGACTGATCTGTTTGAAATTACACAGTAAAGCAACAGCACAAATAAACAAACAAATATATTCGACTGTTCTGTGCTTCGACTTCAGATATTTTCAGAGGGAATCGAAATTCAAAAGTTCTCAAAAAATTATGGTAACTTTCCCAGAACAGCAACAGCTTATTTTTTTGAGACTGTTGGTGTTATGTTGGCAAATAGTGCTTGGGAAGCTTTATATCTTCCTCTAATATCCTTTGATCTGTGAAGTTGTTTTCATATAGTTGGGTCACCTAGCCGAGTTTTTCGACCATAAAACATCCTTTTTGTTTCACTTGGAAAAAAATTGCCAAAAATAAAGAGTTCATCGAATCTTTTTAATATTAGGCTTAAAATGTTTGCAATAAAACAGAATAATTTTAAAAAGCATAAAACTTTCCTGATTTTTACAACTTCTTATAAAAACCCCAATAAAAACAAAATTTTTTCAATAATCGCAAAAAATCAATAAAATTTTGACTTTGAAAAGTTAGTACTGAAAATAGGTGAAATCGGACTATAACAACGCACACAAAATGTTATAATCCAGACACTAATAAAACCGAGTAATGAACTTTCAGTCATGCAATGATTTTATTCAGTTATAAGGAAATATGCTAAAATTTTAGAAAATGTATGTAACATAATTTAATTTATAAGTGGTATGTCGTTAGAAGCGTACTTTAATTATCTTTCGAACGGAGTAGATACGGTTTGCGGGTATTTGTAACTTCAGCGAAAAGAATTTTTTTATTGAAGTTGTAACCAAAAAAACCCAAAATTACGTCATCTCAAAACCCTAACCATAAAAAAATGGGTTTGACCTCTGCAGGTTCATGCCAGCCCTCCCCTATACCTGAAATTCTTGGTATTTTCTCAAATTAATTATTTGTAAACTAGTGTTTTCAACATATAGCTTTGAATATGATAGAAGTAAAATATATCTACCAGAATTTCGTGGGGGGTTCAAACACCCAACCCCCCCTCCCCCTAAATACGGCCTTGATTGCAGGTATTGTGAGTATGATGAAGTGTTGACTTGTTGTTGTAGTTGTTGTTGCAGCAGTTGATTATGGTGAAGTTGTTGATGATGATGGAGATTATGGTTGTTTTGTTTTTGGTTGTCCTTCTGCTGCTGCTTCTGCTGTTTTATCGACCAATGCAGTTTTTGCTGCGGTTGTTGTTGTTAGTTTTGTTGCTTTTTGATTGCTTGTTGTGAACAGTGTTGCCGTTGCTGTAACTGCCGCCCAGCCGGATGTTTCTGCTGCTCCAGTAGTGACGGCAGCTGTGTTTGCTCTGGTTTGAGTGGCGTCAATGGCAACAAATTTTTAACCCTATTACCTACGCTCTGCTCTACTTTGTTTTGCTGCTGCTGCTATTGTTGCAATGGCGACAATGGTGGGGAAGGTAAGTGGACGTAATGTGGATTGAGACTATTTAGACTAAGAGCTGGCTACGAAAATAAAAAATTATAAGGTGCAGTAAAATTGATGATATAAATACCTTCCTTACTAGTTGAGAATCTCGTAGCGTTGCCGCCAGAAGTCGTTCCCGGGGAGGGATGCATGGGCGTGCGTTCAAACGTGTAAATTTTTATTGAAAATAAAATCATAAGGTGCAGTTCTGAAATTTAGGGGGGTTACAGTTTTTAACTCTAGAAATAAGGTAACATTGTTGCCAGAACTGTAGGTCGGGGATAAAGCGTTGCCAGAAGTCGGCAAAGTTGTAAAATTTTTCTTTAAAATTTAATGATAAGGTGCAATTCTGAAATTTGGAGGGGTTATAGTTTTTAACTCTAGAAATAAGGTAAAATTATTGCCAGAACTCTAGGTAGGGGATAAAGCGTTGCCAGAAGTCGATAAGGTGCAATTCTGGCGATTTTGTTTTAACGTCACTGAATGCTTAAATAAACTTAATGCCGATTGCCAGAAGAGTAATTGAAGGCTAAGTATAGAAAAAACTATTATATTAGTAGATAGTCGATTATACAACTAAAAATACACTTTCAAAATTAAAATAAGAAGGTGCAGTTTTGGCTATTCGCTCTTTTTATTACTTATACACTAGTGAAGCTGTGCATTAATAGACAGAAATCAACTTGATGGTTAATTGCATGAAAAAAAAGAAAATATTGTCAGAAATTGGTAATACAGAAAAAAATGTTTGCTTTTAAATTAATTTTAGGCAGGTTTGGCCACTTATGTGTACTTTTTAATTATAAAGATATAAGGATTAGAAGAGTGGAAGGGTAAGTTGAAATAATTATAAAAATATTTTTACTTATTTTATTTAACACATTAAGGGCCGTTTTTTTCGTGTAACCTTTAAAATTTATCTTAACTTTAAAGTCAAATTTTGTATTGAAAAAAATATTTAAAGGGATGATAAACCTTAAAGTTAAGATGAGAAAATGGCCCTAAAAATAATATAATTATAAAAGTAAAGTTTCTTCAACATTCGCAATCTGTTTCATCATTTTCATCGTCATCGCTGGAATTGTCAATATCTGAGTTATCAACTGAAAAAAAAATATTTTCATAAATAATTGGTGTATAACAAAACGTATGCATAATGTAATGATTGAATAATTTACCTTCAGATTCTTCACTATCTATTATGACATCTTTAACTGTTGACGGCAATTGCGGGCCCTCAAACCATTAAATTCGTACGTGCTTTGTCCATCAAATTTTTCTATCCAGCCGCAATCAGTCGGTTCAAGATCTGTTGGAACTGATAGATTAGCATTTCTCCAGATATTTGCGATATATCTCGCTCTATCAAATTGTTGTCGTAGTTGAGATTGGCAAGGAGGCAAACTTGGTGCGTCGAAATTTTTATTGGATTTTTTTCAAGTCACTGTAAACAACACAAATGATGGTCGTACACCACGTTCTGAGTACGATTATACTAAAAAATGTCAGACTTTCCAATGGAAATTTCAGATTTCACCTGGCAACACTTTTTCATTGTTAGGCTAAAAATATATCGAGTAGCCCTCGTAATCTTTAATGGATGGTTGACAATATCGATCAAAAATAAGATGAATGCTTGATGCATTATTATGGGTAATCATCTGTAAAATTTTTTTCGAAACACCGTCAAATGTTTTAGGACAATTCCAGCGGTGACGATGAAAATGATGAAACAGATTGCGAATGTTAAAGAAACTTTACTTTTATAATTATATTATTTTTAGGGCCATTTTCTCATCTTACCTTTAAGGTTTATCATCCCTTTAAATATTTTTTTCAATACAAAATTTGGCTTTAAAGTCAAGATAAATTTTAAAGGTTACATGAAAAAACGGCCCTTAATGTGTTAAATAAAAATAAGTAAAAATATTTTTATAATTATTTCATATTATTTTATTATTAAATAAAATAAAATATAACAAAACAAAATAAAGTAAAATATAAAATAACATTAAATAAAATAATATAGAATAAAATAAAATAAACAAAACAAAAATAAACCAAAAATTCTTAAATGAGTGCTCCAGGCACTCATTCTACCAATAGTACGTTGAAGAATAATGCGTACTTCACATTGAGGTACAGTTCAAATGAAAACAACCTAAAGGTCTCTAAAGATAACACAAGCGATCAAGCACGAGCACGATCTTGTTCTCCAGCCATCCCAGGCAATATTGCACAATTTCCCCCCATTCAACCCTCAGGGAATATAATTCTATCCACAGCTGCTACTAACAAAACGAGCAGTGAAATGCATAAAGTGGGCGAAAAGGTTCAGACCGGAATGGACCGCTATATATTAGTAAAAAGAAAGCGGTCCCCGGAGAAAAGTGATAAGCCTAATAAGGTTTTAAAAGGTTCCATGATGAAAGAACCATCTAAAGATGTAGCACTGGCCAACAACAAATTTGGCCTCCTTGCCCAAAATGAAGAGAAGACTCCTGAACTACCACAAAAAAAATCCAAACCTCCACCAATTTATCTGAGAGAACCAAGTTCTGGTATACTTGTAAATAAATTGATAGCATTAATAGGGGAAAAGAACTTCCATATTGTACCTCTTAAAAGGGGAAATATCCAGGAAGTGAAAATCCAAACTTACGGCGAGGAATACTTCCGAAAAGTAACTAAAGATTTTGAAAATAGCAAAAGGTCATTTTATACATTCCAATTAAAGAGTAGCCGCGGCTTGTCAGTTGTGTTGAAAGGAATAGAAAGTTCCGTGAATCCCATTGAAATTGAGAATGCTTTAAAAGAAGAAGGATTTAAGGTACGATATGTACACAATATAAAAAATAAATCGAACATACCACAACCAATGTTTCGTGTAGAAATAGAGCCCGAGTTCCAACTCTTAAAGAAGGGAGATGTACATCCCATATACAACCTACGGTACCTTCTGCACCGTCGTATCTCGGTGGAAGAACCACACAAACGGGTGGGCCCTGTACAATGCCACAACTGTCAGGAGTTTGGGCACACTAAGCGGTACTGTACCTTGCCTAGTGTTTGCGTTATCTGTGGGGATTTACATACCTCCAAGGATTGTGTGAAACCAAGAGACAACTCACAATTAAAGAAATGTAGTAATTGCGGAGAAAATCACACTGCAAATTACAGAGGCTGCTCGGTGTATACTTCCTTAAAGGAAAAGGGTACTAAGAAAACCACTAGCGCCGCCTTGACTCCAAAGCCCCAACAAGTTCCAAAACCCGAAAATGTTCCAAATGCGGTCAATAGTAATGTTCGTCAGAACCATTTCAGGACATATTCCCAAGCCCTCAAAGGTATAGCGGAGCCTGAAACGCAGGAGACTCCCACTCCATCTACAAACCTGGAAAAAACTTTAAACAGTTTTGTGCAAATGATGCAAGATCACATGAAATCAATGCAAAATATGATGCAAGAATTAATTAGAAACCAAAACCTCCTATTACAAACAATCTTAACAAGACCATGAATTCACTCAATATAGGTTTTTGGAATGCTAACGGCCTAAGCCAACACCGGAACGAACTCCAAATATTTCTAGAAAGACAGCAGATAGACATAATGCTAATCTCTGAAACTCATTTGACGGCCTTTAATAATTTTAGTATTGACGGCTTTGCGTTCTACGACACCAAGCACCCCGAAGGTAAAGCTAGAGGTGGAACTGGAATACTTATTAGAAAACGGATTAAGCATCATCTACTGGGAAAATATTGCAGGAATTATATACACTCAACATCAGTGCACGTAGAAGATAGCTCTGGTGGGCTCACTGTAACTGCAATATACTGTCCTCCCCGTTTCAATATAACAGAATCCCAATTTACTGAATTCTTTACCAAGTTGGGCCCACGGTTTCTTGCAGCGGGTGATTATAACGCTAAACATACATTTTGGGGCTCCAGACTGATAACACCAAAGGGAAGAAACCTATTCAAAGCAATTTTAAGCAATGACCTAGACATTATTTCCCGACCTAATAGATTTTGGTGTAACTCGTGGAATCGAAAGACAATTAATTAAGATAAAATCGGCTTTCGATCTATCATCTGATCACTCTCCTTGTGTTACCACTATTGATATAATCCCATCTTACAACGAATTTAATTCGAGCTTAACCAATAAATTTACAAACTGGCTTAAGTACAAAAAATTTATCAGTTCTCATACCAACTTAAATACAAGCCTTAAATCAGCAGCCGAAGTAGACTCTGCGATTACTGACTTCACAAATGTCCTTCAAGTAGCAGCAAAAGTGTCAACGCACCCACAGCCTAACACTACCCAGAGGTGTCCCTAATTATTTCAAAGGAAACGATATCACCGATCTCATTCACAAGAAAAGGCAAATTAGGAAAGACTGGCAGAGGTTACGCTCTCCAACTTTGAAATACGAACTGAAAAAATGCACGAAAGAGCTTCAGATGCTATTGCAGGATAAAAAAGAAGCAGATTTCCAAAACAGAATTAAGTCCTTGACAGCTACATCTTCTACAGACTACTCACTGTGGCGGTCACTGAAAAATTTTAAAAGGCCAGTGTTGCAGGACCCTCCAGTACGAATCGAAAACGGTGACTTTGCTCGAAGTGACCAGGAAAAAGGAACCGCATTTGCAGCCCAACTTTCGAGGGTATTTACTCCTAATCCAGGGAGCAATTTCCTCCCAGAACATGCCCTTCGCTTACCAACAGTCTCTCTCCAATTCAACATAAATGACCTGAATAATGTTATCTGTAACGACATCCAGAATAATAAGGCACCCGGACACGACAGAATAACCGGTGAAATGGTAAAACAACTCCCTCCAGTTGCTACCAAGTTATTATTATACGTTTTCAATAGTCTCCTGCGACTAAACTACTTTCCTGAATCTTGGAAACTTTCCGAAATCATTATGATTCCAAAACCAGGCAAAAACCCAACCCTGTTAAACTCTTACAGGCCAATTAGCTTAATTTCAATATTTTCCAAACTATTTGAAAAGTTGTTGCTGAAAAAAATGCAGCCCATCCTAGACACACACGGGACTATACCAAGTCACCAATTCGGGTTTAGGGAAAAACATGGTACGATAGAGCAAGTGCATAGAATAGTAACTCAAATACGGTCGGCTTTTGAAACCAAAAAGTATTGCACTGCACTGTTCTTAGACGTAGCACAAGCTTTCGACAAGGTATGGCTAGAGGGACTATTATTTAAAATAAGACGTACATTTCCGTACAATATATGCCTTATTTTAGAGAACTTTCTGACGGGAAGAAAGTTTCGAGTAAGGCAAAAAAGTTATACCACTGAAAGCTATCCAATCTTCGCCGGAGTTCCACAAGGTAGTGTTTTGGGACCCATTCTATATTTAATATTCACAAGTGACTTGCCCACTAATGAAAATCTAGTTACTTCAACATTTGCGGATGACACAGCAATACTTAGTGTACACTCAAATCCCTCAACGGCTGCCAGACGGTTGCAAAGCCATCTAAGAAGTGTAGAACAATGGCTTTCAGATTGGAGAATTAAAGTCAATGAATCTAAGTGTGTACAAGTCACTTTTACTCTAAAAAAAGATACCTGCCCCTCTGCCTCAATTAATGGCAAAATAGTAACCCAAAAAGATTACGTCACCTACCTTGGTGTTACCTTAGATAGAAGGCTTACTTGGAAATATCATATTGATAATAAAATAATGCAAGCAAAGCTGAAAATAAGCAATTTACAATGGATCATTGGTCCAAAATCTAAATTAAGCCTAGACAACAAAATACTTTTATTTAATATGGTGATAAAACCATCCTGGATATATGGAATACAGCTTTGGGTTTCAGCATCCAAATCCAGTCTAGAAAGAATACAAAGGCTACAATCTAAGACATTAAGATCAATATGCCGGGCGCCTTGGTACGTGAAAAATTCCGCTATACACAGGGATCTAAAGATTAACACAGTTGTTGAAGAAGTAAGAAATATACAAACTAACTACGCCACAAGACTAGGCAATCATCCAAACATACTGGCTAAAAGTCTGTTAGAACAGAGATACCCCAGGCGGTTAAAGAGAAAGGATATCAAGCTAAATTGTGACCAAGGATAGAGCAACTAAAATTAAAACTTCGAAGAGCCTATCCTATTAGGTCATAAAACCTCCAAAAAGCAGCTTACTGAAATTCCTTCCATTCAGAAAGCTACAACAGCATTTACTAATACACATGTATAACATATGTATGATTGTGTTCCGGACGAGCCTATCCCATTAGGCCATAAAAATTCCTAAGTTCATACACGCAGCTTATTGGAATTCCTTCCAATACGAAACTGCAACAGCACTTCCTAATGCAACACACGATTGTGTCATCGATAAACCTGTCCTGTCAGGCCGTACGAACTTTTAATACTATACAATCAGCTGCTTGGAATTCCACTCCATTCCGACGGCAAAAATACATAAATAATGAAAGTGAATAACATAATGAACGAATATGAAATAAAATTACATACATACATACATATAACATACTCTAAGAAAAACAAAAATATTCCCATATACATAATAAATGTATTCATAAGTATTTATTTTATGTCAAATAAAATTGCTTTTCATCCAAATGTTATTTGAAGCAGTGGCAACGAATAACGTCATTTTATACTAGGTTAAGATTTTATAAAAATTGTCATATTCTCCAAGAATGATACAATAAAAACTATATCCGAAAAAAAAAAAAAAAAAAAAAAAAAATTATTTCAACTTACCCTTCCACTCTTCTAATCCTTATATCTTTATAATTAACAAGTAAGGAAGCCTAAGTTCGAGTGGAATCGAACATTAGATACTCAGCTGTATGCTTTCATTGTTTGCTTGCGTTTGATGGAAACACGGTGTATTTTATATAAAGCGAGTGCTGCATAAAGTTGGCGTAGCCACGCCCATTTTCTAAATTTTTATCAATCATCCAACTAAGCATATGAATATTATTTTTTGTGCAAAATTTCATCCCTTTATGACTTTTAGTTACAAAGATGTCATGTTACAAATTCCCAAAGGGTGTTCCAGAAATATCTTTGTTAAAAAGTAGGCGTGGTCATAAACCTATTTCAATAAATTTTTGCGTGTCTATTAACACAAGTTATAAAAGTGTATAAACCAAGCCTCGTCAAAATATCTCAATTATTTGTCGAGTTATAGGCTAAGAAATCTCGTATGTTCCTGTTTCTAAAAGGAGGCGGTGCCACGCCCATTTTCCAAAATTTTTTGGTTTTTTGTTTTTTGTCCAGAGTTGGACTACTGCCATAAAATTTCAATGATATATCTTTATATTTGACAGAGATATCTCTTAAAATGTTTTTATTAGGTCACTTTATAATACCGATATATAAAAGTGGGCGTGGTCGTCAACCGATTTTGGCAATTTTTTGTCCGAATATTTGCCTAAGCAAGTATATGACGCCTACCAAATTTCATCGATATATCTACAACGGCTTCTGAGTTATGACTCATAAAACTTTCAATGTTTGCCCCTTAATAAGTGGGTGTGGTACCGCCCATTTTCCAAAATTTCACTATATTTCTTCATAAGGGCCTGAGCTCAATACGTGTGTGAAATTTTATCACTCTAGCTCTATTAGTGACTGAGATACAAAGTTTCCAATTTTTACTATATAGGGGAAGTGGGCGTGGTCATGGTCCGATTTCGCCCATTTTCAATACCAACCGTCCCAGTCTTAATACCAACTTACATTTCAAATTTCATCAAAATATCTCAATTTTTGCGCGAGTTATCGTGCGCACAGACGGACAGACGGGCGGACATGGCTCAATCGATTTCTCTTTTCACCCTGATCATTTTGATATATATAAGTTTATATCTATCTCGATTATTTAATTCTGTTACAATCCACCGTTATGAAATCACAACTATAATACTCTGTGTACTAGTACAGCTGAGTATAAAAAGTACACATAAGTGGCCAAACCTGCCTAAAATTAATTTAAAAGCAAACATTTTTTTCTGTATTACCAATTTCTGACAATATTTTCTTCTTTTCATGCAATTAACCATCAAGTTGATTTCTGTCTATTAATGCACAGCTTCACTAGTGTATAAGTAATAAAAAGAGCGAATAGCCAAAACTTCACCTTATTATTTTAATTTTGAAAGTGTATTTTTAGTTGTATAATCGACTATCTACTAATATAATAGTTTTTTCTATACTTAGCCTTCAATTACTCTTCTGGCAATCGACATTAAGTTTTTTTAAGCATTCTTCTTCTTCTTGATTGGCGCTTAACCGTCTAGACGATTCTGGCCGAGTCCAATAGAGCGCGCCAATTGCTTCTGTTTCGTGCAGCATGGCGCCACTTGGGAACACCTAGGGAGGCAGCATCGCTGTCCACCTGATTTTCCCAACGCAGTGGAGGTCTCCCTTTTCTTTTGCGTTCAGCGGGTTTCGATAGAAATGCTTTCTTGGCCGGAGCGCCTTCGTCCATTCTCACGACATGACCTGCCCAACGCAGCCGCTGGATCTTTATTCGCTGAACAATGTCGATGTCTGTGTAAAGCTCGTACAGCTCATCGTTAAATCTCCGTCGATACTCGCCCACGCCAACGCGCAAAGGTCCATAAATCTTACGAAGAACTTTTCTCTCGAATACTCCAAGTGCCATCTCATCTGATTTTGAAATTGTCCATGCTTCTGCGCCGTACATGAGGACTGGAACGATGAGCGTCCTGTAGAGTGTGATTTTTGTTTGTCGAGAGAGGACCTTACTTTTCAGTTGCCTACTTAGTCCGAAGTAGCATTTATTGGCAAGCGTGATTCTTCGTTGGATCTCCGTGCTGAAATCATTCTTGGTGTTAATGCTGGTTCCCAGATAGACGAAGTCCTTAACAGTTTCGAATTTGTAGCTATCAACATTGACGTGGCTGCCAAGGCGTGCTGTTTCTTTGTGTGATGACAGGAGGTACTTCGTCTTGTCCTCCTTGACCGCCAAACCCATTTTCTTAGCCTCTTTATCCAGCTTGGAGAAGGCAGAACATACGGCGCGCGTGTTAGTGCCAATGATGTCGATGTCATCGGCGTACGCCAGCAGTTGCACACTCTTGTGATATAAGATGCTTCCTGTATGGTTAAGTTCTGCAGCTCATATTATCTTTTCCAGCATCAAATTGAAGAAGTCGCACGAAAGAGAGTCACCTTGTCTGAAACCTCGTTTGGTCTCGAACGGCTCGGAGAGGTCCTTCCCAATTCTGACGGAGCTGGTGGTGTCAGTCAACGTCATTTGGCATAGCCGTATAAGTTTAGCAGGGAAACCAAATTCAGACATTGCGGCATACAGGCAATTCCTATTCGTGCTATCAAAAGCGGCTTTAAAATCGACAAAGAGATGGTGTGTGTCGGATCCTTTTTCGTGGGTTTTTTCCAGTATTTGTCGTATTGTGAAGATCTGGTCGATGGTAGATTTACCAGGTCTGAAGCCACACTGATAAGGTCCAATCAGATTGTTGACGATAGGCTTCAGTCTTTCGCACAATACACTTGCTAAGACCTTATATGCGATATTCAGGAGGCTTATCCCACGATAATTGGCGCGTACTGTGGAGTCTCCTTTTTTGTGGATTGGGCAGAGCACACTTCAGTTCCAATCGTCGGGCATGCGCTCGTCCGACCATATTCTGCATAGGAGTTGATGCATGCTCCTTATCAACTCTTCGCCACCATGTTTGAATAGCTCGGCTGGCAAGCCGTCAGCGCTCGGGGCCTTGTTATTCTTAAGCCTAGATACTGCTATTCGCACTTCGTCATGATCAGGTGGTGGAACATGCCTACCATCATCTGCTATTGGGGATTCGGGTCGTACATCTTCTCCTTCCGCACTTTCACTGTTGCCATTATCTAGCAAGGAGGAGAAGTGATCCCTCCACAACTTAAGTATGCTCTGGACATCAGTTACCAGATCACCGTTATCATTCCGGCAGGAATTTGCCCCGGTCTTGAAACCTTCAGTCATCCGCCTGATTTTTTGATAGAATTTTCGAGCATCGTTCCTACCCGCCAGCATCTCAAGCTCTTCACACTCGCGCCTTTCAGCCTCCCTTTTCTTCTTTCGAAAAAGGCGCCTCTCTTCCCTCTTCGCCGTTCGATAACGCTCCCATACGCTTCGCGTTGCGCCCGCACACAATGTAGCCCTGTAGGCGGCGTTCTTTCTTTCCGAGGCATCGCGACATTCCTTGTCGTACCAGGTGTTTTTGTGGGCTCGCTTGTATCCTATAGATTCCTCAGCGGCGATACGAAGTGAACGAGCGATGTGTTCCCAATCCTCAGATACATCGTTTGGTGAAGGGTTGCTCTCAGAGAGCAGGAGTGAGAGCCGAGTGGTGTATTGATTGGCTGTCTGCGTCATGTGCAGCCTTTCGACTTCAAACTTTCCTTGCTGTCCTGCTGGCACATTCTTTGCTGCACAGAGGCGGGTGCGTACCTTGGCTGCTACAAGATAGTGGTCGGAGTCGACATTGGGACCACGGATTGTGCGCACATCTAGGATGCTGGAGCTGTGTCTTCGATCATGACGTGATCAATTTGATTTCGCGTTTTTCGATCAGGAGACAGCCACGTGGCTTGGTGTATTTTTTTGTGCTGGAATCTGGTACTGCTAATGACCATGTTTCGTGACCCGGCGAAGTCGATCAGCCTCGTCCCATTGGGACTGGTTACGTCGTGGAGACTGAATTTTCCGACTGTGCTGCCAAAGATACCTTCCTTACCTACCCTGGCATTAAAATCGCCAAGCACAATCTTAATGTCGTGACGGGGGCAGCGGTCGTAGGTATGCTCTAACTGCTCATAGAAAGTGTCTTTGATCGCATCGTCCTTCTCTTCCGTCGGGGCGTGGGCGCAGATGAGAGATATGTTGAAAAATCTCGCTTTAATGCGGATGGTGGCTAGACGCTCGTTCACTGGCGTGAACGACAGTACTCGGCGGCTGAGTCTCTTTCCCACCACAAAACCAACACCAAATATACGCTCCTCTGCATGTCCACTGTAATATATATCGCAAGGCCCACATTTCTTCTTGCCTTGCCCCTTCCACCGCATCTCTTGTATGGCGGTGATGTCAGCTTTCACTCTTTCGAGGACATAAACCAGCTGGGCAGAGGCACCTTCCCAATTAAGGGTCCGGACGTTCCAGGTGCTTACTCAAATCATAGTCCTTTAAACGTTTGCCGTGGTTGTCATCAGAAAGGGGTGGTCTCATCCGAGGCTTTGTTGTTGTTTTCATTGGATAGGATTTTTACGTGGTGGGTCCCAAGCCCGACGCACAACCCGCCCTGCGGGAGTTGTATATTGTTACACGTTTATATAGCGAGCCGCTTGCTCCAAGACAGACGCCCGCTCGCAGCCGCACCTTCTGGTGAACAGACGCTGCAGTTATTCCCCTCAACAAGCCCTTAAACCGAATATGTCGGAGTGGCCTTGTCGAGTTGTCGCCTTTTTTAAGCATTCAGTAACGTTAAAACAAAATCGCCAGAATTGCACCTTATCATCAATTTTGCCGACTTCTGGCAACGCTTTATCCCCGACCTAGAGTTCTGGCAATAATTTTACCTTATTTCTAGAGTTAAAAACTATAACCCCCCCCAAAGTTCAGAACTGCACCTTATCATTAAATTTTAAAGAAAAATTTTACCACTTTGCCGACTTCTGGCAACGCTTTATCCCCGACCTACAGTTCTGGCAACAATGTTACCTTATTTCTAGAGTTAAAAACTGTAACCCCCCTAAATTTCAGAACTGCACCTTATGATTTTATTTTCAATAAAAATTTACACGTTTGAACGCACGCCCATGCATCCCTCCCCGGGAACGACTTCTGGCGGCAACGCTACGAGATTCTCAACTAGTAAGGAAGGTATTTATATCATCACTTTTACTGCACCTTATCATTTTTTATTTTCGTAGCCAGCTCTCCGTCTAATTGTAGACGCTACTTAAGCGTGGCTCCAAACGAATATATGGTACACGTTCATAAATCGTATAACGGGTCTGCGGATTCAATTGGTATAAATATCGATCACACTGCGGTAGTGAAGGGAGTGACGCTTTGCGGGCAACGTTTTCGTTGAAGAAACTACGGAGTGGCAGATTTGAGCGTGCGAGGAGCTCGTATGACGAATATTGTATGACTGTTGATGTTGTAGCGGCCACTTTCAGCTGAAGCGGCGTGATGATGATGTTTCGTATCGTTGATCCACACGACGATGGATATATATGTATATGCCTCCTGGCAGGATCGCCAAAAATATTATGAATATTTTTAAATAAAATAATAAATATTGAAATACAAAATTTTCACATCAAACAAAATATTAAAACAAAGAAAACATAATTTCAAACAACAAATAAAGTACATTATAAACAAGTACATATTTTTAAATTACAAAAATATCTTAATGTTTATCACTACACGGAGCCTTGGCCTCCGCAGACCACCTAACATTGACCACTTGGAGTGGAACGTATACGCACATGAGCTCGGCCTCCTGCATCCGTTACGGATAAGTACAGGAGTTCAGCCTCCTGCAACCGTCATAGCGCGTGGCGCGAAACCACTTATCATAGACTAATTCGACTAATTGATCACTTCGTTTGGAACGGATTCGTACAGGAGCTCGGCCTCCTGCATCCATCATCATGTGGTGCGTAACACATTCTTCCGCAGACCGCGAATGTAAGTGGTAATAAATAACTATGTATGGTTATCATTTTATAAATAAACTAGCTGTACCCGGCCAAGCTTTGCTTTGGCCCACTTCCTATTATCGGCATTAGAAGCGAAAAACGGCACACTTTAAAATATCTTGGAAGTATCTAGATAAAGAAATTACCTCGGGCTGCAGAGCTCAGCACAATTCAGATAAGTTTAAAAAAAGTGAAGGAAAAAATTGATATTTTCAAAAGTTTGCCCTCTTCATGTTCTTATCCCATTTTTCTTCGTATTAGTCTCCAACTGCCTTTCCCTCTACTTTTCTCTTTCTCTTTCCCTTTCCATTTATCTTTCCTTTCATTTCCGTTTCCTTTTTCCTTTCCCATCACATTTCCGCTTCCCTTTCTCTACCGCTCTCTCTTACCTCTCCTTTTCTGTCTTTCTCCTTTTTCCCCCCCTTATTCCTTCTCTAATTCCCTGTCTTACTGTCTCTCTCCCCATCCTCTTCATTCCATTTTTATTATATTCTCCCTCTCCTTTTCCGTCCCTTTGCCCTTGCCTTTCCCAGTCTCATTACTCTTCCCCTTTACCTAGGGAATTGGGTTTTAGCATAACATACCCTGCATTCCACTTCTCATTTGATACCATCATTACTTAAAAATATTCCGTGGCGTCCGAATCGTCTCTTTTACCCATAATTGGGTATCGGGACTAAGAATCACTATGAAAATATCTCTATATAGCAGATCCGGTCAACACTTTCATTTTATATCAGTATTGTTCAGAAGCATCCCGGGCTCATCCGGGTCCACTTATTGACCCCCATAATGGGTACGGTATCTGGAGACTTGACCAAGAAATCGTAATGGGTACGGCCCTACATGAGAGTCCGCTCAACACCTTTCATTTGGTACCAATATCCCTAAGATATATCCCGGTGTTATCCGGGTCCACATATTGACCTATACCTTGGGATCCCACCCAGGAATCGTCATGCGCCGTGATTAAATAACAATATCGCTGAGAAATTATCCGGGGCCATCAGGATCCACATTTTGACCCACATCTGGGGACCTGACCTAGGAATCATAATGAGTTCATCTCTATGTAAAAGCCCTGCCTTTCAGTTGACATCAATATCGTTCAGAAATTTTCCGGGGCCATCCGGGTTCACGTTGTGACCTATATCTGGAAGTCTTCATCAAGACTTTTCATTTGATACCAATATCGCTCAGAAACATTAGAGGATCACCCGGTCCACGTTTTGACCCATATCTGGAGACCCGATCTAGGAATCACAATGAGTACTATTCTATGTAAATTCTCTGCTCAATACCTTTCATTTGATACCAATATCGCTCAAAACCATCCGAGGATCATCCGGGTTCACGTTGTGACCTATATCTAGAGACCCGGGCTAGGCATCACAATTATAATAGTTCTGTGCTGAAGTCCTCATCAAGACTTTTCATTTGATACCAATATCGCTCAGAAACATTCGAGGGTCACCCGGGTCCACGTTTGACCCATATCTGGAGACCCGACCTAGGAATCACAGTGAGTACTATTCTATGTAAATTCTCTGCTCAATACCTTTCATTTGATACCAATATCGCTCGGAAACATTCGAGGGTCATCCGGGTCCATGTTTTGACCCATATCTGGAGACCCGACCTAGGAATCAGAATGAGTACTATTCTATGTAAATTCTCTGCTCAATACCTTTCATTTGATACCAATATCGTCCAAAAATATTTAGGGAAAAGCCGGATCCACGTTTTGACCTTTTGACCTATATCTCGGGAACCGACTTCCGAATTTGAAAAAAATATGTATATAAACCATCTAGGGCAAGGTACTAAGCTTTTGTGTAAATTTGGTCAAAATCCCTCCACGCGTTTGGGCGAAAGCCGGCGACAAAGAAATTGGCTTGATTTATATATATATATATATAGATAAATGGGCGAAGCCTTTTAAGGCTGACTTAGGGCATTAGCGCGAGCATTACGGACTTAGAGCTTGGTGCTCAACCCACCTCCCGACGGTAGCTTGACGGTAGTACCGGGGGGTTCCGTACGATGACAGTAGGAGGTTTAGTTCGGGTTAGAGTCCCACACTGACGGGGTAAAGGCTTTCGATGCTTCCTCCTCATAAAAACAAAAAAAAAATGTTGGCGAGCATGTTCGTCGTCTGTGGCCAGCTTTGTGGTAACTATCCTACGAAGAACGAAAAAATAGCAACCGCAGAGGCCATTATTACCCTTTTTCTGATGGAAGTGCATTTGGAGGCATTGTGAGTATCCATTTTTAATTAATGTATATATGTACATTAAGGTGGAGTGAACACTTGTGGAGATTTTTGTTTGTTTTTTTTTTTTTTTTTTGAACGTACCAGCAATGAAAAGTTGCCTTTATACGAGTTAATGAACCCCACAAAATTTTATGGCGATAGGATGACGTTTTGAACTGCCCCCAGCCCCTCAAAGTTGAAAGCAATAAGCACGATCTGGTAGAAATATGAAATTTTGAAAATTATAAAATCAAAAAACGAAGTATGAGGATTGATAAACGAGGCTAAGCTGAGTATTAAAGTGATTTTTTTTTTCTTTTTGGAAACAACAACAAGAAAAGTTATTAAAGGTCAAAGTTTATGTTATGCATTTTTTAAATTGCAATCACTTAAATCATTGATTCCACTATATCTGTAGAATCACTAAGTTTGTATATCGAAAGAAGTCAGATAAAAGATTCCAAATATTTTTTGAAGGTAGTATGTTGTCGATTTAAAAGATGAAAAATAAATAGTAATTAATAAAATTATTTTAAGGAAATGAGGAAGCAAATTTGGCCATCATAGCGGCAATATCGTGCCCAGGTGTAACTGTTAGGTACTCCATCAATTAATCCAATGTAGGTACTCCATGGATTAATTTGACTGTTATGCGGGACTGGAGTATATACTCCATTGCAATGACATGCAATGTTAAATGGACCATATTTTTTGTATGAAATGTGGCAAGTTATGGAGTACTCGGTTGGTCCATAGCGAGCACTCCTTGGATTTTTGCAGGGGAATGAAATGTATGCATACAAACACATGTATGTAGTTATGTATGTATACACATAACATCGTCGTCGCGATAAACATTTAGGTGATTCACAAAGTGTCATAAAGTCATATGTCATATTAAAAGATTGTACGGAAATAGTTATAAAAGACTTTTTCGAAGCCCTGTGAAGTAAACAAAAACAGCTGATCAAATACGACGAACCAAAAACATATCGTTAACTTATTATCGTTAATTTATTTAGTACACATATAGCCTAGAATGCAACAACAAAATATTATGACGATATGACGCAATATTACAGGTTGTGAATCCCCTAATTTGATTTTTGTTACATTCGGCTAACTGCGAACCGATGCAGATACATGAATCGGTCGTTTGGGCTATGTTAGTGGTCACTTTGAAAGTACTCCAACCTACCACAAATGGACCATATGATCCAATGATTTTTGCAAGGTAGGCGTCTATGAACGTATGACTAAATAAATGTGCACATATGTAAAAATATTTACATTCCCGGAAATCAAGGCCGTATCTAGGGGGAGGGATGGCAGGGATCAATCCCCCCCCCCCCCCCGAAATTAATGCGATTAAATTTTTTTTATAATATAAATATGCTTAATTGTATTTTTTAGAAGCATAGAAATCATGTAAAAAGTTAGTCTCAATTATTATTTGTATCTATGTATGTACTAGCAAGTACCCGGCTTACTTCGTTGCGCCGCAAAAATTAAATATACTGATGTTTAGCTTTGAGTAGAGTGTAAAAATGGGTTACACATTCATATTTTGTGGTTGTTTTCTGCAAGGAATGTAATATACCACCCTCCTTTAGATGAAATGCAAACACTTTAAAATTAAACAACGTTATAAACAATACATTTATTAACAACAAAAAACTCAAAGTTATAATAATTCAAACAACGTTTGTTACCTACACAGAGCGAAAACCACCTAATAAAATAGAATAAAAATAGGTAAAAAAACTTTTTAAGTTAAACGGGTTTATGTTATACATACATTGCAATGTTTAAGATAAATTTACTAAAAACCAAAAAATAATAAAATAGATACAGTCATGGGAATTATAAACATTTGCATAGACTAGACTAAAATAAAACCGGGGGGCACGTCAATTGTCTACAATCGTTGATTAAAATGTTTGTTTTGTAATGTTACACTATAATTAGGCAGTTGTTCAACCGACAACGATGGACGTGTGATAAGTAGGGCTAGAATGTGGAAAAAAGCTAGCAAGCTCGATTATAAGCGAGTTTTAGGGTTTCATAGTGGTAAGCGAGTAGTACTTTTATCATATGTTTTGTCGATTAAAGACAAACTACGAGCAGTGAAACGATTCCTCGTGTGAATGTCCAACGATAAACTAGTTGAAACATCTCTTTTATTAACATGGAGTGTATAACTATTGGAATTTCCATGAGCAAGAAAATAGTAAGTAATTTCCTCACCGTCTGCGGGCCAACTGCCTAACGACGAATTAAACGATTCTTCTATCGCACATTAAGTCGATAATTTGTAGACAATTGACGTGCCCCCCGGTTTTATTTTAGTCTAGTCTATGCAAATGTTTATAATTCCCACGACTGTATCTATTTTATTATTTTTTGGTTTTTAGTACATTTATCTTAAACATTGCAATGTATGTATAACATAAAACCGTTTAACTTAAAAAGTTTTTTTACCTATTTTTATTTTCTAGTTTTTAGTTTTTATTTTTCATATTTTTTTACCATTTTGTTCCCACGAGTAATGGACATTTAAACGGTCGACCCCCCAGAGGTCCAATAAAGGGGCAAGGCTATGTACAACAAGATGCGCCTGAGTCTTGAGGGGAAAACGCTAACGACGTATCATTTTTATCCACCCTAATGTCATACCGTTCTCGGCGCGTTTTAACCTTTCACCTTAACTTGGGTGGTGTACCGCTAACGACGTATCATTTTTAGCCACCCTAACGCCACACAGTCCTCAACACGATACAAAATCTTGACTTGGGTGGTGGATTCAGGCTGGATTAATCAGATACCTAAATTACAGATTCAATTTCTAAATTTAAATCTTATTATTATACGCCATTTAGTCTTAAACTTGGCAATGTATGTTTAACATAAAACCGTTTAACTTAAAAAGTTTTTTTTACCTATTTTTATTTAAATAGAGCGACTCACGCGCCACCTAGCCGCTCCAATTTTTTTTAAACATTTGTAAATTATTTAAGTAATGCACATGCAAAATATCAGCCAAATCGGTCCATAATTAGGATTTTCAGTTTTAATTACCCCGATCTCAGCTCCACCTAGCGGAATTTTTTTTTAAGAAAATATTTCTTTTCAAGGTAGTAATACATGTTCCGAATTTCAGCCAAATCGGACCATAAATGCGATTTTTGTAAATATAGCGACCCACGCGCCACCTATCGGAAGTTTTTTTTAGGAAAATATTTCCTTTCAAGGTAGTAATACATGTTCCGAATTTCAGCCAAATCGGACCATAAATGCGATTTTTGTAAATATAGCGACCCACGCGCCACCTAGCGGAATTTTTTTTTAAGAAAATATTTCTTTTCAAGGTAGTAATACATGTTCCGAATTTCAGACAAATCGGACGATAAATGCGATTTTTGTAAATATAGCGACCCACGCGCCACCTATCGGAATTTTTTTTTCATAATATTGCATTGTCATCGGGGTTATACATGCGTACAAAATTTCAGATTAATCGGTTGACAGGAAGAGGGTGAAATTTGAATTACTAAATTTGACCCAAGAATAAATAATAAATAATAAAACAAACGGGGTGAGCTAAATAAAACCGTTTAATAACAAAAGTAAGAAGATATCTCTATAGTTTTTCTTTAAGAAGAATCCCTACTTACTTTTAATGGGATAGTCTTTTTAATAAAATCAAGAAGAAATCTTCGAATATATATGTGGATATCTCCTTGAATTAATAAAGAGGGCGTTCTTCTTATTTTTATTAGGTTATCTAATTAAATTTATTATAAAGTTAGTCTTATATACATACATATGTAAACTGAGTTAGCGGTTCACAGTCGACAACAATAATGCGTAAAGAAAAGTTGAGTAGAAAGTTTTTTATTTATTGTAAGAAGGTATACTTTTAAATAAAATTAAAAAGATTTACCTCCCAAAAATAAGAAGAAATCTCTATGGAAATATCTTCGTCTCTGACTTCTGTCCTCTTTTTGGGCCACGAAGCTGTTCAAAGAGACAATCTTCTTATTTTTATGAGGATTATTTGGCTCTGTGTACATTAGTAGGCAAATTAGTTCATACAATAAGGTACATCTTGTTCATTAATTAAAAACTTCCGTGAACACAACATTCTTTGTTTTGTTGCCATTTCCAGGTATAAGAAAACTCTGGTTTTGTGGTGAACCAGTTCGCGACAGAGCGACATACATTTGACCGTGAGAAACACCTCGTTGCGAAGGTCTACCCCAATATAGCTAAATGTTTGCCCTTGGGACTTAAAAAAAACGCAAATTTCACTCATACGACCCATGAAAAGGGAAGAATGTTCCATATAGTTTAAATCCGGTCTGTAGTTAAATGCTGAGTTCGTATGAATCGCCACATGTCTCCTCTGCATTCCACGCAACCGTGAGTTCTCTAAACGATTTGCATGTTCAGCGACTGTCCCGTTTCTTCTGAACCTAATTTGGCGCCTGTTTCCAGAAGATATAGATAACTGCGGTTTTGCTTTTGGCATGTCTAAGAAATTGTTTAACAAAATCATAAACTTATAATAAACTTAATTGGGTAAGAGCTTAATTTAAAATTTTACCATTGAAATTAATGGTGATTTCGTTTCATCAAAAAAATGCGCATTTTTGTTACACTCTTCAATTTTCCGTTTTCGTTTGCAAAATGAAGGTAAAACGTCAAACAGAATATGTCTTCTTTTTTTAGTGGTTTTATTAGGCTAGTGGATCTAGTGGTAATTTAGTGTAAAAAAACTACATAAGTTTTTCACTTGCTACCCTGTTTTCGTTTCCTAAAAATGTGCACTTCAGTGGTGTAAAAAACTCACACTTTTTACCCTCTGAAGCTTTGACAGGGTAGCTGGTTGCACTGAAAATCAGCTGACGAAAATTTTATTTGACAGATAAATTTGGTGAAATTAATTGGATTTTGCAATAACAATTAAGTATGGGTGATAAGCGAAACCTAATTATTCATGCACATAGCATAGCAAACGGGGCAGATATGTATGTAATTTGAATTTGAAATGTTTTTTTTTAGTTAATCCCCCCCAAAATGAAATCCTGGCTACGGCCTTGCCGGAAATATTTTATTGAAGATAACAGTTTTATTAGTTACTAACAGACATGCATATGTTAGTATGGTTTAGTTGAAATAATTTACTCCCACTCAATTTGATTTCAACTACCACTCATTTCCAGAAGATTGAGTTAAAAAAATTTCCACTACCACGAAATGGCTTCTTTTTTTTTTGAGTTGAAAAATTTTCCATTACCACTAAACGCTGTTAGTTGTAGTGGAAAAAACATTAATCCCACTACACGTAGTGGTAGTTGGAAAATTTTAAAATCCACTAATGCCATATTAATGGTAGTTGACAGTTAGTTAACTACGCCCATGAGGCTCATACCTCGTTTTTTGATTTTATAATTTTAGAACTTTCACATTTGTACCAGATCGTGCTATTTTTTTCAACTCTGTGGGGCTGGGGGCACCTCTAAACATGCGAGTAGATCAATAGAATTTTACAGACTTACTTCTGGGCTAGAATGGTTCCGTTCTGGCTTTGGAACAAATAGAATTTCCAAAAAAAAATTTTCACTCCACCTTAATGTACATACATATTTATATTATACATTATACAAGTTAAAATGATTAATGATTAATTATATTTATGGTTACTCGCTACTCACGCTTTCTTATTTCTACAATCCTGCCGACAACACAGGTTATTTGTCTTCAAAATTTAAAAATTTTAATTAAAAGAGGCGTAAGATCGATGGTTAACGAAAGGAAGTTGTAGAAGAAATCTACGTAAAGGAGGAGGGAACTGATGTATTGTGGAACGATTTTCCGTCATCCCTTGTCAAGTTTGGTTTGGAGGGAACTCTCTCTAACGAAGACATTGATTTTTTTTTTAATTTTTCGTGCCCTGTACTGATGGTTTTAAATACCTTAATAAATACTGATTTTTTTAATTTTGTACTGATTTGTACTGATTTTTAGCCGACACTAAAAAAAATCATTTTTATGACCCTGTACTGTTTTTAATTTTCCAACTATTTTAGTTTGACGTGTGTAATGCCGTGGTTATGCCTACGACTAGGGACACGATATCGAATCAAAAGCATCGATCTGGTACTCATTTAAAATATCGGTTAAAAAGAATCGCGAACCCGATAATATCGAAACTAAACTACTCGATACTCAAAGTATCGGTATCGAAAGCGGTAATTTTCTAGAAGGTGCAACCTTAAAATTTCTTCTAAAATAGTTAAAAGAGGTACCAATCGACGCGTTCTGACCTCTAGATTATGAATTCGAAAGCGGAGATAAAAGATTTTTCCACATTTAAAAGATATTTATTGAAACGGTTTAAAGTTGCACCGTCTTCTAGAAAGTTACCAAAAACGCAACAAAACTGCATACTGAGGCATACGCATATCGCTGTATTAGTGCTAGTTCCATGGCATAGTATGCCATGGCTGGTTCCAAAGTTTTGATTTTGACGTAAATCCTTTTCCAACTCATAAGAATAATTCAAGGTGATTAAAAAGATTATACAAGTTTATTAAGTTCTTGAAAACATTTTTTACAAACCAACAGCTTTAACAAAACAACAGGTGTTTTTAATGCAATCACAGTTGTAAAAAGATATTAGCAAAATATTTAGTATTTTAAAAAATAAATATCCTAAATAACATTAACAATTCATTGAGATTATATGTATCCATCATTGAATTTTTTTGGAAATTTCAATTTAAATTATCGAAACAAAAAAAAAGATGAAACTCAAGTGGCAGAATAGCTGTGGATTCCATGTTATAAAGAGAAGCCATTGCTCTGTATGATTTTTCTACCGGACTTCTTTCCCCTTACGGCCAAAGCAGAAGCTTACAAGAGGCAAATTTAAAATTTGTATTTACATATATTTTATATTTTAAAAATAATTTATTTTATAGTTGTCAAATTGGAACAATTGTCAGAAAAAAGTGCCGAATGTCAAAAAACCTATCGTAATACAAGCTGGCTCATTGGTTTTTAACCGCCTAGATGGTATTTCGTTGGTTTTTTTTCCAACATAGCTTACTCCCTTGCACCAACACAAAACTGTATTAGACCAACTCTTCCACACAAAAAACCTTGTAGAATACCAGGAAGAAATGTAGTGTCATATGGGCATTAATGGAAAACAGACCCTTTTTTTTGTTTATAACGTGTTTTTAGTAAAGTGAGAAAGAAAAAAACATATTGACGACTTTTTCGCTGAAATAACGATTTTTTATTTGCAAACGTCAAATTATCGTATGAAAATGAAAAATATATAATCCTATATCTCCAGTTATTATTATTTCTATCGCATGCTAATTGCAAATTGTAAGCAAGTTTCGGTGGTAAGTGTGCGCCTCGATTAATGTTAAAATCAATAAACAGATTTGGGTAACTTCATACAAAAAACCTTACGAAGTAGCCCAAATCTGCAATTAAAATGTGATTTAAAATTACTCGTGCTTGTGCATTTTTCGGCCCTTTAGGAAGCAGCTTGTCACTTCTGCACACTCGACCGATTTTCAGCACTATTTTGCGTTGCACAATTTTTTGGACAAATATGACACACTTTTAATTTTCCATCACTGAATGTACTCATTTGTTCGATATCGTGGTTGAAGTACTCGATACCAAAAAATATCGTTGCAAAAGAATCGAGTAAAAAGTATCGGTATCAAATGAAAAAAATATCGATTTGGTATCGTATCGTATCGAAATTCGTGTCCCTACCTACGACAATACTCGACGAGCAATATGTAATTGTTGTTGTACACTCCGACGAGTGAGAGAATTTTCGGACGCTCACATCGAACAAATTTGCTGGGTGAAACAAGCACCAGCACGCCGAGGTTTCGGGATAATAATGGGTGAGTTTCTAAGACTGAGCTGTTGTGCAACTGTTGAGTGTTTGTCTTAGCAACGCACTGTTGAGTAATTCCGCTCAGCTCAACAGTTGGCAACTTTTCGCCATTTTTTGCATCACAAATTTTCTTCGCTACTTGAGCTCAACATGTTGTGTAAAGCCAAACAGCTGATAAATTCATCAAACCGTTTCTAAGACGTAGCTGTTTAACTCAACTGCTACACAACTGTTGGCAACTGTTCAGCTCAACAGTTGCGGAGCAGCTTTTTCTTAGAAACTCACCCAATGTGTTATGTTGTGTACAGTGTTGCCACTGAAAAAAAAATTTTACCGACCAAATTACCGCCCAATTCCGCCAAAAAACGCCCAAAAATCAGAAGTCAACTTAAAATGGAATTACATATTTGCTTTTAAATACATATGTACATAATAAGTAATCTTGGCTTCCACTCATTCAATTCAGAACTAACACTAGACTGTTGCCGATCTCTAAAAGAGGTGGCCAAACAGACCTGTCTGCACCTCGTTTAGATCCCGGGACATAGGGATATCAATGGCAATTGTAGGGCGGATGAACTTGCGAAGCAGGGCACTACCGACCAGGTTCTTCCTGACAAAGAACGCATATGTATGCCGTTTGCCACAAACAAGCTAATTCTTAAACAGCATGTCTATAAACTAGCAAGGCGGGGTGTAATAAGGCCTTTTGAAATAAGGCCTTTAAGGCCTAATTTCGCTATCGATTGAGAAATAAAGCCTTTATTAAGAATAAGGCCTTATTTCACTTCAAATGTGAAATAAAGTTCTAAAGGTCTTATTTCACTTTGTGGCCTACGCTGAAGGGTGTACTACGCAGAGGGACATTACCGTGGCGGTAGCCACAGTTGGGGCACACGTCCGGATGGATGGCGTAGCCCAGCCCAGGGTTATTTTTTATAAGCGCGGCCGAAGGCCGCCAACGCAGAAAAGTGTTCTGCGCAAAAGCCCTGTGGACTGGGCCATAGATATTACTCAGGAAAGAGAAGATAAAGAAAAAACTTTTGCGGAGAACAGCTTTTGCGTTGGGGGCCTTCGGCCGCGCTTACAAAAAATTCTCTTTCCGGAGTAATATCTATGGCCCGGTCCACAGTGCTTTTGCGCAGAACACTTTTCTGCGTTGGCGGCCTTCGGCAGCGCTTATAAAAAATAACCCTGGGCTACGCCATCCGTCCGGACGTGTGCCCCAACCGTGGCTACCGCCACGGTGATGTCCCTCTGCGTAGTACACCCTTCAGCGTAGGCCAAAAAACATTCAAATGTACATCGTCACAAGTACGACGGATCCGTCGCCGCAATGTACCAAAGTCAGTCACATACGTCGACGTAGACGGATAAGTTATCGCGTAAATAAATAAAGGCGTTATTGCACATTTCAAAAAAGGCCTAATTGCGCTTTAAATGTGAAATAAGACCTTCTTTTTGAAAATGTCAAAATAAAGGCTTTATTTCACTTTGGTTGCGAAATAAGGCCTTAAAGGCCTTATTTCAAAAGGCCTTATTACACCCCGCCAACTAGCAAGCGATAGATGGCAACAGAAGCCAGTATGTCGAACATCAAGGCAAACCTGGCAGAAATGGGTTCACAAGCGATCCCATCAAATAAGTACTCTAAGGAGAGATGACATCTCGAACCTTGTGGGGGTACTCACAGGACACTGCCTCATCGGGAAACACGCAGAGAGGCTAGGTGCACCTTACCGCAGATGCTGCATAAGCTGGAAAGATGATGAGGCGAGGAGACAATCGAACATCTCATCTGCCACTGCCCGGCTCTTAACAGCGGCAGACGACGCTTTCTTGGGACTTCCTTCCTGGATGCAAAGTCGCGGATTTCGACATAAAGGACCTGGGCCCTCATTCTGTAGTTTAATTCGAAAGAAAATTCGTTCAATTTCGAGTTATATTCCATGCAATAAGAATGTGCTTTCGAATCGAATTTCGCTTTTATATAGAACTACATAGTGAGGGCCCTGGTTCTCAAATTGGTACAAAAAGGAGGAATAATCCGTTTTCTTTTTGTAGTATCACAATGGGCCTCTGCACTGGCCTAAGTGCGACTCTATGGCAGCCACTCCAACCTAACATATTCGTGGAATAGCCCGTATGTTTGCTGGCGCTTTTCAAGTGAAACATAATTTGTGTCAAATTTCAGCATTTTCTTTGCAAAATAAATGTCAGATTGTCTGATTTTGATGTTTCATTAAACTTGGCATGCGAGGCGAGTCCCAAGCGAATATAGATATAACGAAGGCGAAACATCATTTTGATATCACACTCTACCAATTCCAATATGCCTACATAGTTAATGGCGAACTAAAGTGAACTAGCTCACTGAAGAGAGCGTTCAACAAAGTGAACTAAATTTCCCAACTCAAATAGATATGCGAATAGTGTGTTTCACTAACAATAAAAGAACTTTACACGGGAAAGATAAAATGTTTAGCGTCAGAGAAATTATGTCCACTAAACATATTCATATTACAAATCGGACCAAAATTGATTTTAGCCGCCCAACAGCCCAAAGTAAATTTATCGGACCAGATTTGGTCCGAAAGGCCCAATTTCGGCATCACTGGTTGTGTATCTGCGCTCTAATCATCGATTTAAGCGTAACCATCTCTCAACGATGACGAAAATTTCATCGGTGTTTTGCTCGTAAGCATACATAACTACGGCATAACCATGAAACAATTAGGAAGGAGGAAGCAACGCGAACGTTAAATGTTATAGAAACATGATTGACAGTTAACGATACGGAAACAAAAACAAATGCCACTATCACCATCACCGTCGGCGGTACCGAGATTACGTCTTCGGCAAATCGGCATTATGACAACCGACGGCGCGACGAATCTTCGAAGTTCGGTACATCGGCATTATGAACACCGAATGAACGAACATTTTGACAGTTTTTCGTGCCGAAATTTGCCGCAAGTATTTGGTTGCGGCGATATTAACAAAATATCAAAAAATTACAATAAAAGTTTAAGTAAATTGTGTAAATGCATGTATGAAGTTGGAATAAGTGTTAATATATGTAAATATATTAATCAACCGGTCGCGAGAAGCCACAAACATGGTGTGGGTCCATTGCATTTTCCACCGAGATTGAATTGCTCTTATATGCAAAGAAAAACTTCAGAGAAAAAATTGTGAAATAATGATAATAACAGTGATTTAAATACGTGTGTATGTAGTGGAAATTAAAATATAATTTCACCAAAGAATAATAATGCATTTTCTGAAGTTAATAACTATTGTTTGACTACTATAAAAAAGCAACTAACAAATTATGAATGTATATTACCAACAATTTACCATTTCAGTAAAAACTTTCGTCTCAATAAAGACGCATTCAAATAAATATTGCAGGTGGTGGAAGGTCGGCTTCAGTATAATGCGCCCGCCATATTTATTTTCAAACCACTAAGAATGTTTCAATAAATCCCTCAGGAAAAGTTCTGCGAATGATAATTTTACTAGTTATAACACTCCCGACTACGCAAAATTACTATAAATCTCTCCAGATCTAACTCCAGAAAGGGAGTTCTGTCGGCTGAGGGTTACTTTTCAAAGCGCGGCGCAGTGCATAAGCTGCTCTACGCAAAAACACTGTGTTATTAATGAATTATAAGTTTCCGCAAGATTTCGTTTGCATTTTAGTGATCTATCGCCAAAAAAAGAAACGAAAAATTCCGGTGCCGGGTACATTGTTATTGAAATTTTCCCCTGTTTTTGCATACAATTTGCTTTTATGTAGTTCAAAATAATTCTATGAAAAACAGAAAAAAGGACAAGGTAAAGGTTTTTTTTTCACGCAAAATTAAGACTATTAAATTTATTTTCAGCCTCTAATTAAATTTACGCTTGTTTACTTAAAGTAAAAGGATTGCTATGATTCTTTAAAAACTTTCTCTCGTTTATCAGATTCCTTTGCTCTTCTTCCTCCTGCTATCGCAATAGAATCCATTATTTTATTATTTAAATAAATAGTTTTTAGTAAAATAAACTAACGATGTATCAAAAAGGTAAGAAACGTCAGAAAATCCCGCTCAATTCCGCCAGCCAGATTTAGAAAGGTAGGCGCATACGTGAATTCAGAACTTTAATATTGTAATTGGTATAGTTTAATGTCAAAATAATGTTTCGCCTTGGTTAAAATCTGTATTCGCTTGGGACTTGCCCATTCCTGTTGGCCATAGTGTGAATTTGCTTTGATTTTGACATTACACTGTACCTTTCTAAGTAAAAAAAGTAGTTTCTGAATTCGCCGCTGCGCCTACCTGTCTTGAATTTCGCATCGGTACTTGGCAACACTGATTCGAACACAGTTCACATATTTGGCTACACTGAACTTCGAACCGTCGGGGTTGCTGATGCCATTTTCGATGTGTTCGGCGCCGTGGCTTTCGGCATTTCGGTGCCGTCGACGGCGTAGGTGATACACACAAAAATGACAGTAATAAAGACGATTTTCTTTGCATATATTGTTTTTTTTTTTTTTTGAAGGCAATGTACTGATTTTTTTTGGGAAAGGTATCTGGTAACCCTAGCAGTAATATGCATTTTCAGATTTGCTACACTCAGAAAAAAACGCACGTAAATCTGACTATTTACACCTTGATTTGATTATTTTTACCAAGGGTTTTGCGCCTAGGATGGAAATAGTGATTTTGACTACAATGCTCTTCATACCATCATAATAAATATTAAGTAGTTAAAATGAATGTTAACCATACTCGACTTGAAGTGTTGTCATAGTAAAAACAACTATGAAAAATAGTTGTCCTAAGTATGCTGAAAAATGCAACATATTCAAGTTGAATATGTTTATAGTCAGGTTAAAGATACAACATATTTGTTTTAAAAATTGTTCATTATGAAGCTTACTATGACATATTCTGAAGTTTACTATGATTCATATTGGAGTTCAATAAGCTTGTTCTCTGTGTCTAATATTTTTGCCGAGATATCATGATATCTTGAGAAATTTGCCACACAGAGAGAGCGCACCTTTAAGAAAATAAAATTCTAACTGAGTTCATTGTGAACTAGCATGTTAGTCATATTCTTTCCACTCTTTATACGACTCTTGTCGCTTTGCTTTGCTTGCTTTAATTTCGAATTAATTAATTTTTTATCTGAATAAAATAAAATAATAAAAAAAAAAACTAGAAACATAAATTTTAACTCACTTCTAATAGAAGACTATTGTGAATGTAATAACATGGTTGCATTTCCCGTGATATTTTTCTCATGATATCAAATATCACGGGTTGGGGAATGAGAAATTTGCCGAAGCTCCAATTTGACAAGACGTGTATTTTGTTGTTGTGCTCGGCAAATTTATCACACTTATGTCATCTCGGCAAATTTGCCAGGCCAAAATCACACAGGGAGAACAACCTTAATATCGCACGTTTTATGCAATAGGGATTTAACTCAAAATTTTTTTTTTGGGAAAACGCAAATAAAGTTTAATAATTTCAAATAGTTTCCTTCTACGGCTAACTTCAAAATCACTTTTATTTCCGCCATTTTTATCTTTTTGAGTATTTTATAAGACTAGACTCAAAGGCACTACCCAGTTATTGAAATATATGGCAAAATCCCAGAAATCGAAAATTTGGAGTTAAATCCCTATTACATAAAACGGGCGATATGTTTTTATTCAACTCTAATACTGATTTCAGACAGAAAATTAATGTAGTACATTACATTTATAATTTAACAATAAATTTTTGTGTTTCACACACACTTAATTAACAAGGAGATGTCAATTTTCATAAACTAATTTGTTGTTATTGACAACAATTTTTGTATAAATAATCCCAGTAAACATTCGGGTCATAAAAATTCTTTTGTTTTTGCATTTTCCTTCTCCTGACCCAAGTCTCTTCATCCTATCTCTCCCTTCATTACAGATTATTCTCCTCTTCTCTCATTGGTTGCGTTCAGAAGTCGCAACTGTTGAGCAAAACACCGAGCGGAAAGTGATATAATTTGCGCCTTCTGAACGAGCTGGTACAGACAAAAAACAAATTACACTGGTCGACAAGTTTTTGTTACAGAAATAAAATTCTACTTTTCTAAAGGTTTTCGGTGCGCTGAATCCGAATCAGAGAGAGCGCACCTTTAAGAAAATAAAATTCTAACTGAGTTCATTGTGAACTAGCATGTTAGTCATATTCTTTCCACTCTTTATACGATAATTAAAAAAAAGAACTATATTATAAAATAATTAAAAAAAAGAACTAGAAACATAAATTTTAACTCACTTCTAATAGAAGACTATTGTGAATGTAATAACATGGTTGCATTTCCCGTGATATTTTTCTCATGATATCAAATATCACGGGTTGGGGTATGAGAAATTTGCCGAAGCTCCAAATTTGACAAGACGTGTATTTTGTTGTTGTGCTCGGCAAATTTATCACACCTATGTCATCTCGGCAAATTTGCCAGGCCAAAATCACACAGGGAGAACAACCTTAATATGTTTTTATTCAAAATACTGTTTTCAGACAGAAAATTAATGTAGTACATTATGCCGGAATCGCAATTTGTCGTTCGGTCGGTCGCGCTTCTGACAAGTGAGTAGAAATGTATGGAAAGATATGAAGCAAATCGCATTGTGACCTCAAGCGTTTGATCGTAAAATTTTTGTAATATCGTATATTTATTGCAACCCTGTATAACGCCTGAGTTGAACATTTCTCTACTAAGTCGGGCGTTTGACATTAAATAAATTCGAATTGTTTTCTTTCGATGAAAAATTGTAAAATTTATGAAAAAATTCAACAAAATATGTTAGTGGCAGTGAACATGTTTGCAATCCAACATCTAATATCGAATGTCAGTGTGAAGCGGCTTTGAGGTACGATCAACGCGCGACCGACCTAACGCCAAATTGCGATTCCGGCATTACATTTATAATTTAACAATAAATTTTTGCATTTCACACACACTCAATTAATAAGGAGGTGTCACTTTTCATAAAATAATTTGTCGTTATTGACAAGAATTTTTGAATAAATAATCCCAGTAAACATTCGGAGTCATAAAATATCAGAAATGAATCCTAACTGGAGCATTCGCACTCATTATGAGCTCATTTTGGAGTCCGAAATGTATGTATTTCTTTTCTTAAGGTGGTCCCCTGATATGAGCCTAATTTCATAAATTTTATGAGCCTGAATATGTATGCCACTATCACGAAAACCGTCGGCGTTACCGAAATGACGTTTTCGGCAAATTGGCATTATGACAACCGACGCGACGGCGCGCCCAATCTTTCGAAGTTCGGGAAATCGACATTATGAACACCGAATGAACGAACATTTTGACAGTTTTTCGTGCCGAAATTTGCCGCAAGTATTTGGTTGCGGCGGTATTAACAAAATATCAAAAATTACAATAAAAGTTTAAGTAAATTATGTAAATGCATGTATGAAGTTGTAATAAGTGTTAATGAGTGTGAATATATGTAAATACATTAATCAACCAGTCGCGAGAAGCCACAAACGTGGCGTGGGTCCATTACATTTTCCACTGCGATTGAATTGCTTTTATATGCAAAGAAAAACTTTAAAGAAAAAATTGTGATATAATGATAAGAAGAGTGATTTATATGTGTGAAGGTTTTGGAAATTAAAATATATTTTCACCCAAGAATAATAATGAATTTTCTGAAGTTGATAATTATTGTTTGACTACTATAAAAAAGTAACTAACGAATTATGAATGTGTATAACCTACAATTTACCATTTCAGTAAAAATTTTCGTCTCAATAAAGACGCGTTCAAATAAATATTGCAGGTGGTGGAAGGTCGGCTTCAGTATAATGAGCCCGCCGTATTTATTTTCAAACCACTAAGAATGTTTCAATGAATACTTCAGGAAAAGTTCTGTGAATGATAATTTTACTAGTAATAACACTCCCGACTACGCAAAATTACTGTAAATGTCTCCAGATCTAACTCCAGAAAGGGAGTTCAGTCGGCTGAGGGTTACTTTTCAAAGCGCGGCGGCCTTCGCAATGCCTAAGGGTGCTCTACGCAAAAATACTGTGTTATTAATGAATTATAAGTTTCCGCAAGATTTCGTTTGCATTTTAGTGATCTATCGCCAAAAAAAAGATACGAAAAATTCCGGTGCCGGGTACATTGTTATTGAAATTTTCCCGTTTTTGTATACAATTTGCTTTTATGTAGTTAAAAATAATTCTATGAAAAACAGAAAAAAGGACAAGGTAAAGATTTCTTTCACGCAAAATTAAGACTATTTTTTTTCATTTTCAGCCTCTAATTAAATTTACGCTTGTTTACTTAAAGTAAAAGGATTGTTATGATCCTTAAAAAACTTTCTTTCGTTCAGAGAAATCCTTTGCTCCTCTTCCTCTACTAATAAAGCTGCTATGGCAATAGAATCCATTATTTTATTATTTAAATAAATTGTTTTTAGTAAAATAAAGTAAAAATGTAGATAAGAAACCTGAGAAAACCCCGCTCAATTTCGCATCAGCACTTGGTAACACTGATTCGAACATAGTTCATATAGTTGGCAATACTTAACTTCGAACCTACGGGGTAGCTGATACGATTTTCGACGAGTTCGGCACCGTGGCTTTCGGTTTTCGGTATTTCGTTCAATGGTCGTGATATTGGCAGTAGTACGAGTAAAACCAAAAAAATTTCTTTTGTTTTTGCATTTTCCTTCCCCTGACCCAATTATCTTCATCCTCTCTCTCCATTCACCTCTCTCATTGGTTGCGTTCAGAAGTTGCAACTGTTGAGCAAACTCCTTCTGAACGAGCTGATACAGAAAATAAACAAACTATTATTATAATTACCTATCCACAACATAATTGGCAATAATTTCGCTGTTTTGAAAAATTTTTATTACATTAAAAAAATCATAAATATAGGTATTTATATTTTTGTACATATGTCAAAATAGTAAGCACAACATGTTGTCCGAAGTGAGAATAAAAAAATTATAATGGAAAAAAGTGTTCAAACTCACGTGTTGATCAGAAATACTCAACTTAGCGTTCAGAAGATAAAAACACAACTGTTGCGCAACCGCTGGGATTCTGAACACAACCATTGTGGGACCTTCATTGCTTGCTTTATAGTGTTGCCATCCTCCGGATGAGCTTTAGTGATACTTTTATAACTACTTCACATTTTTCGAATTACAATTATCATTTAAAAAAACAAGAAAAAAAATTTTTTTTTAATTTTTTCCTAAGCTCATACATATTTCACACATGTTTGTGATTCATATCCGACTCCAAATTATGAGTGCTCTGAGAATGTTTGCTGGGATAATAAATGCATGCCAAAATAGTGCTGGAAAACCATCGATTGAACTATCGATGGGGCCGATGCCATAGCGATTATCGATGGTTTTTATTTAACCATCGATGGTATTTTATAATATATAATAATATAATAATACAATGGCGCTATTATAACTCTGACGACTTTCTGTTTTTCCTACTAATTGGGTGGTATTTTACTTGGTACATAACCAAGGCCGTAGCCAGGATTTCATTTTGGGGGGGATTAACTAAAAAAAAAAACATTTCAAATTCAAATTACATACATGGCTGCCCCGTTTGCTATGCTATGTGCATGAATAATTAGGTTTCGCTTATCACCCATATTTAATTGTTATTGCAAAATCCAATTAATTTCACCAAATTTATCTGTCAAATAAAATTTTCGTCAGCTGATTTTCAGTGCAACCAGCTACCCTGTCAAAGCTTCAGAGGGTAAAAAGTGTGAGTTTTTTACACCACTGAAGTGTACATTTTTAGGAAACGAAAACAGGGTAGCAAGTGAAAAACTTATGTAGTTTTTTTACACTAAATTACCACTAGATCCACTAGCCTAATAAAACCACTAAAAAAAGAAGAAATATTCTGTTTGACGTTTTACCTTCAAACGAAAACGGAAAATTGAAGAGTGTAACAAAAATGCGCATTTTTTGATGAAACAAAATCACCATTAATTTCAATGGTAAAATTTTAAATTAAGCTCTTACCCAATTAAGTTAATTATAAGTTTATGATTTTGTTAAACAATTTCTTAGACATGCCAAAAGCAAAACCGCAGTTATCTATATCTTCTGGAAACAGGCGCCAAATTAGGTTCAGAAGAAACGGGACAGTCGCTGAACATGCAAATCGTTTAGAGAACTCATGGTTGCGTGGAATGCAGAGGAGACATGTGGCGATTCATACGAAATCAGCATTTAACTACAGACCGGATTTAAACTATATGGAACATTCATCCCTTTTCATGGGTCGTATGAGTGAAATTTGCGGTTTTTTTTAAGTCCCAAGGGCAAACATTTAGCTATATTGGGGTAGACCTTCGCAACGAGGTGTTTTCTTACCGTCAAATGTATGTCGCTCTGTCGCGAACTGGTTCACCACAAAACCAGAGTTTTCTTATACCTGGAAATGGCAACAAAACAAACAATGTTGTGTTCACGGAAGTTTTTAATTAATGAACAAGATGTACCTTATTTTATGAACTAATTTGCCTACTAATGTACACAGAGCCAAATAATCCTCATAAAAATAAGAAGATTGTCTCTTTGAACAGCTTCGTGGCCCAAAAAGAGGACAGAAGTCAGAGACGAAGATATTTCCATAGAGATTTCTTCTTATTTTTGGGAGGTAAATCTTTTTAATTTTATTTAAAAGTATACCTTCTTACAATAAATAGAAAACTTCTTACTCAATTTTTCGAAGATATTTCCATAGAGATTTCTTCTTATTTTTGGGAGGTAAATCTTTTTAATTTTATTTAAAAGTATAGCTTCTTACAATAAATAAAAAACTTTCTACTCAACTTTTCTTTACGCATTACTGTTGTCGACTGTGGACCGCTAACTCAGTTTACATATGTATGTATATAAGACTAACTTTATAATAAATTTAATTAGATAACCTAATAAAAATAAGAAGAACGCCCTCTTTATTAATTCAAGGAGATATCCACATATATATTCGAAGATTTCTTCTTGATTTTATTAAAAAGACTATCCCATTAAAAGTAAGTAGGGATTCTTCTTAAAGAAAAACTATAGAGATATCTTCTTACTTTTGTTCTATTTTATTAGGTGGTTTTCGCTCTGTGTAGGTACCAAACGTTGTTTGAATTATTATAACTTTGAGTTTTTGGTTGTTTATAAATGTATTGTTTATAACGTTGTTTAATTTTAAAGTGTTTGCATTTCATCTAAAGGAGGGTGGTATACATATATATAATACTTCTATATTGCTACTATTCAATTGTTTTGTTGGTCAAACTTCACAGTAACGATATACTGTAAGAAAGGGAAGCAAGATTCCATGGGTGTCGTTAAACATTTCTTTTCAAAGACAAGGGGGACTACAGAAAAATTTGATACTATGAAATACATATGTAGGTAGGTATTTTATTTAACAAAGATATGGGTATGAATATATGTACCTACATACATATGCATGAATAAAAATGAATTTTCAAAGAGCGCTCATTGGACGCTCACGAGCGCATAAAATGAATTTCACCGCTGGCGCTCATTGAACGCTCGCGAATATTCTTTTGCATTCGTAAATTTGTGTGAGGCATTCTTCGTTGTTGAATGTACGTATGTATGAATTTATCGCCACCGCAGAAAACAATAATAGTCGCTGTGTATAACCGCCTATCCTACGTTATGATATTATTGAAGTAAATGAGAATTAATTTTACAGAAGAGCATAAAACTCCTTCATTTCAAACTTATTTCTGCGTATAAACTTAAATTTAAATAGTTATGTATATCATTTTGTTGACTAAAGTATCAACTTCGTATAGAAGTAGGAACATATTGAATTATTGGCAAATTTTATTTTTGGCACAAGTGCCGCTTAGGCGGTTAGCAATTTCACTTAGGCGGTTATGAAATTTAAACGACGATATATATATTGTGACTTTATTTAAGTTACGAAAATATAAATTATCTGCCTTATTTTTAGCATGTAGGTATGCATACATAAGTTATTTGGTTGTGAACTACGTTGAAATAATAAATACATGTGTACAATTTTGTTTTCGAAAGATTGGCATTTCATTGTTTAATCTACTGCTTTGTGTTTTTATAACGACCATGAAAGTTTTATATGAAGGGAATAACGACCCCTTTTAGTCCCCCTTCTGTTTTTTTTTGTAATGCTACTACAATTTTATAAATGTGTGTGTGACATATATTCACATATACGACTTTTGCTTGTGTTGACGCATGCGCACAAATTACATATGCAGTGAGAAACGAGTTCAGCGCGACCAGAACTGAAACACATTGAGTAGATAGGTTGTTAGCAATATAGAAGTATTATATATATGGTGGTATATTACATTCCTTGCAGAAAACAAGCACAAAATATGAATGTGTAACCCATTCTTACACTCTACTCAAAGCTAAACATCAGTATATTTAATTTTTGCGGCGCAACGAAGTAAGCCGGGTACTTGCTAGTACATACATAGATACAAATAATAATTGAGACTAACTTTTTACATGATTTCTATGCTTCTATAAAATACAATTAAGCATATTTATATTATAAAAAAAAATTTAATCGCATTAATTTCGGGGGCGGGATTGATCCCTGCCATCCCCCCCCTAGATACGGCCTTGTACATAACTACAACGCCTGTTAAGAAAATTAATCAAAAAAAATGAGATTTATAATTTTTAAGGTAATTGTTTGGAATATGGGGGCTGTGAATATATAAATAAAAGATTAGTGAATAATTTTATGAAAAAAAAATTGCAAATAAAACGGTTTTTTTTTTATTGAGAATTGAGCAATTTAGGTTTTGATTTCGGCTCTCCTATTATTTTGTGGACAACTGTATACGTACAAATGTGTGTATGTAGTATTCTTACTTCCCAATAAACACAAAAGCGAGGATGATATCGTGGCGAATTAGAGATGAATTTGCGGAGGTGAAATTCCCCGTTGGGCTTTAATTTATCATTTAAAACTCTACTCAAGAAACTCAAAAGCTCGGATGATATCTTGGCGAATTCGAGGCGGATTCGCAGGAGAAGATTTGCTAGAATGTATTCGCCAATGAGCCCAAATCTCGAATCGCCAACGATCCGAGAATATACAAATGCGCGAATCGCTAATGAGAGGTGACTGCCCTGGGAACTCGAATTCGCTGATTTAAGGTCCCCACAAACAGAAGCGATACGATACAGCCCACATATGCAAAATCGTATCGCGTCATGCACAATTGCATATGTGGGCTGTATCGTATCGCTTCTGTTTGTGGGGACCTTTATCGTCGCGAAGTATCGCCGCGATAATATAATCAGAGAAGCGAACTCGTCTCGAATTCGAGGCAAATCCGTTGTATTTATTGGGTTTAGAATAGTTATTGATTTATTTTTTGTATTGAACTTTTTACATAAACCTTGTTTTTTTTTTTAATTTTATAATAGTTTCTAATAAAAATTTATATTTTTCTTTTAAATATGGGAACGTAAGTACATACATGCATACATATGTATGTATATGTGCATTAAATATATTTGAGTACCACATTTCCCTTTAACGTGCCACCTACGTACATATCTGTGCCCGCAAATTAAAGTAGCCTAACTCGAGATAATGCGAAATTGGGTTATTGTTATAGTGTTAATCTTTGGAGGAAAACCCATCGATCTGTCTTATCCCCATTTAAATTGGAGTAATATTTAAAAAGTTATTAAGATATAAAAATTATCCTAACTCAGATAGAAACATTTTGCACCAGTTAAAACAACTTATCTTCTAGCAAATCCCTTAAGTCTAGTATTGTATGAAAAATCGTTTTATTAAAACATCCTAACTAGAGTTATGTGGGTACTTCATGGATGTATTTATTTGCGTTTTCAGTTTATTAAAAAAACTTAACTTCAGTTAGGAATTATAATTTTTTTTTGTCAATTTTGTTTTCATAGCCTAAGTGGAAATAGGTTATTTTAAGTGATTTTTTTTTTATTTTTAAACAATTTATCTCGAGTTAGGTGTTTTTGTTAGAATATTTTTCTCATTTCATGCGTTATCATCTTCAGTTAGGTTTTTTTGTTGGAAGCAAGTGGATATGATAAACTGAGATAAGAGATTTTTCAAGGATATATATTATAGAAATTCAATTAATTATTATATACTGTATATATAAAACACCTTTATTCATCAATTAAACTTTAATGTGGCCGCTGAGGTGCAGTGTGTAGAGTGCTGGCCTGCTATACCAGAGGTCTCGGGTTCTAACCCAGTCCAGACAAACACCACAAAAAATGTTTCTAATTGATTAAAACCCAATTATTGGGTTTTTATAAATAGCGGTCACCTCTCGGTAGTGGGCGGCATACCCTCCGAGTGTATTTCTGCCATGAAAAGGCTTCTCACAAAAAAGCATTCGCCGTTTGGAGCTCTCATAAAACTGTAAATTGTAGGAAAAACAATAGTTAAGAAGCACACCTCGAATTGGGAGAAAAGCTTGGCAATAAAACTCGTCAGAGTTTAATATCGCCAGTGTATTATTATTGTTATTTATTTTATTTATTAATATTGACAGTTAAGCTTAAAAGCCTTCGGCTAGTTATTATTGTTATTAAACTTTAATCGTGTAGCCTTTTACAAGGTATGGATCCTGGTAACATGGAGGAAGAAGACTTTCTGAATATGGATTATAGTAGCGACGACTCAATTAAGGACTCATTTTTTAACGATAGTCAATCGGACACGGGGTCAGATAGTGCTGATTAGCCTATGCCTTTGTACACCTTTTTGCGATCTTCTGAATATTTTTATAAACGCTTTATACATTTTTTATTTAACTGTATATGACTGTGTTTCCGGACAACCTACGTGTTATATGTGTCATGAGACCCTTGCAAATTGTGGTGGCAATGGAATAGCATCGTGCTTATTCAAATACTTAAATAGTTTACCATTCAATATTAAACATGTCGTTTTTTATAGCGATTGCTGTCCTGGCCAAAACCAAAACTCTTTTTTAGTACTATGTTTTAAATCTTCATGCAAGGTGACACTAACATTGACAAAATTTATCACAAGTTTTTGATTCATGGTCATACGCATATGGAGTGTGCTGTAGACATGCCTTAATTGAACGAAAAAAAAACAAACGAATATAAAGATTCATCACTGGGTTTATAAACATATGTATTTTGTACATGACTCTATATGTCGATTCCATCACAATTACCAGCTATTTTCTATCAAACAGTAGTGCTACCGCGCCCCTTTTTCGTCGTTTCGGGTCGTTTTCGACCCGAACGTAGGTCTACGCTTAAAAACACTTAACTCGAGTTAGGCACTCTGCACACGAGGCGAATCGTCATAGACGCGTATCAGACATTTTATGTAGCGTCGATTTCCTTACGCCTCAAGATCTGCACACGAAGCGACATGAAACTTCGCTGCACAAACAAACAAACAAATTAATAATACGGTATTTGCTTTAAATTTCGAAGCTTTAAATAGAAAAGATGATAACTTTTATGGAATCTGCCATTTTCTTTAATTTTACACTCATTTTTCCGATTTTTTACACAAATTTTACTGCTTTCTTAAATTTCACCAAGTGGAAAAATGTAAACAAACATCTTCTTCTTCCTGTTTTCTAAGCGTAGTACGCCTAGCTACTAGCACTGCTTTACGCCAAGCGACATGTAGCCAGCATACTTTGACGAATGCATGAAGCTGACGACTCGTGTGCAGCCCTCAATTGAAATATACGTGCGCGACATCAAAGCGTACAGCTTTCGTCTGTAGTATCTAATACGCGTCTAAAGCAGTACGCTCCGTGTGCAGAGTGCCTTAAATGGAAATAAAAACCTTATTGGTAAGAATTCAACACAATAAAAGAACTTAACTAGAGTTAATTCTGCTTTTCGTAAAAATGCATCCAATAAAAGCACTTAAGTTATAAAAGACAATTTTTTGCAATTAACCTTGCTTAAAGATTTCTGGTTCACAACTATTCCTTCTCTAACACTACAAATCCATTATTTCCCCTTTTAAAAATCCGAATTGGTCCAATGGTTTGAATTTTGACAAAAAATTGAGTTTTCTCCGTTCACCATATTTTAAGTCAGGCTACTTTAATTTGCGGGCACAGATATATTAAGCCATCGATACTATCGATGGTTGCCTTTAAAACTATCGATGGTCAATCGATGGGACCACTATCGATGGTTTTCTAGCACTATGCCAAAACGAATTGACGGTTGACACTGAAAACTTCAAAATTAAAAAAAAAAAAAACCCGCGCGTAGCATAGTACCTACACGTGATAGAAGTTAACTTCTAAATTGTTATATATAAGTATATTAGAAGAGTTTATTCGATAAGATTTCATCTTGTAGTGAAATCTTTTAAAAAATTAAGTATTTTCTCCAAATATTTAAAGTTTTGAGAATGCATTATGCGAGTGTAAAAGATATGTGAGGAATTTTTCATAGTTTTTAGCCAAGGCTATTTTTTATAACGATCTTTAAAAATTATAAATGTTCATGCCTATTTAAATAAAGATAATACAATAATTTTACTTTTGTAAAAAAATCTATTCAATAAATTAAAATTTTTTAAATATAGTCAGTTTTCAGTGTATGATCGTAATTGATTTTTCAATGGATATTTTTGGCAAAATTTTGTCATCATTGTTATTAAAAGAAAGCGTGTTCAATTAGTTTTACCTATAGTTTTTTTAATACATACATTGAATATTTTTGTAAAATTTCTACATGTAATCAATCTAGATTTAAACCCGTTCGGAAACAATCGGGGACTAATTGTGGACCGATTGTTCCAGAAAGAAATCAATCCGGGACAATTCTACGTATATCGGGATTTATCGCACATTTTTTGCAAGTATATTGCAATGAAAACTATCGCATGTACATACATGTGGTTTTGTGTCTTTTTACAAATTCTATTTATAGAAAAGGCAATGCTTGTTCTTGTTATTAGATTTTGTTTATCATCCGATTCGTTTTTATATTGGTTGTTTGCTCGTTTTTATTTTAATAATTATCTAGTATCTATGTAGCCCCCGATATTCGGGTGGCACTTTTATTTAATAAAAAATTATAAAGAAAATTATTTAATAAAAAAGAAAAAAAGGAACAAAAAAACTGGCTCGACCTGGACATGCACCACCTTCACTTAAATTGGAAGCCTAGCATCTTACAGCTGAGCTACGGCGCTAGTTACGTGAGTTGTGTCAAACGGTGTATTCTAATTTCTTCTTGTGTTATTAGCATAGCCCAAACGACCGATTAATGTGTTTACATAGGCTCGTAGTTATCCGAAAATCGTAACAAAAACCAAATGTTTATCGCGACGACGACGAATCACGTGTATATATGTAACAGCTCTATTCTGTGTACTTGACAAATTCATCATATTGCTTATTTGTCAATTTTGACTATTTATCAAGTATTTGCTATTCTGTGTCAAAATAAAAAAGCTTTTTTCTTGCCAAATTGTCAATACGTCGATTGGTCTTGACAAATAAAATTCGTTTGTTTTGAATTCAAAGTTATTTTTTATATTTTCTTAAATAATGGAATCGCAAGGTTTTTTAATTTTTCTGTTATTGGTGAATGAGGAAGAAAATGCGGAAAATAGAAATCGTTCGCGGCACTTAAGATCCTTGGGGGGCTCGAGCGCTCCATTTTCCTAGTGAAAAATTTCCGAGTGAAAATTTGTTCGTGCAAAATTTTCATTTGACCCGTCAATTGTGCCAGCGCCTTATTCATGATTTACAACCATATGACGATCAACAGACGTCTTTGTCATTAACTGTCCGGATTTTGGCGGTCCTATCAAAAACGGGTCCTATCAAAAATGTGTGGGCACACACTCTCCCTTTCCTATCGGTCTCCCTACTACTCTGCATTTCCCGTTCGCTCTGTCTCTACCTCTCCATATACTACTCTCTCTCTCTCTCTCTCTCTCTCTCTTTCCCTCTCCCGTTCCTTATCAACAACTTTCCATGACCATCCTGGTCCACATATCGGTCTATATCATATACATAAATCGATTTAGGTATCGAAAAAAAAGTTAGTTGTATATTGGAAACCTGATTACTACTACATTGCTCAAAAATATCTCGAGCTATTCAGGTTCATGTTTGGGCCTCAATATCGGGAACCGATTGAGATATCCGTATAGCGCTAAACATATATGGTAACCCTGAGATGCACCCTTAATTTGATGCCAATATTGCGCAAAAATATTTGGGGCACATCCGGGACCAGGTTTTTGGTCTCTATCTGGAGAACCGACTGGAAAATTGAAATGGAATGAACTCTCTATTGAAGCTCTGATTTATACCTTTAATTTGATACCAATATTGCTCAAAAATATTTTGGAGCCATCTGGGTCCTTATATTGGCCTAGATCTCGGGAAGGGGTTGAGATACCAGAATTAAATGTAGTCATAATTTTAAATTTCAATGTGATCTGCCCGGTAGCATAGGCGTGCATAAGGAACAAACACACAAACAAACTTTCATACTTATATACATATGTATGTACATACTTACATTTTTTCAGTTTCTATTTTGCGATTTAATTGTATAAACAGCTGATTTCTGTTTACAATATTTAATACACCACGTGTTGGGAAAATCACATTTGTAAGAGCTTTTTAGATTTTTCAAGTTACGCACAGAATAGGAAAAATTGTCAATTTGATAAAAATCTTAACTATTTGTCAACTTATTGATAATTTGTAAATTTCACAGAATAGTGCTGGTAAGTATGCATACATATGTATGTATGTATATTCGTGTTTGAACGTGCACGATTTTGTATCAAAGAGACATTGAATGTAACACAACCGTTACCAAAAGGAAAAATTAAGGATTTAATAAAAGAAAGTGCATACAATAATAAAAATTAAAATGAATTGGCAGTCGTACAAATCATTTTGAGAGATTAATAAACTTCTTAAATTTAAGTACCTACTCCATGAATTAAGTACTCGTTGGATTAATCCACCGTGTGTACTCCACAAATGAATCCAATGTAGGTACTCCATGGATTAATTTGATGTTATTTTATATACTCCACTGCAATGACACATAATGTTAATTGGACTATTTTTGCAGGGGGAGACCAGAAGCCGACCACCAGTTGTCCAAAATCAGTGTCAATGCGATAACAAGCGACACGCATACATGTGTACCAACAAAAACATGTTTACTTAATTGCTTGTAGTTCTTGTATAAACCGCAATACAGTAACAATAACTCGAAAATCACTTTTGCTGAACCACAGCACGTTCTTACAGAGTCTTTGGGGAATTGGTGTTTGCCCTCGTCACAATTTTTGGTACGAGTAAACCAAAGTTAATAACATTGTTAAGATGTTGATATAATTAGTAAATAATTTCTTTAACTAAGATATCATAACTGACGGAAAACAAGCGCACTTCTCATGTTTTATAAATGCGTATCATTAAAAGGATTCATTCGGACTTATGTATGTACATACGTTTTTTGTATGCTTGAAGGAGTCATAGTAAGAGTAAGGTCCATTCATTATTCGTACAAAATTACATAGTACTAATTTCTTCAGTCAAATTATTGCGGTCTACGTAGCCACATTTGCATAATTTTGTTAGGAATAAGATTGTAATTATACTATGAGCAACAATGGAAATTTCTACATTCTTAAATTTTGTATGCCTAATTTTCTACGTGATTTTACTTATTTTTAAATTGCTCACGTACTTGCTATAACTTCTTGTTAAAGTTACGCTAATTACACTACCCGACAAAATTTCATAAATTTTCATATCCTCAGCAATTTTTATATGAAACCTATGTAGGTAGAATTTTATGCTGATCCCAAATATGTAATAAGATAGATACATATCGACGCTTCCAAACAAAACTGTACTAAGTCTGAAAACTGTGTTTTGCAGGAGAAGCTCTCAAAGTTTAAACTCGATATGAAACTCCGGTTGTATGCTAAGTATATTTTCACTTGTAACTTCTGTTTGGATTTAACGATCAACACCAAAACTCGACAATATCAAAGTCAGGGTACGCTTTATATAAAACCGTAAGAAAAAATAAAAATTTGCTACGTGGTTTTTCATGGCAAGCTCTCAAAGTTTTTATTCTGTAAAAATCTCGAGTTGTATTATATGTACACTTTTGCTTATAACTTTTGATTGGATTGTCCGATTGATACCAAAATTAGACAGCATCTAAATTAAGGCACGCTCTAGTTGAAAACGCTAAAAACTGGAAAATGTACTAAGTCGACTTAGTACAGTATTGTTTGGAAGCGTCGATATGTACCTAATGAGTCAACAGTTTCAAAGATATTTTGAAATTTCAGTTTTATTTCCAACAAAGCCAAAGTAATTAAAATCGACGTTAAATTGACGGAATTATGGCGAATAAAACATTTTTTATGAAAATTTTAGAAATTTTTTTTTCGACATTCATATTCTTTTTTGTAATTTTTTTTTTAAAAAATATTAAATATCCTCCTGGTTTCACACTTTGAGTTAATATCCTATTTCTTGGTGAACATTTTGACACTTTCTGGATTATAATGAGTAGAAAACTTACAATATTATAAGAGATTAATTGAATAATGTTTATTTTATATGTTTATTTTTTATAACAGTGTTTTATTTTTTACAACATATTTATTTTATTTTAAAAGTGTTTAAGTGTTGATAGTTTTCGGCGTTTTGGTACATTTTGTTCTTCTCGAAGAAGAAACCAGCGAAAATGGCCCATCACTCAATCCAAAAAATTTTGACTTGTCCAGATATCGCTCAACGAGTTTTTATTTAACCACTACAAGATGTTTTATAGTAGCGCATTTTAATTAACTTTCGTTATCGCACTTATAACTTTAGCGAAAAGTTTATTGAATGAAGTGATAACCAAAAAACACAGAATTACTATTATCACAGAAAACTAACCATACAAAAAAAATAAAAAAAAAAAATAAATAGTTTTGAGCTCAGGGCGCCATGCCAACTTTCTCCTATACCCCGATTTCTTGGTATTTTTTGCTGTAAACTAGTGTTATTGTTATATTGGTTTACATTTGCAAGATTTGGAAGTTCAATGAAAATATAAATATAGGTTTCTTCACTTAATCTCTTATAACATTGCCATTTTTCTACTGATAAAAATGCGGAAAGTGCCAAAACGTTCAATAAGAAATAGATAGGCTATTGACTCAAAGTGTGAAACCAGGAGGATATTTAATATTTCGTAAAAAAAATTACAAAATGCAGATGATTGTCGAAAAAATCCTGAAAATTTCCATAAAAAAATTTTTGTTCGCCATAACTCAGCCGCTTTAACAGCGATTTTGCTTTCTTGGAAAAGGTATTTCATCCTTTCAAAACAAAATTACATAACCTAATCGAGACGGTAATGGCGGCGACATTGACATATTAGTAATCCTACCTTTTTTCCTAGCTCAAAAACTGAAATTTCAAAATATCTCGAAACTGTTCTACTTTTGAACCATCTGATTATATATTTGGAATCCGAAGAAAATTCTACATTCATGTATTAAATGTCGAGGATATTTTTTTGTCGGGTAGTGTTATTATTCCCAAAAAGTAAGACTGAACAGCTTTTTATTACCGGTTTATTTGGTCAAGGCTTAATATTAGTTAAGCGCTAAATTAATTTTCCATCCCTTTTTTGTCCACCGTTATGTGTATTTGTGCTGGAATTCATATTCATACTTTCTCAGGGTTTTTCTTTTATTGTGATGCATGCATTTACTTCTTGCTTTAAATGTAATACTCATTTGCCTATTTTGTTCGCTTGGTCGTATCCAGTGCTGCAAACCCCTCCAAAAATCTATGTGATTCGGTTCATTGCACTATGGTTCAAAATTCAATTTTTGAGGAATAAAATAGTTAGAGTTAAGATATCGGGCAAAAACTTTTCATAGGGTATTTAAAGGTAAAAGTAATGTCTCATGACGAAAATGGGCAAGTCACATTTTTCGCTGCTGCTGCCATACATAGTGGAAACTGTAAATTTAGGTTGAATTTCAAATAGAGATAAAACTTTACTTTTCTAAAGGTTTCCGATACGCTGAATCTGAATCTGAAGTCAGATTTTCGATGCTACGTGTAGTTTTAGAGATATTGTTATTTTAAGTTTATTAACTTTGCGATAGGAAATTTTAAAGTTTTTTTATTTTTTTTAGCAAGTTAGTTAAATTAAAATAACAATATCTCAGGTACTAAAGAAGATATCCGAAAAAGTGTAACGTTATTTTCAAGGGAAATTATTAGGGTTTTAAACCCTATATAGGTATAAATGAGTTTTATATTTTTATTATCAATACAAAATTGTAAAGTATCGCCATTTTCGAAGTTTACTTTGCTCTGAAAAAAGTGAAATGTAGCTTCGCTTGCAAACTCCCGCAGATAAAATAAGGCACTCTGCACACGGAGCGTACTTCTTTATAGTGCAACTCTAATGAACCGTATGCAGATGCGTATGCGTGTGCGTGTCACTGACAGCCGTGTTGCATACCTGTGTTTAAATGAGGCAAACTCCAGTGGCACGGATGTAAATGCACCACACGCATAGAAAATTCGAAGATGATTTCGAACACGCATTCGAATGCAGCTAAGTTGAAAATTTTCTACTTCTATGCGTTTCGCAACCAATATTAAGTTGGTTGCTACATCGGTATACATATTTTTTGGTAAAAATTTCGTTAAATTGATTTAAAATGAAGTAGTGAAAGTTTGTTTGCCAGCAGAAAAGTTAATTAAATGGGGTTTTAAATATATTTAGAAATGGTTAATAATTATTAATTATATGTTAATTATTATCTGTATACCCATGTACATAGTACATGAATTTAAATTACATATACATATGTAGTTACCCGTGTGCAAATACACAATTGAAACTTAAATAAGTTCAACTGTAAAAAATAATTAAGTGAAATGAGTATTCATTCTTTTGAATAGGGAGTTTTCAGATTTCAGAGGTTGTGCATATATTTGTATAAACCAAAATTTTCAAAGTCTGATATTTTAAGGCAAAGCAACTGTAATTCTTACAATACATAAAAATCGACGGATAGCAATTTTGCAATGTGGTCGCTGTGGTACAATGGGTAGAGTACTCGCCTGCTATACCAGAGGTCTCGGGTTCTAACTCCCGTCCGGACAAACTCCAAAAAAAATTTTTCTAAATTGGGTTTTTAGAAATAGCGGTTACCTTTCGGCAGTGAGCGGCTTACCCTCTGAGTATATATCTGCCATGAAAACGCTTCTCACAAAAAATGCATTCGCCGTTCGGAGCCGGCACAAAACTGTAGGACCACCCAATTAGGAAAAACAAAAGGAGCACTTCTCGAATTGGGAGAGAAGCTCGGTCATTAAACTCGTCAGAGTTATAATAGCGCCAGTGTATTATTATATTATTATTAATTTGGAATTGATCCACTTCACGGGTTTTCATCAAATTAAAAAAAAAACACTAACTTCCCTTTCCAATTACAAATCACGTACCCGAGTGGTACGTTTTTTTAATAAGTTTAAAGTATTCCGTATATACGGCAATAATACTTCCTATCATAATTAATATCAATTCTAAATCGTAATCCATTATACATTTTATTGAATCTTTCGCGAATTGTTAAAATATGTATTTTCAAAAATAACAATGTCGGGAATTGTATATATGTAGTGTAATTGACATACGCAACCATGCGCATACACTGGAGCAGTCAGGGCCGCACGCAAGAAAACGTTTAGATGCGCATACGCACACGCATTCGCATACGGTGCATTAGAGTTGGACTATTAGACACGTATTAGATACTACAGACGAAAGCAGTACGCTTTGATGTCGCGCACGTATATTTCAATTGAGGGCTGCACATGAGTCGTCAGCTTCATGCATTCGTCAAAGTATGCTGGCTACATGTCGCTTGGCGTAAAGCAGTGCTGGTAGCTAGGCGTACTACGCTTAGAAAAGAGGAAGAAGAAGATGTTTGTTTACATTTTTCCACTTGGTGGAATTTATGAAAGCAGTAAAATTTGTGTAAAAAATCGGAAAAAATGAGTGTATAATTAAAGAAAATGGAAGATTCCGTAAAATTTTTTATCTTTTCTATTTAAAGCTTCGAAATTTAAAGCAAATACCGTATTATTAATTTGTTTGTTTGTTTTGTGCAGCGAAGTTTCATGTCGCTTCGTGTGCAGATCTTGAGGCGTAGAGAAATCGACGCTACATGAAATGTCTCGTACGCGTCTATGACGATACGCCTCGTGTGCAGAGTGCCTTACAGCCCCATTCCCTTTCACAAATGATAGCCTTGACGAACGATAGCCGTTAAGACGATATCGTCTGATTTTCTTATTATGAAACTTACGTTGCCGATATCGTCTAGCATTACGTTGATCGCCAGCAACACGAAAAGAAATGTCAAATATGCAACGCTGTGCCCATATGATTCATCGTTCAAGAAGGTAGGCGCAGTAGCGAGTACACATATTTTGTTACTGCATTTAGCTTATTTTCATTACTTTTCTGCCAAATCTATATAATTGGGTGTTAATTAATGTTAGTGGGTAGAAAACACACACACCTACTGATAGAGTGTAATGTCAAAATGGTATTTTGCCTTGGTTAAAATATGAATTCACTTGGAACTCGCCTTGCATGCCATATTTGATGAAACATCAAAGTCAGACAATTTGACATTTATTTTGCAATAAAACGTTGAAAGTTGCCACAAGAACGTTGTGGAAAAATTTAAAGTCACTAGGCGTAAGTGCTGGTAATTCCACACCATGTAATAGGCCATTTACATATACGATATTAAGTATCTACTTTTTTCGAGGTTTGCACAAAATCTTCGATTGAAATTCGAGATTTGCCATACAAAAATCCACTACCAAAAATTCGAGATTTAAATGAATCTCGGATTATGACGATACTTTTCTGCATACAACCCTGTGTTTTTCATGTTATCGATATTTTTTGGCGAATTTGGGAGAAACGTCAAAATGAAAAGTAAACAAAATGGACGCCAGTAAGCATTGCCCAATAAGAATCGTATCGCAATATTAAGTTTCTCTTCTTCTTTCTGTTTTATAGGTTATGATTTTATCGTCTTTTTTTAGTTATACATTCTTTAACGTGTTAATCGTGCAAAAGCTTGTGCGTTTGCTAGCGTTTTTCAAGTTAAATAAAAACAAAATATCTGCTTTTTACATTCACGAAAACAGCCATCGACGGTAGTTTCATATTCTCTTTTGACTGCTACGACCATATTATTATCATGCAGGGCCCGAATCGTCACACACGTGATCGTATAACTCGTCACGTAAAAAGTTGCATTTTGGATTATGACATACGTCGTATAACTCGTTACGTGAAAGTGCAATTTTTGGATTACCACATACGTGAACGTACTCTCAGTTTCGTAATTTGGTATTATGATAATTGTGAATGGGTACGCTTTCGAGCTCGTTCGTTCGTATGGTTATACGATCACAAATTTTAAAACGGAATCAAAGGTAATCGAGGAAAAAATGTAAGTTTATTAAAAAATAAATATAATTATAATATTTTAACTAATATTTGAGTTATCTAAGGGCCAACTCTAATAAATTGAACCCCAAACAAAAGGAACTAATGGCGGAGTTTATGTCGGAGCATCCGGACTTGGCTAAGAATAAGCCTCCAAGTCACCCGCAGGGGAGATTTTCAACAAATAGGCTTTGGGAGGAACTTGCGAGACGGTTAAACGCCGAGGGGCCACCTGTAAAGGACGCGAAGATGTGGCGGAAGGTATTTATATGCAAACCATTATGTATTATGGTGCGAAATAAATATTTATACATACGTATTTAATTATTCGAAGGTTTACGCTGACCAAAAATACCAAACCAAGAAAAAGCTATCCTTCAACAAGATGTCAAAGAGGCAAACCGGAGGCGGGCCATATCGTGAAAGGCCGATAAGCGCAGTGGAAGAGCTCATCATAGAAGCTGCTGGATTTGAGGCCTCAGTGGAGGGAAATAGTAATGTGCGTTCTTTTGGTAGCGAACCAGCTGCAGGTAGAGTTAGCGAAAGTGGCAATGAGAGCGACAGCGTCAGTGGCAGCGATAATGGTAGCGGCAGCGGCAACAACGGCGATGGCACAAGGTCACCCAGCAGTGACGAATTACCGGGTCCATCAAGGCCACTAACCACCCCAGCTCGGCGTCAAAGGAGCAACACACCGAGACTTAGACGAGACACAAGCTACAAGTTGGCGTTGCTCCAAGAAAATACGAAAAAAGTTGCCGAGTTCCAAAAAGACTTGGGAAAAAAGTTCGACAAATTAATCGATGTGCAAGAGAGGCAATTGGCGGTGCAAATGCGTATGCTAGCGTTAAAGGAGGAAAAACATCGCCAACAAACCGCATCCAGCCGCTTCAAATTTAGCAGATTTAGTACATATTCAAACGCCTCTTTAGAAAGCCTAAACCGTTTCAGAAATCTGTACAAAAAACTTTAATTTTGCTGCAAAAATTGTTTTGTATTATATGTATATACGTACGCTGTATTCGACAATGCAAAAGGATCACTTTTATCCCTAAGTAGCCTCCGTGCCACCCTTTCATCTTCCTCACTTTCACTTGAACTCAAATAAAAAAGTAAATGCACATCCATATTTAAATTTTAAGTTTTATTTTGCAATATGTACTTACATATGTACATATGTATGTATATCCTTAAATTCGTTTTGTACGGATGTCAAAATTTGTTTATTTTTTGTATTTGGCTTTGCAAAAACAAATATTACATTTAATGTGTCACATTTCATTATGCATTTTTGTTTTTGAAAATATATACATGTTTATTTACACTGAAATCACGATAACAAGCAAATATCTCGTCTGTAGCTATTCATGTGAAGATCAAATCGCTGAAGCCATGTGCAACACCTACAAAGTGGGGAAGATCAAAGCTGCTCCAGCTCCTGCTCCTGCCAAAAAAGCCGTCTACACCCACTCAGCTCCATCTCTGTCTCCTTTTCGATTTCACTGCGAATTTTATTGAAATCCGTAAAAATCTTTTGTATGTAAAATTTTTCCCCAAATAGAAAATTAGCCATCATGGCATGGAAATAGAAGAAAGTTACAATTATAATAATTTTCGATCAGCTGTGCGACCTTTTTGACACTTCTACATCTATTGTGAACTAAGAGTGTGTTCCACAAGGTGGTTATTTGTAAAACCCATTGTGAACTCGAAAACCAATTACGATACGATAGCTATCGTATGTCGTAATGCCATTTAGCAAATACGTGAAACGTATCACGGAATTATTTTTCCTATCGAAATCAATCCGTGATCGTGTGTCACGATTCGACCCCAGGTAAAGAAAATTGACAATTGATAATCGTCTCCAAGCAAATCTAGATTTCATGTTATATGTAAACGGGTACATTATCCAAAGGAGATTTATGGCTAATCACGTTATATGTAAACATGGCATAAGATTGATCCTGATGAGCTTAACAATTACTTCATTAGTGCTGGTAAAATCGAAAATTCTCACTCCTTCAGTTTAACTGATTCGTTAATTTACCAAACCACTCGCGAATTTTCTTTTGACCCAGCTACTGATGATGTGGTTGCAAAATGTATTTTTGCGATAAAATCCAATGCTATTGGTGTAGATGGAATCAGTTTACGTTTCATTAAGCTAATTATCCCGCATATTCTTTCAGCTCTTACTCATATCTTTAATTTTTCCATAACGTCTTCTTCTTTCCCAAATCTTTGGAAGGTTGCAAATATAATTCCTGTCGCTAAAAGTGACTCCTGTGCCTCTCCTAAAACTTTAGGCCTATCAGCATCCTATCTGCTTTAGCTAAAGTGTTTGAAAAGTTCATGTCCTTACAAATAGTTAAATTCTTGAATAGCCATAATTTGTTGAGTGAATCTCAGTCTGGTTTTCGATCAAATCACATTTGCTCTACGACCGTAGTAAAAGTTATCGAAGATATCCGACCTGCTTATGATAGTAAACTATTAACTATTCTTGTGTTATTAGATTTCTCAAAAGCTTTTGATACTGTACAGCATGGTATTCTTCTAGCAAAACTTAAACATTATTATGGATTTAGCTATTTATCACTTAAATTTATGGATGCATATTTATCGAACAGATACCAACAAGTGCAATGTGCTGATTCCACTTCATGCCGAAGCAAAATTGCTACTGGTGTGCCGCAAGGTTCGATTCTTGGCCCCATACTCTTCAGTCTATTTGTGAAGGACATTGTGTATTGTTGCAAAAATACGTATATTAACCTTTATGCATATGATGCGCAGATTTACTGCTCGCGACCAATCGGACTGGGGGAAGACCTTGTGGCTCGACTGAATGAAGGCCTGAAGAGAATCGAAGTCTGGGCAAGAGCAAATAGCCTATGCATAAATGCCTCTAAAACACAGGTTCTACCCATCTCCGCGCAATATTTTGACCTTGACTGTCTATCGCCGATCGTGTTGGGTGGGACTCAACTGAAGTTTAGTTCTGTTGTTACCAACCTCGGCTTCAGAATGAACTCGCGATTAACCTGCACTGATCATATCAACAATTGAATTTCCAAAATTTGCTATACATTAAGAAATCTGTGGCATACATGTTATTGTTTGCCGAAACACACAAAACTGAGACTTGTGCAATCGCTTATTGTTCCTCATATTTCTTGTTTTGAAATAGTCTATGGCAGCCTTGATGTTAAATCAAAGAACAAAATTACGGGAGCTTTAAACAATGCAGCGAGATTCATTTATTGTAAGAAGAAATTTGATCACATATCATCTTTAACAAACAATATTCTAGGTGGCAACTTGGAAAATTACCTTAAATATCGAAATGTTGTATTTTTATTTAAATTGATCAAAAGTCGTAAGCCTGAATATCTGTATAATATAATATATATAATACAATGGCGCTATTATAACTCTGACGAGTTTTATGGCCGAGCTTCTCTCCCAATTCGAGGTGTGCTCCTTTTTGTTTTTCCTACTTATTGGGTGGACCTACAGTTTTATGCCGGCTCCGAACGGCGAATGCATATTTTGTGAGAAGCTTTTTCATGGCAGAAATACTCTCGGAGGGTATGCCGCCCACTGCCGAGAGGTGACCGCTGCTCTTAAAAAACCCAATAATTCGATTTCTACTAATTAGAAAACTTTGTTTGGCTCGGACCGTGGTTTGAACCCGAGACCTCTGGCATAGCAGGCGAGCACTCTACCCACTGCACCACAGCGGCCACACATATCTGTATAGGCAACTGAAATTTGCACAGTCAGCTCGTACCAATAATATCATCATACTTAAGCATGCAACTTTGGTAGCCTCAAGATTTTTCTTTGTCAGTGTGATAAGCGTATGGAATTCATTACCTGTTTCAGTAAGATTTTCAAAAACAGTTCGATGCTTCAAAACGTCAGTTGCAAATCTGTTAGGGCTTTAATAAACCATTTCTTCTTTGCTTATCTCTGCATTCTATATAACTTGTTTAGAGTAACTTTCAAAATACAGTCATGTTGACTTTCTACTTATATATGTATATATCATAAACATAATTTTTATCATAAATATTTTAATTAATTTTATTTGGCGAAAAGCGAACAAGTTCAAGACTACGTATTACCAGCGATGGTAGAAATGATAGCTATTTCGAAGAAAACCAATTCTTCATCAACATCTTTTTGCGTTGGCGGCCTTCGGCCGCGCTTCAATAAAATTACCCCCAGCCGGCAGAATTCTCTTTCTGGATTAATATCCATGGACCAATCTACAGTTGTTTTGTATATAACACCTTTTGCGTTGGCGGCCTTCAGTCGCGCTTTACAAAAATAACCCTCAGCCGGGAGAATTATATTTCTGGAGAACTTTAATATTGTAATTTAATAATAGTTGAAAGTGTTAAGATAAGATGAATTATCATCTACAGAATATTTCCTGAAAGTTTCACTGAAACATTCCCAGTAGTTTATAAATAAATGAAATTGGTTCATTATATACAAGCTGAGCCTGGATAGACAACAAATTCTAACTAAAACCCAATTATTCGGATTTTAAAAATAGCGGCCACTCTAGGCAGTGGGTGGCACACCCTCCGAGAGTAGTTCTGCAGTGGGTCGGCTTAAGCAAGGATGGGCATTTTTCAACTACTGCTCAATTTGAGTGGTAGTTAAACCTTGAATTTAACTACCACTCAATTTATTTATTTATTTATTTATTTGGTCTTTGAATTCAAAAAAAAAATTCTTACAGACTATATACATATGCAAATTACACTTGTCACCTACCCTTTTACACAAACAACAAAACACCACGGCTTAGTACAAAAAAGGGCAAAACAACAACACTTGGTGACGAAATATAAATGCACCGACTCTCTCAGTGGAGACGGGGTGGGTACGTACAATAAATCAAACACAGAAACTAAAATCAACCAAAAATAGAACACCAACAAATTTTTCCAAAATACCCAAAACTAAGACAAACAAATGTTTTATGGGTGCACCCGAGGTGAGGTCCAACCGGAAGGTTACGAACCCACTCGCACAGTTCCTGAGCTGCCAGGAACAACTTTAACCCGCCGCCAAATGACTGGGCTCTGGGTGCGCGACGCTAAAAGGATGGGTTAAGGAAATCGGGAAACGAAACAAAGAGGCGACAAACTCTACAACAACAAAACAAAGTATACTCAACCAAGCCGGAGTGTGTTCCGGCTTAAGGATCTCCACGATGTCCACCACCGCTCCGCCACGGTCCACCTTGCCGTTTGTCCGCAACCACCACCAACTTTAATTTCCCCTTTGTTTTTTCTACACACCCTAACCAACACTATTTTCCTTTCCGCACTTTTTTTTTTTTTTTTTTTTTTTTTTAGCTTCCCCTTAAAACTTTTCTTTAACTCTTTCTTTTTTCAAAACCTTTATCTAAAACACTTGACCACTAGCTTTTTATTTTTCTATCTTTTTTTTTTTCTTTCAAACACTAAAATCGCCCGCACAAAAAGAAATGTTACCGCACTCGCATACAAGAGTATTCTGACGCGCACCCGCGAGCCAGGCCGAAGGTTGCGCGCCAGCATATACATTTTTTGTATATACCATCAGGCTGTATGTGTGGGTAACCACCCGGTCGCACCGAACCGCTAACCTGTGCGGTCATCACCGATGCCCCGACCAATGATATACAACCACACACACATAAACTGCCTTCATCTAGCGGATGCCTTAATGCACCGCAAAAGGGACGAAAGCGATGACACCCCTTTCTGCGCCTTCCGCGCTCATTGTTTTTCTTTATTTACATCCTACATATTTACATATATGTACAACAATTTGGTGGGGGACTCCGCTAAAAGGCAAAAGCTCGCAACACACTCCGCCAGTACTGCCCATCATGGCAATATCAATAACTTCATTTGTCGCCGCTAGGGCGCGCTCCCCGTTGGGAACAAAGGATAAAAGGTAAAAAGGTGAATAAACAAAACAAATGAAAATTTGCTCTGCCAGTGCATACATGCATAGTGGGAGTAGCAAAAGGAAAAATATTTTGTCGCGATCAGACCGCGACAACTCCACCCTTTCCTCGTGAAAGAAGGAAACTTCCTTCTTTGGCCCTAATGTTACCTATCCCGATACGGCCTTAAATCCCTCACATTCCATGTACCCTTCTCCCTATCATTCTCATCTACTAAAACATATGTCCAAGGAGATACCCTCTTCTTAATAACAAAAGGACCTACATACTTTGGCGCTAACGTCGCTGCAAAATAATTAGCCGCATCGGACAACGCAAAATTCTTTCTCCACACTAATTCTCCTGGCATATATTGTACATCTCTTCTCCTAAGATTATACTGTTTGGCTAACTTAGCTCCTGCCTGCTCCAACTTCAATCTTATGTCTGCTCTAATCTCCACTAACTTCCTAGCTCTCTCCTCGCAATTCAATTGTTCCTGCTCTCCTAAGGACCTTATATAACCCTGACTACCTTCAAGCACCATGTCCCGACCAAAGTTCACAAAATATGGTGTAACTCCTAACACCTCGTGCTGTGATGACCTAATGCAACACGCTACCTTCGCTAACTGTTGATCCCATGACCTTTGGTTCTCTGAAACATAAGCCCTAAGCGTAGTCTTAATAATTTCATTAATGCGTTCCGCTGGATTAGCCTGCGGATGATAATGCGCAGTGTATCGCAACTGAACGCCGTAGACACCACAGAGACCCTGAAGCTCACGACTCTTGAACTGGGGTCCATTATCACACACAACGGAATTCGGAACGCCAAACAATAGAAAAACATCATTTTCAAGAAATTTACAGACACTCTTCGCAGTCGCTGTGCGCAAAGGAAACAACAATGGAAACTTCGAAAAATAATCCACAACCGTAAGAATATATTGGCAACCTTGAGTCGACTTTACCAAAGGACCAACCAAATCAACACAAATCATCTCCCACGGTTCAACTTCCTTAGACCTCTCTATCATTCCCCCAGCTGGCTGTTTATTATCAGGCTTTACCTGCTGACATGTCTTACAAGTTCGTACATACTTAGCAACATCGGATTTCATTCGCGGCCAATAAAACTTCTGAGCAACTCTAGCGAACGTTTTCCTCACACCCATGTGTCCTGCTAACGGACTATCATGGCAACTCTTCAAAACATTTTCTCTCTGAGAATTTTCGATAACCATTTTCCATTTGGGCCCCTCCCCGTAAATGGATGGGTATGGAGGTTTAACATATTTGTAAAGGACACCATCTTCTACTCTCCACGCAGGGTACGACAAAGGATTCTTTGACACCGATTCAATCATTTTCGTTATCCAAGGGTCCGACGTAGAAATTTCAAAAATAACAGGAACATTTCTCGACAACAAGTCTGGAACAACATGTTCTTTCCCTTTCCTATGGACAATCTCAAAATCATACTGTTGAAGCTTCAATGCCCAACGAGCCAATCTACCATAAGGATCCTTCAATCTATTCAACCAGATCAGAGAATAATGATCGGTGATAACTTTAAATTTCGTTCCTTCGATGTATGGTCGTAACTTCTCGACCGCCCACAGGACCGCCAAACATTCCTTTTCTGTGGTGGAATAATTTTTCTCACCTTTATTCAGGGACCTACTCAGATATGCTATCACCTTCTCACCGTCTTCAAAATCTTGGGTCAACACAGCTCCTATGCCAAAGTCTGACGCATCCGTTTGTATAATAAAGGGCCTATCAAAATCTGGGCAACTTAAAACGGGCGCCGTAACTAAACGTTCCTTAGCTTCTCTAAAACTCCTATCACATTCTTCACTCCAAATGAACTTTTTATTCTTCTTCGTTAATTCGGTGAGAGGTCTAACAAAATCTGAAAAATCTTTGATGAATCTACGGTACCAGGACACTGTACCTACAAAAGATCTCACTTGCTTAACATTTCTCGGGACTTCTATCCTAACCATTGCCTCTACCTTTTCAGGATCAACATGTAGGCCGTTTCTATCTACGACATATCCTAAATACTTTAACTCAGGCCTACAGAAACTGCATTTCTCTCTATTGAGTTTTAATCCTGCCTCAGCTAATCTATCCAAAACCTCTTTCAGAATTTCCAAATGTTTTTCAAACGTTTTTGTTACGATGAGTATATCCTCCAAATATACAAAAACATGGGGCTCTAACTCTGGTCCTATGACCGAATCTATAAATCCCTGCCACGTTGCAGGCGCATTATGTAAACCGAATGGCATTCTCTTAATTTGGAAAAGACCTCTACCTGGCACCGTGAATGCTGTATAGGGCCTAGAACTCCTCTCTACTGGTATTTGCCAGTAAGCAGACTTGATGTCTAAACTTGATAAAAATTTCGCATCCCTCAGCTTATCCAAGGTCGCCGACACATAAGGAAGGGGGTAACTATCCTTCTCGGTACACTTATTCAGAACTCGATAGTCTACACAAAACCTATATGTACCGTCTTTCTTCCTTATCATGACCACCGGGGAAGCCCATGGACTATGAGACGTCTCAATGACACCCTTGTTGAGCATATCCTTCAACTCCTCGTCCATACGCGACTGTATGGTAGGCGATACCGGGTAGTACCGCTGCTTCACAGGCTCAACTCCTGCCTTTATCCTTATCCTATGCTCAACAAGATGGGTTCGACCTAACCCGTCTGCCATAGTCTCAAAAGCATTCCCAACTAATCTACCTAAAGCTTCAGATTGCCTAGTATCTAATTCACTGTGGTCCATAATCGCTACCGATGCCTCCTGTTCCGGTCGAGAAAACGACCATACCCTGCCCCTCAGATCCGGGATTATACCCGCCTTGGTCCAGAAATCTACACCAAGAATAAGAGCATGAGGTATACCAGGAACAATAAGACAATCTATGAGGAACGACTTGCCCTCCACCACAATTGGTAACGAAATAGAACCTAACGCTGATACTCGACCACCACCCGCCAAAGTAATTTGAGGAATATTTACCGATGAAGAAATTCTGATGCCATACGCTTGTAACATACTCCAACCAATACGACCAATAACTGTACGAGAAGCCCCAGAATCCAACAATGCTCGAAAAGAAAAACCAAAAACCGACACATCGATAGGTGGACGCTGATCATGGCCGCTTGCCACTAATGAATAACCCATATAAGAAATAACTCAACGATCTCCTATTACAGCCAGCTGGGAGTTAGCAGGATTACTAACTCCAGTTAGACCACCTGATCTGCCGTCCCAGGTGTCTAATTCGCGTTTCCCGAAATGTTTGAACCACCATTGGAATTTGTATTCGACCCTGAATCTGATCTGAAGGGGTTTGAAGACCGCCTTCCCTCTGGACCAGACCTACCACCACTTTGGGTACCACTAGGCTTTGCTGTACACACCGGACAGTCCCGCTTCATGGCACCAATCCTACCGCATCCAAAGCACTTGATTGTTTTCCTACAATCCGCCGAAACATGCCCAAATCGCTTGCAATTAAAACACCTAGTATTCGGCCCATACCTATTCCTCGGACTGGTTGCCGACTGGTTCACTGACGCAGCCTCACCACCAACAGACATGTATGCCAAGTCTGGCTCCAACAAACCTCTAGCCCGATGGTTTGGAGGGGGTACAAATGCATCAACCGACGACCTAACCGCTTCCAATTTCCTTCCCAAAGCAACTAACTCTGAAATCGAACCAGGTGTAACTAGTCCCAATTGGGTCTGGTAGAATGGTAAAAGATTCGCCCTAATTATTCCCAACATCCTACTCTCTGAAATTGGTTCTTGTAACCTTCCAAACATAATCCTCATCGCAGCCACATATACTCCAATTGACTCATTTGCTCCCTGAGTCCTTCTTCGAATTTCCGACATTAAAAGGTCATCATAATTAGGGGGAAGAAATTCCAATTTTAATTCACGCACTAATTCTTCCCATGTAGCTATCGAACGCCTAATCGACCTAAACCACAACAAAACTTTTCCCGAAAATAAATCAACCGCACCTCTAAGTAACTGAGACTTAGCAACGCCGCGTGCCTCGCTAAGCTCATCAACACGCTCCAAAAATGCATACAACGATAACCCAGACTTCTCTCCATCGAATTTTAAATTCCATTTCGCCAGATTCGGCGGCTCTTGCGAAATCCTACTAACTAGATCTACTCCCTCGGAACTCCTTACTGACACTGGTCTCACATCTGGTCTCGGTGAGACCACTTGCCCTGGTGATGTGCCACTGGGTTGCTCACCCGTTTCAGACTCCTGTTTGTCATCATTCATCTCTTCCAAATAACCCAGCATCAAAATTACCCTGTTCCTTATATCCGCTTGTGACGCCATATCGTCATCATTTTCGGGTTTAGCTCTACCGATCCTATTCAAACACCACTCCAGTTTTGTGGTCGCCTTAATACCATCTGATGGCTTTCCTCCATTATTAAGATCCGAAACTAACTTCCCTATCTCTATTATTTTTGCCTCTACCGCAACTTTATCTTCCTCAAAAGTGAACGGATAATCCTTAAATAAGTCTACAGACCCACGTCGTTCAACTGCCCGCGATGCCCTTAATGACTTCCGCATTGATTCCACCGATGCTACTGCTAATCCGCGTGCCTCCATCTCGTAGGCCAATTCTTCCTGTGACAAACGATTGATCTCCATTTTGGTTTTCGACAACAATAATTCTTTCCAGCAAGAAAAAATATTCGAATTAAAATCTCCAACAGAAAAAATTGTATCGCTACCAATCCGAAACTCAAAAATCGCAAAAAAAAATTCAACAACCAACTCTCAAACCACGAAAATCGGAAATTAATTAAAACAAAATTTTTTCCACACCAATTAAAATTTTCCTCCGCAAAATTTAAAAATTATTTTTAAAAATTTTCGACGCCCAATTTCCAAAAAAATTTAAAATTCAATCCAGAAAAAAAAAAATTTGTTTTCTTGATATTCCCACAATTTAAAATTGATATTAAGAAATATTCCGCAAAATTAAAAAGTTAACCCAAAAAATGCAGTTCCCAAATCTAAACTAGACACCCTAGTATTTTCCAATACTCTAAAATTTGTGACCCACCTTAGCACTGGCGCAGCAAATTTGGGAGCTATAACAAAAAACAATAGAGCCTATTACAAATGTAACACTAACAACACTACCTACTGGGACAACACCAACAATAGCTTACGTACCTTAATGTATGTATGTATGTATGAGCCGCTCTCGCTGTCTAATTTGACCGCAGGTAAATGTACGTAAATATGTATATAGAATAAACGTATAAAGGAAATGTGCAAAATGCAAATTGTAAACTTAGCAATAGGGTGGCCAGTAAAAAAAATTTGTGCAATAAAACTTAAGTAAAGTGAATATGCTTGCTTCGCAATAAAACTGTAATATATATATATATTTTTTTTTTGTAAATTTCCAGATCGCTGGATATATAAAAGTTTTTTTTTTCTTATTTAATTAACGCAACAAAAACAATTCAACTCGGGAAATTTTCAATGAAAAATATGGCTCACCCTAATGAGAACTTGATCGAAACGACTTTTGCGTGTTGTTGTACGCAATGGAAAAAATTTTCTTTGTTTATTACCGCGACCTAACGCAATTTATATACGTAAATATGTATTTATATAAATTTATACGTATGTATATATTTATTTATTGACGACTACCTGCTGTTTTTCTTCTGTTACCCTTTTTACTTTGCAAGTATGTAGGTGTGTATGTATGTATATTTCCTATAGAAAAAAAGCTCTTCGTTTGCGACAAACTCCGACTTGACCAACTTACACTTGTGAATACCAACAAAAATTCTCGGCTCTCCGATTCTCCTAAGTAAGAAAATAAATAGAACAAAAAATTGATCGGCAGAATTATTCTTGTAAGTAAGTAAAAAGATTGCAAAACCGACAAGCACAGAAAAATATACCAACAACACAGTATATACACTGCTACAACAGAAAAAACCACAACTTCACGAAATTTTTGCAACAACACAATCCTCTAAAAATCTCGACCACTTTTATGCCAATAACAATTTTCTTACTTGCAAATTTTTTTCTTTCGGGCCCCACGTCGGGCGCCAATTTGTCACCTACCCTTTTACACAAACAACAAAACACCACGGCTTAGTACAAAAAAGGGCAAAACAACAACACTTGGTGACGAAATATAAATGCACCGACTCTCTCAGTGGAGACGGGGTGGGTACGTACAATAAATCAAACACAGAAACTAAAATCAACCAAAAATAGAACACCAACAAATTTTTCCAAAATACCCAAAACTAAGACAAACAAATGTTTTATGGGTGCACCCGAGGTGAGGTCCAACCGGAAGGTTACGAACCCACTCGCACAGTTCCTGAGCTGCCAGGAACAACTTTAACCCGCCGCCAAATGACTGGGCTCTGGGTGCGGGACGCTAAAAGGATGGGTTAAGGAAATCGGGAAACGAAACAAAGAGGCGACAAACTCTACAACAACAAAACAAAGTATACTCAACCAAGCCGGAGTGTGTTCCGGCTTAAGGATCTCCACGATGTCCACCACCGCTCCGCCACGGTCCACCTTGCCGTTTGTCCGCAACCACCACCAACTTTAATTTCCCCTTTTTTTTCTACACACCCTAACCAACACTATTTTCCTTTCCGCACTTTTTTTTTTTTTTTTTTTTTTAGCTTCCCCTTAAAACTTTTCTTTAACTCTTTCTGTTTTCAAAACCTTTATCTAAAACACTTGACCACTAGCTTTTTATTTTTCTATCTTTTTTTTTTCTTTCAAACACTAAAATCGCCCGCACAAAAAGAAATGTTACCGCACTCGCATACAAGAGTATTCTGACGCGCACCCGCGAGCCAGGCCGAAGGTTGCGCGCCAGCATATACATTTTTTTGTATATACCATCAGGCTATATGTGTGGGTAACCACCCGGTCGCACCGAACCGCTAACCTGTGCGGTCATCACCGATGCCCCGACCAATGATATACAACCACACACACATAAACTGCCTTCATCTAGCGGATGCCTTAATGCACCACAAAAGGGACGAAAGCGATGACACCCCTTTCTGCGCCTTCCGCGCTCATTGTTTTTCTTTATTTACATCCTACATATTTACATATATGTATAACAATTTGGTGGGGGACTCCGCTAAAAGGCAAAAGCTCGCAACACACTCCGCCAGTACTGCCCATCATGGCAATATCAATAACTTCATTTGTCGCCGCTAGGGTGCGCTCCCCGTTGGGAACAAAGGATAAAAGGTAAAAAGGTGAATAAACAAAACAAATGAAAATTTGCTCTGCCAGTGCATACATGCATAGTGGGAGTAGCAAAAGGAAAAATATTTTGTCGCGATCAGACCGCGACACACTAATACATCATTTATTCATGCAAAAAAAAGTCTTGAGATGGTTGATTAGCATTGAATGCGACTATGTAAAATCAGCACCTGACGAACTGAAAAACAAATTAAGCTCAGCACATGCTCTAGAAATAGGTGCATTGACGCCATAGTTGGTTTTTGATAGACCAATTTTTAAGGTTTCGTAACGACGCAAGTTCCTGTATGGCACATTAAATTGAATTTTATCAAGTAGAGAAGGGCAATCGATTGCCCCAGAGATAATACTGAGAACAAAAGAGCACGAAAGGAAGCTTCTTCTGGCATCTAGTGATGTATGGTTAATCAGCATACAACGGGATTTATACGGAGGTAAAAGCTCGGAAAATTTTAGGGGCCTAAGAGCGAATCGAAGAAACACTTTTTGGACCCTTTCTAGCCGATTAGAGAGACCAGTTTGAGAGGGCCTCCAAATGAAGGCTGCATACTCTAACCTCGATCTGACAAAGGCACAGTATAAAGTCTTAAGAGTGTATGGGTTAGTGAAAGCAGCACAATTACGACGAATGAATGCTAGCATTGAGTAAGACCGAGATATTACATGAATAACGTGGCTATTAAAGCAAAACTTAGAGTCGAAAATAACTCCCAAATCTTTAATTTCTTCAACGAGTTTAAGTTTACCATCAGCAATATAATATGACGTTTGCAAAGTAGTAACGGATTTGGCGAGTTACATGAAAACATTTTTTTATGTTTAAATGTAAGCGATTCAGCTTGCACCACTTGTGGACATTAAGCAAGTCACATTGAGTGGTAGTTGGATTTTGAATCAACTACCACTCAAATTTGGTGCTCGAAACCTATTTAGGCAGTGGAATCATTGGGAGATGCTACATTATCAATATATATTGATGAAATCCGTGGATCGCGATTCATATTGACAGTGTAGCATCGAGTATTGATGGATCGCGATCCTGGATCGCGAATTTTTAGAAATTTTGCGATCCGCGATCCGGATCGCAATATTGACAATATGGATTGACTGTGTAGCATGAAAATTTTGCGATCCATCAAAATGCGTGTATATTTAGAAATTTAGAAATCCGCGATCCGGATCGCAATATTGACAATACGGATTGACTGTATAGCATGAAAATTTTGCGATCCATCAAAATGCAGGTATTTTTAGAAATTTTGAAATCCGTGATCCGAAGTGGGAAAAGGACGGAAGTAAAATATTTTGAATCTCAGAGCGAGAAAAATATCGCAATATTCATATTGAACGTGTAGCACCAGTTTGCGATTCATCAATCCATCAATATGAATCGCGATTCAAATATCGCGATTCATATTGATAATGTAGCCTATGCCATTGAAAAGTTAATCAACACATCAGCTTGTGGTGAAATGTATGTACATACAAATGGATGTGAGTATATGTGAGTCGTTAGCATTGTTTATACTATATAGTTTGGTCACTCAAAAGGTCTTCTTCTTGTTGATTTTTAAAAATGCATTTGGATTTGTGCGAAAATCGAGTGAATGAAGGAATCAATGCTGTACAATTTCGTAGAATTGCTGTTACTACCAAAATGGGAGCAAATTAGTTAGGATTTACTCCGTTTCTACTGGATTTTTTTCTTCACAACGAAACGATTTTAATAAAAAATATATCGCACTCTAAATCATAAAGTGACACAATTCAAAATTTTTTTAAATCGACTTTTCTAGCGATTGCCAACAAAAAAACTTTTCATTCGGGTCTCTTTTGACTGAAAAATAGCCATTATACGTCGCCTTTTGCCATGTCATTGCTTGTAAAGGAAAAAAGTTTTTTGCCTCCTGCAAATTTTTGAATTTTGAGTTGTGCCACTTTATGATTTAGGGTGAGATATACATATATTAGTTTTTTTCGTCATATCGGTCCAAGTGCGCACAAAATAGCAGATGAATGTGCAGAACTAACATTAAAATTTAATTGTTGAATTATTGTGTAGGTACACAAGATTTTTAATTAATTTTATTTGGCGAAAAGCGAACAAGGTCAAAGCTACGTATTATCAGCCATGGTAGAAATGATAGCTATTTCGAAGAAAACCAATTCTTCATCATCAGATTTCTTTTCGGGATCAAGCCGGGAATCGAACTTAGACCCACCGTGAGAAGGTGTAAATGTTAGCGACGACTTGTTCGCTTTTCGCCAAATAAAACTAACATTAAAATAATATTGAGTTTTGCTGTTGACTTCACATTTTGAACTAGATAATTTTGCAATTTAAGCTAGTTAAATTTACACGGAATGGTCGCGTTAAATTAGCAATAATATCTTTTTGATTTTACCTTAAATTTATTGTTAAATTAACTGGATTGATTTTACAATTTACAAAAATACAATATATGTATGTACATTCAATAAAAGAAGGTGCTTCGGTATTGGGAGATATGGGAGTATATCCTCCTGGTAAAATTGCAAACTATGAGGAGAAAGAAGAAAATATTTTACATTAAAAACGTTTAGAAATAAAAATACCTTTCACCTTTAACTCGCCTACAAACTGAAAATATAAATAAAAATGCCATTATCATGCACTTCCAATGACGTTAAACTCTTCCCACGGCACCAGATTTTCTTTTTATTTAAAAAATAATAATTCCGTTTTGCACGAAAAGCAGAACTCCAGATGTTCAAAAAAAATTGTGTATGTTTCAAAATAGTTTTGACATTAATTTTTTTTTTTTATTTTTTAGTTTATATTGACACTATCATGTTAAATAAACCAAATTCCAAATGACATTTAGGAATAAAATTTTATATTTGATATGATTCATTCATTATTTTAAAATTGCCTAATGTTGCATCAACGCTAAAATTTGGTTGAATTTACCAAACTGTCAAATGACGTTTTAAAAGCTAAAATCACGTTCCAAAAATCGTGTAATTTGAAAAAAATTGTTGCTGTGATATGCGTAAAGATCGATCGTGTTAATCTTACATGAATTAAAATTTGCATACACGCGAACGAAGTAGTAAAGGCATTGGTATCCGTATATTCCCTTTTCTATATTTCTAGGAAAAATGTAGTAATAGAGCAGTACGAGAAAGTGCAACCCTGCTTATACGAAAATGTTCAAAAGGAAAATTTGAATTCAAACGGCCATTTTGCATGGCGAAACCCAACAAACATTTAGGTTAGATATCGGTTTGAGAATGACTCAAGAACTAGCACTTTTCTAAAATCTCTAAAGTTAGAGGACGACTCAACAAGCAGTCGAGAATCCTAGCGATTTCAAACAAAATGGGACATAATTCTCAAATTTAGAAAATCATAGTTTCCGAATGGAAATCAAATTTAGTTTTCTAATGAGATTCTAATGAGAATTCGCAAATACCAATTTTTCTAATCAGTCTCCAATTTATTTCTAGTTTTCTACCTTCGCTTTGGATTAGAGATAAGTTTGAGAATTACACTCTCTACCAGTATATATTGTGTTTGCTGATAAAACGCTGTGCCAATCCATACTTTTTGATTAATGCCTGGATGCCTTTGAACGCTTTGGTTGCTTTGGAAACTATACATTCTCCTACATTTGGATAGATCCCAATTAGCACGAATCCAATGTTGGAGAAAAGTCACAATTCTCAAGTTTATATCCAACATGTTTTTACACTTGAGTTACAACACTTTTCCAAACTGTACTGAGAGTATAATTAGCATGAATTAAATTCAATCATATTAGCAATAAATAAACTAAAACGAGCGAAGAATATAATTTAAAAAGGAATGTATAATTCAACTAATTTTTGTGTATAAAATGTTGTTACTATTTTTAAATGCATAACAAAAAAGTGAGGAAATAAGTTAAACAGACAATCATAATTGTTACATTTTTGTTCCTTTATTTCAATCGGATGAGCGTTTGTTGTTCAAAGGCTTTATCCTGACGTTTGATTTTGGTTGGAGAATATCGATAGAATTCACGTCAAATCAATGAAATTCAAATGCACTCAAAAATGCTTATTGGGTAGCAACGATTGGCATCATGGATATTTCATTTTTGTTTTGAAAAAATAAATGTGTATCTATATTTTTGATACATACAGTAAGTCGCAGTGAAAATGAGCCACGTTTTGTTGTCCGAAGTTTTATGAAAATAAAAAAAATACACAAACCGATTGAAAACCAAGATTATATACTTAGGTATATTTTATAGTAAACCGCAATTTAGTATTTCAAATATACAAATATTTTATTGAAAAGTTCATGAAACGGGCTCACAGTGAAAGTTAGCCACTAAGAGGAATATGCCCTAAAACGGTTTTAATACTTTGTTGCATTGTTTCAACAGTTCAATTACTCTATCCCTAATGAATTAAATATACTACAAATTTTATTAGCATGCAATGTGTTTTATTTATCTAACAAAACACGATTTTTACGCGATCTAGCGTATATTGTCTGATAAGTACACATTTTAAAATCGGAAAAAATTGCCTGAATCCCCTTTTATATATATTTAGGTGATTCACAAAGTGTCATAAAGTCATATGTCATATTAAAATATTGTACGGAAATAGTTATAAAAGACTTTTCCGAAGCCCTGTGAAGAAGCAAACAAAAACAGCTGATCAAATACGACGACTCAAAAACATATAGTGTAGAGTTGTATTTATTTAGTACACATATAGCCTAGAATGCAACAACAAAATATTATGACTTATGACGATATGACGCAATATCACAGGTTGTGAATCCCCTAATTTTGTGTATCTATATATTAATAGGCTAACATTTTTTCCATACAAACAATTGCCAGGCTGTTTTGCACATTTAACATACTCATATCCACATAAAATTGATATGGATGTGTTCGTATGAGTCAGGAGCAGTGCATAGGCATATAATTTTTTCTATAAATTATTTAATTTCTTTATAATTAATAAATAAAATTTTTGGTGAAGATAAATAGATATCGTAAACGTGTTTACAAATATCGTAAACACAGTTGAAGAGTCGCTTTAATTTAAAAGCGCTCACCACCGGGCCTACCTTCCTAGATCTGCCTTGATTTTGACCATCATTTCGCGTCGGACCGTGATTTACACTGCTATTCCGAGCGTTACCGGAAAATTACTTTACTGGTAATTTATGTTGCTGAAAATTGTTACCATCTTTTCAATTGGTATTCTGGCACAAATGGTAACGCTGTCAAAGCATTTCCATACGAACGGAATTGAATCGGGCTGAAAATGGTAACAAAATATTACCACGTATTGAGGTGGTAACTTAATTTTCTGCTGCCAGAATACGAAAAGAGTGTTTAAAGTACCAGATTCTATTTTCACCAGTAAAGTAAATTATGTTACCACACCGGAATAAGGCCGCAAAAGGGCAAATCAGTGTTGCGGTACAACTGGAATTTGGAAAGTGTTGCTTATCTCCGCGAAAAGGAATAATTTTTGTACCAATACAAAGTTGAAAAAATAAATTGCATGGTCGAATTTCGACCACCGGCGATACTAGTACCTATAATTAACACATAAAGTAAGATGTGAACTTTAAAAATATATAAGAGAAAAATAATAGTTCTTGAGAGAAACTTTACGTATTTAAATTAGAGCTGCTAGAAGAATTACTTTGATTGTTTTTGTTTTTCATCATTTCTGGCATGTTGTTGAAAGTTTTCCGTTGCAAAGAAATTAGGAAAGTCAAGTAATTGTTAACAAAGATATTTAATAATAAAAATTTGTGAATAAATGATGGCTCACTTTCACTGTGACTCACTGTATTCCCATCAAAACAAACTTCAACCATGGGAATTGTTGTTGCAAAAAGTGACAGGCACATTATGTGTCAATGGGAGAATGGGAAACTAAATAAACCAAATGTGAAGAAGAATCGACCACAGTATTGTATTCAAACGTAGTAAAATCTTCACAAGAAAATATCCAAAATTGCTAATAAAATCAATTAAAACTCAAAAATATGTTAATTTTTTGTTATTATCGCTACAAATATAGCATTAGAAATTCAATTCACACCATACTTTCAAAGATTTAAAGATTTCAAAATTCATTTGAATTTTTTTTTCTGTAAATTTTGCACATCACTGCATGGTGACAGGCACAACATGCCAAACGATCAGCTGAGAGTGTCGCAACTTATAGATATAAACTATGGTCGTTAGTTTTGAAATTGGCATAAGTGAACTAGATTTGACCTAGAAATTGAAATAGGGGTGAACTAGAAAGTGAACAAGAACTTTAACTAGAACGAACTAGTAGATGAACTTGAATATCTACAACTACTATTGTAATGCACATGTCCTTCCCTTGAATTTTGTATACTTAATGTACATACATATTTATAAGTTATACGCATACATATACATATGTATGTATGCAAGCAAGGCTTATCCAAATAGAGGTTATATTACTTCCGTTTTTATGTGTGTGTTTTCTTTAAAAATGTCAATGTGAAAGAGAAGAGAAATGAATATCAAGGAAAAATTTTTGCCAATTCGTTTTGTCTGACATTCACACTTTTTAGTATACATACACAATTCCAATCAGCTTATCTACTGCGATATCCTTCTTTAGATAATTCTTGTATGCAAGTTTTTCCATAAGCTTTTTTGGGGTTTGACTGACTTCTGTGCACTTTTGCTACCAACACTAAAGTTGAGTGGTAGTTAAAAATCGAGTTAAATCATGAATTTAACTACCACTCAAATTGAGTGGTAGTTGCAGGCTGAGTGCACTCAAAATTAGTTGAATCATGCCCAACCCTGGGCTTAGTATAATGCGCCTGCCGTATTTATTTTCAAACCACTGGAACTTTCGGGAAATGTTCTATGTATGTTAATTTTACTAATTATAACACTCCCGATCGCTCCGCAGATATAATTCGAGAATGGAAGCGCGGCCAAATGCCGCCAACGCAAAAGTTTGTTCTACTCAAAAGTACTGAGGATCGGTCCATAGAGGGTTGTTTTTTTAAAGCATGGCCAGGGCCGGGTGCATTAAATTGAAATCTCTTTTGCGGAGCAGCAGACGCGAAAACATGCTGCGGTGGAAAACACTATGGACATGGGTACAAAGAAAAGCAATTATTAGTGTGATCATTATTACAATGAAATCCTATTTATCAGATAGTAACAGCGAACCCCAGCGGGTTAGGGGGTCTACAATATACCCGTTGTAAGGAATGCCTGTCGTAAGACGCGACTAAAATCCACCGGCCTAGAAGGTTGATTATGGCCAAAAAAAAAATCGTTCGCACGACAGTCGGGCTAGTGTCAGAAGGGACTAGTACTCGAGCATGCCGGATTTATCCGGCAAAGGTCTGTCACATCCCCTACACTCCCCAAAACCTTAGAGGGGTGTCTTGGTGGCTACAACAACAACAATATGAAGTTAATTGTATAGCAGATACATACATATGTGCATATGTATATCCCCACTGTTTTCAGGCAGAATTTTAACTCCATTAGCATTTATATAGAACAAACAGTGCCGATTTATTGTAAAAGAGAGTTCCGGATGCATTTCCGAATTTCAAAAAAGCTTTTTGCGAGCCTATGCGAACAATTTTTAGATTGAGGAGCTTATCGCGAGGTGACAAAAGACTATCTGACTAAAAAGAAACTCAAAACGAATCAAAAGAAATTAAATGGGAAAAAAAAACATTTTTTATTTTATTCTTTTTATGTTATATGTACATATATACATAATTAACATAATTAAGTGGCCGCTGTGGTGTAGTGGGTAGCGTGCTCGCCTGCTATGCCAGAGGTCTCGGGTTCAAACCTCAGTCCGAGCAAAACACCAAAAAAAATTTTTCTAATTAGTAAAAATCCAATTATTGGATTTTTTAAGAGCAGCGGTCACCTCTCGGCAGTGGGCGGCATACCCTCCGAGTGTATTTCTGCCATGAAAAAGTTTCTCACAAAAAATGCATTCGCCGTTCGGAGCCGGCATAAAACAGTAGGTCCACCCAATTAGTAGGAAAAACAAAAAGGAGCACACCTCGAATTGGGAGAGAAGCTCGGCCATAAAACTCGTCAGAGTTAAAATAGCGCCATTGTATTATATTATATTATTATATACATAATTAACAGCAATAATTTCCACCAATTTTATTATCATTTTAATTTTAATCCTTTTTATCCTTTGAATTTGGGACTTGTGAATGTAAATAAAAATCAGCTGTTTGCCAAAGCTGTTGAACTCTGCAAATTTTGTGTTCGTTTACCTCTTACGATATTTTTCTCTTGTGAGAGGAAAGATGAAATTTTTCTCCAACACCTGGCTGTTGGAGGCTGCTGAGTAAATGCTGTTGGAGAAAGTAAGCGAACAAAGCTATTATTGTATCATGCCGGTAAGGAAAATTGACAGTTGGTAATCCTCTCCCAGCAAATCTAGATTTCATGTTATATGTAAACGGGTACATTTTTCAAAAGAGATTTATGGTATCATGGATTTATGGCTAATCACGTTATATGTAAACATGGCATTATAGCCGCTTCACTTCCCTCAAAATTGGGCTGACAACACTGATTGGTAGCCAGGGTAGGAAGAAACTCCGAGTATGTGTGAGTGAGTGAGGAAACTCCTCCTCACGGCGTGCTGTGGAGTGGCCGTTTGCATTTCACACTCCTCTAGAACGCGGAGTGAGTATTTTTTTTTGTTTCTCCGCTCCTTTGGTTGGAGTGAGTTTCGAAGGAGCCGCTCACTGCGTGTGCGGTTGGAGTGAGGTTCGAAGGAGCCGCTCACGCTGTGTGTGGAGTGAGCCGCCGTAGGTTTCCTCTTCTCACGGTGTAATGTGTGGGAGCGTGTGAGTGAGGAATGCGAAATGACGCTGCATAAAAATGCAATTTAGTGCTATGGTTTTTCTGCTAAATAGCATGTATGCTTGTTTTTTGCCTTTTTTTCGTATTTATGCCCGTTTCAGGCGATTGAGTAGGTATGTAAAATCCATCTTTTTTTTGTTGTTTTCCATCTGTGTACATGTGTAGATACATATGTAAATATGTGTTTAATTCACCAGATGCAATTACGAATACATATTTACATATGTACGTATATAGGTAGGTAGGTAAAAGGAAAATTATTTTCAAGAATGTGCACTATTCGTTGTACATATGTATGTAGGTACCTACCTACTTGTTTAGTTTTCATTTATAATGCGATTAACGCAAAAAACTATTTATTCGTCATTAGAATCATTTTTTTTTTGCATAAACGAAATATTTATTAATAACTTTTTGGTTGCTTATTTTTCCGACAGAGTAGGAATATGATGTATTGTGGAACGATTTTCCGTCATCCCCTTGACAATACGAAATATTTATTACTTCATAATAGAAATCATAACTCACAGTATATGTATATCTGTGTTCGTATGGAACAGTAGCTTAAGCGTACTTAAGGAAAAATTGAGTCAGTTTGGAAAAAGCAGAAGTAATGCATCCCAGAGAGTACATTCTGCAGTTTTTTTTTTAACTCTTTCTTAGGCCTTCAACCCACTTCAGCCCCAATGATTTTACTCATGTAATAATATTGTGCGGGAAACTGCACTTTAAAATTTTCCTTTCGACATAAGCTACTGTTCGAAATGAACACAGATATGTATGTATTTACATACATATTTCTTAACTATTCTTAACACTTAGGTACTTAATCAAAATAAGAAACTTTGCCGAGAATATCATTATTTAGCTTAACAATCAATATATTATTCAAGGTTTCTTTCGAAAGCCTCGTGCGCAGTTTTGTTAAAATTGTAGCCAGAGCACTAAACGCCCTCTCAACAGACACTTGAGTCGATGGAACCGCTAATACTACTTGAATCAGGTTTCCTAAGTCCTGATCATTTAATAAACGGGATTTCCAGTAATTCAGAATATCTACTTCACAAGGAACTCTTTGAGCATATGCGAGATTCTCCAACTTTTGCTTTAAGTTTACTTGCATAGTTTCTGTTGCACAATGACTGCTTAATAACGTGTCCCGCTTGTTGTTTAGCTTGCAGAATGAGCTGTGCACACTGTAGAGGATAAACAAATTTGTAGCATTCATGCAGCTGCTTACTACACACTACAGACGTTTGGCTGCTTCATCGCCAAGCTGTGAGGCCTCGCTCATCCTCACTCACTCCGGAGTAAAATATGGAGGCGCAGCGGAGGAGAGCCAACGCTTCATTTTTGCCTCCTATTGGCTGCGCACTCTGTTGCCACTCATGCGGAGCGCTCACGCTATTGTGTGGCCTCCGTTGTTTGCACACTCACAGGATCCTCATGAGTGCGGCATGTGTGAGTGTGGAGGCAAAATGAGGCAAATCCGAACCCTGTTGGTAGCACTACTAATCAAACAGCTGTGGTCAGCATTGCCGTTGGGGCCACTAAAGTGGCAATTTGAATTTTTTAAAAGGATCAGGCAAACTCGCTGGTCATAATAGCCGTAACGCAACGCTGTAACTTTAATATCTATTGTATGTGAAAGGCATGCGAATGATTATAATGAACGGTAGAAAACGGCAACAACCGTAAGCATCTGTTGATTTTAGATTTCTTCCATATTCTTACGGCAATTTGACAGTTCTCTTTGCAGTGACAAAACAAAATACCGTTGGCAAACAATTTTTTTTACATTTTATAATATAAAAATTAGCGAATTCGACGAAAGACTTAATAACGGCGTGCTTCGTCATGAAAAAACCAACAAATTGAAAGCTTTATGTTTTAAATTGGTAAATAAAGCACAATATTTACAGCTGTGGCAAATGTCAAAGACGACAGTTAACGCACTATTATAATTACCTTAAGTTTGTCACCGTTCTATATCCGTACGGCTTCCGTCCCGTCCCGGCTATTATAACTAGCGCAACCAATCTTAAAGCCCGTCTCCACATAACTTGATTCGAAAGCGAAACATCTCGCTAAATAGCACGTCTCCACGTGGCTGATCGTTATTCAGTTTAACAGTTGGCAAACAATTTTTTTTACATTTTATAATATAAAAATGAGCGAATTCGACGAAAGACTTAATAACGGCGTGCGTCGTCATGAAATCACCAACAAATTGAAAGTTTTATGTTTTAAATTGGTAAATAAAGCACAATATTTACAGCTGTGGCAAATGTCAAAGACGACAGTTAACGCACTATTATAATTACCTTAAGTTTGTCACCGTTCTATATCCGTACGGCTTCCGTCCCGTCCCGGCTATTATAACTAGCGCAACCAATCTTAAAGCCCGTCTCCACATAACTTGATTCGCCAGCGAAACATCTCGCTAAATAGCACGTCTCCACGTGGCTGATCGGTATTCAGTTTAACATTTCTCTTTCTGGTTCTTCTTAAATGTTTGTATGTTTGCTTATTTTTGCGTTTTTTTTTTTTGGTCTGTGTGAGATTTCGATAGATTTTCGATACAAAATTAGAGAAGGCATAGATATCATCGCGTTTAGCAAGAGTATTGAGAACGAAACAAGTGTTTCAATCTTCACTCGTTCTCAGAAATTTATATGGAAATTGGCGAGTTTCGGCACTCGTTTTGAGGTCGAAACAAGATTGAGAGAGCGAGTGCAGAAAAAAAGAGCGAAACACGTTATGTGGAGACATGGTATAATGAGAATCCGTGTTATCGGTTATTGGAGCTTGATCGTAAAACTGTAGTCGTACCGTTAAAAGCCCGTCTCCACATAACTTGATTCACCAGAGAAACATGTAGCAAAACATCTCGCTCAATAGCCCGTCTCCACGTGGCTAATCGTGATTCAGTTTCACATTTCTCTTTCTTGTTCTTCTTAAATGTTTGTATGTTTGCTTATTTTTGCGTCTTTGTTTTGGGCTGTGTGAGATTTCGATAGATTTTCGATACAAAATTAGAGACGACATCGATATCATCGAGGTTGGCAAGATGATTCAGAATGAAACAGTGTTTCAATCAGGGTTGGGCACAGTGCATTCAATTTTGATTGCATTCAGGCTTGCATTCTCCATTCACTGTTGAGTGGTAGTGAAAATTTGATTTGCATTACCATTCACTATTGAATGGTAATGCAAATGTGGTTTGCACTACCATTCAGTAGTGAATGGTAATGCAAATGTGGTTTGCACTACCATTCAGTAGTGAATGGTAATGCAAATGTGGTTTGCACTACCATTCAGTAGTGAATGGTAATGCAAACGTGGCTTGCACTACCATTCAGTAGTGAATGGTAATGCAAACGTGGCTTGCACTACCATTCAGTAGTGAATGCGAATGCAAATGTGGTTTGCACTACCATTCATTGCATTGTGTGTTTTCTTTAAAAATGTCAATTTGAAAGAGAAGAGAAATGAATTTCAAGGTAAAATTTTTGCCAATTCGTTTTGTCTGACATTCACACTTTTTAGTATACATACACATAGTGGCGGATCCACGTGGGGGGTTTTGGGGGTTCAAACCCTCCCCCCTTGTGGTTTATCATAGATCCCAAATGAATGCCCTTATAGATTCTGCGCCCAAATTTCCCAAACTGATCAAGGAAAACTATCATTCCAAAAGCAATGGTTGGACCACATAACATCCAAAATATGTACCTACATAGGAAAAAAGTTCATGTAGGTACCTTTGGACGCACGTGCATAAAATCAAATTTGTCAAATGCTATTCGCAAATTGCCAAATAGCAAATTTAGTTTCTTTTTTTTCTTATCCCTATTTTTATCGGGATTGTACAGAATTAATTTGGTCAGAAATGTCTGTATCGTTGGAGAAATTGCCTTTTTCAGAGGCATTTCGCAATTCTTGTTTAAATTAATCTTTTAAAAGTTTGAGTATATAAAAACAAGAACAAGAAAAATTCTATTAAAAATATAAATATAACCAAAAAGTACTACATACATATATTCTTATTTATTTTGGCTTTAAATGCAAGGGTAAGTGAAATTGATGATCAATTTGCCACCAATACCATACGATGCTCATTCGCACGTACCAATGCAAAGATATACATACATACGTTATACATGTTATTTAGAACTTCAATTGAAATCTCCTGCACTTTATGTGATGACATACATATTGTTAATTTGGAGGGTTTTGATTTTGTTGTGTTTAACCCATTAGTGGTTGCCGTGCCAATTTGGGAATACCCAATGATATATTTTATATTTATAGTAGATGTGTTTTGACCACTAATGGGTTAAGGTGCGGGAAATGGCGCAACTAGTATATAGAATAATAATAGTAGGTGGTATTAGTCCATATTTTCACCAGCGCACATAGGTAGATTTTCAAGTTTTATGCGGCCAAAAATATTTTATTGTCTACATCTATTCAAAATTGCTTGTTTAATGCAAAATTTTAATAATTTGAGTTAAAAGTCGATTTTATTGAAAAATATATACAGTGACTAAAAAAAAAATCATACGCCAAAGTTTTTAAATTTATTTCAAATAGTTCTGTCGAAAATTTTACTTTCTTATTTTAGTTTAAAAATATAGAAAATTTTTCAATAAAAATCGGTTTAAGCAGGATTTCTGAGCTTATAGAAAAAATCTGAAAAATCGTAGAAATTTCTGAAAGTGGATTAAAAATTTCAAAGCAAGGCCATAATTTATAGAAGATTTTGAGGAGATTTCTAAGAGTACTGTTATGTAGCCAACCCATTTTAGTGTAAAAAGTGAAATTCTCAATGCTGTGAAAATTCCGTCAATTTTAGAAGTTTTTTTCTGTAGGGTGTAGGGTGAGACCGTTCCAATTAAAATTTCCGAAAAGCCAATGAAAATTTTCAAAAAGTTGAATGTTGCATATTGTTATATTAAAATTGAATGAGCTGCAAAATTGCATACTCAAAACTCTTCTAAAAATGTAGCTTTAGGATTCTTAGCCCCTTTTTATGATAAGTATTTCCTTGACTTTGAAAAATTGGAAACACTAAAAATACGAAAGCAGGTAATTTTCCAAATAGGCCAATTTTTAAACCATTGTTGATAATTTCTGGCTTTGCATTTTTCCGTAGAGAAATTGAACGGGTAATCGATCGGAGGCGATAATATAACTAAATTGCTTTTGAATTAAAAAATTAACAATATTTTTTCAAGAAAGGCCGATATGCTTAAAAGCTTCAAAATGGTGGGTCTTTTATTATGCTAGGTTGACGATTTCTTCAATAAATAATGATATTTACCTGAAGCACCCGAATCCATGATATTTACTTTGATAACTGTCTTAAAACTGAAAATATTGACGTTTAAAAATGGGTTACTTAAAATACGTAAAAAAAAAAAATCGAAAAAGTGAGAGAATAATAAGTTTCGACTAGCGGTAGGGACACCCCCGTTGTCTATAAAAGCCGAGAAGACCGGTTTATTATCGCCCGGTCTATTATAAACGTAGAGCGATTTTGGATTTTGTATTTGCACCAATTTTAAAATTTTCAATTTTGGCCGCATAAATTCGTAAAATCTACCTATGTGCAGCGTCTGCCCTTAAAAAACATCTTCCAAAAAAAGAAATTTTGAAAACCCCCCCTTGCCGAAATCCTGGATCCGCGCCTGCATACACAATTCCAATCAGCTTATCTACTGCGATATCCTTCTTTAGATAATTCTTGGGCGGAAGACAAAGATGACTTGATACGAAACTCTTTTTTACTCTCTCACTTTTACGATTTTCCCACGGGTCTAAGGTGGCTTTGTTGCCAGCATTGTTTATACTATATAGTTTGGTCACTCAAATGGTCTTCTTCTTCTTCAATTTAAAAAATGCGTATGTGTTTGTGCGAAAATGAAGAGAATGAAGGAATCAATGTTGTGCAATTTCGTAGAATTGCTGTTACTCCCAAAATGGGAGCAAATTAGTTAGGGTTTACTCCGTTTCTATTGAATTTCTTTCTTCACTACGAAAACGATTTTAATAAAAATATATCACATCCTAAATAATAAAGTGACACAATTCAAAATTTTTTTAAATCGACTTTTCATCATAAACCGGTACACAGAACATATCTCTAGCGATTGCCAACAAAAAAAAACCTTTCATTCGGAGTCTCTTTTGACTGAAAAATAGCCATTATACGTGGCCTTTTGCCATGTCATTGCTTGTAAAGGAAAAAAGTTTTTTTGCTCCTGAAAATTTTTGAATTTTGAGTTGTGCCACTTTATGATTTAGGGTGCGATATATATTAATTTTTTTTCGCATATCGGCGCATGTGCACAAAATAACAAATAAATGTGTAGAAATAACATTAAAATAGTATTGAGTTTTCCTGTTGATTTTACATTTTAACTAGATAATTTTGCAATTTAAGCTAGTTAAATTAACACGGAATGGTTGTGTTAAATTAGCAATAATATCTTTTTGATTTTACCTTAAATTTATTGTTAAATTAACTGGATTGATTTTACAATTTACAAAAATACAATATATGTACATTCAATAAAAAAAAAAAGTGCTTCGGTATTGCGAGATACGGCAGTACTCCTCCTGGTAAGATTGCAAACTATGAGAAAGAAGCAAATATTTTACATTAAAAAATTTTAGAAATAAAAATGCGTTTCACCTTTAAGTCCCCTGCAAACTGAAAATATAAATGGAAATGCCATTATCACTCACTTCCAATAGCGCTAAACACTTCCCACGGCACCGCACCAGATTTTATTTTTATTTAAAAAATAATAATTGCGTTTTGCACGAACAGCAGAACTCCAAATGTTAAAAAAAAAAATTGTATATGTTTGGACGTTCTTTTTTTTAACATTTAGTTTATATTGACACTATCATCATGTTAAATAAACCAAATTCCAAATGACATTTAGGAATAAAATTTTATATTTGAATCGTAGTGTATATTTTAAAATTGCCCAATGTTGCATCAACACTAAAATTTGGTTGAATTTACCAAAATGTCAAATGACAAAAGCTGAAATCATGTTTCAAAAATCGTGTAATTTGAAAAAAATTGTTGCTGTTCTATGTGTAAAGATCCATCGTGTTAATCTTACATGAATTAAAAGTTGCATATACGCGAACGAAGTAGTAAAGGCATTGGTATCCGTACATTCCCTTTTCTATATTTCTAGCAGAAATGTAGTAACAGAGTAGTACGAGAAAGTGCAACCCTGCTTATACGAAAATGTTCAAAAGGAATGAAAAAAATTTGAATTCAAACGGCCATTTTGCATGGCGAAACCCAACAAACATTTAGGTTAGATATCGGTTTGAGAATGACTCAAGAACTAGTCCTTTTCTAAAATCTCTAACGTTAGACGACGACTCGAGAAGCAGTCGAGAATCATAGCGATTTCAAACAAAATGGGACATAATTCTCAAATTTAGAAAATTATATTTTCCGAATTGAAATGCAATGTAGTTTTCTAATGAGATTCTAATGAGAATTCGCAAATACTTATTTTTCTAATCAGTCTCCAATTTATTTCTAGTGTAGTTTTCTACCTTCGCTTTGGATTAGAGATAAGTTTGAGAATTACACTCTATACCAGTAGAGATTGTGTTTGCTGATAAAACGCTGTGCAAATTCATACTTTTTAATTAATGCCTGGATGCCTTTGAACGCTTTGGTTGCTTTTAAATTTGGATAGATCCCAATTAGCGCGAATCCAATGTTGGACAAAAGTCTCAATTCTCAAGTTTTTATGCAACATGTTTTTATACTTGAGGTGCAACACTTTTCCAAACTGTACTGAGAGTATAAATAGTATGAATTAAATTCAATCATATTAGCAATAAGTAAACTAAAAATAAGTGAAGAATAAAATTTAAAAAGGAATGTATAATTCAACTAATATTTGTGTATAAAATGTTGTTACTATTTTAAATGCATAACAAAAAAGTGAGGAAATAAGTTAAACAGGCAATCATAATTGTTACATTTTTGTTCCTTTATTTCAATCGGATGAGCGTTTGTTGTTCAAAAACTTTATCCTGACGTTTGATTTTGGTTGGAGAATATCGATAGAATTCAAGTCGAATTCCAATATTTTTTTCAAGTGGAGAAACAGAAACATTTTTATATCAAAAAAGCCCCCTTTTCCGGAAAATGGGTTGTTTCTGCAAATGATTTCAAGCTAAAAATTATTGTTGGAAATTGGAAAATGGATTTGATCTCAAATGAAATCCAAATGCATTTCCCACAAAAATGTTTATTGGGTAGCAACGATTTGCATCATGGATATTTCATTTTTGTTTTGAATAAATAAATAGGTCTGTTTGGTGAGATTTTGGGTAGAATGCTATTTTATGTCAAACTGAAGATGAAGGCAAAAGTTCAACAAACGCATTTGTGCGAAATGCTATTTAGTGTCAAAAATGACGCTTAGGAACAGTGTTGCCACAGCCTCAAAAATTATTGTATCACAAATTGATGCCTTCATGGTTTTTTTTCGTGGTCACGCTTTCCTTTACCGATCGTAAAAACCGTTTATAAAAGGGGCGTTGCACCGTCCTCCGATCCCATATCTGAAGACGGAACAGTCCGGAGGCCGATAGTTTTCGAAATATAAATATTTTTTTTTTTCAAAATACCTTTATTTTGGTGATAACGGGTTGAAAGGACCACATAATCTTTCTGGGGCAAAGTCTACGTACCCATCCACAGTAATCCTGCGTGGAATACCTTCATCGCCTTCATGAGGGAGTACTTAAATTTATATAAAAAAAAACACCTAAGCACAATTACATATGAATGATACGTAGATATTTTTTATTTTGGCTTAGAACAAATTTTATTTTTATCAAACTTTTGGTTGGACCACTCCGCATAGCAGGCATTTTGACTTAAAGGAGGACAGAGCGACAAATATTTAAGAACTGATTCAATGACTCCAAATCAATTCCAGAATCATCTCTGGCAACTAGATCACCCAGCTCGTTTGACCCATTGCATTTTATAGACCTTTTATATTACTCGGTACAGTACCAAAGTATTCATATTTATTTGCATTTGAAATTTAAGTATTATCTTTATATTTTTATATTATAAAAAAAAAACGATATCGTTAAAACCACGAGCTTACTTTATTAATTTTAATTTTTTTCTCAAAAATTTTTCTGTGTTAGAACACCAAAAGCAGCATATTTTATTAATTTTAATTTTTTTTTTTTCAAACATTTTTCGGTGATACCAAAAAAACCATAAATGTATCAATTTTTGATACCAAATTTTTTGAGGCTGTGGCAACACTGTTTACAATTTCTTCCTCTTTTTCAGAGATTTTGACACATTTTAGGAAAGTACCCACACAAATTCTGTGTGCGGATTCCTACAAATAGCTAGTCTTCTTTCTCGCTCACATCCTCTGATCCTCTCGCTCTTTTGTGGTAAAATACCTGCAAATCATACGCTTTCCTACACTCAACAAACGCTATTAATGTGTATCTATATTTTTGACACATACAGTGAGTCGCAGTGAAAATGAGCCACGTTATGTTGCCCGAAGATTTATTAAAGTAAAAACTTATACACAAACAAAATTATATACTTAGGTATATTTTATAATAAACCGCAATTTAGTATTTCAAAAAATATTTGATTGAAAAGTTAATGAAACGGGCTCACAGTGAAAGTTAGCCACTGAGAGGAATATGACTTAAAACGGTTTTAATACTTTGTTGCCTTGTTTCAGCAGTTCAATTACTCTATCCCTAATGAATTAAATATAATACAAATTTTATTAGCATGAAATGTGTTTTATTCATCTAACAAAACGCGATTTTTACGCGATCTAGCGTATATTGTCTGATAAGTACACCTTTTAAAATCGAAAAAAAAAAATTGCCTGAATCCCCTTTTATATAGATTTTGTATACCTATAATTAACACATAAAGTAAAATATGAACTGTAAAAATATATAAGAGAAAAATAATAATTCTTGAGAGAAACTTTAAGTATTTAAATTAGAGCTGCTAGAAGAATTACTTTGATTGTTTTTGTTTTTCATCATTTCTGGCATGTTGTTGAAAGTTTTCCGTTGCAAAGAAATTAGGAGAGTCAAGTAATTGTTAACAAAGATATTTAATAATAAAAATTTGTGAATAAATGATGGCTCACTTTCACTGTGACTCACTGTATTCCCATCAAAACAAACTTCAACCATGGGAATTGTTGTTGCAAAAAGTGACAGGCACATTATGTGTCAATGGGAGAATGGGAAACTAAATAAACCAAATGTGAAGAAGAATCGACAGATTTACTGAAAATCTCGTTATATGTAAACATGGTATTAGAGTGTGAGTGTGTTAGTAGAAAAAATCAGCGATTCCTGTAGGGTGGTTTGTTCACTTGGTATTCACGGTGGATTACTAAACGTCAAAATTTCTTGGCTACTACTATTTTTTACTCAAGAAATAAATCCAAAATTTTTCGCTTTATTTCTTGAGTGAAAAATAGTAGTAGGCAAGAAATTTTTACGTTTAGTAATCCACCGTAAATACCAAGTAAAACGAAGAAGAGCATCAAAAATGTAAACAAAAGAAACCTTTTTGTAAACATAAGCAATTGGTAAGTTCTTAAAAATATTAAATAAAAGCTTTAAATAAATAGTTTCAATAGTTTTATTTTGTTGTTATTTTAGAAAATCATGGAAAGCGACGAGAATGGCCGGAATGGAAGAAGATATAAGAAATCGACGCCAACTTCCGCTTTGCATCATTAGAAAAACTGTGCATTTTATTTTTTCGATTATTTTTTTCCATTTTCACCAACGATTTCCACGATTTTTAACAACACGCAACAAACGTCAAAATTTCTTTAAGAAATAAATGCTCGATGATATATTTCTTGGCAAAACCTGTGTTGCTGTGTTCGCATAACGTTGAAAAATAGTATTAAAAAAGTGTACTAAATTTCTTCAGAGGTCAAGAATTATCTATGTCAGACAAAACGAATTGGCAAAAATTTTACTTTGAAATTCATTTTTCTATTTTCTATTTCTATTTATTAACTTCATAAGTACAGTAAAATTCATTTCTCTTCTCTTTCACATTGACATTTTTAAAGAAAACACACGCAAAAACGGAAGTAATATAACCTCTATTTCGATAAACCTTGTCAGAGGGCGATACTCGCTCAAGAAAGTTTCACAAGAAAAATTTCTTGAGCATTTCTTGTGCGTCATTTTATATGGAACTTTTGCGTTTCTTGAGAGGTCGATACTAAGCTTTAAGCTTTAAAATAACCACAAAAATATATAAACATGTGTTGCTAACTATAAAAAAAATTGCCGTCACTTTTTTTAATTTTTCGACCACTTTTTTGAATTTTTAGCGGCAAGACTGGCGGTGGTTTTCGGTAGTGACAAATGGGTGATTTTGTATTTGACAGATTTAAGTGTTTTGGTTTAAAATAGAATAAGGTAAAATCTGTTGCAAATATTAATGGAATTAATAACAAAATTAAAAATGTTAAATAAACATTTTTGTAGAAGTGTATATGAGATATCTCTAAGTGCCTTCTAACTAAGATCAATCTGTATAGCGGCGGACTTCCTTCTCATTTGCAAAGGTACGAATATACTTATTGTGTATAGAATACTAATTAATAACATGCTGAAATGGATATACCAAAACTACAACCGATAACAAATAAATCAAAACATACGACTAATGGGAATAATGAATCAAGTAATTATGATGGAGCAGCCGACATACCAGGGCATGGAAACAATAATAGCCGTTTTAACAATGAAGAAGTGAATGTTCCTGGTTGCAGCATTAGAAATGAAGTACAAATTAATAACTTTGACGAGTGAGTAGCTCTAATGGTCATATGTTATTTGTTAAAATTATTGCTCAGATTACCATCTGCCTACCAAAAGGGCCCGCTTCACATTAAGCAACTACGGTCCGAGAAAATTAATGGCTCAGCTTGTATATAATGAACCAATTTCATTTATTTACAAACTACTGGGAATTTTTCAGTGAAACTTTCGGCTCAGATTTCCTTCTGTCTACCAAAAGCTATATCTCCAAAAGTATTAATGTTTTTCAAATGAATCTTTCAGGGGATGTTAGGCGAGACTTCTTCATCTAAATTTATTACTTTCATAAATATTTTACTATTATTAATAATAGCAAATTGTTGTTAAATAAACTAATACCATTATCACCAATTTCTAAATTAAACACACACCTAATCCTTACTATATTTTCACAGATAGCTTTATTAAGCTGTTCGAAGCACTTTCACACACTTTTTTATTAATTTTATTTGCCGAATTTTACATTTTAATTTCTCGACCAACTGCTTTTGTACCTTTTCTATAATAATAATGGCCACCAACATATAATGGTGATGCCACACCTATCGAAAGGTAAGTCACATGATAAGGTCGCATGCACAGTGCGCGATTCGGAACCAATGAAATTAGTAAATAAAGGCGAAGGCCGCCTACGCTGAAGAGTGTACTACGCAGAAGGACATCACCGTGGCGGTAGCCACGGTTAGGGCACACGTCCGGACGGATGGCGTAGCCCAGGGTTATTTTTTATAAGCGCGGCCGAAGGCCGCCAACGCAGAAAAATTCAATACGCCCCACTGTGACGTAGTCGACTGCGTGTGGCAACACCGGTGTTTCTATTTCATTGTTTCGCAGAGAAAAGTGAGATAAAGTATGACTTTTTTAGCAACTTTAACTACAAATTACTTAAAAACTATACATCTCCGGAAGCCAGGACTTTTACATGTAGAATCAGGAGGATCTCCTCTACAACGCCCAATAACTCTTTTTTTCCAAAGCGTGGTAGACGGTTGGAAAATTTTCCCAAACTTTCAGGAAATATTCTGAAAATGATAATTCATCTAATTTTAAAACTTTCAACTATTCTTAAATTATAATATTAAAGGGTAATTATCTAGTTTACGGTGCAACGGCTAAAACTCGGCAATTTTTAACAAGCGGGATATTAATGGACTCGTTTCGATCTCAGAAGCACGAATCAGAAGGCGGAACTTAACTTTTTTATTTCAATAAAAAGTTATTAACAAAAAACGTTTTCAATTGTTGGGGTAAGGAAAAAAATTCAACTATTTACAGCGAAGGTTGAGTGTATAGCTATTTCACGAAAAACCATTTTCGATCATCAGCACTCTTTTGGGAAGTGGATGCACCGGGGATTGAACCCGAGTCCATTCCATCTTCAGCCGCAATGACCCAACGCATAAACACACTCGGCCATTGAGACTCTGTGCAAGCTGTTGGATTTTCCCCACTTTTGCCTTTTTTCATTTTCAACATTAACGTTAGTGTGTATATGCTTTTGCATATATTCAATCCCCGGTGCATCCACTTCCGAAAAGAGTGCTGATGATCGAAAATGGTTTTTCGTGAAATAGCTATACACTCAACCTTCGCTGTAAATAGTTGTTGAATTTTTTTCCACTTACCCCAACAATTAAAAATTGAATTAAAATAAAAATTTCGTGCTTAGCACGAAAAACTCTTTCAAAAAAAAAAACGTTTTCATTTTTTGATTGCTTATTACACCCACACGAACTCGCAAATTCAATCTATTTTTTTTACCATTTGATAATACATTCTTTATATTTGCTATTTCACGCCCAAAATGTGCTAATATGTTGCAAATAAATATAATATTTTAGTTAAAGTACAAGTAAAGAAACTACGCCAATTTCATCAATATAGTGCGTAGCGTTGCCAACTAACTTTGTGACAGTTCAATTATCGCTCGAAAAAACTGAAAGAATCTCAATTGTTTACTTTGGTTTTATTAAAAAATAGTATTTATTTGCAACATATTAAATAATTTTGGGTGTGATGTAGTAAATATGAAGAATGTATTATCCCATTGTAAAGAAATAAGCTGAATTTGTGTGTTCATGTGTGTGTAATGAGCAAGCAAAAAATGATAATGTTTTTTGTTAATAACTTCTTATTGAAATAAAAAAGTTAAGCTCCGCCTTCTGATTCGTGTTCCTGAGATCGAAATGCGTCGATTGATACCCCTCTTTTCATAGAAAGGAACTATTTTAGTCGTTGCACCGTAAACTAGATACATAATTACCTATTAAAGTTCACCAGAAAGAGAATTCTGCCGGCTGAGGGTTATTTTTTTAAAGCGCTGCCGAAGGCCGCAAACACAAAAAGCTGTTCTCCACGGGATCCGTACGATAAGTCGACAAAAAAATGTCGAATCTTAAAAAACCGAATTGAAAAAGCCTTATTATACCGAATACATTTTTGACCGAATTAAAAAATGTCGAAATGAAGAAAATGACCGAAAAAGGCCGAAATTTGTATACTTACATTTTTATCGGGTCTGGTACGATATGTCGAAAAAAAATGTCGAATCTTAAAAGACCGAATAAAAAAAGACCGAAAAAAATTTCGAAAAAAAAATGTCGAATGATAAAATGTCGAAGCAAAAAAATACCGAATTTTAATCATGTAAAAATTTGGAAAAATTTCTAATATAGCATTATAAAATATCCCAACTTATGGAAGCTTGAATTTTACACATCAGTAATAAAAAAATAAAAAATAACCCTCAGTCGGCAGAATTCTCTTTCCTGAGTAATATCTATGGCCCGGTCCACAGTGCTTTTGCGCAGAACACTTTTCTGCGTTGGCGGCCTTCGGCCGCGCTTATAAAAAATAAACCTGGGCTACGCCATCCGTCCGGACGTGTGCCCTAACCGTGGCTACCGCCACGGTGATGTCCTGCGTAGTATACCCTTCAGCGGCGGTGATAAAAATGTAGGGTTGGGTACGAAATGTCGAAAAAAAAATGTCGAAAAGTTAAAATGTCGAAATAATGTAATTAATTATGTGTAAAATTCCCGCCAGGACTGGAAATTTTTTGTTATTTTTGAGGGGTAGGGGGGGTCGTATAGATCAGTAAAATGTAAACTATAGGGCGCGAAAATGTATAGTTTGTTAATAATAAATCGGTAAAGGTGAAGAGGTCACTTACCGAAAAAGTCAATTTAGAGCGTTAAAAATACCCGTATACCGCAAAGTTCACCCTAATACACTTTATAATGCACTTACATATATTAACACTAATTTATTTAAAATGTTTTATTAAATAAAATTTAAGAAAATTGACATAAAAACGACATTGTATTTATTCATTGTAATGATATTCGTATATATTGGTTGTTGTTGCTGTCTTTGTTATTGTTATTGTTATTGTTGTTGTATGGCCCTCAGCCGGCAGAGTTCTCTTACTGGAGTAAAATCTATAGAGCAATCCACAGTACTTTTGAGTAGAAAACCTTTTTGCACTGACGGCCTTCGGCCGCGCTTACAAAAAATAACCCTGGGCTACGCCATCCGTCCGGACGTGTGCCCTAACCGTGGCTACCGCCACGGTGATGTCCTTCTGCGTAGTACAGCCTTCAGCGTCATATATTTATGTACAAGTATATAAATGTATGTATGTAGTACATGTATGTATCAATAGTGGTCTGTTGTTTTTGTTGTTGTTGTTTTTGTGTTGTTGTTGTTGTATGGTCCTCAGCCGGCAGAGTTCTCTTACTGGAGTAAAATCTATAGAGCAATCCACAGTACTTTTGAGTAGAAAACCTTTGAACACTGGCGGCCTTCGGCCGCGCTTACAAAAAATAACCCTGGGCTACGCTATCCGTCCGGACGTGTGCCCTAACCGTGGCTACCGGCACGGTGATGTCCTTCTGCGTAGTAAACCCTTCAGCGTAGGCGGCCTTCGCCTTAATTTATTCATTTCATTTATTTAGATGAACATATTTTTTATAAAATATGGAATCTCTTAGATACCCCGTAGGCACAGTTGGGCAAAATTTATTCGAATAAGAATAATAGATGAATAAATTTTTATTTGAATAATAAATAATTTCGTTTATTCAAACAAAAAATTATTCGAATAATAGATAATTTTCATTTACATATGTAAGAACAAACAAACATACAAACAAAAAAAAATATACAAAATTTTTTTTTACTATTACTTAGTTGTTTTTTTTTTGTTGTACCCTGAGTTTTTATTTATTATTTGAAATAACGAATAAACCTCAGAATAATTATTCGAATGAATTTATCTGAATAAAATTTGAAAAATAAATTTTTATTCAAATAATTATCTAAATAAAAATTTATTCGAATAATGCCCAAGTCTGCCCGTAGGGCGCATTATATCGAAGCTGACCTACGAAAATAAAGAAAAAACATTCCAAGTATTTTGCCACATTTTCGACATTTTTTCGAAATTTTTTTTTCGACATTTTAACTTTTCGGCATTTTTTTCGAGATTATTGTTTTTCGACATTTTGAAAATTTGAAAATTTCGACATTGGTTTTTCGACACTTTTTTTTTCGACCTTTCGAGGGTATCCCGGACCGGGCCATAGATATTACACAGGAAAAAATTCTGCCGGCTGAGGGTTATATTTTATTTGTAATTATTGATGTGTAAAATTCGAGCTTCCATAATTTGGGCGATACTATTTTAGCTATTTTTTAATGCTATATTAGAAATTTTTTAAAATTTTTACATGATTAAAATTCGATATTTTTCGCTTCGACATTTTCGGTTTCGACATTTTTTTCGGTCTTTTTTTTGTTCGGTCTTTTAAGATTCGACATTTTTTTCTCGACATATCGTACTAGACCCGTTCTACACATACATTACTTTAATAAGGAATATCTCCTGAACTATAAGCGTCCGGCGGGTGAGGATTTGTTTTTTGTGATCTGTGAGACCACCCGTACCCTATCGGAAAAGGTAATTTTTATCGGATAGTGGTTCATTATATAAAAATTTTCCCTTTTGTTTGGTAAATTTTATAATAATATAATATACTGGCGCTATTATAACTCTAACGAGTTTTATGGCCAAGCTTCTCTCCCAATTTGAGTATGCTCCTTAACTTTGGTTTTTCCTACTAATTGGGTGGACCTACAGCTTTATACCGGCTCCGAACTTCGAATGCATTTTTTATGAGAAATTTTTTCATGGCAGAAATACACTCGGAGGGTATGCCGCCCACTGCCGAGAGGTGGCCACTATTTCTAAAAATCCAATAATTGGATTTTAGTTAATCATACAAATTTTTTGGTGTTTGTCTGGACTGGGGGTTGAACCCGAGACTTCTGGTATAGCAAGCGAGCACTCTACCCGCTGCACCACAACCGTAAATTTTACAACTTAGAAACATCTCCGGTCGACGGGACTTTTTGATTTAGAATCAGGAGGGCCTCCTCTGCAACCCCCAATAACTCTTTCTTTTCAACGCATGGTAGCATATTGGAAAATTTTCCCAAAATTAATTCTACAACTCAGGAATTTAGTGTCGGTTTCAATATAATGCGCCCATCTTGGTCACGCTTTCCATTATCGTGCCAGGGGAGGGGGCTTTAGAACGTTGTACAACACAGAAACACACAATCCCACCAACATCATAGGTAGCGAAGACAGTGTCTTTAAGCTACTGTTGGTATGTAGATTGTAATAAAGGTAAATTTTAAATTAAGCTCACGGCGGTGGTAGCCTAGTGGGATGCCATTAGATTCCAATCGAACGACGCGGGTTCGATCCTTGGTGATGCTGCCTAGCAAAGAAGTATGATGAAGAGATGTGGTAATCTCCGAAATAGATCTATAACCTACCAAAAAAAATTTTGGTCATTTTCGAGTAGCCTGAACATATGCTGTTCAAATGCTCGAACACTCGTTTGTTTGTTTATTACTCCTATGTGTGTATAGGCATTTGAACAATTCGGGTATTTGATATTTTTTTCAGGGACGGTAATCATTATAAGCGAAATGATATAAATCACCGTATAATCATTATTTGTATTTATTTTGTATTTATTTATTAATAGCCAGGAGATACAAAAGTAAGTCTTAAAGGCTAATAGGATATATATGTAAATATGTATGTAAACTAAGGTATAGTGACATTATCTGTTATACTTCAAATAATATAAACAGAGTTGACAATAGTTGCATTTAAAAGAAATGATTGAAATGAATATAAGTTTGACTCAGTAGGGAGTACATAATAAAATATGGAAAGTATAATTGAATATTTGAATATACCCAGTAAGGGGCAGGCATGCCATAAAGGGCACATTGGGCCAGAAAGGACCCAGTCGAAAATGGTAAGATATTATTTAAGAAACAAGTTTAGTGAATAGATGAATAAGCCCTTTGGCATTGAGAAGTCAAACTCAATAGACTGGGATAGCTTATTAAAATCAATTAAGGCCCTGGTAACAGGAGCATTTTGAGCATACAACGATTTACAATGTGCAATATGGAAAGGGAGTGGATTTCTAAGGTGCCTGACGGGGATATTGAAAGGGATACGTGCGAGGAGAGGAGGGCAATCAATGGAGCCGCAGATAATGTTAAAGACGAATGACAGTGACAATATCTGTCTTCTGGTTTGGAGGGACTTCAGACCGAGTAATAGACAGCGAGATTGGTAGGAAGGGACAGGGTCAGAAAAACGAAGAGAGCGGAGGGCGAAGCGTAAAAAGGCTTTCTGAATGCGTTCTAAACGAGTTACGTGACACTCATGATAGGGTGACCAAATAAAAGATGCATATTCAAGTCTTGAACGAACGAAAGAAGTATACAGAAGTTTTAACGTATACGGATCAGTAAATTCCGCAGCATTACGGCGGACAAAAGCAAGCATAGCGTAGGATTTAGATACAACTAAGTTAAGATGACTTGAGAAAGAGAACTTAGAGTCAAAGACCACCCCAAGGTCCTTGATTTCATTTACTCGGCGTAGTGGAGCTTGAGAAATGTGATAAGAAGTATCAGAGATATTAAGACATTTGGAATAGGTAACCACAAAACATTTATCAAGATTAAGATAGAGACAATTATTTTTACACCAATTATTTAAGTTATCAAGTTCAAGTTGTAATAGAAGAGAGTCCATTGGGCAAGTAATAGCTGAGTAGATCTTAAGATCATCCGCATAGAGTAGTATCTTAGAAAAGAAAAAACATGAAGTAATGTCATTAATAAAGAGAATAAAGAGCAAGGGGCCAAGTATGCTACCCTGGGGTACACCAGAAGTAACAACAAAGGTATGTGATCGGGCATTGTCGACAACAACAGAAGAACGACGATTAGAAAGGTATGATTTAAACCAATCTAGAATAGCCGAGTGAAAGCCAATACAAGCGAGTTTTTTTATTAGTATAGCATGGGAAACTCTATCGAAGGCTTTTGCGAAATCAGTATAGATAGTATCCACCTGATGTCCAGACTGAAAAGCTGCAATACAATCATCAGAAAATATAGCTAAGTTAGTGACAGTTGAGCGAGAAGAAACGAATCCATGTTGTTCAAGACAGATTGAGTTGTTGACAATAGGCAGAAGTTTTTTATGAAGAATACATTCGAAAAGTTTTGAGATTGTAGTGAGCTTCGATGGGTCTGTAATTTCTAACATTATTCTTATTACCATTTTTGAATACCGGTGTAATAAAAGAAAGTTTCCAGTCATCTAGAAAAATACCAGAAGATAGGGATTTATTGAAGATACTTAGAAGTGGCGAGATCAAAGATTCACACCGTTTGAGAATAAGAGGAGACAAGCCGTCCACATCTGTTTGCGAAGAGAATGACAGATCAGATATACCAGATAAAACATCATCAGGGGATAAGGTAAGATGATCGACATCAAGTGATTGAGCAATATTAACGGAAGTATCGGGCACAGAAACTGAGACAAAGTTAGATTGAAAAAATTTTGCAAATAAATTTGCTGAAAATATGGGTTACATCATCTAAGAAAAGAGACGAAGGGATATTAGAAGAAGATTTTTTGGATTTAACGAAAGTCCAAAATGATTTAGGGTTAGATTTAAGATTTATTTCAAAACGCAGAATGTAATTCCTATGCAGGAACTTGTCAAGGCAAATGAATTCCTTAGAATATTTTTTATAAAGAAGAAAATAGTCATCGTTATTGGTTCTCTTGAATTTACGATGATATTTATTCCTCCTATTACGAATACGCATTAACGACGCATTATGCCATGGCACTTTGTATAATCTTTTTGTTGATAGTGGAATAAGACATTTGCAAGTTTCAACCACTGTTGACTTAAAGATAGAGAAGCTATCGTTTAAATTACAATTTAAGAATAAAGTATCCCAGTCTATATCCAAAAGACGACTATTGAGTTTACTGAAATCACACAACTTAAAATTAAAAGATAAATTAGACAAGAGAGTGTTCGAATTACCATAATGATAAAATTTTAGTTTAATAATTAATGGTAGATGATGCATACAGGGCTTGGTCAGAGGAGAGTCGCACTTGCCAATAAAATAATCTAGATTTTTACTTAAAAATACCAAGTCTAAAGTTCGGCCAAGACTATTCTGGAAACAGTTGAGTTGTGTCAGATCTAAGCTTAGAAAACTGTCAACGAGGTAGAGCTCATTATTACTATGAACATCACACGCAATAAGGCCTGAGTCTGAGATAGTAGACGACCATTTAAGTTTAGGCAAATTAAAATCACCAAGAACACAGAGATGGTCATTCCTAACTTCATTCTGGGCAAGAGACATAATATTATCAACATGAGCAGCATAGATATTATTGGAGCTATTCGGGGGAATGTAACTAGCACATAGAAAAATGGAATCATGTTCACCAACAATTCGAACACAGAGTTGGTCGTAGAGTGCATTCTCATTTGAAAGAATTACTTGGGCAGCACGATACTTAGATTGTACTGCTATTAGAACACCTCCACCCCTATTATGGCCAGTAAGACTATTACTTCTATCTTTGCGAAATACTTGAAACAGTCTTGAATCGAAAAATTCCTCGTTAAAAAAGCCATCATTAAGCCACGTTTCAATGAGCACAAACACATCATATTCTAGATGACTACTGAATAAATGAACCACCTGGGACTTAGTTCTAAGCCCAGAAACATTTTGGTAAAAAATTTTTAAGGGGCATGATTTACCCCCGGTTGAGGAGGGGGATCGGAAGATGGTGTTTGAGCAAGCTCGTTTTTTGAAATAAACCGAAATGGGCGAATTACGATGTTGGCAGGCCAAAGCTCTGGAACAAGAAGCTTATCATATAAGTTCGCATTTATTCCAAGTTTAAAATTTATACTTTTAAGAGAATTGGGATCAGTACCATTCTTAATTAAGGGAAAACAAGAGAACAAACTTTTATCGATACCAGTACGCTTAGCAATATAATCAGTTAAATTATCAGAATTAACTGAAGAAGAAAACGGCGAGAGGTGAAGCCATTTTAGGCGCGCAGCAACCTGCAATCCAGTATTCTTAGCCGAACCCACTACATGATTAGAATTGTTATTACCATTAATGTTACTATTCGATTTATTGCCCTGTACCCTCATTGAACCAACAGAAGGGGGCTTATTATATACTAATTTAGAAACGTTAGATAATCGAGCAGAAACAGCAGCAGGAGCAGCAGCAGCAGCACCGATATTGGCAGCATCAGCATAAGATAGAGCAGTAGCGGCATCAGTAACTAGAATTGAATTCAAACCAGCATCCGTGGAATTACTCATATGACCCACTGTAGTAGGAGAAGTAGATGTTGTGCGTGTGATATTAGTAGCAGTTGTACGTGGAACACCAGATTTAGATTTTAATTTTGATTTGGATTTGTGCGAGTCCACTATTGGGATATTAGGCGTAGTTGCGGGTGTAGTAACACACTGGGTGATATCATTGTTTGTTACAGTGGAGTTACACATCTGACCAACAGTGTGCATTATATCAGCAATAGGAACAACTATAGGCGGCGTGTGTGTGTTATGATTAGCGGTTGATTGCGAAGCAGGGGATAAAAGCAAAGGTGGTAACGCAGCAGCAGAACAAAGGTTCAAAGTCGAAGAATATTTGTTGTTGATATTCCGTTTGGTAGGAGATTTTTTCGCATTAATGTTGTTGCTAAAATTGGCTTTAAATTCACAAAAGTCTGAGCGCAGAGTATCAAAACTTGAAGAAATGTTTTTGTTGCAGTCGTCATGACGCTTATGTATCATCGATATTTCATTACTAATATCGGCGAATTTAGCAACAACAACTGATAACAAAGACTCAACACTTTTTTTTTGTTCAGTTGAGATTATTTCAAACGATTTTGAAATTTGCACTGGTAGATTTAGGCAATCAGGACATAAGTAGCACAGATTTCTATTTAGCTTTAGCAATTTCACATCGTATTCTGTAATTTGAGAGTCACAGCATGTACGATGAAATAATTTTCTGCAAAAACCTCCACAGGGAACATTAAGCGTTTCGTTGCGCGCAAATTGCTTATTGCACTTTCCACAAAAGTCATCCATGTCAGGAAAGCACAATTAAATATATATATTTAGAAATTTATTTAATATTCTTGATAGCTGAAGGCATTTGCAAATATGTTTGTGATTGATAGAGTCACTGTCTCATTTGCACAAGTAAATACTTAAATGCAGATACACCAATGCACAAACAATTGTTAGACAAATTCAAACAACAAAGAGAGCGAATAATAAACACGTCCGCACAGCTCGAGAGCTAACTGCGATTTGTATTTTTCTGATTAAAAATAATTATTATTTTTTAAGTGTAATTTTTTCGATCGGAAGTAATAAGTATTATTCTTGGATTTTAATTTTTTTACTCAAGCATAATTATTATTTCTTGATTTTTACTTTTTGCTTCAAAAATAATTATTATAGTTGATTTTTATTTTTTCCCTCAAGGCATAACACTATACGACAAAATCAACTTTTTTTCTGGGTATTGGACCAAACCATTTTTTTCGAAGAGATTGAGACATAAGAAAAAAATATGTATACGCCATTTTTCGAAGTTAGCCTCCAAAATTTAGTAATGGGCTTTCGAATTTCGAAATTCGACCCTCCCTAATTTGATTGCAATGTTTAAAAAATTGAAAAATAAAAAATGTGGGTGTGATCCGCCTTATTTTCGAACTCGACTGGTATACATCTTTTTTTTTTGAAAGCTAATGTAGCAAATGTTATAAGGGGTCAAAGGTCAGATCTTCGAAAAAATTAAAAGTCGAATATCTCCATTTTTTTCCAACCGATTTCGAAAATCTTTATAGCGTTGTAATGCTCACCTTTATCCTTTTTTAAATAAAAATTTTATGAAAAAAAACTTTAAAGGAAAAAATGCCCGAAAAAAATGTTTTAAGTGGTATATTTCGAACTTTTTGCCAGCGATTTCGAAAACCTTCACGCTGTTATATAGGTGCTTGAATTCCCTTGCCTTTGATATGCACAGCTTTATGGTCGATGAATGAAAATATCATAAAAGCAACACTTAAAAAAATACCCAAAAAAACTAAAATATTTGAACACATACTTTTATCCACTGTGCTCACCAACAATTGCAATTGCTGCAAAACCAAAAAACTGTTTTGGCCTGAATAGCCGTTATGGCAACCAAAAAAGTGTTTTGGGCTTGAATAACCGTTATGGCAACCAAAAAACTGTTTTGGGCCTGAATAACCGTTATTCAGATTTTTATTTTTTTTTTGGTCAGCTATAAAAATCAAGCCTATTTATTATCAATATTTCTGGGCGATATTGGTATCAAATGAAAGGTGTTGAGCAGGGCTTTTACATAGAGGTGTATTTCTTAAGATTCGTAGGTCGGGTTCCCAGTTATGGGTGAAAAGTGGTCCCGGTTGCCCTGGAATGTTTTAAGCAATATTGGTATCAAATGAAAAGAGGTAATCAGAGCTACAATCCCTGCTCAACACCTTTCATTTGATACCAATATCGCCCAGAAATATTGACAATTAAATAGGCTTGATTTTTATAGCTGACCAAAAAAAAATAAAAATCTGAATAACGATTATTCAGGCCCAAAACATTTTTTTGGTTGCCATAACGGTTATTCAAGCCCAAAACACTTTTTTGGTTGCCATAACGGTTATTCAGTCCCAAAACGGTTTTTTGGTTGCCATAACGGTTATTCAGGCCCAAAACGGTTTTTTTTTCTCATGATAATGGTTAAATATGACTTTTACCCCATTTCTCTTATAACCGTTACGTCCCTGCTTATTAGTGATCAAAAAAATTAAAATTACATAATAATAATTACTTTCGATTTTTATGAGTAAAACTCTTAAATTAAAAATCATTATATACAGTCGAGTCTGCATATAGTGAACCCCCGCTATAGTGAACAACTCGATATAGTGAACACAGAAATATTTACATAGAGTACTCTAAATAGTGAACTATCGAAAGCCTCTAAATAGTGAACAATTTTAAACGCAACGGTAAGCAAAAGTGACAAACAAAGAACAAAAATTAACCAGAAATATGTACGTAAAATCGGGTATTCCTCGAAAATGCTCATTTTATGTTTATTCCTGGAAAATCTGATTCAATTTGATGCCAGTGTTTATTTGTTTCCTGTCGGATGCAGACCGCTTCTGAGTGAATGTGTGCTGTTTTATCTGTTTCTGAAAGTTTTTGTGTGTTAATAAATTAAGTTTTATTATGCCTGCGAGGAAATTCCTTTCGTTAAAGCAAAAAGCTGAAATTGTTGGGGAAATCGAAAGAGGCACTAGTGTTACATCCTTGGCAAATACGTATGGTGTAGCCAAATCCACAATTACGGGAATAAAAAAAATCGTAATCGCATGACCTGAAGCCAACATTACTGATAATGCTGGCAACCTAGCATTGGCAAACCTACACGAGAAAGTGGTCCAAAAATCACGTTCCGAACGCAAGAAGCAATCATCTATTCGCGAATTCTTTAAATAAAAATTCATATAAACATTTGTATTTTGCAAAGTATTCATTAATTCCAACGATATGTTAATCTTACATTTACAGACATGAATTTTTATCAAATAAACTATGTTATTTAAAAAAAATATCAACCTTAAAATAGTGAACAGCCTGGATACTATGAACAGGCCGTGCAAAAATTAGTTCACTATATCCAGACTCGACTGTAGTACAGAAAAATTGAGAGATAGTGAGACTAAGAGAGTTTGTGTAGTGAGCGCAGAAATGGAATGTAATAAATAGATGTATGTACATATGTATTACATATTTGTACTCTGATGTGATGTTTTTCATTTACCCGTGCTGGTGAATTTTGCCGGTGCCTTCTGTACAGTTACATAAGTATTTTAATATCTGTTTTAATATACATAACACATATGAGAAACAAACTATGTTTTTATGAAATTTTGTGTAACTTCACAAAAAGCCGCAAACAAATAAAATAAAAGTAAGATATCCATCTATATATTAATAGGCTAACATTTCCATACAAACAATTGCCAGGCTGTTTAGCACATTTAACATACTCATATCCACATAAAATTGATATGGATGTTAAGGTGGAGTGAAACCATATGAAGATTTTTTGTTGTTAACTTTTTGGTTGCTTGTTTTTCCGACAGGGTAGGAATATGATGTATTGTGGAACGATTTTCCGTCATCCCTTGTCAAGTTTGGTTTGGAGACAAACCGGTTTCGGCTAATATGCGCCATCTTCAGTGTCTTCTTTCGTTCTGAGTTATTTTGTGTAAGTTCGATAGTATTTATAGTAACTAACTTCCGTCGTTTTGTTCAGGTACTTCGTGTTCATGTGATGTGTTCGTGCATTCGTGCGTGTGTGTGTGTGTGAGAGTCTGTGTTGTGTGTTTAGGTATGCAAATCTATTTTTTGTCATATTTTCATTATTGTACCCTCATTAACCAAGTAGGTAAAAGTCCGTTATTGTCCGTTTGTGTGTTGTTTTGTTTATGTCGGTTTTAGGTCTTTTGTCCTCTTTCGGGTATAGTAGCTTAAGCGGTTCAAATAATGTATCCGATGCGGTGTTTATTTGTTCATTTATTATTTTACCTACGAATGTTTTTTGTTTGTATATCTCCATATTTTCTAATATGTTAAGTCGTCTTCCTTTATGCTGTATGTGGAGAATTTTAGCTGTTTTTCCTATTTTCATGGGTGTACACTTGTTTTCTGCCATGTGGTTGGCGAAATTTGATTCCACTGTCGTTGATGATTTTCTTATTTTCTTATTGTAATCCCTTATGTGTTCTCGATATCTCGTCTTGATTTGGCGTCCTGTTTGTCCTATATAACTGTTTTGGCATTCGCAAGTCAATTTGTATACGCCTTGTTTGTCAAAGAGGTCTTCCTTGTTAATGTTGTTTCGTAGAAGTTTTCCCATATTGTTCCTCGTTTTAAATGCTGCATTAATGTTATATTTTTGGAAAACTTTAGCCAACTTGTAAGATGTTGCTCCGGTATATGATAGGACTGCCCATTTCTTCTCTTCTTTTTCTTTGGTTTCTGACTTTCTTGAATTTATGTTTTTTTGTATTTTCTTCACTAAACTTTTTTGATATCCGTTGTTCTCTGCGATTGTGTATATTGTGCTCAGTTCCTTGTTGTAAGCTTCTTTTCCTAACGGGGTTCGTTCAAGTCGTGTTAATAAATGTCTGAAAGCGGCGTTCTTGTGCTGTTGAGGATGGTTAGATTTATTGTGTATTATTGTATCTGTTGCTGTGGGTTTTCTGTATATTTCGTAAGTAAATTTGTTAGTCTCTTTGTTTATTCTAATTGTTAGGTCCAGGTAGTTGATTTTTCCATTTTTCTCTGTATCCATAGTGAATTTTATATTTTTGTGTTGGCTGTTGAGGTGCTCCAAAATTTGTTCTTCTTTATTTCCCGATATTAGGCAGATGATGTCATCTACATACCTGGCATAAAAATTGACTCCCAAATTTGCCGTCAGTTCTTCCATATAAATTTCTTCCAAATGTTGCATAAATACTTCCATAAGGATAGCTGATGTGGGGCTACCCATGCCTAGTCCGTGAGTTTGTCTGTATATTTTATTGTCAAATTTAAAATAATTCTGGTCCAGGGTTACTCTCAGCGTATTTACTATCTCTGTAGCAATGTCTTTGTCCGTTTTCTCTGTCAGTATTTTAGTTAAAGTTTTTAGTGTTTCTGTCGTTGGTATCGAAGGGTATAGATCCTTCACGTCAAATGATACCAGTTTTGAGTCCTTGGGTACGTTCAGGTTGTTCAGTTTGTTGACTAGTTCCGTCGTGTTTTTGATTGTGTATTTATTGGATAGGTCTAGTTTCTCGGTTAGTAGCTTGTTTAGATGTTTTGATAGTCTATATCCTGGTGCCGACTTATGGTTTACTATTACTACTACTTTACTAAGTCGGCACCAGGATATAGACTATCAAAACATCTAAACAAGCTACTAACCGAGAAACTAGACCTATCCAATAAATACACAATCAAAAACACGACGGAACTAGTCAACAAACTGAACAACCTGAACGTACCCAAGGACTCAAAACTGGTATCATTTGACGTGAAGGATCTATACCCTTCGATACCAACGACAGAAACACTAAAAACTTTAACTAAAATACTGACAGAGAAAACGGACAAAGACATTGCTACAGAGATAGTAAATACGCTGAGAGTAACCCTGGACCAGAATTATTTTAAATTTGACAATAAAATATACAGACAAACTCACGGACTAGGCATGGGTAGCCCCACATCAGCTATCCTTATGGAAGTATTTATGCAACATTTGGAAGAAATTTATATGGAAGAACTGACGGCAAATTTGGGAGTCAATTTTTATGCCAGGTATGTAGATGACATCATCTGCCTAATATCGGGAAATAAAGAAGAACAAATTTTGGAGCACCTCAACAGCCAACACAAAAATATAAAATTCACTATGGATACAGAGAAAAATGGAAAAATCAACTACCTGGACCTAACAATTAGAATAAACAAAGAGACTAACAAATTTACTTACGAAATATACAGAAAACCCACAGCAACAGATACAATAATACACAATAAATCTAACCATCCTCAACAGCACAAGAACGCCGCTTTCAGACATTTATTAACACGACTTGAACGAACCCCGTTAGGAAAAGAAGCTTACAACAAGGAACTGAGCACAATATACACAATCGCAGAGAACAACGGATATCAAAAAAGTTTAGTGAAGAAAATACAAAAAAACATAAATTCAAGAAAGTCAGAAACCAAAGAAAAAGAAGAGAAGAAATGGGCAGTCCTATCATATACCGGAGCAACATCTTACAAGTTGGCTAAAGTTTTCCAAAAATATAACATTAATGCAGCATTTAAAACGAGGAACAATATGGGAAAACTTCTACGAAACAACATTAACAAGGAAGACCTCTTTGACAAACAAGGCGTATACAAATTGACTTGCGAATGCCAAAACAGTTATATAGGACAAACAGGACGCCAAATCAAGACGAGATATCGAGAACACATAAGGGATTACAATAAGAAAATAAGAAAATCATCAACGACAGTGGAATCAAATTTCGCCAACCACATGGCAGAAAACAAGTGTACACCCATGAAAATAGGAAAAACAGCTAAAATTCTCCACATACAGCATAAAGGAAGACGACTTAACATATTAGAAAATATGGAGATATACAAACAAAAAACATTCGTAGGTAAAATAATAAATGAACAAATAAACACCGCATCGGATACATTATTTGAACCGCTTAAGCTACTATACCCGAAAGAGGACAAAAGACCTAAAACCGACATAAACAAAACAACACACAAACGGACAATAACGGACTTTTACCTACTTGGTTAATGAGGGTACAATAATGAAAATATGACAAAAAATAGATTTGCATACCTAAACACACAACACAGACTCTCACACACACACACACGCACGAATGCACGAACACATCACATGAACACGAAGTACCTGAACAAAACGACGGAAGTTAGTTACTATAAATACTATCGAACTTACACAAAATAACTCAGAACGAAAGAAGACACTGAAGATGGCGCATATTAGCCGAAACCGGTTTGTCTCCAAACCAAACTTGACAAGGGATGACGGAAAATCGTTCCACAATACATCATTTTTTGTTGTTCTTTTTTTGAACGTACTAGCAATGAAAAGTTGCCTTTATACGAGTTAATGAACCCCACAAAATTTTATGGCGATAGGATGACGTTTTGAACTGCCCCAAGCCCTGCAAAGTTGAAAGCAATAACCACGATCTGGTACAAATATGAAATTTTGAAAATTATAAAATCAAAAAACGAAGTATGACGGTTGATAAAGATGGCTAAGCTGAGTATTAAAGTGAATTTTTTTTTTTTTGGAAGCGACAACAACAAATGTTATTAAAGGTCAAAGTTTATATTATGCATTTTTTAAATTGCAATTACTTAATAACTACTGAACAGATTTCGAATATTTGTGTACCATCCGATAGGTATTTTGATTCCCTTTAATTTGATATACATTTTACAGTGGGTTCCATAACACCCCCTTGCAGGGGTCAATCCCCCTTTTACCCCCTTACTTTTCATATATAAGATGTATATCAAATTAAAGGGAATCAAAATACCTATCGAATGGTATACAAATATTCGAAATCTGTTCAGTAGTTTTAAGTAATTGCAGTTTAAAAAATGCATAATATAAACTTTGACCTTTAATAACTTTTATTGTTGTTGTTTCAAAAAAAAATTATTCACTTTAATACTCAGCTTAGCCATCTTTATGAATCCTCATACTTCGTTTATTGATTTTATAATTTTAGAAATTTCACATTTGTACCAGATCATGCTATTTTTTCAACTTTGTGGGGCTGGGGGCACCTCTAAACATGCGAGTAGGTCAATAAAGTTTTACAGCCTTATTATTGGGCTAGAAAGATGCCGTTCTGACTTTGGAACACATTGAATTTCCATTAAAAAAATTTCACTCCACCTTAATGGATGTGTTCGTATGAGTCAGGAGCAGTGCATAGGCATACAATTTTTTCTATAAATTATTTAATTTGTTTATAATTAATAAATAAAGTTTTTAGTTAAGAGAAATAGATATCGTAAAAATGTTTACAAATATCGTAAACACAGTTGAAGAGTTGCTTTAATTTAAAAGCACTCTCTCTCTCCCTTTCTCATATACATTTGGATTACACTCAAAAATTGCATTACACTGAAATCTCTGTCTCTATGAGTGTCTCTATGAGTGATTTGTAGATTACCAATTATGATTTCTATAAGCGCCGGAGCGCTAGAACGCAAGAAAACTAAAAAGCTCCAAGAAGTAGGCCGTGCAATATTCCATACTATTGAGAAAAAGGAGCAACCAATTACAATAAAAAATACATGGAAAATTAAAACCTCCATCGAATACTTTGCCGAAGCCATTTTGGCGCTCAAATATTTTATATGGATGCCACACTTATTTACTTTAGATTGTGCCAATATGTGTACTTTTCAATTATTTTCATTTAATTCTTGTTTTAATTTCACTTTACTCAATGTTAGGTCTTTTTTATTTTCATTTATTTATTATTTTATTTCCTTCTATTTTTTATTATACTCAGCTGTACTAGTACACAGAGTATTATAGTTTTAATCACATAACGGTGGATTGTAACAGACTGAAATAATTGAGATAGATATAGACATATATATTCCAAAATGGTCAGGGTGAAAAGAGAAATCGATTGAGCCATGTCCGTCCGTCCGTCCGTCTGTAAACACTCTAACTCGCGGAAAAATTGAGATATTTTGATGAAATTTGAAATGCAAGTTAGTATCGAGACTGGGACGGTTGGTATTGAAAATGGGCGAAATCGGACCATGACCACGCCCACTTTTCCTATATAGAAAAAATCGGAAATTTGGTATCTCAGTCACTAATATAGCTGGAGCGATGAAATTTTACCCACGTGTTGGGCTCAGGCCCCTATGAAGAAATTTGATGAAATTTTGGAAAATGGGCGGGGCCAGGCCCTCTTATTTAGGGGCAAACATTGAAAGCTTTATATGTCATAACTCAGAAACTATTGAAGATATATCGATGAAATTTGGTACGCGTAATTTACTTACTTAGACAAAAATTTGGACGGAAAATAGTTAAAATCGGTTGACGGCCACGCCCACTTTTATATATGTGTATTATAAAGTGACCTAATAAAAACATTTTAAGCGGTATCTCTGTCAAATATAAAGATATATCATTGAAATTTTATGGCAGGGGTCCAACTGCGGATATAAAACGAAAAACACAAAAATTTTGGAAAATGGGCGTGGCACCGCCTCTTTTTATAAACAGGAATATACGAGATATCTGAGCCCATAACTCGATAAATAATTTATATATAATGACGAAACTTGGTGTGTACACTTTTATTATTTGTGGTAATACATGTTGAAAATTTTAGCGAAATCGGTTGACGACCACGCCCACTTTTATATATGGGAACTATAAAGGGGCGTAACAAAAATATTTTAAGCGATATCTTTGTGAAATATAAAGATAATTCATTGAAATTTTGTGGCATGAGTTCCGCAATAGACTGGAAACAAAAAATAGAAAAATTTGGAAAATGGGCGTGACAAATGAATATACGAGATTTCGGAGCCCATAACTCGACAAATAATTGGTATATTATCACAAAAATTGGTTTATACACTTTTATAACTTGTGTTAATAGACACGCAGAAATTTATTGAAATCGGTTTATGACCACGCCTACTTTTTAACAAAGATATTTCTGGAAAAGCCTTTAGGAATTTGTAACGTGACATCTTTGTAACTAGAAGTCATAAAGGAATGAAGTTTTACACAAAGAATAATATTCATATACTTAGTTGGATGACTGATAAAAATGTTGAAAATGGGCGTGGCTACGCCCACTTTATGCAGCACTCGCTTTATATAAAATACACCGTGTTTCCATCAAACGCAAAAAAAAACAATGAAAGCATACAGCTGAGTATCTAATGTTCGATTCCACTCGAACTTGGGCTTCCTTACTTGTTTTTTATTTCCATTTATTTATTATATTATTTGCTTTTATTTAAATATTTTGTTTTTTTTATTTCAATTTTACTTTATTCGTATTTATTCCATATATTAGGTCTTTTTTATTCTTTTTTTTATTTCAATTTTTGTTTTAATTTCGCTTTATTTACTGTTAGGCCTTTTTCTATTTTCATTTATTTATTATTTTATTTCTCTTATTTATTATCTTATATCTTTTTATTTTGCTATTTTACCTTTTTTCATTTATTTATTATATTATTTTCCAGAGACGAAAAATAACTCTTATTGAATTTTTTGAAATCAAAAAAGTTGGGCACAATTCAATGAAAAAAATTTTCCCTTACAATTAAAAGTTATTATGGGAAAGAAAAATTTTTCTGTTGCTCATAACGATTATATTCAGATTTTTATTTTTTCAATTGCCTCATAACAGTTATTCATGAGAAAAACATTTTTCCGTTGCTCATAACGTTTATTTTGAAATTTTTATTTTTTCCGTTGCCTCATAACAGTTATTCATAAAAATAAATTTTTTCTGTTGCTTATAGCTAATTTTTATTTCAGATTTTTGATTTTTACGTTGTATTTTGAGTATTATTTTGTGGAATTGGTTCCTTTTTTTGCTCATAGGACTTCATCTTCCGGTAACTAGTGTATGTAATTGGATGGTGCTATGTAATACAGTATATTAATTTTATTCCATTGTCCGCCAAAAACATGCCTTTTACTGCAGTAAAAATTTTTTTTTTTATTAAAATCTTAGGTAGATATACTTTTTAGAAGGGTTTAGGTACGCTGAATCCAAACCCGAAGCTAGAATGTTTCAATTGGTACTAGCTGTAAATATATCCTAACTAAAATTAAGAAATGATGATTAGAAATCGGTTTAGGCCCATGGTTTCATATGCAAAGTTACTTAGAATAATCCGTAGGATTTTTTTGCGCGCAAACGATTTTTCGAAAATAAAATAATTGATCTCGTGATAAGAATCGATAGCAATAAGAAAACAAATCATTGTGGCAGTCAGACTTAGTACGATATTGTCCGGAAGCGTCGATATGTATGTACATTAGAGTGCGTTTAAAATTCAAATTAACGATATTTTACTATATCGCCCCCTCAACATGGTTAAAGAAATCACGGATAAATTTTGGTCCAGATTGGTGGCGGTTAAGGCGCGGCGCATTGAGGTGAAAAATCTATGAAGGTTAAAAAAACGAAAATATTTTTCTTTCACGGGGGTGAAATTTCAGATGGCAATAGAACTTACATTTTTTTACCCCTGTGACACTCCACTAAACCGTCATCAATCGGGACCAAAATTTATGTGTGATATTTTTGACTATGCTACTACAGTCTTTTTATGAATTTTTAATTTTTTCATACAAATTAAACGGACTCTAATGTACATATGTACATATAACGTTCTATTATGTATATTTATTGACTAACCCATACCCGCGAAGTCTTACGCGGAAGAAAATTCAATATTTTTTTTTTAAATTATAATATATTTAAAGTAAAATTGGCAATACAGCAAAATAAAATTCCAAGCGAAATCCATTCGAAACCGAAATTAAAATCGAATTAATTTATGATCTTCCATCTTCCACCAAGCTCCAGTTCTCCCTCTTTCTCTCCCTTTCCCTTTCCTATTCCCTCTCTCTCCCCCCTCAATCTTTAACTATCCCTATCTCAATCTTTTTTCACTTTCCTTAGCTAAAAAGCCAGATGGGCTAAAAAGGATAGGTGACAACGCACACTTTTCCAAAGATGTCTAAACTCGATGTAGTGGCCCATATACCTACCAAATATCATTGATTTACGCAAATAGACTCCGAGTTATAAGGATTTTAAGGACTTCTACTGAAGGGGAAGGAAAGTAGGGGGACTTTTCCCTGTACCAAATATGATTTACTCGAACGCTTATCTAAAAATCACTTGCGAGGAGTAAACGCTGTTTTTAAAAATCACAACCCAAGATCTTTAGCATGGACGACAAATGCCTACCACACTAAGCCATCTAATCGTCCATTCACGTACATATGTATCTCATATTATTCACCGAAAAATAAAGTCCTATCACCAAAAAAAGAAACATATTCTGCAAAATAATACTCACAATATAACGAAAAAATTAAAAAATTTGAAATGTAGAGGTTATGAGGCAACGGAAAAAATAAAAATTTTAAAATAAAAGTTACGAGCAACGGAAAAAATTTTTTCTCATGAATAACAGTTATGAGGCAATTGAAAAAATAAAAATCTGAACATAATCGTTAAGAGCAACAAGAAAAAATATTTTTCAAACATAATAGTTACGACTCAAAAATATTTTTTTCGGTTTGAAATAACTCTTAAGAAATGAAAGAAAAAGATTTTTGAATTTTTTAATTGTTATGAGGCAATTTTTTTTTGAATATTTCTTATAACAGTTATGTCTCTGTTATATTCTTTTATTTAAATATTTTGCTCTTTTTATTTCAATTTTACTTAATTCGTATTTATTATACTTTATTACTTTATTTATATTTGTACCATTTTTCATTTACTTCGTTGTTGCTTCGTTGGCAAATGTGCCCATTATCTATATATTAATAGGCTAACAATTTTTACATACAAAACAATTGCCAGGCTGTTTAGCACATTTAACATACTCATATCCACATAAAATTGATATGGATGTGTTCGTATGAGTGAGGAGCAGTGCATAGGCATATAATTTCTTCTATAAATTATTTAATTTGTTTATAATTAATGAATAAAATTTTTAGTTAAAAGAAATAGATATCGTAAACGTGTTTACAAATATCGTAAACATAGTTGAAGAGTCGCTTTAATTTAAAAGCGCTTTCTCTATTTTATATGCATTGGCCCAGTTTACGCTCAGATCAAAATCAACGCGGCCAAATATCTCCTATTGCTTTTCCATTAAAGCGAAAAATGAGAGAGAGGGCGAGAGAGCACACTGAGTGTGACCAAGGCATATCTAACAGGTAGGCTCGGCGGCGAATTGAAAAACTCCTTTTTTTTTTTATTTACAAAGGTAGATTGTAATGTCCTCGTCAGTTTCTCATTCTCCCGCTTCTACTCTCTCTAACTCTCCAGCACGTGTTTCTAAACAGCAGCGTGTAGCTGTCTCAACTAATACAGTGAGTAATTTGACGTCATCATATTCTGCCGCTGCATTAACGGCGCCCAATAAAAATACTGCATCTACTGCAGCCTCCCACAATAAGAGTGCATCTGCTCGCTCTAACTCAAATGCTGCTGCTGCTAAAATGCAATGTTCTGCTGCTACCGCCAATGCAGTGAGTAAGCTGTCGTCATCTACTGCAACGACTGGTGCTGCTCTCACAAACACAATAACCAAAGCGCCGAGTTTAACTACGACATCGAGCTCTGATCACAGCGTTACTGTAGTAAATACTCAGGTATTATCGTATGCTGATACTGCTGCACAAATGCAACGACCGTCATTTCCGCTCTCTGATTCCATTAGCGATACACCGTCTGTTAGCTCGGATGTGCAAAGTGTTATTAAAAGCCCCAATTGGAATACCAATACCAAAGGCATACGCCGTCAGCTAAAACCACCTATCGTTGTGGGTTCGAGCAATAATATGGAACTAGCCGTTGTATCGAAGTTGAAATGGTTACATTTATCTTCCTTCTTGAATACCGTCACTACCAATGATATATTGGAATACGTATCTAAACATGCAGGCATTGATAAAAAGTGTCTGGTATGTTTTATGCTTATCAAAAAGAAATCTAACGTATCTGAGCGTATTAAAATCAATTTCAAGCTGGGTGTGTCTGATAAATTCTATGACAAATTGCTAGTTGCTAATATATGGCCACCTGACGTTAAGGTAAGACCATTCGAGTTTTTTCCCAGAGACGGTGCACTCCAGCAAGAATCTTGAACACACCCGCACTTCGTGGGACCCGCTCAAATCACATTAATATTTATTTTGAAAATTCATCTGGCATAAGGACCAAGTCCAAGCTTCTCTATGATTTTAGCGCTCAGTTAGAATACGACGTGTTCGTCATCATCGAGACCTGGCTCAATGGCGACTTCAATGATAATGAATTTTTTGATTCTAATATTTATAATGTGTACCGAAAGGACCGTGATATATCTACGACGGGCTTATTCAGAGGCGGGGGTGTACTCATCGCGGTTCAGAGGAAATATCGCTCAGCAGTTCAGTCGCTCAAAGATCCCAACCCACTTATTGACCAGCTTTGTGTATCTGTGCATGGTACTTCAAAAATTTTTATCTGTGCATTTTATATCCCTCCAAATAGTGATGACACATTATATAAGCTACATGTGTATAATATCGTAGATTTAGTATCCAAGAGGCCTAATGACAATTTTTGTATTCTTGGCGATTTTAACTTAGGTAACATAACTTTGTCAAATATGCAAGACAGTGTTTCATTGATTCCCAATAATATCAAAACTTTTTATGAATCATATCTAGTCGATAGTTTCGCAAGTATTAACCTCTCCCAGATAAATAATTTTCAAAATAAACTTTCACGGATCTTAGACCTTATTTACATATGTAAGTGATAATATGAATAACAACTTATGTGAATGTCTCGATCCCCTTTCCGGTATTGGACTTCATCACGTCCCTCTGGTTCTGCAGTTGGAATTTTATGATTTTAATGCGGTTCAAATCAATAAACAGTCAAATAATTTCAACTACAAAAAATGCAATTTCGATGCGGTTAATTTCGAATTATCTCTAATTGATTGGGACTTGGTCTTCTCTGACTCTAGTATTGACGACTGCTTTTCTTCTTTCAAGAATAAAATGAAAAGCATATGTTTAAATAATATTCCGCTGGTGAAAAGAAGGTGCTACAAAATACCGTGGTACACCAAAGAATTGAAGAAAATTAAGAATTTAAGGAACAGGTTCTTTAAAAAATTCAAAAAATCTAATTCTGTATCTCATAGAGATGCATATTTGCAATATTCGAAACGGTTTAAGGCTCTTAATAAATCTCTTCACCGGATATATATGTTTCGAACTTTGAGGCTGATATCAAATTAAGCCCGAAAGCCTTTTGGCGTTATGTTAATTCAAAGAAATCGTGTTCTAGCATTCCTTCGGAAGTTTTCTATAATGATAACTATGCGTATTCCGCCGCGGAAGCTGCAAATCTCTTTGCTGATTTATTTAGCTCTAACTTTGAGCCTAATACGAACTCAGTTTCAAATTTCTTGCCAGAGGACTGCCAAGATTCCCCTCTAAATTTTGGATCACTTACTTTAACACTCGAAGATGTGATTGGTGGCATTTTGCACATCAAATCGTCCTCACAAACCGATGTAGATGGCCTATCTTCTATACTCCTCAAGAATTGTCCAGCTTTTGCTTACCCGCTTTTATTAATTTTCAACAAATCACTGGAGGCAGGCATATTTATTGATGCTTGGAAAGTTACCTCCATTACGCCTATTTTCAAGAAAGGTAACAAGAACAACGTTATCGTCCAATTGCCAAACTGTCGACAGTCTCTAAACTGTTTGAATTTATATTTAAGCAAAAAGTATATTTCGCAGTTAAACGTTTAATTTCAGATAACCAACATGGTTTTATGTCGGGCAGATCTACCGTGACAAATCTCACAATTTTCTCTGAGTTTTGTCTGTCGGCTTTCAATAATCGTGAGCAAGTCGACGCTGTTTATACAGACTTCTCAAAGGCGTTCGACAAAATCAGCCATCCAATATTAATCTCTAAGCTAGAACGGTTAGGATTTCATTCCATTTTCCTTGCTTGGCTCAATTCTAATCTCGCTTCACGCTTGTGCAACGTCGTTGTGGATAATGCAGCTTCCCGAGCTTTTATGGCCACGTCTGGTGTTCCGCAGGGAAGTATCCTAGGTCCCATGTTATCCATTTTATTTATAAATGATATTACGGGTTGCTTCAATTACTCGAAATTCCTTTTATACGCAGATGACTTAAAAGTTTTCTTGAATATTTCAAGTGTGTTAGATTCTACCAAACTTCAGTCTAACCTTAATAATGTTGCTAACTGGTGTAGCAAAAATCAACTGCATTTAAATTTAAAGAAGTGTTTTCATTTGTCTTTCAGTAAATCTCGTTCTTTGGTTCCTACATCATACTTCATCGATGGCTCTTTACTGAGCACCGTGGATGAAATTTCTGATATTGGTGTTGTCTTCGACTACAAATTCTTATTTCATAGCCACATGAACTGTACTCTTGCAAAATCATATTCTATGCTCTCTTTCCTCCGTCTATTTAGTTCTGAATTCTCTGACCCCTATACTTTGAAACTTCTCTATACTGCATTTGTACGTTCTAAGTTAGAATATGCTATCTTCATCTGGCGGCCATATTTCGACTGTCACATCCGGAGGCTTGAGCGAGTTCAAAAAACTTTCCTTCGTTTCGGCCTGCGCTCCTTACACTTTACTGATCCGATACCTTCCTATAGTGCTAGATGTCAGCTTAATCATTTAAAATCATTAAGCTCCAGAAGGTCAATACTCTCTCTCATTTTTGTCTACGACATCTTACGAGGAGTTATTGATTGTACTTACCTTCTTGGATGCATTAATTTCAATATCCCTACAAGAAGTCTTCGTTACCATGATATTTTTTATCTAGCTCGATTCCGAACTCTTTACGCTTCTAACTCTCCTGTATACAGAACGCTTAAGGATTATAATTCCATCATGAATTCCACTACTCTCGATTTCTCTATGCCTAAATCTAAATTTAAACTTTTGCTAAATGAATTATTTAATTAGGTTATTTGATTATACTTTCTTTTTAAATAGTATAGTCGTAAAAATTTTGTATTTCTAGTTTTAAGTTAATAATAAAATTCATTCTTTGACTGGGTCCTTTCAGGCCCAAGTGCCCTTTATGGTACGCTAGCCCCTAACTACATTTTATATTCATTCAAATTTCATTAAACTTCGCAGAATTCTATCCTAGTTCGGGTCCTTTCTGGCCCAATGTGCCCTTTATGACACGCTCGCCACTTACAAGGCATTTTTTATTATTTGTATATTTGTTACATTGTTTTTTGAATTAAAATATGTAAATAATGTCATTATACCTTTATATAACCTTCTATCTAGTCTGTAAGATTCTTGTAATCATAGACTTAAATAAATAAATAAAAATCAAAGCGAATTCACATAATGGCCAATAGGAATTGACGAGCCCCAAGCGAATTCAGATTTTAACCACGGCGAAATATCATTTTGACATTACACACTACCAATTACAATAACAAAATACATGGGAAATTTCTGAATTCGCCACCGGGCCTACCTTCCTAGATCTGCCTTGATTTTGACCATGATTTCGCGTCGGACCGTGATCAAAAGGGCAAATCAGTGTTGCGGTTCAACTGGAATTTGGAAAGTGTTGCTTATCTCCGCGAAAAGAAATAATTTTTGTACCTTTCTTCCTATTTATATATAATGTATAATTGTACCTTTTTCAAGTTTTTTACATAGTGGAACAAATAAAAATTTAAAATTTACATGCATACATACGTACATATACATATATGTACATAAATTTGCGTCCCCATACTTATTAAAAGTGAAAATGAAATTGAAAATCAAAGATTAAAATTAGAATTAAAATTAAAAACTGTAGACCTTAACAGAATCTGAAATAGTAATGTGCAATATGGAGAGTAAAAGTTGTAAAACTACCGATAGTGCTCATTAATATCGGTAGTTTTTGATGGTTTTCGATAGTATTCAAAAAAATAAAATATCAATAGTGCCATCGACAGTTTCACACCCCTACCCTCAATGAATGCGGTCGCTTATAAAAACGATAAGCATGCGTACATATGTATAAGTAATTATGCTTTTACATATATAAATATGCGCAAACAATCGACATTCACCCACAATGTTGCTACGTCCCTCGCTGAGCGACGACTAAATCGTTTCAAACAAGGTTGATCCATAAGGTTACCGCAGTACGAAAAAGCAACCCTGCAATACATTTTGTTGTTGCCCGTTTTGCTATCTCAAGTGTCAAACGCCATTTTCAATTAGCCAAGCAACACATGCATACAAGAAAAGCAACAAACACGTAAAGTTTGACAATTAAGGCAATGAAAAAAAAAATAGTCAGTCGAAGAATAATGATTATTTCTGAGCGATAAATATATCACTCAAGGAATAAGTTTTATTTTTGATCAAAAAAATAAAACTCAAAAAATAATGATTATTTTTGATGTTTATGGATATTGCTTAAAATTTTTCGATATTTGCAAGTATTTGATTTTTTTTCACTGAAAATATAACGAACAATGATTATTATGGGTCCCTGGTTGTAAGTTATTCTAAAATTGATAAACAATGTTTGATGAACACTTGAAAATATGTTTATTTTCAAATGATATATATACCGATTCTCAAATTTAGAAACAATCATGCCTATTACGGTATCCGGCGGATGCCTTTCGCAGGGAATGCGAATCGTTTTGATAAAATTTGATATTCTCATAACCGATCGTCAATGCAGTCCGGGAATAAAAAACATGTTGATAAAGCAGTTCGAGGATTCACCGCATTCCTATAACCGTAATCGAAACGCAGTAGCTGTAATTTCTTTTGATTTCGATTCGTCATAAAATTGGTGCGGATTCAATAGAAATTTAAAAAATTGAATTTTCATTGCGTAGTAAATTACAATGAAATTTAACGAATAACAAAATAATTCATACATATATTTTAAGTAAATATACATATATGAGTTAATTTTATTTTTAAATGGAATTCGTACGAAAAACGTGGGAAGTTTTCCTTTTTGATTGAGCGGAAGAAGCTTAACGAAAATATCGCAAAATAACATGAGCAAGCAGTCTCCAGAAGTTGATCTGAATTTTGGACAACATTAAGCACGGATTTGAATGCTTTGGGACCAACATCAAAATTACTTGGTCTGAATCCAAATCCTGTATTAAGATCAAGCTAACAAATAACCGCTTCCAAATGCAAGTTACAGGTGGAGGACAAAACGCAGAAGTTCACTGGAAGACATGTTGGTAGGCTCTGTAGCGCGATGATCAAAATATAAGCGTTGATTGCGAACCATGCGTTAATAATTCGCGGCCAAATGCAGAAGTACAAAATTTAGCGAGTACTTCGTAAGAAATTGGAACAGCTTCAAGTCCGCAAACACAACAAAGAGTACTTCCATTTGCAAAAAAAATCAATTTTTCTTCAATTTATTCAATTATATTCTTTCAAAATGCAAATAAATCACAACTGACAATGTAGTAAAATGTAAAAAAGCTTTTGACATGATACGCAGGGTGAATCGATAAAGCAGTAATCCGACGGTTATGGTAATAGCGTGAAATTTGACCGGCGAGGGGATTGCGAATCGGATGGCATTCGCGGGAGTGGCATCCGTCGGATACCGTAATAGGCATGAATATTTTCTCAAACGTTTGAAAATTTCTTTTTCATCGATTAATGGGTCTGATATGCATTTTTTTGTTTGTAAGCTCGAATGCTCGAAACAAACACGATCTGTTCGAATTGCACAATACCTGGGTCTGGGTATCTATCCCTTTTGCATTGAAAATTCTTTTGAAGCTTATATTTGCATTAAATTTCTTAGCATCTGGTAACTTTTTCTCCGCAGTAATCAACTGACAGTTATGTTTATTCAGTTGCTGAGTGTTTTTTCAGTTAAAGCTTCTACATATAGCCCTATTCTTTTTTAAGCAAGCTCGAAAAAAACAATAGCTAGATTAGCGAATAAAATGGAAAGCAGCAACAAAAACCAAGCCAGCTAGCTATCACCTCTATTCTACGATCCCTCGGGACTTCGATCGCGGTGACGCCGACTGCTATGACAAAACGAAAATTGGTATTCTGGTTTACGACTTTTGGAACAACGCAAGAAATTACTTTCAGAAGGTGAAAAATTCAAATTTTTATATTTTTTTCTTAAAAAAAAAGTACCCAAAGTGTTGTTAAGTGTTAAACAATGTTTGAATCACTGTTAGGTAGCGTTTATGCGAAATCATATGTATTTTTTGACAGTAAATTTATATTTTTACTAATTTTTCAGTGAAACTTTCAGGAAATATACTTTAGCTCAGGACTGCTCAGCTCATAGGCACTCAAAGCACAATTGTTTTTGTTCTGTTCCGAATCATAGGTACAGATACATATTTTCACTTCAAAAATTTAATTGTTGGGGGTAAGTGGAAAAGAAATTCAACAACTATATACATCGAAGGTTGAGTGTATAGCTATTTCACGAAAAACCATTTTCGATCATCAGCACTCCTCACGGGGATTGAACCCGAGATACATTCTATCTTCAGCCGCAATGACCCAAAGCTTTTACACGTTCTACTATTGAGACTCTGTGCAATCTGTTGAATTTTTCCCCACTTTTGCCATTTTCATTTTCAACATTAACGTTTGTGTGTATATGCTTTGCATATATTCAACTAAAGCGTGCTGAATTTTTGTTGTAGGCAGTTCACAATGAACATTTGTTGTTGGTATTTTTTTTCCACTTACCCCCAAAAATTGAATTAAATAAATTTCGTGCTAAGCACTAAAAACTCTTTCAAATAAAAATTTTATTTTCTTTGCACTGCCATAAGCAGTCAGATATAAAAAAATTTCTATGTATGGGCCTATGATTCCTATTGTATGTGCACAGCAAACGCACTTTGCATACATAGAAGCTCAAGCACTGCCGTAAGAAATCGAAATTTGCACTAAGAAATTTGTGCTGAAAAAAAATTCAAAAACTGACAGCACTGGAAAAAATTAGTATTCATTTTATATATTTTATTATTTAAATATTTTATTGTCATATAAAAAATAAAAAATTGTTTGTATGTATGTGATACTACCATTTGAAAATAAGTTCTACAATAAAATTTTATTGGAATTCATAAAAAAATTTAAATGAGCAAAAATTTTCTCAGTGCATATACAAAATTTGTAGATGTATTGGGGTTTGTACTTTCAATACGAGAGCGTTGGGTAGGCCTGCTTTAGATGATAATTCATCTAATTTTAACACTCAACTATTATTTAATTATAACTAGGGCATGAAAATCTATGCAAATACATGTTTTTCTTAGATTTAGGTAGAGCAAAATAAATAAACAATCTTTGCGAATCGTGAAATTGTCTTAAAAATGGCATTTAAATGTTTTTGCATATTTTGCATATTTTGGTCATATATGCATATTTGTACATATTTTGCGTTTTTTGCATTTTTTTATTACATATTTCGCATTATATTGCCTATTTTTGTAATTTGCTAGTTGAAAGTTTTATACAAACGAAATTCATGCATAACAGTCATCTGACGACGAATAGAGTTTCGTGTGAACACGGCTATTATTAGTATTTTCGATACGGTGCATACCTGTCGACAAAGAGCCGTTTCATGCTCCTATTACCTCTGTGGATGTAGAACGTTCGTTTTCTATGTATAAGAGCTTTATTCGACCGAATCGGCAAAGTTTTCTTTTTGAGAATATGAAAAAATATTTCATTGTGTATGCTAATGAATCGTTAAATAAGGATTAACCTTTACAAATTATGAAATGTTCAAGACTGAATTTATGTACATATCTATAAAAACATACATACATATTGCTAGCTTAGAGTGCAAATTTTGTAAGTCCTTTTTTCAAACATTGTAGGAGAGACAAAAAGCAAAAAATTAACAAATTTCGAAATGAAAAAAAAAATCCAATTAGCTCATACAGCGATGGTAGATGTGATAGCTATTTCGAAGAAAAACCACTTTCTTCATCATCAAACATCTTCTCGGGAGCACACCAGGCTTTGAACGTACGCTCCAACCATAAGTAGTCGAATATTAGCGAAACGCTAAGCACTGCGGCTACCGATGGTCCTGCTGAGCTGTTGGATTTTTCACATATATATTCCATTGCTCTATTCAATCTAACCTCACTTAGTGTACGATTTTCGTACATCTGCTATGCAAGTGTTGAATAATGGTTGGCAGCTGACAGATAGCGGGCGCTGTGTACAGTAGTTGTATGTACAACAGCACAATTTATAATTTAACATTATTAGGTATGTTAGTGTCTAGCACGAAATTATTATTTTTAATTTTTATACTTTGGAATAAGCGGAAAAATCCAATTAGCTCATACAGCGATGGTAGATGTGATAGCTATTTCGAAGAAAACCCACTTTCCTCATCATCAGACATCTTCACTGAGGGGAAAAACAACGTATATCCAAAAAAACCAAGTCAACTCAACAAAAACAGTCATGATAGTCAGCCTACCTTGAAAATTGTTACTTCGACTATAATAATTGTTATTTTCCCATTTTACAAATATTTCAATGAAAACAACCGAATTTATATTTAATATGACTGTGACGATTGCCAATTTAACATATCATGTGAGTGGATAATGCATCAGGACATTGACAATTTAAACACATCCCATTATGAAAGAACAACTAAAATTTTTATTCAACGTTTTATTGGTCGATGCAAAGTAGCTATCGTAGTTATTTCAAAGTGAAGATTATTTGAAACAACATTAAAATGTCAATTTGAAATTGTTGTGATGTTAGGTAAAAGCGCGTTTATTGTTGGGTTAACAATGATACGTTGATGTAACGTAGTTATCGTAGTTATTTTAAAGTGAAGATTCTTTGAAACAATTGAATTGTCAATTTGAAATTGTTATAATGTTAGGTGAAAGCTCTTTTATTGATGGGTTAACAAACGGCATTGTTGACTAAGTTAATATTAAATATAAATCTATTTTCAATTTAAAAACGCATAGTGTTTGTTTTAGAATTCATTGCGTTTTTATTTAGATAAACACAAATGTAATGTACATTTTTGTTATTTTAATAGATTACACGGTTAACATATTTACAAAAATTTCACCCAGCACGAACAAACCGATAGTAATACATAATAGTTTGGCTCAGATTTCAATCTGCTTACCTTTTAGTAGGCTTTACATTAAGGAACCACGGTTCGAGAAAAACAAAAGTCTTACCTGCCGGACGCTTATAGTTGAGGGGATATTCCTTGATAAAGTAATTTGTGTGTTGTAATTTTCCCGTTGGCGGCCTTTGGCTGTGCTTTAAAAAATAACCCTCAGCCGGTACCTAATATCTATAGACCCATCCAACTACCAACAAATTACCAACAAATATCTCGTGAACTATAAGCCTCCGGCAAATTTTGATTTCGGTTTTGATATCTGTAAGAGCCCCCTGAAAGAGTCATTTTTCTCGGATCGTGGTTCTTTAATGTAAAGCCGACCCTTTTGTTAGGCCTTCTAGAATTCATTTAAAAAGCTCCACCAACGCATGCTAATTCACAGCAATCGCCAACACTTTAAATCCACGCAATAATATGCCACCAATCTGTATTAATATGCCTTTCAGTTTTCCCTTGGCATCTGCCGCATGATTCTCCACCTCACTAATTGCCGGAACAAGATAGAAAATCCGAGGAAACTTTGTTATTTTGTAGAATATATAACACACACGATATCGAAAGGAAGTGCTTAATTTTTTGTAAACAATCTAAATTCCACTGTCACGCAAAACAAAAAATGAGAGTCGAGTTTGCTTTTTACACACGCCGTTCAATTTCGGCTACAAAGTGTATACACGTTTGCATTTGAAATTTGTCAGATCAACAATGCCCACTTTAAGTTGAAAATGTAGCCATATCGAATTAAAATTTCTCAACGTCAAATCGAGAATGCCTACTTTAAGCTGACAATGTAGCCACACCAGAGTAAAATTTCTGAACGTCAGATCAACAATGCCAACTTTAAATTGACAATGTAGCCAAGCCAAATTAGAAATGTTTATGTTGTAATGAAATTGCTTATATGTATTGTTAATAGGCGAATTCTTTAACTCCGTCTCATCTCAAGTCACTAAATTTGAGATTTGAGACATGAGACAGTCACTAAAAATTTCACCAAAGACTGTGGTGAAAATGTACTGAGACTGTTTGAGATAACAAAATAATTTAACGAATACTCACTTATCGATTACATACGAAAATAGATTTTGGAAATGAATTTATGAGCAATATATTGCATTAAAAAAATAAAGCGTATCATTTCTAATTATCACTTATAAAAATAGTTATGAATATAATATTTTATGAAATATCGATAAATGTCGTATCTCATCACCATTTACACTTGATGGAAATGGCGGAAAAAAGTAAGTTAGCAAAACCCGAAAAACTTTATTATTTTGCTAATTTCATACAAATAAGCTTGATTTATTACAGAAAATAGCAAGCGAACAAGCAAAGAGCAAACAAATCGTAAGTTTTTATAAATTTTGACGCTTTATTTAGTTCACCTCAATGTTTTATTTATTCTGTGACCTCCTCGCCACCAGGTCACTAATTAGTGACGTATTTTTTGAGACTTGAGACGTGAGCTCGCTTACAGAATACCAAATTGTCTCAAAATCAATCTCACCACGAAAAAGTCTCCAAAAGTCTCTATTAGTGACTAGAGATTGCTTACAGAATTCCGGTATAAGTTATTTTTAACTACGAACTATTGCTAAATTGACCATTTTACTTTTAAACCAACTGAAAAATATTTACTTTAAATATAAAAAAAGTGTGATTCAACAAGAAATTAGTCGACATTGAAAAATGTAACATTGTCACCGTTGGGAGTTATTTTTACAATAGCCTTTTTCCCTCAGTGTTCTCGGGAGCACACCAGGCTTTGAACCTACGCTCCAACCAGTGGTTTTTCTTCGAAATAGCTATCACATCTACCATCGCTGTAAGAGCTAATTGGATTTTTCCGCTTATTCCAAAGTATAAAAATTAAAATTAAAAATAATAATTTCGTGCTAGACACTAACATACCTAAAAAGTCGATATTTTGGTGCAGCCCTGCTTGTAACTGCAGTTGGTAGTATACGATGCACTGATAAAAAAATGATAATAACTTTTTTGAATCGTACGAGTAGTTTTTGAGATATGAGCCCTTAATAGGTTAAGGCATATTTGGCCCGATAACTTTTTTCTGTGTATCCTACCCTGTAAAAATCATAGGATTATATGATCCATTTTGTGGTAGGTAGGAGTACAGTAGATGCTCACAAATTAGAACCACTTTGTTTTTAGGGTGATTCTAATTTCTGAAAAATTCTAATTCCTGGATGTTTTTTATTTCAATAAAACCTTAACATTTAGGTCAATTTGCATTGAAAAACTACAAAGAAATTTTGTCTTATTCAATTTTATTCATAAAATCGAGAAAACATAAGGTAACAATCTAATATACATATATGTATTTATGCGCTAAGTCAAAAAAAGGTCCAAAAAACAAAAACTCCAATTATCAAATTCAATCAAAAACTAACAAAGAGTGTACAGATAGCGGCGAAAATCCAACGACTACCGAGCGTAATATGAATAAATTGGGGATTCCCTTTTTATACTCAGCTGTACTAGTACACAGAGTATTATAGTTTTAATCACATAACGGTGGATTGTAACAGAATGAAATAATCGAGATAGATATAGACTTATATATATCAAAATGATCAGGGTGAAAAGAGAAATCGATTGAGCCATGTCCGTCCGTCCGTCCGTCCGTCCGTCCGTCCGTCCGTCCGTCCGTCTGTCCGTCCGTCCGTCCGTCCGTCCGTCTGTAAACACTCTAACTCGCGCAAAAATTGAGATATTTTGATGAAATTTGGAACGCAAGTTGGTATCGAGACTGGGACGGTTGGTATTGAAAATGGGCGAAATCGGACCATGACCACGCCCACTTTTCCTATATAGAAAAAATCGGAAATTTGGTATCTCAGCCACTAATATAGCTAGAGTTTTAAAATTTTACCCACGTATTGAGCTCGGGCCCTTATGAAGAAATTTGATGAAGTTTTGGAAAATGGGCGGTGCCACGCCCACTTATTAAGGGTCAAACATTGAAAGTTTTATATGTCATAACTCAGAAACCGTTGAAGATATATCGATGAAATTTGGTACGCGTAATTTGCTTACATAGACAAATGTTTTGACGAAAAATTATCAAAATCGGTTTACGGCCACGCCCACTTTTATATATGTGTATTATAAAGTGACCTAATAAAACCATTTTAAGCGATATCTCTGTCAAATATAAAGATCTATCATTGAAATTTTGTCGCATGAGTCCAACTATGGACATAAAACAAAAAACACAAAAATTTTGGAATATGGGCGGTGCCACGCCCACTTATTAAGGGGCAGACATTGAAAGTTTTATGAGTCATAACTCAGAAACCGTTGAAGATATATCGATGAAATTCGGTACGCGTAATATAATTACTTAGTCAAATGTTTTGGCGAAAAATTATCAAAATCGGTTGACGGCCACGCCCACTTTTATATATAGGAAATATAAGGGGGCCTAATAAAAACATTTTAAGCGATATCTCTGTCAAATATAAAGATCAATCACTGAGATTTTGTGGCAGGAGTCCAACTATGGACATAAAACAAAAACTACAAAAATTTTGGAAAATGGGCGGTGCCACGCCCACTTATTAAGGAGCGAATATTGAAAGTTTAATAAGCCATAACTCAGAAACCGTTAAAGATATATCGATGAAATCTGGTACGCGTGATATATTTACTTAGCCAAATGTGTGGACGAAAAATTACCAAAATCGGTTGACGACCGCGCCCACTTTTATATATGTGTATTATAAAGTGACCTAATAAAACCATTTTAAGCGATATCTATGTGAAATATAAAGATAATTCATTGAAATTTTGTGACATGAGTTTTACAATAGACCGGAAACAAAAAATAAAAAAGTTTGGAAAATGGGCGTGGCACCGCCTCTTTTTAGACAAAGGGATATATGAGATTTCTTAGCCTTTAACTCGACAAATAATTGAGATATTATGACGAAACTTGGTTTATACACTTTTATAACATGTGTTAATAGACACGCAAAAATGTATTGAAATCGGTTTATGACCACGCCTACTTTTTAACAAAGATATTTCTGGAACACCCTTTTGGAATTTGTAACGTGAAGTCTTTGTAACTAAAAGTCATAGAGGGATGAAATTTTGCACTAACAATAATATTTGTATGCTTATTTGGATGATTGATATAAATTTTGAAAATGGGCGTGGCTGCGCCCTGTTTATGCAGCACTCGTTTCATATAAAATACACCCTATATCGAACAAACGCAAACAAACAATGAAAGCATACAGCTGAGTATCTAATGTTCGATTGCACTCGAACTTAGGCTTCCTTACTTGTTTATATCTATTTTGCAACAAAAAAAAAAAACAAAAAGAATCGAAAATTCTAATTTCAGAGCGTGTAATGTATTCAAAATCTTGATTCTAATTTCTGGAAATTCTAATTACTGAGAGTTCTAATTTGTGAGCGTCTACTGTACTTCCAAAGTGATCATAAACATAGACCCAAGCGAGCAACTCATTTATCTGCATCGGCTCGTACTTATAACTATATATATACGAACATTGCTACGAAAACCGAATGTATATCGCGATAACGACGAAGCAAGTGCGTACATAAATATAAAAAAGTATTTTCAAATTTATTTTACTTCATAACAGTTTGTATTACTTTTAAATTCATGTGCATATATGTATATGTGTGGTTAAAAAAGGTTATAAAGGCCGTACCGATGGCTTCTTACCTGAAGGGGAAATGAAACATTAAATAGTTAATAAAACGTTACATATACAAATACAAATATGTATTTTTTAGAGTGCAATTAGTGGAAAGCTTTGAGAACAAAAATCTCGAAGCTGTAGATACGTTAATTGAAAATATCTCGAAGACATCCTGTTGAAAAAAAAGATTACAAAAACAAAAAAATGAAAAAAATTACAACTTAAATGAGTTTAATAAAGAACTTCAAAATATAGCTTCTTGTTTCCTTTAATCTGAATTCTGCATTTCTCTTCCACCAAATTTTTGCTTGTATTGTACTCCTTCTCTTCCCTTTCTGTAAGATAGAAGTGAAAAAGAACGAGCAAAATGTAAAGAAAAAATTTGTTCGGACATAACGATGACTCCAGCCTTACTTCTTTGTTAAATGCTCTGTCTGTTGTATTACGTAAGACTTTGTATTAAATATTCGAGCCAAATACTTCTCACTTTTCACATCCCTTATAATAATATATGACTTTCTTTGATAATTTCTGAGCTTTCTTCAACTAAAACTAAAATTACCAAAATTTTCTTAAAAAATCTTATTTTTATATTTTTACAATATGGCAGCCTCACTCATGATGTTTACAAAAAAGATACTTCAGTAAAATTCAATAGCCGTCAAAAAGTTTAAAGTGAAATTACCTTCTGAATTTTTATACCATGGTATAAACTACAATGGGAATAAATATGCAATGTATAAGAGTATCTGAACTTGAGATTTTACTTAATGTCTCAAAATGGAATATTAAAAAACTAAATTATATAAGAAAATTATTATTTATAACCGTAGCAAATGGTAGAAATATTTTATTGTGTACATCTATTCCAAATTGCTTGTTTAATGCAAAATTTTAATAATTTGTGTTAAAAGTAGAGCTCTCGATTTTTTTTGAACATTTTCGAGTAGCCCGAACAGTTGTTGTTCAAATGCTCGAAGAGTTGTTTGTTTGTTTATTACCCGTATGTTTGTACGGGGACAAGGTTTATCCAAATAGAGGTTATATTACTTCCGTTTTCATGTGTTTCATGTTTCTTTATATATGTCAAATCACATAGAACAATTTTTTCCAATCCGTTTTGTTTGACATTCTACAAGAACTTTCTTCGCCATGATTGGCGGAATACCATTTAGTATACATACACAATTCCAATCAGCTTATCTACTGCGATATCCTTCTTTAGATAATTCTTGTACGGGGATTTGAACAATTCGGGTATTTTGAAGTTTGTTTTTTTCTTTTGTTTATTATTTTTTTTTTTTTCTTTATATGTAGTTTTTTTTATTTTTGTTTTTCCGATACACATTTTTTTTGTTTGTAAGCTCGAATGCTCGAATGTTTGTACGGGCATTTGAACAACAAACGGGCTTCAAACAAAAACGATCAGATCGAATTACTCGATACCCGGGTATCTAGGGCTCTAGTTAAAAGTCGATTTTATTGAAAAATATATACAGTGACTCAAAAAAAAAAAATCATACGCCAGAGTTTTTAAATTTATTTCAAACAGTTCTGTCGAAAATTTGACTCTCTTATTTTCGTTTAAAAATGTAAAAAATTTTTCAATAAAAATCGCCTTAAGCAGGATTTCTAACAGTGTTTAAAAAACTGCAGTCGGAATTAGCAAAAGTCGTGAAATGTTTGATTTTATTTGATTTTGATATTCGTCGCTTTTTAAAATGATGATTTTGCCTGATTTTGATTTTGCGCTGATTTCAAATTGCTCAAAATCAAAAGCGGCCTGATTTCAAAATGAACAATTTTGCCTGATTTTCATTTTGTGCTGATTTCATATTGCTCAAAATCAAAAGCGGCCTGATTTCAAAATGAACGATTTTGCCTGATTTTGATTTTGCGCTGATTTCATATTGCTCAAAATCAAAAGCGGCCTGATTTCAAAATGAACGATTTTGCCTGATTTTGATTTTGCGCTGATTTCATATTGCTCAAAATGAAAAGCAGCCAAATATCAAAATTAGCGATTTGCCTGATTTTCATTTTGTGCTAATTTTGATTTTGTGCTAATTTCATATTGCTAAAATCAAAATCAGCCAAAATCAAAATCAATGCTTTCGCAGTTTTGCTATTTACGCTTACATGAACACATGTGTGTATGTACGTAATTTCTTACCCTCTGTATTACGTTTGGATACATACATGTGTATGTATGCGCATGTAAGCGTAAATAGAAAAACTGTGAAAGCATTGATTTTGATATTTGGCTGCTTTTGATTTTAGCAATATGAAATTAGCACAAAATCAAAATTAGCAGAAAATGAAAATCAGGCAAAATCGCTAATTTTGATATTTGGCTGCTTTTCATTTTGAGCAATATGAAATCAACGCAAAATCAAAATCAGGCAAAATCGTTCATTTTGAAATCAGGCCGCTTTTGATTTTGAGCAATATGAAATCAGCACAAAATCAAAATCAGGCAAAATTGTTCATTTTGAAATCAGGCCGCTTTTGATTTTGAGCAATATGAAATCAGCGCAAAATGAAAATCAGGCAAATTCGCTAATTTTGATATTTGGCTGCTTTTGATTTTGAGCAATATGAAATCAGCGCAAAACATAAAATGACATTGAACCGCGACACAACATGTTGGTGATTGCGCTAGAAACATTTTTTTATTTTTTTTTTTATTAAAGAAAAGCATAATTATGTATGTATATAATGCTAATAATCAAATTGAATTGGCAGTCGTTCAAATCTGTTCAGCGATTATTAAATTTCATTAATTTTAGTACCTACCCATGGATTAATCCCATGAAGGTACTCCTTGGATTACTCGGGTGTCATGCGGAAATCGGAGTATGTGATCCCTGCCTAGGACATCGCCATGTTAAATGGACCATATTTTTTATATGAAATGTGGCAGGTTGAGGAGTACTCGGTTGGTCCATAGCGGTACTCTATACACGCGTGCATGGAGTACTCGGCTTTTTTGCAGGGCTATCAACACACGTTTGATGTCGTTAAAAAGGCGACATTCCACCGCTTCTATCGGTATATTAATTATTACTGTATCTTAATAAATGCAAGAGAAACTGTAAAAACAATCTCAAAAATTAAATTTTTTGTTCATATTTTTCAATTCACGGTTTTCTCGAATAATTTGTTAACCAGTGTATATGCTAAGATATTACGATATCATCTCCGATTAATTCTGCTTTCAATGATGTATAACTTTTTTATATCCGCTTAGGCGTTCCTATCATATTCTACTTTAATCAATTTCTACTGTGAAATTTTTCATTCTAAAGTATGGACCTCTCAGGTTAAGGTAAATATTTTTGTATGAAAAATTTCACAGCAGAAATTAATTAAAGAAGAATATCTTAGGAACGTCTAGGCGGATATGAACAAGTTATACATCGTGCAAAGCAGAATTAATAGGAGATTATCGAAATAACTTTGCATATACACTGGTTAACCAATTATTAGAGAAAACCGTGATTAAAAATGAAAAAAATTGAAAAAATTTAACAAAAAATTGAATTTTTTAGATTATTTTTACAGTTTCTCAGACATTTATCAAGATACATTAATTAATACATTATAATAATAATAATACAATGGCGCTATTATAACTCTGACGAGTTTTATGGCCGAGCTTCTCTCCCAATTTGAGGTGTGCTCCTTTTTGTTGTTCCTACTAATTGGGTGGACCTACAGTTTTATGCCGGCTCCGAACGGCGAATGCATTTTTTTGTGAGAAGCTTTTTCATGGCAGAAATACTCTCGGAGGGTATGCCGTCCACTGCCGAGAGGTGACCGTTGTTCTTAAAAAATCCAATAATTGGATTTTTACTAATTAGAAAAATTTTTGGTGTTTTGCTCGGACCGTGGTTTGAACCCGAGACCTCTGGCATAGCAGGCGAGCACTCTACCCACTGCACCACAGCGGCCCGCATTAAAGCGGTGGAATGTCGCCTTTTCAACGACATCAAACGTGTGTTGATAGGATTAGCAGGAAAAAAGTTATCGGGCCAAATATGCCTTAACCTATTAAGGGCTCATATCTCAAAAACTACACGTACGATTAAAAAAAGTTATCATTTTTTTTATCAGTGCATCGTATACTACCAACTGCAGTTACAAGCAGGGCTGCACCAAAATATCGACTTTTTTGTGAATTTTAGCTGAGCAACTTATATATAATTTGAGCATATAATGGGCTTTTTTGGTCAAGGAAGTTGCAAGTGCGAAGTCACATAAAAATGTAGTTACATCCACTGATTACCCAACGTTTTTTGTTGACCTGTGTTATTTAAAGCAAAAAGCTCTTCTACACACACATTACTTTAAAAAGGAATATCTCCTGTATTATAATCGTCTGGCAGGTGGGATTTTTTTGTGATATGTGAGACTACCCGGAAAAAGTAATTTTTATCGGATCGTGGTGTATTATATGCAAATTTTCATTTAACACCTCTGGTACATTATTGCTATTCCCACCCTAACTGTTAGTAATTTTAAATTATGAGAAACCTGGACTCCATGAACTCAATGGCAATGAAAATGCTAACTTTAGTGAAAAGTACATTTCTAGATTATTCCCACACAGTTTCATGTGAAAACCACTTGCATTTGTCATGTTTTATACTATTGATCGCAATCCTTGGATAACGCATTGGTCGCGTATCAACAAGTTTTGATGGATCGCAAAATATAAAAAAAAAATTGATCCAGGTTGTGATCCATCAAATCATGAAAATGTACCTATCGTGTAGCAGGAATTTTGTGACTCGCCAGGACGCGTTGAGCATGAACGGACATAGAAAGTGAGCACGTTAGTTTCTCGTTCAAATGTTTGTAAATCATGTCGGATGGCGATATATTAAACCTTTACACAGTCGGGCAAATGCTAAAAGGAGTAACTCCTGCCACAGAAATTATGCCCGAGTTGAGGTGCACTATTCACTCAAATAACATGTAACATCGTAGTAATAATACACAATTAAAATTATTTTCAGAAGCTTTTATTAAGCAATAATATATAAATATTGCTAAAAAGGAAAATAAAATTTATTATTAAATAAAAGCTCAATACATTGAAACTCCTTGTACTTATTTCGCTCTATTCAGTCTCTTGTACTAAAGCAGATTCCTTTTGTTCACTTATTTTGCAAAGAAAAGGCCAGTAGCGTAGCCAAAATAAGCCCGATTTGTATAATACGAGGGTTGCTCGATATATTTTTAGCCTAATAATGAAAATGCGAATATTAATCATCAAAAATGGTTTTATTGTTTTTCAAAGTATTCTTCAGCATGATTTATACACTTTTCCTTGCTCTCAAGCCAATTGTCGAAGCACTTTTTCCACTCCGATTGAGACAATTCCAAAACATGGTTTTTGAACGATTGAACAGCATCTTCTGGCGACGAAAATCGTTGACCGCGCATTTCTTTCTTGATGTGCGGGAATAATAAGAAGTCATTGGGTGCCAAGTCAGGGCTGTACGGCGGATGACCCATCAATTCGACGTTTTTGCCGGTCAAAAAAGCGTTGGTTTGAGCCGATGTGTGAGAGCTCGCATTGTCACGGTGAACAATGATTAATCTTCCCTTGTTCGTTTTTCGAATTTCTCGAAGACTTCAGGCAAACAAATTGTGGTGTACCAGTCAGAATTGACTGTCCTACGTTGCTCAAGCGGCACAGTCGCCACATGACCAGATTTGCCGAAGAAACAGGCGACCATTTGCTTCGAAGTGCTTCTTCCAGGAACAACTTTCGTTGGATTTGGCTCGTCTTCGAAAACCCACACGGTCGATTGTTGTTTTGTTTCAGGTTCATACGCATAGATCCATGATTCGTCACCTGTGACGATCTTATAAACGTCTTTTGAAGCACCGCGATCGTATTTTTGCAACATCTCTTTGCACCAATCGACACGAGCCTTTTTTTGAGCGACAGTCAAATTGTGCGGGATCCAACGAGAAAAAACCTTTTTTACGGCCAGGTGTTTATGCAACATCGAATGTATGCTTGTGGGAGAAATGTCCAAGGATGTCTATCTCACGGTGTATCACATGACGATCTTGCATTATGAGTTCACGCACGGCATCAATGTTCTCTGGTACAACGGCCGTTTTTGGGCGACCTTCACGAAATTGGTCTTTGAGCGTGCGCCGCACAGTGGCGCTTTCACATTACTCGGTACGACATCGGATCGAAATTTTTTGCTCGGTATTTTCAGCTTACCGAAACGATTCCGCGTTGCTGTGTTTTTCACACTTGTTGGAATACTTTCAGTGCGTAATCGGCAGAAAATAGGAAAAAAACATCGAAATTTGCAAAACAAAATTTTTAACTTCAACAAATCACTCAAATATAACAATAATGTCATCTAGCGAAGACGAAGACATTATAAGTTGCTACATTTAAGGTAAGTGTACCCATTTCCGTGCTAGTACCTATTTCCGTGCTATTTTGGGGAAAAAAAGTTTAAAATGGAAAAATAAGAATATGTGGTTATATTTTCGAATAAAAAAGCTACGAATTTTATCAAAATTGTTCAAGCTGCCAAATATTGTACTTGGTAGCCTCCAAGAAAAACTAATTTAAACAAAATTTGCATTAAAATATGAGTTAATCATCAAACGTGGAGTTAACGCATGTGTCAGTGAATAGTGTTCGCGAAATTGCTAAGGGCTTGGTAAAAAGTTTATAAGGGCTTAATAATTATTTGGTAAGTATATATACTATTTTATTTTTACATATTGAAAATTTTAAGTTTTTTTGTGTAAATGTATACGTTGAAACTACTAAAGAATAGATAAGTTGTTTAAAATATTAATTTAAAAACAGGACGGAAATGGGTACAACATCATTTAGAGGTGTACCCTTTTGCGTGCTAAGTACGGAATTAGGAACATTTGGAGCATTCTGTTTTATCTTTTTTTTGATATACGAAATAGAATTCGTAAAAACTTAAAAATTGCATTAAATTGTAAATTTTACATATATTCTTATGGCCTATTTCCGTGCTACACTTAATGCAAAATTGCGACCGTTTCTAGAGCCATAAAGTTTGGCAATTTATTACAAATTAGGGAATATTACTCAAAAATTGAATTGTTTAAATATTTGAAAATTCGTATATTTATAAATATTTTATGTATATAAATGCATAATTGGCTTATAAAATGTTACGATTACGGATTTTTCTAAAAAAAATTTAAATTTTTATAGTTGCTGAAGAAAGGTTGCATAGAACGTAAATAGGATCAAGTATTTTACGTATGTTCTCAATTCCGTTATATGTATGTACTATTTTGCGTGCTAGGTACGGAATTAGGAACATTTGTAGCTTCATGTTTTACCTTTATTTTTTTTATATACGAAATATAATTTATAAGGATTTTGGAATTACATTAAATTGTAAATTTTACATATATTCTTATGGCCTATTTCCGTGCTACACTTAATTCAAAATTACGACCGTTTCTAGAGCCATAAACTTCGGCAATTTATTTCAAAGAGAATAATAGTTGTATTATTTAAATATAAAAAAAAATATATAATTATAAATATTTTAGCTATATACTTACATATGTAAATGCATAATTGGCTTATAAAATGTTAAGTTTATGATTATGAAGAGGAAGAAATTATTAAAAAAATTAAATCTCCTCAGCTAATAAACAAAAGAGGAACATTTTCAGTAACTGATCTCAATTTAAATAATAATTATTATAATTAGTTTAATAGTGCTGTGCTATTTTTAATGACTGAGACGCTACAAGCGATTCAATTTTAACTTAAAATGTTTGATTCCTAAGTATACATATATATTTAAGTTCATATCTAAAATTGTTTTTTATTTAGATGAACGCAGTAAGCGACTTTCGTTTTAATATTTTTTTTTTCAACTTGATGCTGGAAAAGATAATACGAGCTGCAGAACTCCACCGTGCAGGAAACATCTTATACCACAAGAGTGTGCAAATGCTGGCTTACGCCGATGACATCGACATCGTTGGCACTAACACGCGCGACGTATGTTCTGCCTTCTCCAAGCTGGATAAAGAGGCTAAGAAAATGGGTTTGGCGGTCAACGAGGATAAGACGAAGTACCTCCTAGCATCACACAAAGAAACAGCACGCCTTGGCAGCCACGTCAATGTTGATAGCTACAAATTTGAAACTGTTAAGGACTTCGTCTATTTGGGAACCAGCATTAACACCAAAAATAATGTCAGCACTGAAATCCAGCGAAGAATCACTCTTGCCAATAAATGCTACTTTGGACTAAGTAGGCAATTGAAAAGTAAAGTCCTCTCTCGACGAACCAAAATCACACTCTACAGGACACTCATCGTTCCAGTCCTCATGTACGGCGCAGAAGCATGGACAATTTCAAAATCAGATGAGATGGCGCTTGGAGTATTCGAGAGGAAAGTTCTTCGGAGGATTTATGGACCTTTGCGCGTTGGCGGGGGCGAGTATCGACGGAGATTTAACGATGAGCTGTACGAGCTTTACACAGACATCGACATTGTTCAGCGAATAAAGATCCAGCGGCTGCGTTGGGCAGGTCATGTCGTGAGAATGGACGAAGGTGCTCCGGCCAAGAAAGTATTCCTGTCGAAACCCGCTGAACGCAGAAGGGGAGACCTCCACTACGTTGGGAAGATTAGATGGACAGTGATGCTGACTCTCTAGGTATTCCCAAATGGCGCCACCCTGCACGGAACAGAAATAGCTGGCGTATTATGTTGGACTCGGCCAAAATCGTATAGACGGTTACGTACCAATTAAGTAAGTAAGTATGTAACACCCAATTAATATTTTGGAGGCCTTTCGCTATAAATTTTGTGTTAATTTTTAAATAAATATATGCTTATACTTTTTATGTAAATTTACATTTTTTATTTTAAACAAAATGTCTAAAATTTGAGCAGAAACGGGTTTTTATAGTTTAGAACGGAAATAGGAACGCTTTCGTACGGAATTGGGAACCGAACAAAATTTTCGGCCGGAATTGGGAACAAAATATGTTTTTCGAAAAAAGCACAAAAAATACTTTCTGTTGCTCTTTTTATACTCAGCTGTACTAGTACACAGAGTATTATAATTTTGATTTCATAACGGTGGATTGTAACATAATGAAATAATCGAGATAGATATGGACTTATATATATCAAAATGATCAGGGTGAAAAGAGAAATCGATTGAGCCATGTCCGTCCGTCCGTCCGTCCGTCCGTCCGTCCGTCCGTCCGTCCGTCCGTCCGTCCGTCCGTCCGTCCGTACGCACGATAACTCGCGTAAAAATTGAGATATTTTGATGAAATTTGAAATGCAAGTTGGTATCGAGACTGGGACGGTTGGTATTGAAAATGGGCGAAATCGGACCATGACCACGCCCACTTTTCCTATATAGAAAAAATCGGATATTTGGTATCTCAGCCACTAATATAGCTAGAGTGATAAAATTTTACCCACGTATTGAGCTCAGGCCCTTATGAAGAAATTTGATGAAGTTTTGGAAAATGGGCGGTGCCACGCCCACTTATTAAGGGTCAAGCATTGAAAGTTTTATATGTCATAACTCAGAAACCGTTGAAGATATATCGATGAAATTTGGTATGCGTAATTTGCTTACTTAGACAAATGTTTTGACGAAAAATTATCAAAATCGGTTGACGGCCACGCCCACTTTTATATATGGGAACTATAAAGGGGCCTAATAAAAACATTTTAAGCGATATCTCTGTCAAATATAAAGATCTATCACTGAAATTTTGTGGAAGGAGTCCAACTACGGACATAAAACAAAAAATACAAACATTTTTGAAAATGGGCGGTGCCACGCCCACTTATTAAGGGTCAAACATTGAAAGTTTTATATGTCATAACTCAGAAACCGTTAAAGATATATCGATGAAATTTGGTACGCGTAATATATTTACTTAGCCAAATGTGTGGACGAAAAATTACCAAAATCGGTTGACGACCACGCCCACTTTTATATATGGGTATTATAAAGTGACCTAATAAAATCATTTTTAGCGATATCTCTGTGAAATATAAAGATAATTCATTGAAATTTTGTGACATGAGTTCTACAATAGACCGGAAACAAAAAATAAAAAAAGTTTATAAAATGGGCGTGGCACCGCCTCTTTTTATACAAAGAAATCTACGAGCCTATTACTAGACAAATAACTGAGATATTATGACGAAACTTGGTTTATGCACTTTTATAACTTGTGTTAATAGACACGCAAAAATGTATTGAAATCGGTTTATGACCACGCCTACTTTTTAACAAAGATATTTCTGGAAATCCCTTTTGGAACTTGTAACGTGAAGTCTTTGTAACTAAAAGTCATAGAGGGATGCAATTTTGCACTAACAATAATATTTATATGCTTATTTGGATGATTGATACAAATTTTGAAAATGGGCGTGGCTGCGCCCTGTTTATGCAGCACTCGTTTCATATAAAATACACCCTATATCGAACAAACGCAAACAAACAATGAAAGCATACAGCTGAGTATCTAATGTTCGATTCCACTCGAACTTAGGCTTCCTTACTTGTTTTAAATATTATTAATTTTTTATGACAATATATTTTTTCTGCATCAGTAAAAGTCAATTTTAGACTTCAAGTGTTTTTCTGTCGACTAAAATATTACTTTGAACGTGTATATGCCTTAATAGTACGGAAATAGGTACACTTACCTTATAGCCGAAACGAGTTTTTTACTGACTTTGTTCTTCTTCTTTTATTACGCCGCAAAAGTGTCTGCAGTAATTCCTCAAATTTTACTGACCGGTCTTACCGCGTTGCGGTATACCGAAATTAATCCGCTCCGATTTCATGTATGCAGCACTAATGTGAAAGTGCCAATTGAAATACATGTGGTCGGTAAGGTTTCGGTATACTTTCGGTAAAAATCAAAAATGTCGATCCGATACCGCACCGAGTAATGTGAAAGCGCTCTACGTCTCCATATAGTGAATCGGCAAAATTAGGGGAGTAATCGCAGAACAATGAAATTTTGTGTACAGACATAAAGTACTAGAGATAAGAAAAAAACGAAGTTTTGACCAAATCGATGCAAGGACATGACTGCCTCCCATATGTCCTTGATTTTAAAGTTGAGATTTCAACTTCAATATCAAACAGAATGAAATCAAATTTGGTATATATTAATAGAATTGTGCATTTAAACTAGGTTATAAGTTTCGTTCTTTTATGTGAAAGGATATAACTACCTCCCATATATCCTTAATTTTAAAATTATGATTTCAGCTTCAATTTCAAACAGAATGAAATCAAATTTGGTGTATGTTTATAGAAGTATGTTTTTAAACTAGGTGACAAGTTTCGTCCTTTTAAGTGCAAGGACATTACTACCTCCCATATAACCTTTTTTACAAAACAGTAATTTTTAGATTAACATGTAATCACAATACATTAAAAACGAACTATAACATATATAATTATCCTTTTAGAATCAAGAATGGACTACTCCCGTTAGTTATTGCAAAAAATGGTTCTAAAGAAAATTACTTTTAAATTTGTTCAGAAAATATGTTGGTTGTTATAGTTTAATGCACTATTTTGTTGCAAAATGTCAATATGATTTGGCACATATCAAGTTGTAACTTTTAAAAGCGCAATATTATTAGAGTTAACATAGAAACAATTTTTTATTAATAAATTTTTCCATGTAAAAAATAAAATTTTTGGGGTGTTAAATAAAGTACCAAATTAGCGATTTCCGGCATAATTTTTGAACCTTTTTCTTTTTTGGTAGCAGGACCTCCTAGCATAGAATCGAAAATTAAAATAAAAAAATAGTCGTTTTTTTCTTGTTTTTTTTTAATTTTGTCAAACTTTGTAAAATTTTTTGTGTCTCACCTAAAAAAGTTAGTATTACATGTATGTTTTTTGTCAGTATTTGTCACATATTTATAAAAACTGTATATTTTATCCTAATTAGGCTAATTTCCTATAGCATGAGAGAAAAAATAGTTCCATATATTAATTTTGGTAAATTTTTTGCATACCATATATATAAGGTTCTGTAGAATTTTCTAAAATTTTGAAAATATGGCTTTACAAAATTGTAAAATTTCTACATTTCCGGCAAAAAACAGTGCAATTTGTTTACAGATTCTACTAGACCACTTCAAAGTTAACCAAATTCGCAAATAAAAAAATAGGCGTTCTTTTTTAATTTTTTGTTTGGCCACCAAACTTTAATAATTTTTGAACTCCAATAAAAAAGTCGCAAATGTTTCGATGGAACTAGTCACCTTTCTGAAGTAAATCATTTATCAAAAGTTATTTCAGCTATTTGGGCATATAATGGTAAGCAAATGTGGCAAGTTTCAGAGTAATACGATTTAAAATGAATTTTTGGCATTTTTTCTAACACACTAAAATCGTATTACCTTAAAACAGTTTTGCCTCAAAATTGTACTGATTTTGGCGACCTCTATTGGGAACAAAAGCATGAGATAATAAATTCTATTTATACATTTATTCCAGGTGATAAGGACAAAAATATATATTGCTTGAATAAATTACGCAGTTTATTTTATCTTAATTTTGCCTATGGGACGAAGCACTGTGCGTCGGCCACCATTGAATTCATTATACAAATTTTTCACAGTCCCATAGGATGGTGCTTCATCGCCATATAAAGATTTAAGTTCATCACTCTACAGGACGCTCATCGTGCCAGTCCTCACTTACGGCGCAGAAGCATGGACAATTTCAAAATCAGATGAGATGGCACTTTGAGTATTCGAGAGAAAAGTTCTTCGTAAGATTTATGGACCTTTGCGCGTTGGCGTGGGCGAGTATCGACGGAGATTTAACGATGAGCTGTACGAGCTTTACACAGACATCGACATTGTTCAGCGAATAAAGATCCAGCGGCTGCTGTTGGGCAGGTCATGTCGTGAGAATGGACGAAGGCGCTCCGGCCAAGAAAGCATTTCTATCGAAACCCGCTGAACGCAAAAGAAAAGGGAGAGCTCCACTGCATTGGGAAAATCAGGTGGACAGCGATGCTGCCTCCCTAGGTCTTCCCAAGTGGCGCCATGCTGCACGAAACAGAAGCAATTGGCGCGCTCTGTTGGACTCGGCCAGAATCGTCTAGACGGTTAAGCGCCAATCAAGAAGAAGAAGAAGAAGTTCATCAATGCACTCTTGTCGTGAAAATCCACGTCGAAATTTGTGAAAACTGATCGCACGAAAATGTTCACGAGTTAATTCCATTTTTTTGCCAAATAAAATTTTTCAAGTCACTGTAAAGAACACAAATGATGGTTGTACGTCAAAACGTTCTGAGTACGATTATGCTAAAAAATGTCAGACTTTCCAATGGAAATGTCAGATTTCACCTGGCAACACTTTTTCATTTTTAGGATAAAAATATATAGAGCAGCCCTCGTATTGTTGCATAAATTTAATAATCAAAGTTAACTTACATTAAATTGGTAATATTTCCAAAAATAATCACAATTTCTATTGCCTCCGACACACAAAAGCTGACGGAAAGAATCGCCACGATTTACTGTTAAAAATCCGATCCATGGTAAAGCAGATGCCGATTTACGAACTTCGAAAAAATCTGACGTTCATCGAATTTCAGAATACCATTTGATTCGATTCAGCTCCGATTAAAGTAAATCGTAATCCGGAATAGATGTGTATATATGCGCGTCGAGCTGAAAGCGCTTAGATGTTACTCAACCTGAACAGCCGTGATGCCATGTGAAGTTGGCACATCAAATGCGATTTTTTTGTAAAAAATGTGTACATCGTTTGCTCAGGTTTGCCCAGAAAATAGTTTCGTATGCTCAGGTTTTCTTCAAAAGTTATTGCAAAAAAATTTTTTTGCGCTTTTTTTGAGCAGCCCACTGCGCATTTTCTCGAAGGAATACGTATGATTTTTTTTTGGCGAAATCGTTTGCTCATCGTTAGCTTAAGATAATACAGGAAAAAATTTCTTATTCCCATTTTTATATAAAAAGTTATTCAAAAAAACAAATGTTTTCGGGATCAGTACCTCTCCACAAAAACCCGAAAAAATAATTTTTTTGGCTAAAGCGTTTCTTCATCATTAATTAAGAATAAATCAAGACGAATTTTTGTTTTCCCATTTTTATTTTTAAATTTATGGGAAAATGAAATTTCTGTATTCCCGTTTTTACACAAAAAGTTATTGCAAAAAAAAAACATTCGGGATGAGCATCCAGAAAAAAATCACAAAAAATTATTTTCTTTTGCTATATCGTTTGCTCATCGTTAGTTTAGATTCGCTTAGGAAGAAAACTCCTATTGCTATCATTACTTAAAAAGTCATTGACAAAAAAAATCTCGGGATTGGTACTATTAAATGAAAAAATTAAAATATTTTTTTTTGCTAAATCGTTTGCTCATCGTTAGTTTAGATTCGCTTAGGAAGAAATTTCCTTCTGCTATCATTAATCTAAAGCCGAGATCACATGGTTTGCGCATTTGTACAAAAAATGACAAATTTAAATTTGTCCACATTTGCCCATTTGGATATCGATGTGCAAATGATTTGCTTTGCATTCACACGATTTTGCCAATTAATCTCTTTTTGATTTGCCACACATTTGCACACAGAAATAAAGGGGCAAATTTGTTGACATTCGATCACACGATTTAACCATTTTCACAGCTGTCAACAATGAATTTGAATGACGTTTGTAATTTAAATATATATTTGTAAATTATTTCCAAATTGTGATATGTATTTCCACTAAAACAAATACTTAAAAAAATATGAATTCGCTAAAAAAGGAGAAACTTGCTGCAATTATATATATGTGCTATTACATAAAACACAAAAAAAGTTAAAAAAAAAAAATACAGAAAGAAGAAAATGAGTTCGCGAAGTGTTTGGACGCGCGATTGGCTCTTAAAAAGGTGTACTGATGGTGCATACGCAAAGACTACGCGAGTTCCGCGAAATAGATAACCAAAAATTTTTGTTTAAAAATTATTTGCGTATGGAACAACGCATCAAAATTCTTGTATGAATGGATGGGGTCGGACCCCAAGATGGTGTTTTAGGGGAAATCCCATTTTTGGCAAAATTCACTTATGCGGTTTGTACTTGGGCGATACGCGGTTTTGCACTTTAAACGACAATATGTATATATTTTTTGCAAGAAATTTACTTTATTATTAAGGTTTATTTACTGCCCATAGATATTCCATTGTTCGCTTTATAATTTCCGCATGTAACTCATTTGCCGTTTTCTCAACTTTTGCGGAAATTTCTCTCATTTGCTTTGCCATATATTGCCCAAAAACTGTCCATTTGTCGTCTTTTTGTTCAAGCAATTTTATTGCTGACACCAAAATGTCATCTGGCGATTTATTTGTTGATGTATCTGGATTTTCATTTAAAGTGGATGTCTGTGTATCATCGTTTGTCAAATCGACTTCGCTGGCCAACCTCAAATTTGATTTTGATGCACTGGTTTTATCTTTATCATGATTATAATAAAATTTCATTGCAGACCAGAACGGCCAGTCTGGTTTCTCAATAGCGCCTTGGCCAGATTTTGTTGCATATTTTTTTTATGTTATGCCTTGCATTCATCTATACTGTGCACAATTATTTTTTCCTGAATGCGCCTCCATCCATTGTCTTTTTGTTGGCGATTTTTATAATCATCGGAGGAGTATTCCCATATGCACGGAAAAGTCTCAACCTCATTAATCAATTTAAAAATATTTTCTTGTTTCCAAGCCGCTTGTGCCTGTGGTCTTTTTCTTTTCTTTTTCAATGGTTCTCTTACTGGAAGTGGAATCGGGGCAGAATCTTCAGAAGCCAATGAAATAAAGCTTTGCTCCAGGTCCTCTTCCGAATCCATCGTCTACCTATTATATTAAATAGCAATTTTTATGCTTAAGTGTCAAAAACAGCTAAGAGATAGTGTTGCCGCTGTACAAACTATTTCACCTTTTTTATTTGTATATTTTTTCAAGTTTAACAAAAAAGTCGTAAGAGCCGTGCCCTAACCAGGGTGATGTCCTTCTGCGTAGTACACCCTTCAGCGATTTTTCATTCCAAATTTTCTTTTTTTTAATAATGGAGTAATATCCAGAAAAAGCGCCGCAGGTATATACACTTTATACTTAACACTATTTATTGGATTATATTGAGTTAGAATTTGCTCATTACAACTAACCTCAAAGCTGGTATAGATATTGCGATATATCGGAAACTCACCTCTTTTCACCATTCATATAAAAAGAGCTTAGTGTGAAGGCAGGTTAATATTGATTATTAGTAAATATTGGTGACAACACTACGCGCCACAGTCTTAAAATTACCGCCTTTTGTTTACTTTGGTTTTTATTAAAATATAGTATTTAATGGTACAATAGTGCAACTTTTTGTGTGTTATTTAGTAAATATAAGGTATGTGTTATCCCCAGGGACCGAAAATAACGGTTATTTTTTCTAGTGTGGTGAAAAGGTTACGCAAAAATAACCTTTATCTTGTTTTGGTCCTTAATAACCATTATAAAAACCAAAAAACCGTTTTGGGCCTGAATAACCGTTATGGCAACCAAAAAAGTGTTTTGGGCTTGAATAACCATTATGGCAACCAAAAAACTGTTTTGGGCCTGAATAACCGTTATTCAGATTTTTATTTTTTTTTTGTCAGCTATAAAAGTCAAGCCTTTTTATTTGTCATTATTTCTGGACGATATTGGTATCAAATGAAAGGTGTTGAGCAGGGCTTTTACATAGAGGTGTATTTCTTAAGATTCGTAGGTCGGGTTCCCAGTTATGGGTGAAAAGTGGTCCCGGATGCCCTGGAATGTTTTAAGCAATATTGGTATCAAATGAAAAGAGGTAATCAGAGCTACAATCCCTGCTCAACACCTTTCATTTGATACCAATATCGCCCAGAAATATTGACAAATAAATAGGCTTGATTTTTATAGCTGACCAAAAAAAAATAAAAATCTGAATAACGGTTATTCAGGCCCAAAACATTTTTTTGGTTGCCATAACGGTTATTCAAGCCCAAAACACTTTTTGGTTGCCATAACGGTTATTCAGGCCCAAAACGGTTTTTTGGTTTTTATAATGGTTATTAAGGACCAAAAATTTTTTTTCTCATGATAATGGTTAAATATGACTTTTACCCCATTTCTCTTATAACCGTTACGTCCCATGATAAATATTATTATTATTATTATTATTGTTTATTCATTTTTCTTACAACGATTTAACATGATTTCTTAAAACTAATAGTTTTGATTATTTATAATGTAAGAAAAAGTAAAGTATGGCATTCTGTATCATAAGTTACGATAGTATCGAATGCCAAATATGTATATACATAGTTCATATTTCTTTCATGATTCATTTGCATGTGGGGTGGAGATAAAAATTTACATTTTAAGTATAATATATATTATGATAGGTATACAAGATAAATAAACGGATTAATTAGCAAGTACATTAGGTAACAGAATCCAGCAAAACTTTGATATCATCATGTGAATACTCAGGTAGAAAGCATTTTGTCTTGGTTAGAAATTCGCGCAAATTCCTTAATTGACGCAGACTATGAGGCAGACTGTTAAAGAGCTTACAAGAAACGATAGTGAAGAAGTTACAGAAAAGCGTAGTACGATAAGTAGGAACAATGACATAGCTGAGAGTGTTTTTCCTCAAATTATAATTATCTGACGTAAGGCTGTGTAAATAACCACTACGAAGGAAGAATATCTTCAAGGTTTTATAATAATATAGATGTCTTATTGGTAGAGCTCCCTAAAAAGCTGCATAGATTGGTGGAGTCGGCCGACATTGCAAACTTTTCTAATAATACATTTTTGAATAATTAAAAGCGGTTGAATTCTATTCGAAGATGCACCACCCCAACAAGTTATGCCATATTGAATCTTAGATTGGACCAAAGCGTAATATATAGTTTTCAGGGTTTCATTTGAGCAGACTTTTCTAAGATGATAAAAATGGCGAACTGTGGATTGCAGATATGACCTTAAACGAGAAGTGTGTGAAGACCAAGTAAGATTTTGGTCAACAGTGACACCAAGGTATTGAAAATCATTCACTTTGCTGATTTCGAAACACATGTCACTGCAATTCGCATCGGAATTAAAAGATTTGGCTAGACAACGGTGTAGGGCAAAACGCCTGCAGTCAGCCGAGTGGAACACAATATTTATGCCGAGTGAGTTTTTCACTTGAATATTAAAAAACATTATCCGCGTTTTGTTACTGACAATAAGCTTATGCTTGGCAAACCAAGCCCTCAACAAATGCACATCATGATTTAAATCCGCCACCAGATCCAAATAATTTATTGAACCATAGGCAATGGCAAGATCGTCTGCGAACGCGGTAACCTTCCCAACGAAAGGTAGTGAAAAGATTGAGTTTAAATAAACTAAAAATAGTATTGGTCCTAAAACAGAGCCTTGAGGACCTCCTAAGTTAATTTTCACCAAATTACTTAACTCACCACAAACATTTACTCTCTGTACTCTCCCCTTTAAATAGGACTTAAACCAATTATGTACAAAGCCACGAAAACCTGCGTTATGTAGTTTGTCTAATAAAATTTGATGGTCAACCGTATCAAATGCCTTTGTGATGTCAATAAACAGACCAGCACAGCACTTTTTGTTATCTAATTCTCTATAGATAACTGAACAGAAGTTCAACAAGGCATCCTCCGTTGATCTTCCGGATCTAAATCCAAATTGCATCGAACTAAAAAAGTTTTTGTCATCAAGAAACGATAATATTCTAGTCTTAATTAGTTTTTCGAAAACTTTTGATATAGAAGATAACAATGATATTGGTCTGTAATTGTTTTTATCGTTTTTGTTGCCTTTTTTGAATAAGGGAATAACGACAGCACATTTTAAAGCGGATGGATAAGTTCCAGAGACAACGCTTTCATTAAATAGATAAGTCAGAATGTCAACTAAATTTAGAGCTACATTTTTTAGGATCTGATTTGAAATTCCATCATATCCACATGCTCTAGAGTTATTCAGGGATTTTATGGTTCTCAATATTTCTGCTCCCGAAAAGGGTTCAAAGAAAAAGCTACTGTCTTGACCTGACTCCATGTAACCTTTAATCACACAACTACATTGATATGCGCAGGCCCGACGAGAGGGGGGGCTGATGGGGTCAATTGCCCCTGGCCCGGGCTTTAGAGGGCCCGGGAATCTCAAAATGATATCCAAGTTTTTGCTACAGAAAATAAACAAACAACACCTTTAATCACCTTTCGTAGATAGCAATCATTTTAAATTTCAACAAATTTTATAAATCTCTTAACGTGTCTGCATCCCACTTAAGGAATTGTTGGTTTTTGGCGTCGACTTTGCAGCATAAATTTGAATTCGTTTTCTGTTGCAACAGAAAAATTCGGTATGATGCAAATTCTTATACAGCGATATGGGTATTTCCTGGGCGTTTCGGACGGTATGTTCGCACGATTTTTTGAACTTTTGATGCAGAAATATCGCGAAATATTGTATCGTTTTATGATAAAAGGAAAGATTTAGGTCACAGCTAATGACTAAAGTATGTTACCGACAGAAATTTAGTTTAATGCCTCTGTGTAAGCCACTTAAACTGCGTTCCGGACGCTACAAAAACACGTCCATATTTTAAAAGTAGCTAAAACAGAGGCATTAAACTAAATTTCTGTCGCTAACATACTTTAATCATTATCCGTGGCGTAAATCTTTCCCTTTATAATAAAACTATACAATATTTCGCGATATTTCCGCCTCAAAAGTTCAAAAAATCGTGCGAACATACCGTCCGAAACGCCCAGGAAATGCTCATATACATATGTACGTGTATGTATGTATGTAAACAGCGATACGCCGAAAACAAACAAAGCTTGCGAAGCTAAAATTTGCTTTGGTGCTTCGTACAGTTGAATTCGATTGCTGTTTCACTAAAGCGTTCAGCAGAATCAGTCTTTTGATATACTAAATTATTACCAACAAATATTTGTATTCCAATTTAAAGAAATTTATTTCATACAAATAAAGCAATATGTATTTAAACAGAATTCATTCAGACCTATGGTCCCTTGGACAATATTACTCAGTATGACCCATGGATTCGGAAACTGGATGTGCCTTTTGACAATACATTTAACCCACCCTAATATGTATATTTCTATGTAAACATATTTACTTGATCTGTATTAATGTATAGATAAATTAAAGTTCGTAACTATATATTCATTGAATTTTTTATTTTGAGAATTTGTTCATTTAGTATAGGGGCCCGTAGTTATTTTGACCCCGGGCCCGGATTTTCTCTCGGCGGCCCTGGATATGCGGGAGCGTATCCTTGCCCAACTGAGGAAAAATGTTCGTTAAAGACGTTAGCGACCACAGTAGCGTTTGTAATTGACTCTCCACTCTCGTTTAAAATAATTTTCCGGTCATTTTTTGCGCAATTCCTATTTAAAATACTATTAATTACATTCCATTCTTTCCTGGAGTTACCCTTTGAGGCCTTGAACTCATTGCGATAAAAATTGTCACGTTGCAGACGGACATCCTTCTTTATTTTTTTACTTAAGCTTAAGTAACGCCTACGAAGTTTAATATTGGCTGGATGCTTACGCCATTTTTTTCCAAGTTTGTTTTTCAAATTTATCTTACAGATTAGGGTCTTGTTAATCCAGGGTTTTAAGCTTGCCTTGGATTTGCGCGGAGTAAACAAAAAACTAGCAGAATCTATATGTAATTTAAAAGTATTTAAAAATATATCATACGCTTTGGATATATTGTCCTCATCATAAACCTTTTCCCAAAATTCGAATCTAAGTTTTTCATTCAACATACGAAAGTCAATTCTACTTACACTAGAGGTCTTTCTACTAACATCACCCTTTGGACCTGTTCTGAGCTGATCTATCTTTAAACCAGTCATCGTATGATCTGAAATTTGGAGATCAAAATTCAGACTGACAATGGAACTGGTAGTATTACAACTAATGCGGCAGAAAACATGATCTAGGCAGGTACCAGAGGTATAACGCGTTGGTTCCGATAAATACGATATAAAACCATGACTAGCCAAAAGCGTTTGGTAATCATCTCTTGCTGCGCTTTGTTGAATAATATCTAAGTTAAAATCACCTAAAATGATAAGGTTGGCCGATTTTTCATTGTTTAGTAAATCTGAAAACTCTACCAAAAACCTCTGAACAGAGACAGAGTGAAACCTATAAACACATAAAAAACTAACAACTTTGCCAGAGATATTTAAGGAAATCTTTAATATATCCGCACTCGAGAGATTGTAAGAATGATAATTACAATCGTAATGGCTATTAACAAATGCTCCGACACCACCCGCTGAATAACAGTCATTAGTTTTTGCAAAAAAAATATATCCGCGTATATTGTAATTATGTATTTCATTCGAATATATCAAAATTTCTCAGAGACAAAAATAACATCTGGCTGATATTTAAATAGTTCAAGATTACAGAGCAATAAATCAAAATTTTGCCGAAGACTGCGAATATTTTGGTGAACCGCAATAAAAGACTTGGTTTCAGAAGATAATAAGTTAGTGTTATTAATAGGAATGTTAATGGCGCTGTTGCTCTGACTAAAAATATTGCGAAAACTCATATGTTCGATAAATTAAATTAAATTATTTTTGACAAGTCATCAAAATTTCTCAGAGCAGTAACCACGCCATTATCATCCTTTCTTATAAGGATTCTGCTATTATTAATCCAGAGGTACTTATACTTATATTTCTTCTTAACTTCTTTCGCAGCTGCAAGTAGGGCTCTGTTGTAGGACATGAGGCTATCATTTATATATATAAGTTGAACTTATGTGTTCGTGTGTGTGTACTAAGCGAGCAAAAAAGCTGCATTGTACAAACAGTTTTTTGTTAATAACTTTTTATTTAAATAAAAAAGTTAAGCTCCGCCTTCGGATTTGTATTTCTGAGATGGATACATCTGCGCTTAAATTTTGTATGGATTTCTAAGCGCACATCTCTATCCGCGCTTAGTTGCCCATACAAAATTTAAGCGCAGATGTATGTATATGCGCTTAAATAAAAACACGGCTATTGATACACCTATCTCTTTGGGTTAAGAGGAAGGTTTCTACTTTATAATTGTATTAACCCTATATGCGCCATTGGGGTCACTTCCGCCCAGTTTATACCACCTTAATGTAATTTTTTTCCGGGCATGTTAAACGTCGTCAAAAAACGTTATCTTTTGAAAAAGAAGTATTTCGGTCGATTCAGTAGAACCGGAAATAAAACACATTTAACATTCCGAGGAATATAAGTTCTTCGCTTCCTGTTGTCTTGTAGGTTCATTTACAAAGATTTTTTCTGAAGATACTCCTACGGAAATTTTATGCCGAATAATTTTCTAGAACATTTTAATAATCTAGCACCCTTACAAAAGGGTTATTTTGACCCCTTTTTATACAGTCAGGAAATAGTATTTTTAAGGTCGCTTGAGGGCTGGCACTTTTGGTCTTTTTTTTGTGGACTTTTTTTTTAGTCCATATAAGGCAAGACGGTCTAATGTACATACATACATACCAGACCTGTAAAATACTCAGTATATACTGGTACTAAGTACCAAATAAGTACAAGTACTACAGTACTACCTACCATCTGAAATAGTTTGTCAAAAAAGTACTTGCGTCTACATTGATAAGTACTTTTACTTGTACTTGGAATTTCCAAGTACAAGTACTGTGGTACTTGTACTTCGAATTTCCAAGTACAAGTAAAAGTACTTATCAATGTAGACGCAAGTACTTTTTTGACAAACTATTTCAGATGGTTTCAAACAAAAAAATATCTGTCTATAGTCTTCAGCCAGGCTCGTAGGTAGGATTTTTTTCTGGGAGGAGATTTCTGAACAATGTACTAAATATTAGTCTCCTTAGGCAATGCTGGTATGGCAATTCTGGTATGGATACAAATGAAGGGGAGCCGCGAACGCCATTTTTGCGTATTACATTTAATATCACTTTCTCGTTCGATTTTTAATTGCATATTATACTAAAATTGTTAAAATTTTAGCATAGATCAATTAAAGAAACATTTTCTGATAGAAAAGGAGAGGGGAGGGTGAGGGAGAGGCAGAATAAACATTGATGTTATTTACTTATTAAAGCGGGCGGAGCCGAATGTAAAAGCTAGTATATACCATACCAATAGTCTAAATGGCACCCAATGAGATGTAAATTCCAAATAAAATTGTTCTAGTAGTTTAAAAGTTGAATCTGCGCAAAGAATGTGCTATGAGATTTTTATATATATAGATATATATTAGGGCGGGTCGATTTAAAAATCGGTCATTGCTCTGTGAAAATCGTATTTTAGGGATCAAAATAAGAAACTTTGCCGAAGGAACCATACCTCTAAAACGAATTCTGATGTCCCCCAATTCGGGTCGAACTTTTGGGTAGGAAATTTGGTATCTCAGTCACTAATATAGCTGGAGGGATAAAATTTTACCCACGTGTTGATCTCAGGCCCCTATGAAGAAATTTGATGAAATTTTGGAAAATGGGCGGTGCCACGCCAACTATTAAGGGTCAAACAGTGAAAGTTTTATATGTCATAACTCGGAAACCATTAAAGATATATCGATGAAATTTGGTACGCGTGATTTACTTACTTAGGCAAACGTTAGGACGGAAAATAGTTAAAATCGGTTCACGAGATATGGCTTAAAATCTTTTATTATGTTACTTTATAATACACATATATAAAAAAATAGAGAAATCCCAATTTCGAACGCACGATATAGGTTGGTAAATCGCCGTGGCCTAACATACATACACATATGTATGTACATTAGGGTGCTTTTAATTTGTATGAAAAATTTAAAAGTTCATAAAAAGACTGTATCGCCCCCTCAATCTGTAGTAACATGGTCAAAGATATCACAAATAAATTTTGGTCCCGATTGGTGGCGGTTAAGGCGTGGCGCATTGAGGTCAAAGTTTAGAAAACTCTATGAAGGGTCAAAAAATCAAAATATTTTTTTTAATTATCTAATACCCAAAATTAATACTTCTATACCCAATGATAACAAATATAAATTTTGGTCCCGATTGATGACGGTTCACTGGTGTTTCAAGGGGGTCAAAGTTCAGATTACCATATGCGACACTAAAAATGTAAGTCTTCTATGGCAATCTGAATATTGACCCCCTTAAAACAGCACTAAACCGTCATCAATCGGAACCAAAATTTATATTTGTTATCCTTGGGTATAGAAGTATTAATTTTAGGTATTAGATAATTCAAAAAAATATTTTGATTTTTTGACCCTTCATAGAGTTTTCTGAACTTTGACCTCAATGCGCCACGCCTTAACCGCCACGAATCGGTACCAAAATTTATGTGTGATATCTTTGGCCATGTTACTACAGATTTAGGGGGCGATACAGTAAAATATCGTTAATTTGAATTTTAAACGCACTCTAATGTACATAGATAAAATTACATAAAAATTTCCTAAATAGAACAAAATTATTATAACTTTAAAATTGGAGAGGAGGGCTGTAGCTCCCAAAATCACCCCCCAACTACGTGCCCCTTTACGATTAAAGACAGATTCCTTCATTTTTGTGTCATTTGAATTGTCGTCAAATTATTTTTATTAATTAATAATTTTTAATATTGAAAATATTTTAAAATTTCAGATTTATTTTGCTTCAAATGCAGTTTTCGAAGAGATCATCTTTACGTTTTTATGCATATGTATTTATTATTATAACGGATACTGAGTGTGACCATCTGGCGGCCCCAAAACATTCACAAAGTGCAAGGATATTTCAATATCTAGTTCAGAAAACTTAAGTGCGACGCCGAGCATTATATACCCGACTTCGCGTTTAAGTTGCTCTTTTGTGATAAGCGGAACTTTTGTACCAATGATTGAAATAACCTTGACTGGAGAAGCTGATCAGCCGAGACAACATTTTAATAGATAATTTAAAAAATCGTCTGATTTTTACACAGAGATTATACAAATGAAAACGAAATATTTAACGCAATTAAGTACCTACCACTTAAGATTTCAAATGTGTAGGCGAGTGTTTTTGCCAATTTGTTTTTTATTATGACCTTTTTTGCTTCAATATGGGAACCTCGACGTACGAAAGAGCCCCTAAAAGGCGTATTTCTTTTTAAGTTATATATTATTTTTTCTTCAATATATGTATGTGAGTTTGGAGAATTTTTTCACCATAAATTTTGTTATGCTCACTTGAGATCCACTCAGTGATATTTACATAACAGTTGTGCTCAACGGATGCGACTTCTGATCCCGCCCATTGTGCTTCATGTGGATCTTGAGCCAGCATACATATGTAGGAACATATGTACATACTCGTATGTAAACCACTGATACAATTTTCAAGGTCGCCAAAGTCGATTATAAAAATTTAAATTCTTCTAAATACATAGCTCTTTTAAGGAACACTATTTATCCAAGGGATATTGGAAATTGCTTATTTAAGGGGCCGTACGAATTGTTTACTGATTTTCTGTGATTTCCGGGACTATGTAAACGTTCATTTAAGGAGCCCTAAAGTGAATTTTTCACACATTTAAAAGACACTTTTATCCACCGCTGGAGCTTCTGTGTCGATGAAACCGTGTTATAAGCTACTATTACGTGATAAAACCCTGCGTATTCGCAGACGAATGGTATACTCACAACTTGGTATACCTCAATTGTTTTTGATTTCAAATTTTTGTTTCAAATTTTTGTTTCAATCAAAACATTCAGAAAAGCAAAACAAAAACATAGATATGTGTAAGTACTTAAAAAGTACTTATCAGTAAAGTACTTGTACTTGTAAATTTCAAGTACAAGTACTGAAGTACTTGTACTTGTACTCGAATTTCGAAGTACTGAGGTACTGGTTCTTGTACTTGTACTGGTACTTGCACTTTACAGGTCTGATACATACATACATATATTTCCGATTCAAAATGTGATGATTAATAATTCTTTATCGATTAACAGCTAAGGAGGCGGCGAAAATTGTGCCAATATTAAAATGTCAATACTTGAAATAAAAACGACACACCTAAAATTTAAAGTATTTTTTTAGTTTTTCTTGAAAATTTTATTTCCGTTGTTTTATTATTCAAGCGACGATATGTATGTACATACTAACCTCTAACCACATCATGTGGCAAAAACGTTAAAAAAGTTTATAATTTTATTGATATTAAGCAATTAATTTAATTTTTCGAATAGATTAAATTGGAAAACATAAGACCACAACAACGGAAAACTCATAAAATGGCAATACTATTCAAAATCATTTATAAATTTGCCAAAAACATTTGTATCCAAGTGGCAAATCAAATATTTGTCCATTTTCATCATTTTCATTTACCTTCTGTATCGCATTTGTGTTCACACGATTTGGCAACAAGGCTAAATATTTGACTTTTATGATTTGTGTCAAATGAAATCTTTATGATTAGTATCTCATTAGAGAACTACATTAGAATTCGATTCGAGAATTATAATTTTCTCGATTTGAGAATTATGTCCCCTTTTGTTTGAGAACGCTATGATTATCGATAGATTTTCGAGTCGTCCCTTAACGTTAGAGGTTTGAGAATGAGGCTAGTTCTCGACTCATTCAAAAATCGATATTTAAGCTCAGTGTTTGTTTGGTATATTCGCAAAATCCGTATTTTTGATCCGATTCTGTTCGTTATAGTGGTATGGGAGCTATATGTTATAGTGGTCCGATCTTGATAAATTTCAGTAACAATGTCAGGGTCCATATGGGTATAAATGCTGAAAAGTTGCATGTCCTTAGCTCTTTAAGTGGAGGTTATACCCCAAAATGTTTATATCTGAACAATCGGTTGTATGGGAGCTAAAGTAGTCCGATCTTGAAAATTTTCGGTAACCTTATTTGGGTCAATATGTGTACAAACATTCCAAAGTTTCATATCCTTAGCTGCGTAGACTAAAAAGTTATATCAGAAAATGCCCATGTCTGAACAATCAATTGTATGGTAGCTATATCTACATATGGATGTTATCTGATCCGTTATTTGGGCCAGTATAAGTAAAAATACTGCAAAGCTTCATATACATACGTAGGATCCTAAATTAAGAAGTGTTGATGTACAACTGAGAAAGTGGCCTTGTGGATATAATTAATCGGAACAGCGCAAATTAGAGTTACATTCACGCCAGTTTATTATTACATTATAGTATAGTAACACGTTTCAGCAGTTCGAATATAGCTTATCTATTGCCTGCAAAAAGTAATACCTTGGCAATCTTCTCTTTCCATTTTCTATATATTGCCATTTTCGCATTTTATTTGTAATTTTGCTAATGTGTTCTGTTTTTTTTTTTAGCAAAATGTTACTGCACATAAAATATTGCCAGAAAATTTGCCTTTATATCTAAATATTCATATTTATAAATATGGTCGTAGACCATCATAACAACGTTTGAAAAGGAGTTGGGGAGTTGTTTTGCTTAGTCGTTACTTTTCTTTTTTTGTACAAATGAATGCATGTATATGTATGTATGTACATATGTAGATGTTACTACCACATATGCTTCATGTTCGCATCTACCGCCAGCCAATTCGACGATTTTTTTCGTTTTAAACGATCCATTGCTGCTGCCACAGCTGTTGTTTGAGAAAATAAGTATTTTATATTGAAATGGCAAAAACGTGTCGATTTGTTTCCAAACCAAATGATTTGTAACAATCAATGCGTTAGGATATTAACTTCAATATTCTTCCAAAAGCTAGAGATAGGTATGCTTTGTAAAATCGCACAAAAAATTCTATGCATTCATTACTGCCTGTTGAATCACCCACTTATTTAAAACTAAAAAATTAGCATCTAACATACAAGACATTTAGGCTTCAGGCAAATAATCAGTTTTATGGGAGCTACATATATCTTATATTAGTCCGATATGGTGGATTCCGATATGGTGGATTCCGACAAATAATCAAACGACCATCAAAATATATTAAACTGCCGAATTTCAAGTCGTGTGAGTCTCATGGCCATTCCGGTTTGGAATGTGCTAAGCACTAAAAAGCTTTTAAATCCAAATAATTTATTTGACAGGGGCCAGCGACCACATTAGAAATAAATCTATTCTGGCGCATTTTCTTCGGCCGATTTTCCTCAGCTTTTTGGCTCAGTTCATTCTCATATCTGGCCGTGTTTTTAAATGTTGATAGAACGCTACGACGGGGCGATAATTCGCTCGACGTTGGATCTTTTTAAGGCTTAAAGATGTAAAATAATTGATATATTTTAGTTTTTGTTGACCGTATATATTGTTCTGCTACGAAATAAATAGCCCTAACACTAATGGGACATATGCCTATATTATTAGTTTACTTTGGTTACTTGTTTCTAGTTTTGGTTACTTTTATTTTGTATTTTGGTAAATTTAAAATTTTTTAAGTTGCAACGCTGATTGTGACGCAAAGCTCGATAAAATTAGTTACCTGTTCTAGATTATGATGTGATATTTTAAAAGAAACTGGTTGTATTGTTCTTCGAGAAAAGCACATAACTTTACATTTTTAAGTTTAGCGGCATTTAATTTGCTTTACACCAAAGATCTGCTCCTAAGGAAGTTCTATCTTCTATAGAGGAAAATTATTTAAATAGTTTTAACTCATCAGCATATCATAATATCTTAGAATGTTTTATTACAGACGAAATATCATCAATGAATAGCAGGAACAGAATTGGCCCAAGGTGACTTCCTTGGGGAACGCCCGAAGGAACGAAAATTACATCGGAAAAATTTTTAGAAATAACTTTCTGAGTTCTGCCGTGTAGCTATGAAGATATCCATCGAATAAAACTGGGATGAAGACCTATTAGACCCAGTTTACGGATGAGCAATGAATGACATACTTTGTCAAAAGTTTTACTAAAATCCGTGTAAATTACATCTGTGTGAGACCTACTGCCATTTTTGTGTAGGGGTATTGTAAATGAGTCCATCCTAACTAATAGGAAAACACCCTTTTTAGAGACAATTTAAATAAGGCTGTTAGAGACTTGTAAATATTTTCATCACACTGTTTAAGAAAGCAAGCCGGAATGAGATCCGAGTCAAATCTAAATGACTCTTTCAAGGTTTTTAATAAGTTTAAGACTACTTCCGCAGAGATAACTGAGATATGAGTTAAATTGGATGGAAAAATCCTAAATGGATAATCACTACTTTTAGGAAAGTCCATAGAATAATTTGAACTAAAAAATTTTGCGAACATGTTATCAATAATTTGGCTGTCAGAAGACGCAGTTTTATTATAATTCATGACAGACGGAAAACTATGAACTCTACATTTTTCTTCATTTTGCATAAGTACGATTTGTAACATTTTTTGTTTAATGCCATGTAGCTACGCCGCAAGACTAACTTTTTGTATAACTTATAAAATCGTGACTTTTTATTTTTTAATTTTTTAAGCTCTTTGGTGAACCATAACTGTGTTCGCTCCTCATCTATACTGCGTTTAGGAGCATACTTTTGAAATAGGTTATAGACGGTGTTATTGAAATGTTCTACACAAAGGTCAATATCATCTACATAGTTTGGCCAAGGAAAGCGCGACAACTCTTTATTTATTTTCCTGAAGTTCGCCTTTGCAAAAATAAATTGATCACTAGGATTGAAAGAATTTTTAGGTCCATTTTCGTTAATAACTTCATAAGAGAACTCAATAGGAAAATGGTCCTCCGGAAGAACAAGAGGGTCACACCGATTTAGGGAGAAGTCCGGAATATCGTTATTTGAATTCAAGTTTATATGATTGAGGCAGAGTTCAGCCATTTCTTCAAGAAAAAAATTGTGATTCTCTTTAGAAGAAAGGTACAATATCCGAGTCACTAACGTTCCAATATATTCAGGGGAGGTTAAAATCACCCAGCACTACCAGGGTATCAGAAAGTGTCATCCTAGGGGGTTTCAGTAAAAATCTTGTCGGCCTGTGCAAGTTAATTACATATGAAAACGTGCTTAAAATGGGCAAAAACGTATTTGTTTTAAAAATGTTCATTGCAAAATTGTGAAATCAAGAAAAAAACATTTTAAATTTATGAGACAAAATTCTGCTTCACTGCAGAGTTCTCTATTCGGTTTCGAACCATGAAATCAACATCAAATTAAATCCAACGGCATTCTCTTCATCTTCTCTCCATCGGAGTCCCAACTAAAAAAATTTAGCCACCGCTTGTTCTCCTCTTCTTTCCTTCTTCGCTTTCACTGTTTGCTATCTTTATTTCTTATTCTCCTTTTTCTTCTTCATTTTATATTCTCCTCCGGATACGAACCGTCACATCGACCTGAAATTCAATCCAACGGCATAAAATTGTGGAACATTAAACATTATATTGAATTGTAGTAACCTATTTATAATTCTCTTTTCCTAAAAAAGAATCATTGTGAACACAAACTTTATAAAAAAAGTGTATCCTCATTATTGTGTTTGTTGGATTTCTCACAAAAAAATATTTTGTCACCAAAAAAATTTTTAAAGGGGAGCGAGTTTTTGAATACATTTTTACTTAAAAAATTTCATTCTTAATTCAAAAATTAAAAAGTGCATTATGAAAATAAAAATTTTATTTTTGTTTTTAAAATGCTGATAGCGTATCTTTTTGCCAATAGAATGTGGAGTAAAGGAGTAAAACTAAAGGTAAAAACGTTTGTTGTAAAGATCTTGCCTGACGAAGTAAATTTTTTCTTCAAATTTTCGTATACAAATTGAGAATTTTCAAATTGACTAATCTATATTTCAGAAACTATACGATCTAGAGAAAAACGTTATAGAAGCTATGTGTAGGAAATTTAATTTTCTTTTCTTTGGTGTCACTCCAATGGTTCAATGTGTTATAGTGATATACTGGATTAAGTGGAATCATTGGCCAAATAACGATAAATTGCTGATATCTCAGATTTAAAAATGAACCCCATTTTCGGAATCAGCGACCGATTTTACACATAAATAGGATCAGTGGTGTACACAGAAAAATATTTTGGGGGGAGGGGTTTCAATATCCAGTGGAGCTAAGTATGCACACATTAAACAAAGGCACCATTTAAATCTCAATTCATTGCATTTTTTCTGTATTTAAACTAAAACTAACAAGTAAGGAAGCCTGAGTTGGAGTGGAATCGAACATTAGATACGAGTACTCAGCTGTATGCTTTCATTGTTTGCGTTTGTTCGATTAGGGTGTATTTTATATGAATCGAGTGCCGCAAAAAGTGGGCGCAGCCACGCCCATTTTCAAAATTTTTATCAATCATCCAACTAAGCATATACATATTATTGTTAGTGCAAAATTGCATCGCTTTATGACTTTTAGTTACAAAGACGTCACGTTACAAATTCCCAAAAAGTTTTCCAGAAATATCTTTGTTAAAAAGTAAGCTAAATTTTTGAGCATGTATTACCAGAAATTATTAAAGTGTACAAACTGATTTTCGTCATAGCATCTGAATTATTTGTAGAGTTATGGGTTCCTAAATCTCGTAGATTCCTTTGTCTGAAAAGAGGCGGTGCCACGCCCATTTTCCAACATTTTTCTATTTTTTGTGTATTATGACACAAAATTTCAATGACATATCTTTATATTTGACAAAGATTCGCTTAAAACGTTTTTATTAGGCCCCTTAATAGTTCCCATATATAAACTTGGGCGTGGTCGTCAACCGATCTTGGCAAGTTTTCATTTTTCATTTATTGAAGTATATATTAGTACCGTAAGATATAATTGGGCAATTCACAAGCTGTTGTAAAGTATTGTAATATTGTATACTGGTAAAGGTTTACAATAGGTGTATCAGTAGGGTTGATTTTTCTCATACAAATTTCAATACAACCAATACAACTGGGCAGCCTATGTTTATTGAGTGTGCTATTTGATTTGTTTTTTATTCTAACAGCTTGTTAAGAAAAAATTTAAACAAAAATATGGAAGCGGTGAGACGAAAAAAAAACAAATTACTTGCATCGTGTGTATCATATATCAATTAGGACTTGAATCCGCCGCTAACAAATCTAATAACTATTTTTCGCTTTCGCCTGGCATTTTTTTTTATTCAAATTTTTGTAAACAACAAACTGTAAACAATAACGAAATACAACAAAACACATACGAGAGTCTGTTCACAGGTACTGCGTTCTTATGCACATTTTCCTTTACAACATACAACTTTACAATAGCCAGTGAATTGCCCAAATATCTTTTGTAGTACAACAATTATATAAATAACATATATGGTATAAAAGATGGTATTATAATATTATTACAAAAAAAAACATATATATAAATAATGGCAAACATTACAATAAACATATTAAGACATAACTTTAACAATAGTTAACAAAAATTGACAATACTTAAAAATATTGAAACTATATAAACTAGATTATTGGATTAAAATGATTAGTTCAAGACTTTAGCTCTGGTTAAGAGAAGTTAAGAGAAGTAGGCGAAGAGAGTTTGCTTATAGTTGATTTTGTTCACGTTATTCCTTATTAGCTGGTATTGAATTCCAAATGCGAATGGTGTTAACGAAAAAAAGCCTTGTAGAGTCAACGAAATTAAAGCTAGGTACAACCAAATTACAAGATCTGATTGATCTTGCAAATGCGAGTTTCTCGTACAGATACAACGAAGATTTTGAGGATATTAACTTAAACAGAAATGCCACACTTCTAGCTTTTTGGTAGTTGAAGATGTCACATCCTTAGAGTTTGGACCTCCATTCAGAAATATGATCAAACCTTCGTAACCCGAAAACGTAACGAGTTACGTGGCTGAAAGCTACTTCAACTTTATGCGCAGAACGCGAATCCAACTTGCTATAAATTAACTCTGAATATGTTATTATTGGTAAAATTAACTGAATACTCAGCCTTTTTCTAATTTGAAGAGGTGTGAACGGTGTAGATTGCCCCAGATTGCCTAATATGGAGTATACCTTACCAATAACTGTGTTAATATGAGCCGTACAAGTTAGATTCGAGTTGATGACAAGACCTAGATTCGTAATTTTAGACACAAATTGAATAGCACAAATTCAATATATACTATTTTAGGAATTGTGACATTAGTAAGCTTTTTCTTTGCAATGGGTAATACAAAGGATTTTTTCGTATTGAGGCAAAGACCATTATTATCAGCCCAGTGTCGTATAGAAGACAGATCATCATTGTCCCTATGGCAGAGGAAGTCAATATCCGAAAAATTGCCAGATAAATACATTTGTATTTCATCAGCGTATGCATGCATGCTCATGTGACCTAATAAAAAAATTTTAAGCGATATCTTTGTCAAATATAAAGATATATCATTGAAATTTTGTGGCATGAGTTCCACAATAGACCGGAAACAAAAAACAGAAAAATTTTTAGACAAAGGAATCTACGAGATTTCTTAGCCCATAATTCGACAAATAATTGAGATATTATGACGAAACTTGGTTTATGCACCTTCAAAAACTTGTGTTAATAGACTCGCAAAAATTTATTGAAATCGGTTTATGACCACGCCTACTTTTTAAAAAAGATATTTCTAAAACACCCTTTAGGAATTTGTAACGTGGTATCTTTGTAACTAGAAGTCATAAAGGAATGAAATTTTGCACAAAGAATAATATTCATATGCTTAGTTGGATGACTGATAAAAATGTTGAAAATGGGCATGGCTACGCCCACTTTATGCAGCACTCGCTTTATATAAAATACACCGTGATTCTATCAGACGCAAACTAACAATGAAAGCATACAGTTGAGTATATAATGTTCGATTCCACTCGAACTTAGGCTTCCTTACTTGTTTATAATATTTTTGTTATTTAAAAAGAGAATTCACTAATTTTTTGAATGCAGAACTTTAGTAAAAGGTTCAAAGTTGCATTTCCAAGAAGAAATATTTCAATCGGTTGATCCGGTTTTGATTTATGGCCGTGTAAAGCTAATTTTGGTTGGTTTTTTACACATTTTCACATAAATTTACTCTGTTTGACCAAAAATTTAAATAAAACTATTTGACTACTCAATCGGAGCACAATTACATGTTACTACCAAATACACTACCCGACAAAATTTCAAAAATTTTCATATCCTCGACATTTGATACATGATTCCTATGTAGAATTTTCTGCTGATTCCAAATATGTAATCAGATGGTTCAAAAGTAGAACAGTTTTCGAGATATTTTGAAATTTCTGTTTTTGAGCTAAGAAAAAAAAGTATGATTACTCATCTGTCAATATCTCCGCCATTACCGTCTCGATTTTTACGTTATTTAATTTTGTTATGAGAGGATGAAATACCCTTTCCAGCAAAGCAAAAATAATTAAAATCGCCGTTAAAGTGACGAAGTTATGGCGAACAAAAGATTTTTTTAATGAAAATTTTTATGTTTTTTTCGAAATTCATCTTCTATTTTGTAATTTTTTTTTAAGAAATATTAAATATCCTCCTGGTTTCACACTTTGAGTCAACAGCCTATTTCTTAGTGAACATTTTGGCACTTTCCGGATTATAATCCGTAGAAAAATTACAATGCTATAAGAGATTTAATGAACAAACCTATGTTTATTTTTTATCACAATCTTGTACTTAACCTCCATTTTTTTATTTTTATGTATATTAAAAGTGTTTAAATGTTGATAGTTTTCCCCGTTTTGGTACATTTTGTTCTTCTCGAAGAAGAAACCAGCAAAAATGGCTCATCATTCAATGTCCCTGACATTCCAATGGCCTTGGTATCGCAATCCCATGTTTTTTTTTATTTCTCCGTGAGAACGCTCGCCGTTGTAAAAGTCATCACATATATGAAGATTATGTTGAGAGGGTTTCGGGACAATTTTTTTTTACACCACGAAATACCGCGAACAAAAATTTTATTTTTTGCAACTTTTTTATTTGACATCCGATTTGTAAAATTGATATGTCATTATTTTAGCCTGGTGGAGTTCTATATATCGCTCTAATGTCCTCTTGAGCTATGAAGTCGTTTTCACATAGTTGGGTCACCTAACCAAGTTTTTCGTCTATAAAATATCCTTTTCGTTTCACCTGAAAAAAATCGCTAAAAATAAAGTACTAATGGGATCTTGGTAACATTACGCTTAAAGTGTTTGCAATTTAATAGGCTAATTTTTAAAAATAAATCTTTTGCTGATTTTCCCAATTTCTTATAAAAAACCTATTTTCAAAATCAAAATTAAAAAAAAATTGCAAAAAATCCACAAAATTTTGACTTTGACCAGCTATGGCTCAGTGAGTTTTTACTCAACCACCACAAGTTGTATGTCGTTAAAAGCGTATTTTAATTACGTTTAGAACGAGGTACTGCTAGCTATTATCGCACATGTAACTTTAGCGAAAAATATTTTTGAATGAAGTGATAACCAAAAAACACAAAATTACCGTTATCTCAAAAGCTTAACCGTGCAAAAAATAAAACTAAATAGTTTTGAGCTCACGGGGCCCATGCCAATTTTCCCCTATACCCCGATTTCTTGGTATTTTTTGCTGTAAACTAGTGTTAATGTTATAGTGGTTTACATTTGCCAGATTTGGAAGTTCAATGAAAATATAAATATAGGTTTCTTCACTTAATCTCTTATAACTTTGCCATTTTTCCACAGATTATAATCCGGAAAGTGCCAAAATGTTCACTAAGAAATAGGTTAATAATATAATAATACAATGGCGCTATTATAACTCTGACGAGTTTTATGGCCGAGCTTCTCTCCCAATTCGAGGTGTGCTCCTTTTTGTTTTTCCTACTAATTGGGTGGACCTACTGTTTTATGCCGGCTCCGAACGGCGAATGCATTTTATGTGAGAAGCTTTTTCATGGCAGAAATACTCTCGGAGGGTATGCCGCCCACTGCCGAGAGGTGACCGCTGCTCTTAAAAAACCCAATAATTGGATTTTTACTAATTAGAAAAATTTGTTTGGCTCGGGCCGTGGTTTGAACCCGAGACCTTTGGCATAGCAGGCGAGCACTCTACCCACTGCACCACAGCGGCCAGAAAGAAATAGGTTATTGACTCAAAATGTGAAACCAGGAGGATATTTAATATTTCTTAAAAAAAAATTACAAAATAGAAGATGAATTTCGAAAAAAACCTAAAAATTTTCATAAAAAAAATCTTTTGTTCGCCATAACTCCGTCACTTTAACGGCGATTTTAATTATTTTTGCTTTTCTGGAAAGGGTATTTCATCCTCTCAAAACAAAATTAAATAACGTAAAAATCGAGACGGTAATGGCGGAGATATTGAAAGATGAGTAATCATACTTTTTTTTCTTAGCTCAAAAACAGAAATTTCAAAATATCTCGAAAACTGTTCTACTTTTGAACCATCTGATTACATATTTGGAATCAGCAGAAAATTCTACATAGGAATCATGTATCAAATGTCGAGGATATTTTTTTTGTCGGGTAGTGATATTATCAAAATTGGTTCAGTAGTTTAAAAGTTTATTCCGCACAAAGAATGTTACATGAGATTTTTATATATATAGATGTGTCTAGCTCAAAAAATTTGGGAGATACTTTTTCCTTTTTTCGGACTTTTGTTTTAATTTTAAGCGGGAACACTGGCCATATTTACACGATCGCCTATAACTTTTCCATTTTGCCATGTATTTTTTCGTTGATAGCTTATCTTTTTAACACGCTTTTATTAGCTTCACCTGTATGTACATATGTATTAGAGCTCTAGATACCCGGGTATCGAGCAATTCGAACTGATCGTTTTTGTTTGAAGCCCGTTTGTTGTTCAAATGCCTTACAAACATTCGAGCATTCGAGCTTACAAACAAAAAAAAATGTGTATCGAAAAAACAAAAATAAAAACAACTACATATGGAGAAGAAAAAATAATAATAAACAAAAGAAAAAAACAAACTTCAAAATGCCCGAATTGTTCAAATGCCCGTACAAACACACGGGTAATAAACAAACAAACGACTGTTCGAGCATTTGAACAACATTTGTTCGGGCTACTCGAAAATGTTCAAAAAAAATCTGGAGCTCTAGTATGTATGCACGTATGTCTGTATGTATGTATGTATGTAACTTCATCCCATCCTAAAAGTTGCAATTATTATTTTTTCAATTATTATTTTTTTGAAACATTCACTTTACTTTTATTGTGTTCTCTGCTCTATTATTTCTATTCACCTCCGGATTCGCAACATGACATCAACATAGGGTTGCCAGACGTACTGATTTGATCAGTACAATACTGATTTTTCGTGCTCCGTACTGATGGTTTTAAAAACCTTAAGAAATACTGATTTTTTGGATTTTGTACTGATTTGTACTGATTTTAGCCGACACTGTTTTTAATTTTCCAACTGTTTTCATTTGACGTTTGTAATGCCGTGGTTATGCTTAGGACAATAGTCGACGAGCAACGTGTAATTGCTAGCGTTGCCGTTTTAGCCATTTTGTGGCTGGATTTAGCCACCACCGTGTTTTTTTAGCCACCAAAATTTCCGTTTTGCCACTAGTCACGTTTTTAGCCACCGCTTGTAATGAACCATACTTTTCCACATAGGAAGGATGTGTTAACGCTAATTCAATTCAGCGATTATCACAAATCGATTTAAGTGTTAAAAAAAAAACAAGTAACGCAACTATCGATAAATGCCTGTTGATACTCGCTAGTGGAATAGTAGGCTGTCGATGAAAGTCCGTATAAGGATCTAACTGACTTTGTATATTGTTTGCTACTTCTACCACTTAGCAATGCCGAAGTGGAAAGAACCTTTTCCCTAATGAATAAGATATGGCTTAAAGAATGTAAAACAATGTTGCAATGAATTTGAAATAACAGAAGATCTCATTAAATTCTGTGGACATTTGGAAAAGCAACCTAAGTCTAAATTCGCAATTTTACAGGAGAGCAAAAGACAGTTTTGCAAGTGCACAGAGTCTTTCCACCATATAATTTCATAGAAGTAAGAGCGTGGCATGATAAAACAATCTTCTGTTGTTCATTTTAAATTGAATTTTTATTTATTGGCGTAACGGTTTTTATTTAAGTGGATTTCAAATAAAATAAGTGCTTTTCCAAATTTTTTTCTGAAAAAAACACCAACTTATCTCAATTTAGGTTCTTTTCTCAAATTGATTTTCATCAAAATTTTATAGAATTTTAGCCTCCTAATTGGAATTAAGTTCATTTGGCAAACTGAAATATGATAGAAAATCGACTTAAGTTGGCAATTAGGTTGGTATTTTAAAAGCATATTGAAAAAAAAATATGCCATCTAAATTATATTAGGGGCATTTCAGTTATTGCATCTGGGTCTGGGTTAAGATAAATTTTTACTGAAACAATCCGGCTCATAATGAAAATTAGCTGCACTTGCAAAGAACTAAAAAGAAGAAGAAACATATACAACATATACCCAGCAGTAAAAATCTGAAATGAATCCTTTATGAATCACTGATGAAATTCATCATGAATGCTTTCATATAAAGGCTGCTGAATTTTTTCAAATAAATGGTTTGCTTTCCTCATGCCTATATGACTCCGTTCGGAGCCGGCATAAAACTGTCCAATGGTAGGAAAAACAAAAGGAGCACACCTCGAATTGGGAGAGAAGCTCGGCCATAAAACTCGTCAGAGTTATAATAGCGCAAAAACAATTCTTCTGTACGTTGAAAAGAGACAAATACTCCCTCAAAAACAATTTGATTGACTTTAAACTTCAAACTAAATGAAAATAACTATTTCAAAAATTATTTTTTTGGAAATTTGAATTTAAATTACTGAAATAAATTATGAAACTCAAATGGCGGGATAGCTATGTATTCCATGTTATAAGGATAAGCCAGTGCGCAGTATAATTTTTCTTCCGGACTTCTTCTTTCCTCTTACGGCCAAAGCAGAAGCTTACAAGAGGCAAATTTGAAATTTTTATTTCCATATATTTTTTATTTTAAATATAATTTGTTTTATAGTAGTCAAATTGAAAAATTTGTCAGAAAAGCTGCCAAATGTCAAAAAACCTACCGAAATACAAGCTGGCTCATGGGTTTTTAACCGCCTAGATGGTATTTCGTTTGGTGTTTCAATATAGCTTGCTTGCTTGCACCAACGCAAAACGATAGAGTAGCCGTGTTTCACATACGGTGATCCTAACCCAGATAAAAATTTTTGCATGTAAATGCAACAACAAAGATTTCAGCTCGATTAAACCAGATAAATTGCTGGTTCAATTTCTGATCCGCCCTGTTCGATTTGTTTTTTCCGTGCTGATTTGGCAGCACAGTGCTTTTTTGATTTGTCAGAACTGAAAAGTGACATTTGTGTATGTATACATATATATACATATACCCTGCAGTAAATTTGTTTCACTGCTAAATGATCATTGATTATTCTTTGTTGAATATTCATCACAATCGTTTGGGTTGGTGCAAGCGTGCAAGCTATATTGAAAAAAGTTCAAAAAAAAAGTTCAATATTGAAAAAACCAAACGAAATATCATCTAGGCGGTTATAAACCCACGAGCCAGCTTGTATTTCGGTAGGGTTTTTGACATTCGGCAGCTTTTCTGACAAATTTTTCAATTTGACAACTATAAAACAAATTTTATTTAAAATAAAAAATATATGGATATACAAATTTCAAATTTGCCTCTTGTAAGCTTCTGCTTTGGCCGTAAGGGGAAAGAAGAAGTCCGGAAGAAAAATTATACTGCGCACTGGCTTCTCCTTATAACATGGAATACATAGCTATCCCGCCATTTGAGTTTCATAATTTATTTCAGTAATTTAAATTCAAATTTCCAAAAAAAATAATTTTTGAAATAGTTATTTTCATTTAGTTTGAAGTTTAAAGTCAATCAAATTGTTTTTGAGGGAGTATTTGTCTCTTTTAAACGTACAGAAGAATTGTTTTTGCGCTATTATAACTCTGACGAGTTTTATGGCCGAGCTTCTCTCCCAATTCGAGGTGTGCTCCTTTTGTTTTTCCTACCATTGGACAGTTTTATGCCGGCTCCGAACGGAGTCATATAGGCATGAGGAAAGCAAACCATTTATTTGAAAAAATTCAGCGGCCTTTATATGAAAGCATTCATGATGAATTTCATCAGTGATTCATAAAGGATTCATTTCAGATATTTACTGCTGGGTATATGTTGTATATGTTTCTTCTTCTTTTTAGTTCTTTGCAAGTGCAGCCAATTTTCATTATGAGCCGGATTGTTTCAGTAAAAATTTATCTTAACCCAGACCCAGATGCAATAACTGAAATGCCCCTAGTGAATATTCAACAAAGAATGATCAATGATCATGTAGCAGTGAAACAAATTTACTGCAGGGTATATTTATATATATGTATACATACACAAATGTCACTTTTCAGTTCTGCCAAATCAAAAAAGCACTGTGCTGCCAAATCAGCACGGAAAAAACAAATCGAACAGGGCGGATCAGAAATTGAACCAGCAATTTATCTGGTTTAATCGAGCTGAAATCTTTGTTGCATTTACATGCAAAAATTTTTATCTGGGTTAGGATCACCGTATGTGAAACACGGCTATTAGGTTCTTTTTTCAAGAGGAATTCTTGCAATTTTTCTTATCACTTCTATCTTATCTTAAGTTAAGTGGCTTAGGCAAATGCATATGTGAAAAATATGGACTTAAGATGATTTTCGATTCATCATATCTCCTGAACCCGAAATGATATCATAACACCGATTAGACAGAAAGAAGCGTATTTTAAATTGTATCTTTATGATAAAAAAAGCTGAAAATGCACCTAGGTTGACTTAGGTTGTTCTTTCAAATGTCCACAGAATTAATGAAGAAAGAATTAATTTATGAAGAGAAAGAGTCAATTAGTGATGACGACATAATGATAGATATTGAATGTGATATATAATTTTTTTTTATATAGTTAAGTACATACTATGTATGTATGAACATTTTATTTTTACACAAATTTATGATTTTTTCCTTTTATTAAATGCAACACTTTTGTGCTTGAATTTGGAAAATAAATTTAAAACATGTTAACTTGAAATAAAGTTTTTTAGCCACCATTTTTAGCCACGAACCAAATTTTTTAGCCACAAATTAAATCAAATCTAGCCACCACGAAAATTTTTCAACGGCAAGGCTGGTAATTGCCGTTGTGCACTCCGACGAGTGAGAGAATTTTCGGACTCTCACATCCATCAAATTTGCTGGGTGAAACAAGCACCCAGCACGCCCAGCTTTGCGGGGTAATAATGTGTTATGTTGTATATGTGCGCTCTAATCATCAAAATGTGTCCGAATTTCATCGGTGTTTTGCTCGTAAGCATAACCACGGCATAACCATGAAACAATTAGGAAGGAGGAAGCAACGCGAACGTTAAAAGTCATAGAAACATGATTGACAGTTAACGATACGGAAACAAAAACAAAATGCCTGTAATAAAGATGATTTTCTCCATATATTGTTTTTTTTTTTTTGTGGAAGACAATGTACTGATTTTTTTGGGAAAGGTATCTGGCAACCCTACATCAACATGAGATTCAACCCAACGACATCATATAGTGGGACATTCAACATTATATTCCATGCTTCATTGAGGCCTTTAAGTTACCTTTCTTCAAAATAGCCTCTATGAATTTCATTCAATTCACTCCCGTATGCAAGCCAATAAGTAACAAGCTTTCTGTTTTGTTGTTGTTGCATTTGCAAATAATAAAACAACATGTAGATAGATACGTATGCGAAGCAAGAACTGTTTTTTTTTTGTTCAAATTCTATTTATAGCACTTATAGCACGGTTGTCGAACTTGGTAATTTCCAAAATAGGTTATTTTTTCGCTGTTGGTTTCTTCACATGTGCTTGCAATTTTTATTTTCAAGAAGTTGTTTACTATTTTTGGTATACAAGAAAAATATGGAAGTGATTATAGGACAATGGGAATATTTTGAAGCGCTGACTGTTCATTGTGAATTTGCACAGGCAAATAAAGACGAGCATATCTCCGATTAAAAACTGAAATAGTTTTGCTTCGATACACATAGTACATATTAGTTGATATTTTTTCGTTTATTTTTGAGCTCTCATGACCAATGTTTTTTTTTTATAAGGAAAAAATGTATGTGAAAAATTAATATTTTTGGTAGAAGTTATAAATACATATGTATGTAGATCTATTTCGGTGATCACCACATCCCTTCATCAGACTTATTTTTACTTTTATTCTTGCGTCCACATAAAACATCCTTTAATGAAAAATTTCACTAAAAAGTTAAAAATAAATAATAGCTTAAAAAAACTAAAAAACACGCTTTAATCTTAAAAATCGTACTAAAAATTGAGAAATAATTTAATTAGAAACAAAATGATAATATGTCAATAGTGGTCGCTGTGGTGCAGTGGGTAGAGTGCTCGCCTGCTATGCCAGAGGTCTCGGGTTCAAACCACGGTCCGAGCCAAACAAATTTTTCTAATTAGTAAAAATCCAATTATTGGGTTTTTTAAGAGCAGCGGTCACCTCTCGGCAGTGGGCGGCATACCCTCCGAGAGTATTTCTGCCATGAAAAAGCTTCTCACAAAAAATGCATTCGCCGTTCGGAGCCGGCATAAAACTGTAGGTCCACCCAATTAGTAGGAAAAACAAAAAGGAGCACACCTCGAATTGGGAGAGAAGCTCGGCCATAAAACTCGTCAGAGTTATAATAGCGCCATTTTATTATTATTATAAAATGATAATATGACATAATTATATAAGTATTTAAGGAAAAGCGTGGGGGTGCTATTATCTATTATTTATTCCCAATAGAATGGGGCTTCACGTAAAGGAATAAAACTAAAGGTAAAAACGTTTGTTTTAAAGATCTTGCCTGACAAAGTAAATTTTTTCTTCATATTTTCGTAAACAATTGAGAATTTTCAATTTGATTCAGCTACATTTCAGAAACTATAAGGTCAAGAGAAAGATCAAGAGAATTAAAAATGAAATCTATTTTCGGAATCAGCAACCGATTTTACATATAGAATATACAGTGGTGTCCAAAGTACAGACAACAAATTTCATTTTGTGATCCTGTGTAATCCAAATAAAAAATCCTCCCACATTTGTACGAAATAATGTGCATAAATACACATTAGTGTGTCAATTTAAAATGCGTTTATAGTATTTATTGGATAAAAGGAAAACCGAAATCTCAGGAAAACTTTTGAAGAGAAAACTTTATAGAAATAATCCTTTTAGTAAAATGTTTTTCAAATAAAGACCACTCTTTTCAGTTCAAATTCAGAAAATCATATATGTTATTTCTAATTGGTGTTTTTATGCACATATAGCTTTTTCTGCTAACATAATCTACCAAAATTAATAAGTAAGGAACCGTTTTAAAGGCATAAATTAGGTCTTCAAGTGAAACGGTGTTTTATTGGGCGTGGTACTTTTTTTTTTTTAATAGTATTTTGCAAAAATAAAATGTTGAAATTTAAATGAAAAGATTTGCGCCTAAAACTATGCCTTCAGAATTATTTTATACAAAGTTAAATTCAAATTTCAAATGTAGATGTAGCTCCAGTTGCCAGTTGATCACATAACGGGTTTACGTAAGACCAAAAAATTAGTTGAGATGGATATGGACTTCCACACACATATATATATATCAAAACGATCAGAATGAAAAAAATCGATTAAACCATGTCCATCCGTCCGGCCGTACACACTGCCGGAAAAGTATTCATTCCCTATAACTTCCCTATAACTTGCGCAAAAATGGAAATATTTTGTTGAAATTTGGAACACAGATTCTAATGGGAACAGAGAAGGTTGTTGTTGAAAATGGGTTATATTTCGAAAAACTCGAAAAACGTGCTAATTCATTCACCAATATAGCGAGTGATGAAATTTCATTCATGTAATGACCTTAGGCCGTTATAAGGAAATATGCTGAATTTTCAAAATGGGCCCACCTGGTGACAGGTAACAAGGTCAATGGAAATAAGGTCAATTGACCATATTTCCCACCCGGTTGGGAAATAAGGTCAATTGACATTATTGCGTTTTCGAGCATTTAGCTTCGCATCAGTCCGTGTCGGTTCGCGTCGCTGCTGTTATTAGAAAAGTTAAGCGCCGCAGGCGAAAATTTGGAATAAAAAATCGCGCTATTTTTAATTCCAAATTTTCATTTTTCTACTTTTTTGCCATGCCGCAGGATAAGGCAAGTAGACATAGTTTTTATATACATTTTTATTTAAATTTTTCTATAACTAATTAATAATAATTACGAATTTTTTTTAAGCCCCTCCACATATGAATAATGTAAAGACATTTCGCAATTGTTTTCTTTTTCGACGACCACACTTCACTAAATTCACTTATCAACTAATTTGTAAAAGTAAAATTGTATTTTCATTCATTAACAAACGGTACTCATAACGGGTTTGCAGAAGAACTCAGCAAATATTTTCATGAATGAACAAGTTTTAAGCATAGTTGACATTATTTCCGTTTGGATTGGGAAATAAGGTCAATTATTTTATTTCCAAATTTTCGTTGACCTTATTGCGTTTTCCAAAAACGCAATAATGTCAATTGACCTTATTTCCCAACCGGGTGGGGAAATAAGGTCAATTGACATTATTTCCGTTGACCTTGTTACCTGTCACCGGCCCACCTACAGAGGGGCAAATTTTCAAAGATTTATAAGTCAAAACTCAGGAACCGTAGCAGATAAATCGATTAAATTTGGTGCACATGATTTGCAATGAAAGCACTTTCGGAAAGTAAAAAAGGAAAATTTTCTCATGTATTTGTATTGTTTTTTTTTTTTTAATAAATACATTAGAAAATCTTACTTTTCCACTTTCTGGAATCAATTTCTTGTGTTCCAGCCGAAACATTACATCCACAGATTTGAGTGACCAAGCTTATTTTTTTATATAAATATAGCCTAAGGGGATTGCATTTATAGATACTAGGGTGCCTAACCGCAATTACCCACCCGTATTTATACTCAGCTGTACTAGTACACAGAGTATTATAGTTTTAATCACATAACGGTGGATTGTAACAGAATGAAATAATCGAGATAGATATAGACTTATATATATCAAAATGATCAGGGTGAAAAGAGAAATCGATTGAGCCATGTCCGTCCGTCCGTCTGTAAACACTCTAACTCGCGCAAAAATTGAGATATTTTGATGAAATTTGAAATGCAAGTTGGTATCGAGACTGGGACGGTTGGTATTGAAAATGGGCGAAATCGGACCATGACCAAGCCCACTTTTCCTATATAGAAAAAATCGGAAATTTGGTATCTCAGTCACTAATATAGCTGGAGCGATGAAATTTTACCCACGTGTTGAGCTCAAGCCCCTGATGAAGAAATTTGATGAAACTTTGGAAAATGGGCGGTGCCACGCCCACTTATTAAGGGTCAAACATGGAAAGTTTTATATGTCATAACCCAGAAACCATTGAAGATATATCGATGAAATTTGGTATGCGTGATTTACTTACTTAGGCAAATGTTTGGAATAAAAATTGCCAAAATCGGTTGACGACCACGCCCACTTTTATATATGGGTATTATAAAGTGTCCCAATAAAAACATTTTAAGCTATATTTCTGTCAAATATAAAGATATATCATTGAAATTTTATGGCAGGAGTCCAACTGCGGACATAAAACGAAAAACACAAAAATTTTGGAAAATGGGCGTGGCACCGCCTCTTTTTAGAAGCAGGAATATACGAGATTTCTGAGCCCATAACTCGACAAATAATTGATATATAATGACGAAACTTGGTGTGTACACTTTTATTACTAGTGGTAATACATGTTGAAAATTTTAGCGAAATCGGTTGACGACCACGCCCACTTTTATATATGGGAACTATAAAGGGGCCTAATAAAAACATTTTAATATTAAATTGTTGTTAGCGACCTTTTTAATAATTTTATCCTTTGTGGTTTTTTTGCTGGCTTAAGGTCCAAGTGAATATGTATGTACGGCGTGCCTTCCGTTATTGATATATTAAATTGTTGTTAGCGACCTTTTTAATAATTTTATCCTTTGTGGATAAAAACATTTTAAGCGATATCTTTGCCAAATACAAAGATAATTCATTGAAATTTTGTGGCATGAGTTCCACAATAGACCGGAAACAAAAAATAGACAAATTTTGGAAAATGGGCGTGGCACCGCCTCTTTTTAGACAAAGGAATATACGAGATTTCTTAGCCTATAACTCGGCAAATAATTGAGATATTATGACGAAATTTGGTTTATACACTTTTATAACTTGTGTTAATAGACATGCAAAAATTTATTCAAATCGGTTTGTGACCACGCCTACTTTTTAACAAAGATATTTCTGGAACATCCTTTGGGAATTTGTAACGTGCCATCTTTGTAACTAGAAGTCATAAAGGAATGAAATGTTGCACAAAGAATAATATTCATATGCTTAGTTGGATGACTTATAAAAATGTTGAAAATGGGCGTGGCTACGCCCACTTTATGCGACACTCGCTTTATATAAAGTACACCGTGTTTCCATCAAACGCAAACAAACAATGAAAGCATACAGCTGAGTATCTAATGTTCGATTCCACTCGAACTTAGGCTTCCTTACTTGTTTTAATTATTTTTGGATCATTTAAGTTTTGGAATTGTTAAGTAAATTTTCTCATTAAAATAAATGCGGGAATATTTCTTTGTTATACGGTTTTGATGTATCTCCATTAAAAGTGCTTTTATGCAACCAAATTCGACCAATTTTTCCGTATTTTTACACTCAGAGAAAAACAAGCTAAATGTAAGTCTAGGGAGCTTAAATCAAACTGAACACGTGCACTGAAATCCAACGAAGAATCACTCTTGCCAATAAATGCTACTTTGGACTAAGTAGGCAATTGAAAAGTAAAGTCCTCTCTCGACGAACCAAAATCACACTCTACAAGACACTCATCGTTCCAGTCCTCATGTATGGCGCAGAAGCATGGACTATATCAAAAGCAGATGAGATGGCGCTTGGAGTATTCGAGAGGAAAGTTCTTCGGAGGATTTATGGACCTTTGCGCGTTGGCGTGGGCGAGTATCGACGGAGATTTAACGACGAGCTGTACGAGCTGTACGCAGACATCGACATTGTTCAGCGAATAAAGATCCAGCGGCTGCGTTGGGCAGGTCATGTCGTGAGAATGGACGAAGGCGCTCCAGCCAAGAAAGTATTTTTATCGAAACCCGCTTAACGCAGAAGAAAAGGGAGGCCTCCACTGCGTTGGGAAAATCAGGTGGACAGCGATGCTGCCTCCCTAGGTGTTCCCAAGTGGCGCCATGCTGCGCGAAACAGAAATAGCTGGCGCGCTTTATTGAACTCGGCCAGAATCGTCTAGACGGTTACGTGCCAATTAAGTAAGTAAGTAAGAACACGTGTTTAAAGTCTGTTTACCTTGGAAATGCTAACATCAAGAATATCATTATTGTTTCAAGAAAGAATATTCTTAAATTAAGATGTTTCCAGCTTATTTTGAGATTATATTCTTGCTTTAAGCTTATTCAATATTGCAAAAACTAAAATAGAATTTATTTTCTTATATTTATCCATTTTCAAATGAAGTACGTCGCAGTTTAAAATTTGTCCTGCAACTTTTCTTTGTATTAGACATATACGCCGACAGTGCCAATTAAGTAAGTAAGTAAGAACACGTGTTTAAAGTCTGTTTACCTTGGAAATGCTAACATCAAGAATATCATTATTGTTTCAAGAAAGAATATTCTTAAATTAAGATGTTTCCAGCTTATTTTGAGATTATATTCTTGCTTTAAGCTTATTCAATATTGCAAAAACTAAAATAGAATTTATTTTCTTATATTTATCCATTTTCAAATGAAGTACGTCGCAGTTTAAAATTTGTCCTGCAACTTTTCTTTGTATTAGACATATACGCCGACAGTGATTCCGGCGGCGGCGGCGCTATTCCAAAAACATTTCGGCGGCGACGCCGGCGTGCTTTTTCGCGCCGGCGCTCCTGCCCCAAATCTACAAATCACAATCCTTATTCAAATATTAATTTTATTTAGTTACCTTAATATCGCTGGCTGAATGGAATAAATAAACTAATTTCCACCTTAAATTGTTGAAACTTTTTTATTAACAGCAAAAAACAATTGTTACATAAACTAAAATATAAAATAAAGAAAATAAATATTAAAGAATATACACAAATCCATATGTAAGGGTAAATTTAAATTCATTTGTTTATTTTGTATGATAATAAACATGCATACATATATTTACATATGTACATATTTATATATATATAAGGCACTTTAAAATAAATATATGTATAAACAGTGTTGGACAAAATAATAGGGACAAAATTTTTGCAATTCTCCATTTATTTCATTTTAAGACCAAATAGTAATTACCATATATTGATGCTTACACGGAGAGGACATGCTTCAATAACTCTGGGGTGGTTTTTGTATAATAATTTAATTTTTATGAATAAAAATAATGAAATGTATAATTTAAGTTGGAAATAATAATAGGGACAACCTTTAAATTCGATTGTTTTTCCAAATAAACTACAATATTACTGCTGCAGCTAGATTTAAACTAATGTTTAGTTGAAGCTCCTTTATTTTTTATAACTTCCTTACTTCTTCGTGGCATAGGGTTGACCAAATCAGCGCAATTTGCAACTGGTATTAAGTACCAAGCTTCTTTAATTTTTTTCCATAACTCTTGCTTATTTTTCCATTTCTGATCCCCCATCCTCTTCTTTAATATCCCCTATAGGGCTGAGGTTCGACAACTGTGAGGGCTATTCAAAAACAGCAACTTTCTTACGTTCAAACTATGAGTTTTCGATTCTGGAGGCATGTTTGGGATCATTTTCGGCATCTAATGATATCAAGAAGGGTTGAAATGGTGCAGTTTTGAGTAGAACAATTAGCAACAGACCTCGATAAGTAGAACTAAATAGAAGAGATCCCAGAAAAGTTCCGTATCTGAGAAAAAATTATGTAAGCCAACGAACTGAAATTTTCCAGTAGCTTAAATTCTTTAGGACTGAGGCTAGTAAAGTAGGGATTAGCCAAATTTTTGTTAATAACTTTTAACCGGCAAAAAATAAAACATTTCCGCATTCAGCTTCGTGTTCCTGAGGTCAAAACACGTCGATTGGTTCCTTTTTTTAATTTTGAAGAACTTTAGCAGTTAGCAAAACTAGGAAAATATGTACACATCTCGCTCCATACGGGTATGGCGCGCCAGCGCACGCCGCCGCGCCGATACGCCGATTTCACGGATTGTGGCGGCGGCGGCCGATTATGAAGGTAATCGGCGCGGCGGCGGCGGCGTCAATCGGCGGCGTATATGTCTACTTTGTATATACCTAAAGCTTAATAATAAATTACATACAATATAACTGTATGTCATGGTGTATGAGTAGTATTTTTCACGTTAGACCGCCGAAAAATTGCATAACTTTGGTTCCATAAAACTTCATTTTATAATGGAGATATATTAATAACATTACAAAAAAAAATGTTTAAAATACGACCGCTAATTGCGGCTAGGCACGCTAGTATAAATGGAATCCACCTACGACTCAGTAATGTTAATCATTTCAAAAACTGATAGTCCGGTTAGTGGACAACGTGTGGTCCGCCCGCTTATGCAACCGCCCGCTTATGCAACCGCCCGTATGCAGTTTTTGGGACTGGTTTCACCATCTCGGGTTAATTTAATCGCTGGTTAGTTTGACGTAAATCGTCTCGCGAGCTGTCAAATAAATTGCTTAACCGGGCAAAAATCGCTGGTTAAGTGCTTAACCGGATATGGTGAAACCGGTCGTTAGGATTTTTGAGCCCGTATGGCAACGGAGAAATCAGCCATTTTACTTACACACGATGTCTAATAAAACTTTTTGATGCACTTATGTGATGCAATGTCTTGCATATATGGGTTTTTCTACATTTTTACCGATATCTCAAAAACTGGGTCTGCCACAAAAAAATGGAGGTGATATTCGGAATCAGAGTAAAATTTCGCTTTAGAAATGTATTATTTCAATTTTGGTGGTTAAAGTTGATCAAAATTTGCCGAGTAGTGTTTGAGACCCGTTTTAAAAATGAGAAAAATTTTATTTTCCGGTGTTATTTTTACAAGTTTCTCTGGCATATAAGAAGATGCATCAACAATTCGTATACTGTTAAAAGCGTCAAAATGTTTTTTTCACAGAAATCAAACCCCGTGCGGATGGGGCAAATAAAAAAAGTTATGGGCCAATATATGCCTTAACCTACGAAAAAGGGGATTTTGGCCCCTGACTCCTGATTTTGACGGTGTAGTAGAAATTTGGAGTATGCAGTACAAAAATATGTAAACCCCACAGAAGGTACTCAAAAAATTTTTATTTTGTCACGCAGTGTAATTATTGCTTGACTTATCTGTGATAACTATGGCCCGGTTTCACCAACGTGACTAAAGCTAAAACTAAGTTTTGACTTAAGTTAGCCCAGATTTGGGGCTAACTTACTTTTGGGTTTCACCAAATAGTCTAAGAAAATAGTTTTGCAACCAACCTTTTATGGCAAATACTGGGTTTTTTGGTTGTTTTGGTTGCTGTATTTGCTAATTGTTTTTGTCATATTCGCTCTTTTGGTTGTTGAATTTGCTAAAGCGACTCAAATTCTTAGTTTATTTTTAGTGAAGACAAAAGCTGACTAACTTGTGACTTAGCTCAGTTGCATTGTGAAACTGAAAACGTAAAAAATCGGCTTAACTAAATTGAGACCGGTTGGTGAAACCTGGCCTATGATACTACAAAATTCTCCCGTAACTTTTGTAATTTTCATCTGATCTTAGTATTTTATAGCTTTTTAGGTAGAGGATTTCAACGGAAATAGTAATAAACTAATTGGAAAGATAGTGTTGCATTTGGTTAAGACTAAAGCAATCTATTGTGGCGGCTGTGCTGCAGTGGGTAGAGTGCTCGCCTGCTATGCCAGAGGTGTCGGGTTCAAAGCCCAGTCCGAGCAAACACCAAAAAAAAATTTTTTCTAATTAGCAAAAATCCAATTATTGGGTTTTTTAAGAGCAGCGGCTACCTCTCGGCAGTGGACGGCATACCATGCCATGAAAAAGCTTCTCACAAAAAATGCATTCGCCGTTCGGAGCCGGCATAAAACTGTAGGTCCCCCCAGTTAGTAGGAAAAACAAAAAGCAGCACACCTCGAATTGGGAGAGAAGCTCGGCCATAAAACTCGTCAGAGTTATAATAGCGCCATTGTATTATTATCATTATTATAAAGCAAGCTATTAATTAGCTGTATTTTAAGTACTTTTATGTATATTTTGCCGGATGCGCGCAGCCACTAAATCTTATCCGATCTTCACCAATTTTAGCATTTTAAGCATTTAGGAAAAAATGAAACTTTCTAAGCCCGGCGGTTTAAAATTTATTTTTAAGCGCCGGTCTAATGTACATACATATGTATGTATATACGTATGTATAATAATCAGCACATAAGACTTCTGGGAAAATCATGTTTAATTTATTTTGGCAAACGTACTCGCTGCAAATTAAAAATAAACAAAACTTGTTTACTTTATTACATTTCTCTCTTTTATTTATTCGCTTGTCCAACTTTATTTGTGCGTATGTTGGCCTTAAACTTCCCGCCAGCAATAAATATGTATTGCCAGCGAATTAATGAAAAATCGCGGACATCCTTTTTCTTTAATTATTATTTTAAATTAAAATATTCAAATCCCAATGTTGGACCTACTGTCAATATTTGAACTTAAATTCAACATTTGTAGCAAACCAGACGAGATTTTATTTTAGCCCACATCGGCCTTAAACAACTGCAGGAATAGAATCAACTTCCTTTCTAGTGTAACAATCAAATATACCATTCCCCTCTCAGGAAGAAAAGAATATGGAAATAAATAAACGCCACTATTTCTTTACATAAAAAGTCAAAATATACCAAAATATTCAATCGCTGGCCGGACGCCTGAAATTTACTGTTAGCCCATAACTCATCCTCATATAAAGCTGAAAGAAGATATAATTCAGCCCTTCAAAAAAAAAAACGAGTAGTAGGCAAACTAAAAAAGACACCATTTTGAATAACAAAATTATAAGATGCTCAAACTTTCACCTTTTCGTGGAAATATTAATAGAAAAAACCCTAAAAAACCGCACCCCTCAAAAAACAAACAAAACAAGTAAGCAAGCCTATGTTCGAGCGGAATCGAATATTAGATACTCAGCTGTATGCTTTACTTGTTTGTTTGCGTTTGATGGAATCACGGTGTATTTTATATAAAGCGGGTGCTGCAGAACGTAACCATACAGGAAGCATTCTATACCACAAGAGTGTACAACTACTGGAGTACGCCGATGATATCGACATCATTGGCACTAACACTCGCGCCGTATGTTCTGCCTTCTCCAAGCTGGATAAAGAGGCTAAGAAAATGGGTTTGACGGTTAACGAGGACAAGACGAAGTACCTCCTGTCATCACACAAAGAAACAGCACGCCTTGACAGCCACGTCACTGTTGACAGCTACAAATTCGAAACTGTTAAGGACTTCGTCTATTTGGGAACCAGCATTAACACCAAGAATGATGTCAGCACGGAGATCCAACGAAGAATCACGCTTGCCAATAAATGCTACTTTGGACTAAATAGTAGGGTTGCCAGATAGCTTTCCCGAAAAAATCAGTACATTGCCTTCCGAAAAAAAAATATATGCGGAGAAAATCGTCTTTATTACTGGCATTTTATTTTTGTTTCCGTATCGTTAACTGTCAATCATGTTTCTATGACTTAACGTTCGCGTTGCTTCCTCCTTTCTAATTGTTTCATGGTTATGCTTATGACACCAAGTTTCGTCATAATATCTCAATTATATGTCGAGTTATGGGCTCCAAAATCTCGTAGAATCCTTTGTCTAAAAAGAGGTAGTACCACGCCCATTTTCCAAAATTTCTGTGTTTTTTGTTTCCGGTCTATTCTGGGACACAAAATTTCAATGTATTACATTCATACTTGACAAAGATATCGCTTAAAATGTTTTTATTAGGCCCCTTTATAATACCCATATATAAAAGTGGGCGTGGTCGTCAACCGACTTTGGCAGTTTTTCGCCCAAACATTTGCCTAAGTACGTACATCACGCGTACAAAATTGTGTCCATATATCTGCAACGGTTTCTGAGTTATGACTCATAAAACTTTCAATGTTTGCGCCTTAATAAGTGGGCGTGGTACCGCCCGTTTTCCAAAATTTCTTCATAAGGGCCTGAGCTCAATACGTGAGTGAAATTTTATAACTCCAGATATATAAATGACTGAGATACCAAATTTCCGTGGTCATGGTCCGATTTCGCCCATTTTCAATACCAAACATCCCAGTCTGGATACCAACTTGCATTCAAAATTTCATCAAAATGTTTGAATTTTTGCACGAGTTAGAGTGCGCACAGACAGACAGACGGACGGACAGGGCTCAATCGATTTCTCTTTTCACCATATCTATCTCGATTATTTCATGATGTTAAAATCCACCGTAATGAAATAAAAATTATAATACTCTGTGTACTAGTACGCTATTATAACTCTGACGAGTTTTATGGCCGAGCTTCTCTCCCAATTCGAGGTGTGCTCCTTTTGTTTTTCCTACTGTGTACTAGTACAGCTGAGTATAAAAAGAGAAAAGAGCGCAAAACTTATCCACAAGACGGTGTGTTTGCATAGCACAAGAAGAAGTCAGTCTGTATGTGAATATGTATGTAGATATGTACACATACCCTGTAAAATTATTGGACTACTTACTTGGTACATCTGTGCTAAAACTAGCTACAATCTTGTCGCATGTAGTCAACCAATGGGTCAGTTCATGCATCTACACCAACGTATTTTGCTACGATCATTAATCGTTTTTCACGAGCAAGGAAGTCCCATAGGACAGAAGCACATACCAAACTGCTAATTATTTCACATTTAAATCAATTAAATTACTAATTTCTCTTAGATATTCATTTTTTTGCATATGCTGCAGAGGTGGTTTATGAATTGGTTTGCTGTAGCTGGTTTTGGGATAGTCTGTTGTGACTCTGTAGGGCGATCGTCAAAACGATCAATGATCGTGAAAAAACGAGCGATGATCGTAGCAAAATAAACAGAGCCATAAGACCACCTAAAATGCCCTATAAATTAGAACAAAGTTTAGCGGTTTTCTCTACGCTTTCTCTCCAATAAGATGTCCGTCTTATTATGACTGGATGTCTCATTTTAATAAAAGTATTTAAGTAGATAATCTGTAAAACTAATATGAAAACCTTTTCAATATAATTAAGAAGATGACCCGTGGATTTTAGATGAAATCGTTTTCAGTAAAATTTAATAGATAATCTATAAAAATAAGATGAAAACCTCTTATATAAAATTAAGAAGATGATTCCTAGAATAAATATGGAAACCTTTTCACATAAATTTAACAGATAACCTGTAAAATTAAGACGAAACCCTTTTTAATATTATTAAGAAGAGAATCTTGATTTTCATTAGAAACTCCTCTTAATTGTAATAAGCCGATGATCTTATCAATTTTAAATGATTGCCACCTAAATTTAAATATATTACTTTCTGAAAATAAATAGCACACTGATTTTTAAACTGTTTTTTATTTAATCATACAAGTTTTGCTTATAATTATAATACGATCAAGTACTTACATATATGTATATTAAGTATAAGAATATACTTAACATATTTGCCTATAACTTTTATAATATATATTATACTTTGACACAAATTAATGGTGGGGGCGGAATAATTCACACACAGAACGAAAGACCACTATCCTTATAGTAAGACCTCCAAACCGTTTTGCTCCCTGAGGTCAAATTTTTTTTTATAGCCATTCATTATTTTCGGTGTTAATGCTGGGTTTAGGGCTCTTAAAACTATTCGACTATTCGATTATTCGGTTAATCGATTAATCGCTTCATAACCATACACTTGCTAAAAATTTTCCCGAAACCCTCAACATACATACATAAGAGTGAAATAAAGAAGTTACAATGAAAAAAAGTATATCCGCGGTATTTCGCGGGATCAAACAAAAAATTGTCCCGAAACCCTAACAACATACAGAAGAGTCAAATAAAGAAGTTACAAAGAAAATTCTATTTCCGCGGTATTTCGCGGGATCAAAAAAATGTGTCCCGAAACCCTATCAACATACAGAAGAGTCAAATAAAGAAGTTACAAATAAAAAACTATTTCCGCGGTATTTCGCGGGATCACAAAAATGTGTCCCGAAACGCTATCAAAGTACAGAAGAGTCAAATAAAGAAGTTACAATGAAAAACTATTTCCGCGGTATTTCGCGGGATCAAAAATTTGTCCCGAAACCCTATCAACATACATCAGAGTCAAGTAAAGAAGTTACAATGAAAAAAAATTTTCCGCGGTATTTCGCGGGATCAAAAAAAAAAAAAAATTGCGCCGAAACCCTCTCAACATAAAAGTAAAATTGGACTTTTACAATGGTGATCGTTCTAACTAAGAAATAGAATTGGAATGCCAAGGACATTGACTGGTGGGCGAATGTTGCTGGCTCCTTCTTCAAGAAGAGCAACATGTGCCAAAACAGCTAAAGAAAGGGTTATTAAGGGGTTTTTCCTAATTTCTTCCTCCTTCACCTTCACATTCATCATCATCTTTATTTTCATCTTCCTCATCAACATCCTCTTCCCTTTTCTTCCAAAGGAGTCTAAGGGGTCGTGAACAGCGGCCAAAAACGTCGCCAATAGTCAGCCTAGTGCAGAAAGAACAAGTACCCTAGCGTGACGGAGTAACGACCGGAAAAGGGCGGGGAGTTCATTGATTTGCTCCAACAACAACAAAAAATGTCCAAGCCTCTTTATTCAGCTTGGAGAAGGCAGAACATACGGCGCGGGTGTTAGTGCCAATGATGTCGATGTCATCGGCGTACGCCAGCAGTTGCACACTCTTGTGGTATAAAATGCTTCCTGTACGGTGGAGTTCTGCAGCTCGTATTATCTTTTCCAGCATCAAGTTGAAGAAGTCGCCTTGTCTAAAACCTCATTTGGTCTCGAACGGCTCGGAGAGGTCCTTCCAAATTCTGACCGTGCTGGAGGTGTTAGTCAGCGTCATGTGGCATAGCCGTATAAGTTTGTAGGGAAACCAAATTCAGATGTTGCGGCATATAGGCAATTCCGGTTCGTGCTATCAAAAGCGGCTTTAAAATCGACAAAGAGGTGGTGCGTGTCGGTTCCTTTTTCATGAGTTTTTCCAGGATTTGACGTATTGTGAAGATCTGGTGGATGGTAGATTTACCAGGTCTGAAGCCACACTGATAATATATGTATTTCCACAATACTTACATACTGTCACTGTTGAACTGCAGAGCTCTATGATATGCCAGCCATTTTTGATCCTTTTGAATTATTAATTACTATTTATAGTAAATATTTTACCCTTTATTTATACATTTATTTATGTCCACTAATTAGTAATTTTTACTATAATACACTTATTTTGCCTTCCGACGCGACTCTTTCAACCACTCAAAATAAACTGAGAAAGGTACACAAATTCAGTGTAAGGACGTCCAAGGTTGATACATAAGGTTGTCTTGGTAGAAACTGCTGACTACCTAAATTGTCAAACTTTATGTGTTTGTTGCTTTTCTTGTATGCATGTGTTGCTTGGCCAATTAAAAATGGACGTTTGACAATTGAGATAGCAAAACGGGCAACAACAAAATGTATTGCAGGGTTGCTTTTCCGCACTGCGGTAACCTTAGTGTTTGAGAAAACTCGGACATCGCAACATATCTCTGGTTTTTACGAACAGAAAAAAAAACTAACAAGAGGCGACAAAACACAGCAAACACAGAGCGAAGACAACTAAACTATCTATTTAATGCATTACCAATGCTCCTGAGAAGTAGACAGTACTACCTTTTATTCATTACCAATGCACCTGAGAAGTATTCTGCACTACCCTCTTTATGCACTACTACTGCACCTGAGAAATAGACAAAGGCATAGCGTTAGTGGAAACAAAGAGTGTATATGGATAAGAGGCTGCAGTTTGAAAAAATTCACACTAGATGTCACATTTCGCGCGAGATGGGACCCGCGAAGTGTGACATCTAGTGTGAAGTTTCGCTGACTGCACCCTCATCCATATATGCTCTTTGTGGAAACACCAGTCCTTAAGTAGAAATCGCCACTTGAAAAACTGCAGGGATGTAAGTACACATACACCCGCAAAGAACTCACAATAGATACATAGACATGTACATTAGGGTGTCCCGAAATATTTTTTTGGATTTCCTTAACGCAAGACCCCCAAAATTTACGGTTTTGATCGCAAATTACGAAACAAGTTTTAAAAACTAAATACAATTAGATCTTTAGGGCTCTAGCTATCTTTAAAGTTTTGCGGTTTTGTCATTCATGCAGAACGCCCACTCACCACAACATATATTGGGTCGTATTAATAAAAACCAAGCAAATGCTTTTACTCAATATTTCGAAAATTCGACATTAATTTGTATGAACCAAATTTCAAAATTTGAGTAAAAGGTCTGAAATCTTAAGCAAAAGCAAATGCTTTGCTTTTATTAATATGACCCATTATATGCTTACTATGTAATTCTTTTCGTTCTTATAAGTTCTATTCGCTTAATTTTTTTTATGTAACTTACTTTTAAGTGCAAAAATCTGAATTCCATTTAGTTACAATGAAAATACTCGTACATACACATATTTTCTACAATGGGTTTGATTCGGCTTCTGCATTTTATTTGCCTTTCAATCGTGGAGAATCAGTTCGATAAAAAAAAAAAACAACAATACGGTTCTTTAACTAAAGCATAAAGTTCTTATTTGCCTAAAGTTTAATTTTATAATGTTACGAATATGCTGGAATCAGAAATGATTTAGAAGAGACTACAAGCCCTGGGCGAAGGTACTAGTATGCAGTGTTGTCACCGCAAAATTTTCGAGGGAAATGAAGCGACTGAAAAATCGATGTGATTCGAAGTAAATCGAAGTGAAGCTAAATGGGTTTTCATACGTTCGAGGTCAAGAAAATTTGGATGTATATTGTGTTTAAGTATCATCATTTTAGAGAAAAACTATTAAAACTTCCTATAAAATAAAATGCTTTAACTTCATAACGATATTTTATTATACTCAGCTGTACTAGTACACAGAGTTTTATAGTTTTGATTTCCTAACGGTGGATTGTAACAGAATGAAATAATCGAGATATATATAGACTTATATATATCAAAATGATCAGGGTGAAAAGAGAAATCGATTGAGCCATGTCCGTCCGTCTGTCCGGCTGTGCGCACGATAACTCGCGCAAAAATTGAGATATTTTGATGAAATTTGAAATGTAAGTTGGTATCGAGACTGGAACGGATGGTATTGAAAATGGGCGAAATCGGACCATGACCACGCCCACCTCCCCTATATAGTAAAAATCCGAAATTTTGTATCTCAGTAACTAATAGAGCTGGAGTGATAAAATTTTACCCACGTATTGAGCTCAGGCCCTTATGAAGAAATATGGTGCAATTTTGGAAAATGGGCGGTGCCACGCCCACTTATTAAGGGGCAAACATTGAAACTTTTATGAGTCATAACCATGAAACCGTTGAAGATATATCGATGAAATTTGGTACGCGTGATATACTTACATTGGCAAATGTTTGGACGAAAAATTGCCAAAATCGATTGACAACCACGCCCACTTTTATAAATGTGTATTATAAAGTGACCTAATAAAAACATTTTAAGGGATATCTGTGTCAAATATAAAGATATATCATTGAAATTTTATGCCAGGAGTCCAACTATGGACATAAAACAAAAAACAGAAAAATTTTGGAAAATGGGCGTGGCACCGCCTCCTTTTAGAAGCAGGAATATACGAAATTTCTTAGCCTATAATTCGACAAATAATTGAGATATTATGACGAAACTGGGTGTGTACACTTTCATTACTTGTGGTAATACATGTTCAAAATTTTAGCGAAATCGGTTGACGACCACGCCCACTTTTATATATGGGTATTATAAAGTGACCTAATAAAAACATTTTAAGCGATATCTTTGTCAAATATAAAGATAATTCATTGAAATTTTGTGGCATGAGTTCCACAATAGACCGGAAACAAAAATAGAAAAATTTTGGAAAATGGGCGTGGTACCGCTACTTTTTAAACAAAGGAATCTACGAGATTTCTTAGCCTATAACTCGACAAATAATTGAGATATTATGACGAAACTTGGTTTATACACATTTTTCCTTCGCAGCCTTACAGAATTCGCAATTAAAATTATATGAATAATGTACTTTACTAAAACGATTATGTTAAAATTATTTCATTTAATTTATTTAAACGAAAGTCCTATCACAGAAATAGGTTTGCAGCACTTTTTTTTATTTTAAAATTAATTCAGTTTAAAATTCTTTATTCAATTAATTGAAATATTTCAAAGATCGGTCCTGCTTCAATTTCTAAACAATGGTCAAAACTTATACATTAATTTCTTGCTCAAATGTCTCCGAAGTAAGGAACAGTTATTTAATCGGCCATTTTTGGGTCGTTTCATAATGGCTGATGATTTTGTGGAGTGAGTTCGTTTCAGCTTGTGAAAAATAATAGGGACACCAAACTTCAATTAAAATTTTTTTCGAAAGGGTGGAGATTTTTATAGATAATAAAAAAACTAGTTCACTGAATATCAAATAAAGTTTTATAATATACTAGGGTTTTTAACCCTATAATACCATCAGGGGTTCAGAATGGGTCGAGGAGACCCCTGCAATATTATAGCAAAAAGAAAAAATCTCCAAAATATGTGTTTTTCGTGCCGGGAAATTGACGAAATGTGAAATTGCTTTGAAATAATATTGGAAAATGCTGTAAAATATAATCCAAAAGTATAAACACGCGGACGGAAGCTAAAAATATCCCCACTGGTTCAAAGGAATATACAGATATTTGTAAGAAAGGACCCGTTATGTCTTTCCATGACATAAAAAATTAGTTTTATTTAAACATGAAATCTCCCACAGTTCGAAAAATGTTAGTTTTAAAAGATTTAAAGCCCAAAAGGCCAAGAATAACGCCCTTTCTCCAAACCATGCAATTCTGAACATGTTTGGCTGCTAGTGGTGTGTAGTTTCTAAGAAGTAGAAACATAAACAAAGAAGCGGAATCACTATACCAAAAACAAAAAGGACAAGGAATACATACGTTATAAAAAATAAGTAGGAAAGAGGAAATATAGAGGGAATATATGAAATAAGTAAGTACCTAGAATAATTAGTATATAATAGCAACAACAAAATAGTAGTGTCAATAACAATAACAAAGAAACTCAAAAAATACTATAGTCGCAATCTCAAGCAGAAATCCCAAAATTTGAACAGAAAAATATATTTGAATTCTAAGTTTTTTAAATTAATCAAATGCAATAAATTTGTTTCTCTCTACTTATATGATTGATCTCAATAATAAAATAACTTTTGAGTATCACATTTTTATTATTTTAGCTCTAAAGTTTAGGTTTCTAAATATATGAAATTAACCAAATTTCAGATCTCGGTAGAGCCCTCAAGATCGAATTCAATTCCGGTTTTTTTACTTTTATTGTGATCTGTATTCAATTACGCAACTTTTGATACCTCTTGCGATAGCGTAGCTCGAAAAAACCTTTTTTTCATACATGAACGGGACACCCTAATGTACATACGTACATTACACATTCTTCGTTTATACGCGGCGTTGGCTGATGCTTCGAAACTCATTTGAGACGGCATCATTAACACTCGACTAAATATGCATTTCTTATGTCAATTTACCATTAAATATAAAAATGAAATTGGCACTAAAGATTAAAAAAATATTGGTTTTGGTACCTATGTATATATGTATATGTGTTTGGGCGCTGTATATGTCGTTGGGGTGCTCGCTTGCTATACCAGGGGTCCGGGTTCAACCCTCGAGCCCGGAACAATCAAAAATTTTATTTTATTTATTTTCTAACTATGTAATTGTGTCCATAAGTCTGTAATTCGATTCGAAAGAAAATTCCATATTCCATATAAACTATATTCTACAGTTTACGAATGTGCTTTCGAATCTAATTTCACTTTCGAATAGAACTACAGAGTGAGGTCCCAGGAATAAAAAAGATCTCGTATTTATGTATATACATGAACCAATATAAACAATTGAATATACTGCATTCATATATAAATATGTACATAATGTATAACCTCGCGGGAAACGTATGAAAAACCATTTAGCCGCGCTTCACTTCGATTTACTTTGAATCACTTCGATTTTTGAGCCGCTTCACTTCACTTTAAAATTTGGCGGTGACAACACTGCTACTAATTAGGTGGACCTACAGTTTTATGCCGGCTCCGAACGGCGAATGCATTTTTTGTAAGAAGTTGAGAGAGGTGACCGCTGCTCTTAAAAATCCCAATAATTGGATTTTTACTAATTAGAAAAATTTTTTTCGTGTTTGCTCGGTCTGGGGCTTGAACCCGAGACCTCTGGCATAGCAGGCGAGCACTCTACCTACTGCACCACAGCGGCCACATCATCGTGAAGTGTCTAATAAATAGCGAGTAGCGTTTATATGTCGCCTGTGAGAAGGGGATGCGTACAATATCCCCCAATGCGAAAAATGGCATAAAAACAAAGCTGCGAAAATCCAGTATAAACGCAATTGGTATAATAAGCGTAAAAGAGATGAACGTGTAATATCTCTAAACGGCAGCGAAAACGTGCAAGTGTAAGCGAAATAGAAATGTGCTGTAACGAAAGAAAATAAGCAAAACAAAAGCGAAGATAATTCTAATTAGAATGTGGTGCGGACGAAAACCAATTGAATTCTCATTGAAAGCGTAAAATGGCTACAATGAGAATTATACGTATATTGTCACTTGCGAAGCGAACAAAAATTTAGGCGAACTTCGCGGTCTCGAATTGTGGGATGCGAATTCGCCGACAAATTGCGAATGAGTGACGAAAATGAATTTTGCGAATTACCGGTAGCGAAAAAATTTAATTCGCTTCGCTAGATCTGTCAAAATCTGGCGAATGTCTAATTTGTTCGCTTTTGCACGTCTGCATTTACATATTTCGGTAAAAAAGTAGAAACTATTTAAAGAAAGTAAAAAAATTATTAAATTAAAGAAGTGAGTATTTAATAGCATTATGAAACGCACAACACCACAGCAATTCGAAAAAAAAAATACATACATACAGCCTTGGCCAAAAGTATTAGGCACCCTACTAAACCACAAGTATTTTCAAATATCGCTACCAAAGAAACCACTGCTTTTTGCAAATGTGTTGCTGGTGTGTGTTAACCTTTGATTACAACAATAAATTGTATTACGGGAAAAGTCATGGCACACTAGTTACGTAAAGTCTAAAAAGTTGCTTTTTTAAATTTATACCTCAAATATTTAAAATTTAAAATTTGACCACCGCATGTAAATAATCTTTGGTGCAAAATCATCACGCGGATAAAGATTAATTTCTTTTATCGAAATGCCCAAAAAAGTGAACTTTCTTACGACAAAAGAGTTAGAATCCAAGTTTTGAGTGAGGAAGGAAAGTCTCAGGTTGAGATTGCCAATTTGGTGGGATGTTCGCGGTGCGCAGTCCAATGTGCTATTAAGCGATTTGCAGAAACGAAATCCCACCATAATAAATCAAAAAGTGGAAGAAAACGACTTACTGGTGAACGGGAAGACCGAAAACTAATACGCGACTCTCTGAAGAACCGTAAAAAATCCTCTTCTGCCCTTGCAGCTGCACTGTCAGAAGAAATTGGAAAACCAGTTAGTGCTCGAACAGCTAGAAGAAGGCTTCTGGAAGCAGGTTTAAAAGGATGCAAAGCCCGAAAGAAGCCGTGGCTTTCAGAAACAAATCGGTAAAAGCGTTTGGAATGGGGTCTCCGATACCAACATTTTACGGAGGAAGATTGGTCAAATGTTTTGTGGTATGATGAATCGAACTTCGAGGTAAGCTTAATTTACTTCATCTTAAAATATCATAGCTTCTTATCTTCATCCAATTTCGAAGAAATAACACAAATTTTATAAAATAATATTTTGGCTATCCTACAGGTATTTGGAACATCTGGTGTGACGTTAGTGAGGCGACGGGTTGGCGAGGAATACCACCCAGATTGCGTGGTACCCTCTGTTAAGCATGGGGGAGGCAGCATTATGATCTGTGGTTGTATGGCTGCTGATGGTATCGGCGAAATTTCAATTGCGAGGGTCGGATGGATAGTCAAAAGTATATTATTGTATTAGAAACTGCACTTTTACCTTCGTTAAAGCACATTTTCGGCGATACTAATTTAGATGGAGTTCAGTTCAAACAAGACAATGGCTCCTTGTTACAAATCAGCGACTACAATGCGTTGGTTTAGAAATAATAACATTGTTTTGTTAGACTCACCAGCGCAGTATCCAGATCTAAACCCCATAGAGCACATGCGGGCTATTTTGAAACGTAAGATAAAGGAGCACAGTATAACTTCGAAAAAAGCCCTGAAAAATGCAATAATTCACGAGTGGAACGCCATAAGTACAGCTGAATGTACAAAGCTTTTACGCAGCATGCCACAAAGGATTGCTGCTGTTATCAAGTCAAAGGGTGGAGCTACTAAATACTAATGTCCGTATCACTAAATCCTTATATTTGTACTAATCTATTAATAAAATATCATTATTTCACCATTTAAAATGAAATATTCAAGAATTAATGGGGTGCCTAATACTTTTGGCCAAGGCTGTATGTATGTTGTAAACAAATCAAAACATATGTAGTAAGCAAGGCTAATTTATAGAAGGTTAACCTACTAAACAGCTGATTGCTAACTTTTTTCTACTTTTTTTAATTCATATTGTGGTGCTTATGTCAAACTTATGTCAATTTTGATCTTGTTGCAATATGATTTCTACAATGGCGGGTTATGATTTTGACAGAAGCACCACGGAATACACAAACAATTTACATAGTGTGTATGTATGTATATACGTATGTCGGACTGCGAAAACCTTCTATTATTGAACCATGGTAGTAAGTGACAGAAACGTCAAATTCGGATGAACTTATTCAATTTGTATGAATGGCAACATCACAAGGCTGGCGAAAAAGTTCATTCGCCACTCACAATGCAAATTTTAGATGTGTTCGCTAACCTGTTCGACTCGCCAAATATATTCGCTTCGCAAGTGACAATATGCGTATTAGTAACTTAAAGCGATTCAATAATAAAGGTTATCGCATGGGGATAAAATGCCATGGAAACAGGAATGTAGAAGAATTTGACAGAACGAGTCCGCTATGGAAATGGGGTGTGTGTGTGGCTTATGTTAACAAAAACAAAATGCTTGTGTTCGTGTGTTTTTGAAGATTGAAGAAGTCAGCTGATCGCCTGCATACTCCTTCCTTGTTCCTTCATGCTTAAAGCTGTCGAAAATAAAAGAGCTGCTTGATGAAAAGGGATTGGAAACGGAGGGGAATAAAAACGAACTAATTTTGCCATTAACTGAAGCAGTTGGAGCAGAAATTATTGAATGTGCAAGCGCAACTTAGGGAGTTGCGTGAAATGTTAACTTCGGTTATTGTGATGCAAGTAAACGCGAATGCTACACCCAGTGTAAACGGAAATTATTCAAACTCGAATAGTGAACAAATCTGGAGTGATTTGTCACAACGTTTATGTGAACAATTCAGCTGTGTGCCATAGATGGGCTGACACATCGGGAGCTGCAAACTGCTATGGCGGTCACTGGACTTAAAACAATGCGCGAATTCCGTGAAGCGATCACGGATTATACGAAAAATATTACAACGCGTACTAATAAACTCGAAAACCCCATCGAAAGTGAGAGGAATGCTAACAGAAAAGTCACAGAAGCAAACAAGTGATGAAATATTTTGGACAATTTTCATCGCTTTTGGACTTAGCCAATTTACTTATCACTGAATAACAACGTGTAGAAATATGACAAGTATCACAGACTTGTTTAGCGTAGTGCGTATTTAATTTTTCTAGCGTTTTATATAAAAATACACTTTTTCATAAAAGTGGTCTTACACAGTTTGCACTCTAAGCTAGCGGTATATCTAATAAGTGTCCTCATCCACAACGCAGACGAAAATGCAATGACTGCGATAAAGTGCTTCCTGAAAGTGAACCAGAAAACTGTGGTATGAAGAAAACGGTGAGAAAAACAAATACACTGAAAGAAATAACCAATAATATTTTTTAACAAAGCGTTAAAGTAAACGGGCAACAATACGTGGCATTTCTCGAGACGGGAAGCGAATGTAGCATGGTCAGAGCTAGTGTAGCAAATAGTATAAATTGTGAACATGAAAAATGCTTACTAAAGATAAGTGGACTTTGCGGTGGTATAATATATGCCCATGCCCAAATTTGCGTTGTTACAGATCGAGAATATAAGGTGATTCGTTACGTTGTATGTGGTAGACGACAAACTTTTAACGGCAGATTTGCTACCAAGATATTTTTAACGACATGCGTGCGGTTATCGAAGACGGGCGAATTAAGTTTGCGAGCGACAATAAATTTAATATTGATAACACTATGCCAAGAAATTCAGGTATGGGGGAGATAGGCATGGGCCTGCTGAGCTCGGAACTTTTTAATTTTTTATATGGTTAGGTTTTTGAGATAACGGTAATTTTGTGTTTTTTTTGGTTATCACTTCATTCAAAAATAATTTTCGCGGATGTCGTAAATGCGATAATCACAAGCAGTGCCTCGTTCGAAAAACAATTAAAATACACTTCCAACGATGTACAACTTATAGTAATTGAGCCAAACCTTGCTGAATGACATAATATTAGCAGATAACCTGTAAAATTAAGAAGAAACCCTTTTTAATATTATTAAGAAGAGATTCTTGATTTTCATTAGAAACTCCTCTTAATTGTAATAAGCAGATGATCTTATCAATTTGAAATGATTGCCACCTGAATGTAAATACATTACTTTCTGAAAATAAACAGCACACTGTTTTTTTAAACTGTTTTTTATTTAATCATACAAGTTTTACTTATAATTATAATACGATCAAGTACTTACATATATATTTGCCTATAACTTTTATAATTATAATTAATAAATAAAGTTTTTAGTTAAGAGAAATAGATATCGTAAAAATGTTTACAAATATCGTAAACACAGTTGAAGAGTTGCTTTAATTTCAAAGCACTCTCTCTATCTTCCTTTTTCATACGCAATATATTAATAGGCTAACATTTTTTCCATATAAACAATTGCCAGGCTGTTTAGCACATTTAACATACTCATATCCACATAAAATTGATATGGGTGTGTTCGTATGAGTCAGGAGCAGTGTATACGCATATAATTTTTTTTATAAATTATTTAATTTGTTTATAATTAATAAATAAAGTTTTTAGTTAGGAGAAATATATATCGTAAAAATGTTTACAAATATCGTAAACACAGTTGAAGAGTTGCTTTAATGTCAAAGCACTCTCTCTCTTCCTTTTTCATACGCATTGGGATTACATTCAGAAATTGCATTACGCTCAAATCTCTGTCTCTATGAGTGATTTGTAGATTTCCCATTATGATTTCTATAAACGCCAGAGCAATAGAGCCCAAAAAAACTAAAAAGCTCCAAGAAGTGGGCCGTGCGATCAGTGTTGCCACTTTAGCTATTTTGTAGCTAGATTTAGCTATAACTTTTGGCGTTTAGCTACAGATATTTGCGTTTAGCTATTAGCTATTTTTGTTAGCTTTTTTTTTAATAGCTTAGCTATTTTTAGCTATTTTTCTTAATTTCTTTATTTTGCACATCAGTTTATCATTTTAAGCTAATGAGTCATCTGCGAGTTTATGAAAACTTGAAAGTGTATACTTATCCTTATGATTATCAAACTATACAAAAGTTGATAGTCTGGCATGCCTTCCTTATTTTATCGATTATTGGTGCATTCATATGCAAGGTTGATGCAATCAAGGCAGATCTAGGAAGGTAGGCTCGGTGGCGAATTCAGAAATTTCCCATGTATTTTGTTATTGTAATTGGTAGTGTAATGTCAAAATGATAATTCGCCTTAGTTAAAATCTGAATTCGCTTGAGACTCGCCCATTCCTATTGGTCATGATGTGAATTCGCTTTGATTTTGACATTACACTCTACCTTTGTAAATAAGAAAGTAGTTTCTGAATTCGCCACCGAGCCTACCTTCCTAGATCTGCCTTGGATGCAATAAGGTTTTCGCAGTGCGCAAAAGCAACCCTGCCATTCATTTTGTTGTTGCCCATTTTGCTATTTGAATTCGCAAATGACCATTGGCATACGCGATATTTGAACCGTCCTTTTCACGGTGTATTCGTAAAATTTTTCAGAACTTTATTATCAAGTTAATTGAGCAACTCCGCCAACGCTTACCGCAGAATATTCAATCTTTAAAAAATATTGAATTTTTTTCTGTAAATAAGCCAAAAATATTTGACACTTTCAAGGATGAAAAGGATCACTTTAACACGGAGGAAATCACTATTTTAGAAATGCAATGGAAAAACTACACGCATACCCATGGAAGGGAACTACCTCTACAATAAAGTTTTGGGTAGACGTAAGAAAGCTTAGAAATGCTCTTAACAAAAATCCGTTTGAAGAACTACAATCTTTTGTGTTTAATTTTCTAATCCTACCGCTTAGTAATACAGAAATAGAACGTAGATTTTCTGTTATGAACGTAATAAAAACAAAGCAAAGAAATAGAATGCAATTATTTATGTTAAACTCTCTATTGACTGTTATGTATGGTCTAAAAAGGCTTGAAAAATGTAGTAATAACTTTAAAATTCCTAACGATATTATTAAAGCAATGACTTCAATTAATAATAATTCAACCTGTGAATTAAATGAAGAAGATATGATTTCTGAAATGTTATTGAATCAAATTTTTAACTAAAGTTTAAATATTAACTAGTCGCTATTATAGTTTATTAACACGCTTTTATTAGTTTCACCTGTATGTATGTATGTATGTATGTATGTATGTAAAAAAGTTACGTATACGCAGTGTAGTTCTCTGTATGTTTGCTTGTACGCATTATGTAGAATAAGTTAACGCAAAAGCGTGTCTATTCATACACTGAATGGGGGTTTTTCAGTGTCAGATGTGCTTATTTTAATACTGCAATTGAATGTACATACATACATACATACATATGTAATGAATTGATTTTTTTCATTGTAATAATCTTATTATGCGACGTACATATATAAGTACATACAAACAAATATATGTATGGCTACAATATATAATATATGTATATATAAATATTCATATATGTGAAGTTGTTTTATGTCACGTCTTTTTAAATAAATCATTATTTGGCTATTTTTGAAAAAAAAAATTTGGCTATTTATTTTAGCTATGAAAAAAATTATTTAGCTATTTTTAGCAATTTTTTTTTATTTAATTTAGCTATAAGCTTCAAAATATTCTGGCAACACTGCGTGCGATATTCCATACTATAGAGAAAAGGGAGCAACCAATTACAATAAAAAATACATGGAAAATTAAAACCAGCCATTTTGGCGCTCAAATATTTTATATGGATGCCACACTTATTTACTTTAGATTATGCCAATACATATGTATGTGTACTTTTCAATTATTTTCATTTAATTTTTGTTTTCATTTCACTTTATTCAATGTTAGGTCTTTTTTATTTTCATTTATTTATTATTTTATTTCCTTTTATTTTTTATTTCCATTTATTTATTATGTTATTTCTTTTTATATAAATATTTTGTTCTTTTTATTTCAATTTTACTTAATTCCATATATTAGGTGTTTTTTATTTTTTTTTTCATTTAAATTTTTGTTTTAATTTCGCTTTATTTACTGTTAGGCCGTTTTCTATTTTCATTTATTTATTATTTTATTTCTCTTATTTATTATCTTATATCTTTATATTTTACTATTTTTCCTTTTTTCATTTATTTATTATATTATTTTCTTTTATTTAAATATTTTGCTCTTTTTATTTCAATTTTACTTAATTCGTATTTATTATACTTTATAACTTTATTTATATTTGTACCATTTTTGATTTACTTCGTTTTTGCTTCGCTGGCAAATGTGCCCATTATCTATATATTATTAGGCTAACATTTTTTCCATACAAACAATTGCCATGCTGTTTACCACATAAAATTGATATGGATGTCTTCGTATGAGTCAGGAGCAGTGCATAGGCATATAATTTTTTTTTATAAATTATTTAATTTGTTTCTAATTAATAAATAAAGTTCTTAGTTAAGAGAAAAATATCGTAAAACTGCTTACAAATATCGTAAAGACAGTTGAAGAGTCGCTTTAATTTAAAAGCGCTCTCTCTTTCATATGCGTTGGCCAAGTTTACGCTCAGATCAAAATCACCGTGGGCAAATATCTCCTATTACTTTTCCATTAAGGCAAAAAATGGGAGAGAGAGCGGGAGGCACACTGAGAGTTTTAATTTTGACCATGATTTCGCGTCGGACCGTGATCAAAAGGGCAAATCAGTGTTGCGGTACAACTGGAATTTGGAAAGTGTTGCTTATCTCCGCGAAAAGGATTAATTTTTTACCTTTATTCCTATTTATATTATGTATGTATGTATAATTGTACCTTTTTCAAGTTTTTCACAAAGTAGTGGAACAAATAAACATTTAAAACTTACATGCATAGGTACAGTTGCGTTCAAAATAATAATAGTGCTATGAAATCAATGTGCAAATTACTCATAAAAAGTTTATTTTAATTTCTTTTTGGTTAAAATTGCGTACAAAAGTAGCATAGAGATTCATTTCACGCGTTACAAAAGTTTTAAGGTGTTAAGTTGCAAGATAACCGATTTAGAAAGACAAAGGTAAAATAATTAAAAAATTCCTTGTTCAAAAAAATAATAGTATTTTTATTCTAGTTTAGATAAATATTTAAAAAAGGGCAAAATCAAAAAATTTAGAAAATACAAAATAAAGTAGTGTTTAATATTAGTTCGTGAAACCATCATTGTCTAAAAACACCTTACAGCGACGCGGCATAAAATCGACTAATCCTTCACAGCGTTTCTTAGGTATTTTTTCTCAACAATTCTTTCCTACTTCCCAAAGTTCACGATTATTGGCTGGTTTCCCATTTCTTTATGTCGCCCCACACGTTTTCTATAGCATTGAGTTCGGTTGATTGTGCAGGACAGGACATTACCTCAATTCCTTTGAACTCCTTGCCTAGCCGACTCGTATGTTTTGAGCGATAATTCTGCTGGAAGTTTCATTCCAGAGAAATTTTGTATTCCGCATAAGGCAGCATAGTGTTCTCCAAAATACCCACGCAGGCACGTTGGTCCATGGTGGGTCAATGCGATGTATGGGCCCAACACCATAAAAAGTAAAACACACTCAAACTAATATTTTCGAGCCACGACGTTTAGCTGATTTCTTGCTTTCGTCCGTCCATTTTTTGGGGCACAGGTTCTCAACAGTATGTCCGTCGTCCACCGAATACTGAATACAAGCCTAGATACATAACCAAAAAGGTTAAACATGGTGGGCTGAAAATATCACTTTGAGCATGTTTTATTTTTTATGGTCTTGGGCCCATAGATCGTATTGACACCACCATGGATCAACGTGCCTATGTGGGTATTTTGCAGAACACTCTGCTTCCTTATGCGGAATACAAAATTTCTCTGGAATGAACCTTCCATCAGGATAATGACCCAAAACATACGAGTCGGATAGGCAAGGAGTTCAAAGGAATTGAGGTAATGTCTTGTCCTGCACAATCAACCGAGCTCAATGCTATAGAAAACTTGTGGGGCGACATAAAGAAATGGGAAACCAGCCAATAATCGTGAACTTTGGGAAGTAGGAAAGAATTGTTGAGAAAAAATACCTAAGAAACGCTGTGAAGGATTAGTCGATTTTATGCCGCGTCGCTGTAAGGTGTTTTTAGACAATGATGGTTTCACGAACTAATATTAAACACTACTTTATTTTGTATATTCTAAATTTTTTGATTTTGCCCTTTTTTAAATATTTATCTAAACTAGAATAAAAATACTATTATTTTTTTGAACAAGGAATTTTTTAATTATTTTACCTTTGTCTTTCTAAATCGGTTATCTTGCAACTTAACACCGTAAAACTTTTGTAACGCGTGAAATGAATCTCTATGCTACTTTTGTACGCAATTTTAACCAAAAAGAAATTAAAATAAACTTTTTATGAGTAAGTTGCACATTGGTTTCATAGCAATATTATTATTTTGAACACAGCTGTACATACATACATACGTACATATACATGTACTGAAATTTGCGTCCCCATACTTATTAAAAGTGAAAATGAAATTGAAAATCAAAGATTAAAATTAGAATTAAAATTAAAAACTGCAGCATCACTATATGAAAATCTATATATTAATAGGCTAATATTTTTTCCATACAAACAATTGCCAGGCTGTTTAGCACATTTAACATACTCATATCCACATAAAATTGATATGGATGTCTTCGTATGAGTCAGGAGCAGGGCATAGGCATATAATTTAATATTTTTCTTTTTATTTCAATTTTACTTAATTTGTATTTACTTTATTTGAGGTGCTTTTTATTTACTTTGTAATACTTTGACTACTAAGTTTGGTAATCCAATACAAAGTTGAAAAAATAAATTGCATGGTCAAATTTCGAGCACAGGCGATACTAGTATATATTATACTTTGACACAAATTGATGGTGGGGCGGAATAATTCACACACAGAACGAAAGACCACTATCCTTATAGTAAGACCTCCAAGCCGTTTTGCTCGCTGAGGTCAAATTTTTTTTATAGCCATTTTAATTTTGCGAAATTTTGTCTGAGGGATTTTTAATAAATAAAAAAGAGTTAAATATAAATTTTAATATAAGACGGTGATTGGCGCTGTTTCCATTTCGGGTCAGTCGGCTAGAGAACTGCGCATTTGTTTTCTCTGCCTGTGCACGCATACATACTTATGTATGTATGTTAAGACGTTAACGGAAAATTTTGGATTAAGTACATAATAAGAGCTCTTTTAAAAATAAAAAGTTCTTCCTTTTAATTTCTTGAACATGTTATTGCACGCATAAAAGTGGCTGATGCAATAACTGTTATGCATAATTCTAGTATGTACGAGTATCTACATTAGATGCGTTTTTTTTCGGCAAAGTTTCTCAGATCTTCCCTCCGGCCACAAAATATGAAAATAGGATGTTGTAGGATAACTAAGCGGATTTTTATTTTTTTTTAGAAAGAAAACTGAGTGGGCTACTCCAAAAACAGCGATTTTTTTTTTAATTCCATGATAGGTTTAGATTCATATATGAAAAAAACCACATAATTAAAAATAAGAAAACAAAAGATATATATTCTCATGTAAAATTAAGGGCTTAATCGAATGGTGTACTCAGTTTTTTAGTGCGAGCCATAGGGAAGGTACCAAGACCGCCTAAAATGGAATTTTATTTTTTCTAGTCACGGATTTTCAAGTTTGGACCCTGGCATTTTCAAGATAGCTTAAATTTATTTTTAATCAAAATATACAGGAATCTGCGCAAATTAATGCAGTTTTCAGAAAAGTTTATTTCATCGAAAGCGAGCTTTTTTTATCCAATCTACTTTGGTTTAAGTGAAACCTTCCAAAATCACTTTCATAATAATGCTGTACGCAGTTTGGGACTTATTTTTTTACTTTAGTCAACTCTAAAAAAAACTCAAGGTTACTCATACGCCATAGCGTACTATTGGAAGCAAAAAACAAATTTCAGAAGCATAAGTCTACGTTTTAGGGAATAACTCTTCAATTTTTGCAGCTAAAATTCTGAAATTTTGTATTTAGAGTATTTATTGTACACAAAGCGCTGTCGGCGAAAATCATCGGTATCGGATTACTATAACATAGAGAACCCATACCGCGCTTTTGGGCCAAGGAAAAAAGAGTACATTCTAGTTTTCCTATACAGGAAGATAAATTAATATTTTAAAATATTGCTCATATATTGTATTGACGTATCTTTAAGAAATTTGCAAAAAAAAAAAAAAATAAGATATATTGTACACAGCAAGAGATAATCGCGAAAATATGCGATCTTGGGCATTCAGCCTCCATAACCGGAAATCACGCTATATCTCGAAAACGATCATCCGATTTTAGTTTCGATTTCATATCTGGATTCAGCATAAAATTCTGCTTCAAATCGAGGTGCCTGGATATTTTTTTGTCGATTTTTGCCAAATTTTTATTTTCAAAAATTCGTCTTGGTTCATAAAAACCAAATTCCGGAACATCAAAACTGATTTTAGACAAATGTCGTGGAAGTGTTCTCTACTCAGAAAAATGAGAGGAATCCAAATTTCGATGGCGCGATATAGGTTAGTAAATCGCCCCACCCTAATGTACGTATGTTAAAAATTTTCTCATAAAAACAAGCAGATTTCTTCTAACAATTTAATTTTTTTGACAAAATGGCATACAAAATTAATAAACAAGAAGTTATCTCCTCGCTTTCAGACGATATCCTTTTCAATAAACTGAAGAAGAAATTCAAGCTAAAATCTAGAAGATCTTCCAGCAAAAATTTCTTCAATTTGTCCCCTCTCGCTCTCCTCGGCCATATAGCATTTTTAGATGCCAGTCTCTTTGATTATAGGTGAACTTTTTGGTTGTGTAGGAGACGGAAAAAAACATACCAGTTTGCTTTCTATTAGTTGTTCAGCTGGTATGCAAAAGACAAATTGGATGTGGTTCCTCCGTTCGTCGATTTCACTACGGCTTTACATATTTCTACAATTCTCAAACGATTAGTGAAGCACTTAGTATAAAGAGTTTAATATGTTCATCTTCACTTATGTATATGAAATGAAATGTTTCCCTTTGTCTGAATAAGTCCTAGGAAAATACTAGTTGACTACTTATGTTTCCCGATCCCTCAGGTTTTTTAATTTTTATTTATTTATTTTATTTATTAAATATTTTTTTACATTTTTATAAAAAAAAATTAAATTAAAAAAAAAACTTTAGTCACTTGACTCCGACGAGATTCGAACCCGCGACCTGCTCGATTCGAAGCCAGACGCCCTACCAACGCGCCATCGCACCACTTGTGTTGAGCATGTCAAAAGCTGCACTTCAACTGTATATGTGGACTAACTTTTTTTTGGTATGTGTTCGACTGGTATTTAACTGGTATGAGCTTATACAGAGGAAGACAATTGCCATTTCAGATGTTTACATGGGAAATTTACAGTCGGGCAAGTAGTTGACTGTACCGTGCAAACTGGTGTAATTCTAGTTTGCAACTGGTTACTTTCGCTGCAGGGTACATACATATATACGTACACACATGCATTCAAATGTATGTACATTAGACTGACTACAAAACATATGGGATTTGCAAAAGTATTGAATTTTTTCGCTCCCCGCGCATTTTCTGATAGCTTGACAATAGAAAATAAGATCTGCATAAAAATCTGACCATCGGTAGTGGGAAATAGCCACGCGCATTTGAACTAAAGTTCAAAAATTGACCTAAAAATTATGCATTGCTTTAGAGACCAATATCTCTTTAAACAATGATTTTTGGAGAAATAATGTAATAATCATTTTTATACTAAATGAAACTGGGAACATATTCTCCATATGATAGTTATACCTACCGTTATCCTTTCAGGACATATTGAGTGCTTAAAGTGAAATTTAAATTTTTTTGTTTGTTAAAAACGCAAAAATAAATATTTTAAAAATAGAGAATTGTATAAACTATACATCATTTAATAGGTTATTTAAAGTAGTTTTACACATCATAAATTTTTTTTTGATTCACATGCACTATTATAGTCAAGAAAGTGGTTTAAAATAAGCAAGTCGCATTTTTTCAAACTTTTTTTTTTACTAAACTGAAAATATCGTAGTAGGCTTTGCAATAAAAAAAAAAAAATGTGGTATAGTTTCATATTTCAGCTCATTCAATAGTTTGTTGAACTTTCTTTAAAGTGAACTTGTAGCGTTAGTGCTCATAAGTGTGTTATATTTAGTTCAAAAAAGTTTTTTTTCAAATTTTTTTAAAACTATTATTGTAATGGCATTAAGATCCAGATTAATTCCCTTAATTGGTAATTATTTAATAACATCTTACGAGCTAAGTGCTATGTAAGGCTTTTCTATTGTATAATGTAAGAGTATCTTTTTTAAACACAGGCTTGAAAAAAAACTTTGAATGGAAATATGCTTCCAAGCAGAAGAAATGTGTTAAGCTATTTATTTTATTTTATTTTATTTTATTTTATTCGTGATGAACATTAAACGGAAAAGGAAAGCATTCCTATTTTGTCCAATAGATTGATTGAGGTCTATACGAAATTCGGAATTCCGACCAAAAGAAAAGATGGAGTAGAGAAAATGATTAAAAGGCGTTTAAATCAATACAACAAAATTATTAAATTGAAATGTGGTAAGGCAAAAAAAACATTTTACTGACTCTCTGGACGTGTTATTTGACATATGTATCTCATGCAAATGCCATTAAAACATTGCAAAAGAATAAAAATACGAAAGCCATAAACTTTTTAAACGAACATCGCGTATCAATAAAAGCTGTGCGCTCAAAATTGGCTTTAGAAATTGAAGTACAGTATTTTTATTCTTTTGCTATGTTTTAATGGCATTTGCATGAGATATGTCAAATAACACATCCAGAGAGTCAGTAAAATTTTTTTTAGCTTACCACATTTCAATTTAATAATTTTGTTGTATTGATTTAAACGCCTTTTAATCATTTTCTCTATTCCATCTTTTCTTTTGGTCGGAATTCCGAATTTCGTATAGACCTCAATCAATCTATTGGACAAAATAGGAATGCTTTCCTTTGCCGTTTAATAGGCATGGGTAACACTGCGCTGCGCGGCGCAATTGCGCTAACACCAACCCTGGCGTTATTGCGCTAACTCCGATTTGGGAAATGCGCCAACTCAATATAGCGCCAACCCAATATTGCGCCAACTCAATTTTGTAAAATAAAACCGACTCAATTTCCCAGCAGGGTTTTTCCATATTTTGGTAATGGCTTGAACTTGTATTCAATGAAATAACGCATTACAAATAGCTAAGAAACACTCCTTCGCTTACTTTGGTCATTACTTGTAATGCGACAGTTTTAAAATTATTATTTTTTCGCTTACTGGTAATGCAGAAAATAATCGAAAAGTTTTCGAGAACTGCCGTTATTTTTTTGCAAACGCTTTGCTTTGATTTTAATTTTTCTAAATAGCAGTTTTGTAAAGCAATTTACCCTCATTCTCGTTTATTTTGCCAGTTTTCATTATAAAACTGTCGTGGTCAGTCGCGTTATTCCATCGTGGAAAATTCTTTAAATAAGCCAATAGCTGTGCATATAGTACATAGTGTAATAATTATTATTCAAATAGTGTTGTTTTTTAAATACATTTTGCAAAAAATGTTTCGATTCTTTATTCATTCTGTATGCTATTTGTTTTCGGCATAAATTGCTCACTCATAGTTTTAAAATTATTTTTTCGCTTACCGGTATTGAATAAAGTAAGCGAAAAGATTTGGAACACTGCCGATATATTTTGCAAAGCCTAAATTGATTTATATTTTTGTAAATAGTAATTTTGTAAAGCAATTTACCCGCATTCTCGTTTATTTTGTCAGTTTTTATTATAATACATTATAGATTACTATACTGGATTGTGTGATATATGCAATTACTTATACCAGTGAAAGAACTTATTACTTGTAACAGCTTATTAGTAGCGATTATATAATGCATTATTGTCTACGATATTGTAAGACAATACCGCCAATGACATGCCTATGTTAAAGTAATGCAATCCGTATTCGAAAGTGTAAGCGATGAATCAAGATTTCTCGATGATTTTAGCCATTACATGTAAGAGAAAGCATGTAAAGTAAGCGAAGGAGTGTTTCTTAGCTATTTGTAATGCGTTATTTCATTGAATACAATTTCAAGCCATTACCAAAATATGGAAAAACCCTGCTGGGTATGTATGCTTGATAGTGATCTAAGTGACTCTAATTCAGTGGCGTAGTAAGAGAATTTTTCGGGGGGGGGGGGGGGTCACAGCCTAAGTAAAAAATATACCAAAATTAAAATAAAAATTACCAAAAAACTACAATTTTTTTATAAATGATAAAAATGTAATTTTTTCAGACTATAATTTAACATTTTAGTACACAAATATCGCTTATCATACATATATCAAACTCTTAAGACCCTTGGCCACTTAAAATCTGGACTGTCAAGCAGTGTATATGTGTGAGTGTCGGGTGATTGACGTTAGAAAGGTATTAAAATCACCTTTTGAAAACATATACTGTAAAAATTCTATATTACATATTACACTGAAAAAAAATTTTCAAAATTGTTTTTTTCAAACTGGGAAAACACTTCAAAGACCAAGCGATTTTAAAAAAATTTTGTTTAGAAAGGTCTATTTAATATATATAACATATCTAAAAAGTAGAATGGTGTTTTTTTCTTTTCTTTTTAAAAAATTTTTGAGTAAAACCATCTCTTGTTAACTTTTTTTTATTTTGATATTATTGTGTGAAGAAAGGTACCTAGCTATACTTTGGAAGTTATACAGATTTTTTTTAATCCTATTTTCAAATTTTTCAGGCAATCTCAAAATATATAACACAAATATTTAACCGCTCATCAAAGGATACAGCGAAAGTAATTGTTTCTACCTGTTTGTTGTGCTGTTTACCACAACAACTGACACAAATTCCTAGAATATCGCTATAAAGCTAACAGTCAGGTAGAAATAGTATCTAAAAGAAGGGTGTATGTTTATGTGGAACAATAGATCCTATGCATAGTAGTGCCGAAACGTACAAAATAAACATACACCCTTCGTTTAGATAGTACTATAAACTTTTAATGACTAAGTATTCTAATCAGGGACCGAAAAAAAAAATTATTATTTTTTCGATGCTATAAAACTCCAGGGCTAGATAGTGTCCTTGGGCAAAATTATTAACTTTACTTTCATCCCAGGACCTCGAGGATCAATAACCTGGGCTGTATTAATTTTACTGATTTAAAAAAAAAAAAAACGCCAGCCAAGGTTACCACTCAAACCTACCTCACCTATTTTTTCCCAATTTAGTATGGGTGCCACTATTAAAAACCTTACTGAATTACCTTTCATCTGATACCAAATTTATGCAATTCGGTTAAGGGGTTCGCTAGTTATTGGCCCTGGAGTTTTATTTTGGAGTTAAAAAATAAAACTCCAGGTTTTTGTTTTATTGATGGAGCTAAAAAATAAAACACCAAATTTTTATTTTATCGCTGTCCTTAAAAAATAAAACTCCAAGTTGATTGATTATTTTTGTCCAAATAAAATATTCCTCTAAATATAAATTTTTTCTTTGGTGTTTTATTATAAAAGGAACTAGCTGTATCCGGCCAAGCTTTGCTTTGGGCCACTTCCTATTATAGGTACTTGAAGCGAAAAACGGCACACTTTAAAATATGTTGGAAGTATTTAGAAACCGAAATTACCTCGGGCTGCAGAGCCCTCTTCATGTTCTTATCCCATTTTTCTTCGTATTACTCTCCAACTGCCTTTCCCTCTACTTTTCTCTTTCTCTTTCCCTTTCCCATCACATTTCCGCTTCCCTTTCTCTACCGCTCTCTCTTACCTCTCCTTTTCTGTCTTTCTCCTTTTTATTCCCCCTCTTATTCCTTCTCTAATTCCCTGTCTTACTGTCTCTCTCTCCATCCTCTTCATTCCATTTTTATTATATTCTCCCTCTCCTTTTCCGTCCCTTTGCCTTTGCCTTTCCCAGTCTCATTACTCTTCCCCCTTCCCTAGGGAACTGGGTTTTAGCATAACATACCCTGCATTCCACTTCTCATTTGATACCATCATTGCTTAAAAATATTCCGTGGCATCCGAATCGTCTCTTTTACCCATAATTAGGTATCGGGACTAAGAATCACTATGAAAATATCTCTATATAGCAGACCCGGTCAACACATTCATTTTATATCATTATTGCTCAGAAGCATCCCGAGCTCATCCGGGTCCACTTATTGATCCACATCTGGGAACTTGACGTAGGAACCATAATGGGTACGGTATCTGGAGACTTGGCCAAGAAATCGTAATGGGTACGGCCCTACATGAGAGTCCGCTCAATACCTTTCATTTGGTACCAATATCCCTAAGATCCGGTGATATCCGGGTCCACATATTGACCCATACCTTGGGATCCCACCCAGCAATCGTCATGCGCCGTGATTAAATAACAATATCGCTGAGAAATTATCCGGGGCCATCCGGATCCACATTTTGACCCACATCTGGGGACCTGACCTAGGAATCATAATGATTTCATCTCTATGTAAAAGCCCTGCCTTTCAGTTGACACCAATATCGTTCAGAAGTTTTCCGCTGCCATCCCGGTCCACGTTTTCACCCACATTTAGGGACCAGACCTAGGAATCATAATCAGTTCATCTCTGTGTAAAGGCCCTGCTCACCACTTTTCATTTGGTACCAATATCCCTGAGAAATATCCCGGTGTTATCCGGGTCCGCGTGTTGACCCACACTTTGGGACCCGACCTAGGGATCGTAATGAGTTAATTTCTATGTAAAATCCCTGCTCAAAACCCTTCATTTGATACCAATATCACTGAGAAATTTTCCGGGGTCAACCGGGTCCACGTTTTGACCCATATTTGGGGACCCGTCCTAGGCATCACAAATAAAATAGTTCTATGTTGAAGTCCTCATCAAGACCTTTCATTTGATACCAATATCGCTCAGAAACATTCGAGGATGATCCGGGTCCACGTTTGACCCATATCTGGAGACCCAACCTAGGAATCACAATGAGTACTATTCTATGTAAATTCTGTGCTCAATACCTTTCATTTGATACCAACATCGCTCAGAAACATTCGAGGGTCATCCGGGTCCACGTTTTGACCCATATCTTGAGAACCGACCTAGGAATCACAATGAGTACTATTCTATGTAAATTCTTATTATTTTGTTTTTGATAATCAGCGAAACAAAATAATTTTGAAAATTTTTTTTTGATAATCAACGAAACGAAATAATTTCAATAATTTTTATTCGATTTTCAACAAAACAAAATTTTATTGTTAATTTTTATTTGATATTCAACAAAACAAAATATTTTTGTTGATATCGTTGTGCAGCCTTGGCTGATTCTCAATTTGATAAATTCCATTTTTTCAAACCCATTTCAAAGGTGGTACGAAATGGAATGCAATCAATAGATGTATGTATGTATTACATATATGTACTCTAGAGTGCAGAAAAATTGAGGGATAGTGAGATTGAGAGTTTGTGGTGTAAGCGCAGAAATGGAATGGAATAAATAGATGTACATATGTATGTATTACATATTTGTACGCTTATTTACCCGTGCGGGTGAATTTCGCCGGTGCCTTTTGTACAATTACATGAGTATATTATTATCTTTTTTAAAATATGTACATTAGGGTGTCCCAAAAAAACCAAAGTCAATATTTTTGAATGCATACCCTATTATTTTTTTCGTATAATGTCAAAAAATCTCTATGCAAAATTTTATGTATATATAACATCGCTAAGCCGTGCCGACTTCAAGCGAAACGTAACGGTACTTGCAAATTAAAGTGAATTTTAGCTGATGTGCTGATGTGCTTGTGATTACTTCTATTTTGCCAGTGAAAGTGCGATTTTCAATTCGTCAACATGTCAAAGGAGTTACGCAGTTCTAAAAAAAATATATTTTTAATAGGGGACGTGCATCATCAAATCACGGGTTCAAAACTTCCCTCTAATGGGCAGGTTTTATCGGTTTTATTTTATAATATTCGTGAAGTGAATTTAAGTGTCAACCAAAGCGCAAACCTCACAAGCCGCGAGTGCATTATATTTTGGGAAAAAGCGCGTATTCCAACGAAATCTTTACCAAATATCGTTAAGAAACTTGTAGATTTATATCACGGGTGGAGAAACTTGCAAAAAAATGCGCATAAGAAATCAAAAGTATTTGAGGAGCGCCGGCAAGAGTTTATCGAAAACTTAGATAATCTCTTTGACATTGCTCACGCCGATGCACTTAAATTAATTAAAATAAGTGAAGATAAAGCTTTTTTGGAACGTCAAAGAGAGAAAGGTCGACCTGGTCACCTAGGTGGAGTGGACAAAAAACTCGCTGATAAAGAGGAAAGGACGCGCCGTAGAGCTGCGGAAGAGGAAAAACGGCGTTCTAAATATATTTCAGGGGCTTCTTCCTTGGCGGTATCATATGAAAATATTCAAAACGACTCATCTTCTGAGTCAAGTGAAAAGGAGTTACCAACCCTATACGAAGACATAAGGCCTAGAATAAATACAGCAGCCAACCGAAAAAATTTTATTACACCAAAACTCGTAGCAGTGCTTGACAGATGCCAGCTAAGTATCAGAAATTCTGTGTTTGTCTTAGAAGCTGTTATTGAAGGACTTGGATATAATACTGACGAATTTTCAGTAAGTAAGTCCTCAATCCAAAGAATTCGAGCTCAAAAAAGAAGGGAGCGTGCAGAAGCCATTAAAATGGATTTTCAAAATGAAGTGCCTGATGTTGTAACAATTCACTGGGATGGGAAAATTCTGCCCGCTTTAGATGCTCGAAAATCGAAAGAAGAACGCCTTCCTATAGTAATTTCGTATGGAGACAAAGAACAGCTCATTGCAGTACCGAGGTTAGAAAGCTCTTCAGGACGTGAACAGGCACAAGCCGTTTGGGACGCGATTATCGATTGGGGCCTCGAAGATAAAACACAAGTTTTTTGCTGTGACACTACAGTTTCAAATACAGGTCGCATCAATGGTGCCTGCGTACTTCTTGAACAAAAGTTTGATCGGGAGATGTTGGTTTTTCCCTGTCGCCATCATGTCTATGAATTGGTGTTGAAATGTGTGTTCGAAGTGAAGTTCAGTCAAGGGACCACAAGTCCTAATAGCCCGTTCTTCCAAAAGTTGCGAGATAACTGGAAAAGTATAGATCCTGATAAAATACAGGGCTACAGCGAAGAGCTGAAATCGTATATCAATGCATCCGAAATAAATACCTTAATAAGATTTTATCGAAGTGAACTGACGAAGAATATAATCAGAGATGACTATCGGGAGTTATTAGAACTTGCCGTAATATTTTTAGGAGGAGATATCGAACGAAAATTTAAAATTCGAGCCCCAGGTGCCATGCATCAAGCACGATGGATGGCGAGAGCAATTTACTCCTTAAAAATGTTGTTGCTTAGTACCCAATTGAGAATTTCTGGCGTGGACAAAAAAGCACTACTCAGCATATCACTATTCATCGTTACATCCTACGTCAAACCCTGGATTCAATGCATTTTGGCAGTAAAGGCACCCTATCAAGATTTGTGCTTTTTAAAAACCTTGAAGGCTTACGAGAAAATTGATGAAGACATTTCAAAAGCTGCTTTGCAGAAGTTCAGCCAACATTTGTGGTACTTGACTGATGAAGCCTCCGCATTGTCACTTTTTGACGATGATGTGGATCAAGAGATTAAAGCAAAAATGGTTGCAAATTTAAGTAAGGACAGTATATCTTACCATAGCAAACGTTACATTCCATCGCAGGAAGAATTCCACGGCCCATTATATGGTTAGTTTAATGAATAATTATAATATTTTTTTTTGAGTTTTCAATTAACTTTAAAATTTTATTTTCCTTTTCCCTCTTTTTTCAGAAAAACACATATATGATTTTATTTCAGTTAAAAGTCTTTCCCTGCTTGACCGTTTTAATATTGATAAGGATTTCCTCAAAGAAACTCCTGATTTGTGGTCAAATAATCCCTTATTTCAGGAAGCCAAAGAGAAGGTTTCAAAGCTTAGAGCAGTTAACGATTCTGCAGAAAGAGCTGTTAAGTTGATGCAAGATTTCCATGGTTTAATTACAGTTGAAGAGGAACAGAAACAGTTTTTGTTACGTTGCGTACAAGAGCATCGGAAAATTTATCCCGATTGTAAAAAGGAAACCTTGAAAAAAAAGTTTGTAAAATGATATTTTGGAACTCGATAATGCAAAAAATATGACTATGAATGACATACGTATGTGTTTGTGTTTATTTACCAAAAAACTTTTAGTTATAAAATTTTCCCATAAAATGCAAATCTTTGATACCAAGTCGGCACGGGTTATTCATATCCAGATAGGAAGATACTTATTATATGTGTTTTTGGTATCAGATAGAAAAAAAATAGAGGGTATGCGTATTTAATTTCAGCTTAAAAAAAATCTCCTGTATATCTTGGGACACCCTAATGTACATACACACATATCGGAAACCAACTACATATGTTTTTATTAAATTTTGTGTAACTTCACAATAAGCCACAAACAAAGAAAAGTAAGAAATACAGAATCATTATTACACACAATCATTTTCAACCATCATCATTTCAACCGTTAAGGGACTGCTCGAGTAGAACAACGAACGCTGACTGAAATTTGCAAACACACAAAATCTCTTGGTTCCTTCAAACCTTCACATGTTGAAATTCGTGAAATAGTACGAAATACGAAACAAGTTTTTTTTTTCAAATGTGTTGTAAGTTAATCTAAAATTGATAAACAATGTTTGATGAACAGTTGAAAATATGTTTATTTTCAAGTAATATATATGCTGATTCTCAACTTTAGAAACAATATTTTCTCAAACGTTTGATAATTTCTTTTTCATTGTTTAATGGGAAGTTATAATCATGGGGGGTTTTACAGAAATATAGACTTTTAAAAGGAGAAGTCGACTTAAGCGGTTATTGCTCTGCGGCCTCGAGCTTAACTCCTACCCATTACATTACAGCAACATTTTTATTTTTTAGCTCTGGTTATAAGGCACAAGGATTTACAAAAACATACATACATATCGCATGTTTTATTCTATAGGGATTTAACTCGAAATTTTCGATTTCTGGGATTTTGCCATATATTTGAATAACTGGGCCATGCCTTTGAGTTAGAAGCGATCTTGTAGTTATCCGTAGAAGTAAACTCTTTGAAATTATAAAAAGCTTCTTTGCGTTTTCCCAAAAAAAAAAAATTATGTTTGAGCTAAATCCCTATTGAATAAAACGTGCGATATGTACATATGATTACAACTTATATAGACTTGATATCAAGTTGCTGTTGGGCCTAATTCCCATTCTTGAATAATTCTGTAATTTGAGTGTGCTCTCTATAATTTCTTTCATCCAGTCAAAACACTCAAATGTTTTTCCAATGGCACATGTCGGTATGTTTTGCCATAACTCCCGTTTGATGAATGTCTTTAAAAACTCAGCTCATGTTTTTGACAATATTTTCATATGAAGTGTATATTCTAACGTAATTTTGCTTTTTTAAATCCTTCAGCGTAACTGCTTGCCTTCATCACTCTACTAAGACTGAAATTATTTTTAATACTTCCAGAGTATTTAACAATCTACGGATCTCAAGCACATGCGCAACAAATATTAAGAACATTTTTCATTCATAATAATTTGGCGCGCTACACATGTGAGCCAGTGTTGCCACAGCCAAAATAAAAATTCTACCAAAAATTAAAAAAAAATTACCATTTTTTTATAAATAATAAGTCTCATCTCTGACTATAAGTTTTCATATTAGTACACATGTCTATATTATTAATACGCTAACATAAATTTTGTTCCATCTTCGTCGAAACTACTGAACCGATTTTCAAACTAAGAACACCATTAGAAAGGTATTGATCTCAAATAGAACTGCGCCAAGTTTCATTAAAATTGGTTGGAAAATCGTCGTTGGAAAATTCCAGTGTGGTTGTTTTTGCATGATTTTGAACACTACCGAGCTGTGGAAATGTGTGCTTACCAAACTTACCATGCAATTGTGAACATGTTTGGCTGGAAGTGTTGTGTAGTTTAAAAGATGTGATGCCAACCTCCCATATACCCCAAATTTTTTATACTCAATATCTCTGGAAGTGTTCATGGTTGGACCCTGGAAATCGGTACGGAGATAAATAATATTACTACCATACTTACGAACGCCCAGAAAAAGTAAGTAGTCTGAGGAAGAGATGTGGTGATATCCGAAATATGTAGATCTACATATGTAGGTATAACTTCTACCAAAAAATATAAATTTTTCACACCACAATTTTTCTTATATCTCAAAAAATGAAGTACTTAATTAATAAAATTATATATTTTTTGTCTGTAGGATGTCACACTGCTATATTTTGTTATCCCTAATACATAAACATATGTTCCAAGTAGTTTAAATTGTCATCTATATATGTATTAATACGCAAACATATTTTTTTTGTCGTACCAAAATGATGGTCTTAATGTGAAGAAACCGACAGTCTGTCAAAATTAAAACCCACGTGTTCTTATGAAAGCAATTATTTTAAAGAATACGCGGCGCGACGTCGCCCGACGACAGAATTACGTTTTCGTCAACTTAGAGCAATTTCTAATTTTGGAGACGACGACGAATTGACGACGAGTTGACATTGCATTATGAAATATGAAATTTTTGACGACTCAATAAATCTTTGCTAAAAAAGAAGAACTATTTTACACAACTATGCCATATGTAATAAGCATTCAATTAAAAAATCAACTATTTAATTTATTATTTTACATTAAAAAATTACAATTTGAACCAAATACTTATTAATTGTCAATGAAAAATTGTAATGTGGCAGCAACGAGAATGCAAGCAGCCATGAGGCAAAATCGAGCTTTCTGTAAGGGCGGACGTTGCCGCTTTTAAAATGTTTCAGTCGCTGGCTTCGCAGAAATACTCTAACGTCGAGACTGTCGTTGTCGTGACGTCGTGTCGCTTCGCTTTGATTCTGTTTTCACCCTGAGACTATCACGTTGTACATATATATCTTGAACTGTTTGAAATACAGGAAATAAGTATATACTAAATGTGTAAAAATTGCCGATATCTGACAAGGTGGATTGGTAGCTCTCATATAATATAATATAATACAATGGCGCTATTATAACTCTGACGAGTTTTATGACCGAGCTTCTCTCCCAATTCGAGGTGTGCTCCTTTTTGTTTTTCCTACTAATTGGGTGGACCTACAGTTTTAAGCCGGCTCCGAACGGCGAATGCATTTTTTGTGAGAAGCTTTTTCATGGCAGAAATACACTCGGAGGGTATGTCGCCCACTGCCGAGAGGTGACCGCTGCTCTTAAAAACCCAATAATTGGATTTTTACTAATTAGGAAAAAAATTTTTTTTGGTGTTTTGCTCGGACTGAGGTTTGAGCCCGAGACCTCTGGCATAACAGGCGAGCACTCTACCCACTGCACCGTAGCTCTCATATAATGGTCTATTAGTGCAAGGTATGGAAAAATTACCAAACCGGAAAAAAATTACCAAAACCGGATTTGGTTTAAAAAAATTACCAACTTTGGTTAAAAATGACTAAAATGGCAATACTGATGTGGACTCATACAGCACTCTCTCTTAGGCCCATTCGTCCATGCTCTCATGAGCACGTTAAGCACGTGCTGTTGCACATAATTCGATTACAATAAAAAAATTACACTTACTTTACAGGTCTTAATTGGATCAACGCCACGTGATACTGCCGCTAACGCTGGTTTTTCACTCCCACTTCGTCTTACTCATGCTGCTTCTTTTCATATCATGCTCTTTTTGTTGGAAGTACTCGTTAGTGAAGAATTTTGCCTTCAGCATTAAGCAGAACAGTATTTCTCTCTCCGTATAAAGATTTCATGTTCTGATGTTATACTCAGCTGTGCAAAGCGTATTAAAGAATCATTATATACGTACGTACCTACATATCGTCGTTTTATCTTCATAACCGTCTAAGTGGAATTGTACCAAAAATAAAATTTGCCAATAATTCAATTTGTTCCTACTTTTATACGAAGTTGATGCTTTACTCAACAAATTGATCTACATATGTAACTATTTAAATTTAAGTTTATACGCGGAAATAAGTTTCAATTGTAGCAGTTTTATGCTGTTCTGTAAAATTAATGTTCACTTACTTCAATAACGTTATAACGTAGGATAGGCGGTTATGAAGTTTAAACGGCGATATATAGACTCATATTTAAGATTAAGAACCCCCATCGGGGGGAGCAAGCAGATATGGGTATTTCCTGGGCGTTGCGACCGTTACCTTCGTACGATTTTTTTAATTTTTGAGACATAAATATCGCGAAATATTGTAGCGTTTTATTATATAGAGAAATATTTAGGTCACAGCTGATGATAATAATATGTTGGCGACACAAATTTAATTTAATACCTTTGTTTTATCCATTTTAACCGCGTTGCGCACGTTACACAAAATGGAAATAGTTTTTAGGTTATTAACTAAATCAGCGATTTTCTTCGAATTTCGAAGCATAAATGATAAAAAATTACTCGAGAGAAATTGTAGACAAAAGTAAAGGGTTGCCAATATCCGCCACAGAAATAAGCCAAGAACAACATCTGAATAGAAAACGTTACATATATTTGTTGCGCACCTTACGTTGCGGACGTTAAATTTTTTGTCTATGATACATATAGTACATATATACATTTTCATATTCATGATAATTCAGTAACTAATATCTCCCGAGTAATGAAATTTCATCCGTACAATGACCTTGTTATAAAGAAATATGGGAATGTTTCGAAAATAGTGGAGCTCATTAACTCGCGTGACGAAAATCACGCGTGGGGTCACTGGGTACCCCAAACTCAATTTTGGAAAAAGAGTATAAGAAATAAATAAAACGAAGAGGAATTTTGATAACCATTAAAATATTTCTAGCTTATTAAGAGCTTTTAGGCCTATTGTGAAAAAAGTAAACAGTAAAGTTCCTTTTTTCTCCTACGAGTTTCGGCGTTATCATAGCTTTCTTCATGGAATATATTTTTATTTAGAAATTGCAAACAAATTAAGAAGAACACAACACATTAGATAATCACAATTAACACTAATTAATGAAATACAAATAATTAATACATATATTTAAAAACAATTAAAATAAATAAATTACTTACATTTAGAATATTTAAAATCACTTCACTCTTATTCTCTCTTGTATGAGCAGACTTTCTAGTGTCAATATTGTTTTTGTTCGTCCTTCGATGTCTAATATTCTCGCGTTATCAAAGATTGCTGCATGTCCCGTATTCGTTAAGTGTTGCGCTAATGCTGTTGTTTGCCTAGTGCGCGTTTTGTTGTGCCTTTGTACGTTTTCTTACCAAATCTCGTTATTATTACCTTTGCATTTAATTTCGTAGACTACGTTGTGTTGTTGTTCTTTGGTAATTTTGTCTTTTGTCCTACTAATTATTTTGTTAAGTGTATGAAGTGGTTTGTGTGCAAATACATATATCTACTTCATTTTTAGGCATATTAAAAAACGAAAACTCAACTTCTACGTTCAATTTCCATAAAAAAAATAAATAATTTAAGATTCATTCTGCGCAAAAAGTAACTTAATCACTTTGGTTCAGAATAATTGTTCAGTAGAATTTAATTGTTCAGTATACTTTAGATAAATAAATAAATAAATGAACACGCAAATAATTTTTTTCTTATAGATTTCGCTTGGTCCTTGAAGTGTTTTCCCAGTTTGAAAAAAAAATTTTACAATTTCTTTTTCAGTGTAATATGTAATATAGAATTTTTACAGTGTATGTTTTCAAAAGGTAATTTTAATACCTTTCTAACGGTATAAAAATTTTTGAAATCGGTTGATTAGTTTACGCGTCATATCAAAATATAAGAAAGCCAAGAGATGCATTTACTTGAATAAATAAAAAAAAAAAATTAAAAAAGGCCATTTTAGTTTTCAGATATGTTATATATATTAAATAGATCTTTCTAACAAAAATTCTTATATTTCAAAATCGCTTGATCTTTGAAGCGTTTTTTCAGTTTCAAATTTTATTTTAGAAAACATTTTTTTCGGTGTACTAAAACAAAAAAAAAATATTTTACAGTGTATTTTTTGAAAGCTAATTTCAATACCTTTCTAATGGTATGAAGATCTTTGAAATCGGTAAAGCCATTCTCTAGTAATCACACTAAAAGTACCTATTATCGTCATTTTTCGAATATTTTCGAATAATTCGATACCTTGCTACGCCCACAATTTTTCCAAAATGCAATTTCTAAAAATGAAGTTGTGTTTGGGTAGGTGAGATGTACCTTTGTGCAAAATTTCATCAAATTCTGAGGGTCGGGTTTATGTATGTACGTTAAAAGAGATACAAATGTATTTATATATGTATAAATATGTAGACCTGTGGTCAATTCTGTGGGATTGTGGCTTTGTTAGTATATGTATATTCTTCTTCTAAAATCTCGTGCCGGCAACGATTGATTTGATGATTGATTTTCATTAACCCTCTTTTAACAATGTAAGTTAGTTTACCAGAAATGATGTCTTAAGCAAATGACTCAAAAATGGACCTTTTTTCGAAAATGAATGTACATATGTATAGCATTAAGACAATTAAGTTACATATATTTAAATTAATATTTATGAAAACTTATTCATTGATGTCTAATGTAAACATTCACTACATTTTTTTGTTAAATAAGAAACGATCAAAAATAATGTAAATTAAAAACTAGGAAGACCTAGGCTAATTTGGCCAACATTTTTTTGCTTAAAAACCTGACGTGATGGAACTTTTTCAATATAATCAGCACCCCAAAATCCATTAAAATCAATCATCAAACCTGAAAGGAGCAGAAATTTTTAATTTTTTGCCGACCAGTGTTATAGCAGAAAACGTTAGTTTCGATTAACTTTAGCATTGGCAACGTTAAAATCCTATAGTATTAGTCATATATGAAACTGTATTGCATATCACCATTTAAACTTCATAATCGCTTATCCTACGCTATGACGTTATTGAAGTAAAAATAATTTTTTATTTTTTTTTTTATTTTTATTAATTTTAGAGGACAGCATAAAACTGCTACATTTCAAACTTATTTCTGTGTATAAACTTAAATTTAAATAGTTATGTAGATCAATTTCTTGAGAAAATCATCAACTTCGTATAAAAGTAGAAACAAATTGAATTATGGGAAAATTTTATTTTTGGCACAAGTGTCGCCTAGGCGGGTATGAAATTTCACTTATAGCATTGACAGACGGCAGCGATAATCGGGAATATCTAGCTAATTCGGACTTAACTTGAGAATTAACTGGAGGTACTCCGGAATATCTCTTGAGTTAGTCCTCAAAATTTTAGCGGATTAGAGCATTTTGTAATGACATCCCTGGTGAAAAATGTCTATTGTGAATGAAAGGGAAGAAAAAGAAGAACCCAAGGCAGATCTAGGAAGGTTGGCGCATAAGTGAATTCAGAAATTTTGAATGTAATTTGTTATTGTAATTGGTAGAGTGTAATGTCAAAATGATATTTCGCCTTGGTTGAAATCTGAATTCGTTTGGGACTCGCCCATTCCTATTGACCATGATGTGATTTCGTTTTGATTTTGACATTACCCTACCTTTGCAAATAAAACAAGAAGTTTTTGAATTCGCCGCTGCGCCTACTTTCCTTCAGCTGTTTTGTTAATCCGCAATACTTGCCGTCTGTCAGGGTAAAATTTTAATCGAATTAAGTGTTGCGATAATCGGGATTATCGCTGCCGTCTGTCAATGCTATTAGGCGGTTATGAGTTTTAAACGACTATATATTTCTTTAAGTAACATTAGTTGCATTATTTTGGGCAAAACTTAAAGAGTTTCGAAAAATCACAGCTGAGTATCTTACGTTTAGTTTCGCCTGAATTCATATTACTATCTTACTTATGTTAATATTTTATTTTGTCTTTTTTCCGTTTTATCATGTCGTTTGTTTCATTTTTGTTTTGATTTGTACTGTTTTTGTTTGTATTTATGTATGTATTTGATTCGTTGTCTTCCTGTTTTGTATTTTCGACAATCCGAGCAATCGTTTTGTAGGGGGTGACTGTTCGTCGTCGCTTAAATAACCGAATGCAAAATTGCAGATGTATTTTGATTTTTCTTGCTTTGCTTATTACTTTGTTGTTTGCTGCTGTTTTTGAGTGTTGTGTTCGTTTCTGGCATAACATCCCGCCCCAAACATGCCTATGTGTATTCATACAAATGTACGTACATATATTTTGCTATTTACTTTATTTACACAGACATCCCGCTGCTATTTTTATGTAAGTGGCTACCTTCATATCCAAATATTTCAGTCAGTTGCTGTTGCCTTTTGGATGTCTCATAGGCCTGACCAGTATTTGGCATACGGTAGATTGGCATTTTGTCGCACAACAGCTCCCGAATCGGTTGTTGATAAGCATATTTTCGTTGTTGTCTGAACACACAATGCCTGAAGTTTCGCGGCATATTTGTTAGCTAAAGACTAACCGCATACTCTGTCATGGGTTGTAACAAATTCCCCGATGACCAACGCTTTAGTGAGTATGGCTTTAAGTACTCTATCAACGCCATAACCTACGCCGTCAAGTGTTATCATTGTGTTTTGGCGTTTCCTACTTTGATATCAACACCACGCGGCGAAAAGTTATGCGGCATATCTTTCTTTCTCACCGAAATCCCCACATCCCATCTGTGCTTACATACGTGCATACATAAATATATTTTGACTAGTCGCATGAATAAAATGTAGACTAGTAATGGACATTCAAGTGGGTGTTAATTTTTTTCGTGATATTTGGTGCGTGAGCATTTTTTAATTTGGCCATTTTGTAGCCATATACATAGTGACTCATAAATAATTAAGTAAAGCGTTTTTAGTATTGAAAGGCCATTTCCGCTTTACATAAATATGTACAGGTGTCGCTTATTTGCATTGCAATATGTGCTAAGGTATTAATATTGTTAGCAGCTGTGATGAGCAATTTAGATTTTGGGAATACTGCAATTTGACTGCAATTAATTAGCATAATTGACTTTTTCCCAAACATTTAAGACTGTAATTTCTAAAATCAAAATAAGCAACAAAGTTGCGTGTGTATGTGATGATTTTTAAATCGAGAATGACAGAGACTTATTTTTTCTAAAAAAAAGGAGGAATTTACATATTTATTTCTAAAAAACATAAAAAATTAATGAAAAATCTGTATACAAGGTTTACAATATACCTGATATAAAAAAAATAAATCCAAGGTGAGTACCAAAAAAATCTACCAAAAAATCTGGATTTGAGAGGAAATTTATAATACTTAAATATTCATATATAATCTTCAATCTAGGAGTCATCGTTGGGAAAACAGTCAATAAAATAATTTGTTTTTATTCTAAATACACATATGCATGAGTGACACAACTCAAAATTCAAAAATTTTCAGCTGTTCCACTTAGTTTAAAACCAGTCATTCCCTTCATCTCTAATAAACATATAAAAATCTATTATGAAAACGCTTCTAGGCTGCGTGGAAAGTCTGATATTGCGCGTAGATATGTATGTTCGCTGTTATTGTTGAGACTTGGCTCAATACGAATTTCTTCGCTGCGGAACATATTTATATCTGGCTTACGATCACCGTATGTGAAACACGGCTAATGTGTTTCTTTAAATTAGAGATATCGGTAAAATATCGATGTTTTAATCGATACATCGAATTGCCATCGATTTATTTATTTAAAACATCGATGTTTGCATTGCAATTTACAACACTAATTTGCAAGCTGTCTTCGGTGGCTAAGATTTTTGAAAATACAATTAAGACCAAACTTTATTTTAATATCAAACATTTGATATGTCCAAATCAGCATGGGTTTGTTACGGGTCAGTCCACAACTAGTACTAAACTTGCTGTCTTTACTGATGATTATTTCTCAACTTTCCGTAATGGATACCAACTAGACGTTATATACACGCATTTTTCTAAAGTATTTGATAAAATTTCGCATAAATGACTCTTAACAAAACTGTCTTCCATTCTTGAGCGGATAAAGCCATACCAACATCGCAGAAGCAGTGATATGGTCATTGATAATGTTTCATCTAATTCATTTATCGCGACTTCAGGTCTTCCTCAAGGTAGCATCTTGGGCCCATTAGTTTTCATTATTTTTGTAAATGATATTCATTCATGCTTTACATTCGCTCAATTTCTTCCCTTTGCTGATGATCTCAAAAACCTCTTTGGAAATCAAAAATTATTATGACATATGAAAATTACAATCAGACATCAATAAGCTTAATGCCTAGTGTGTAAAAAATAGTATTTTTATCAACATCAAAAAGTGCCATAAAATAACCTTTTCAAAGTTAAAAAACCCTATCATGCCAACTTATACAATAAATAATATCTGCTTGGATTCGGTTAATGAGATCAAGGATTTAGGAGTACATTTTGGTTCAAAACTCACTTCTATTACGCACTTAAATAGAGTTATTGCTGATGCACTTGCTATGCTTGCCTTTGTGAGACGAAATTCCAAGAATTTCACAGATCCTTACACACTAAAGGTTTTATATACAGCATTTGCTCTCTCTAAATTAGATTATCCATCTTTTATATGAAGACCCCATCATTTAATACATATAAATCGTTTGGAAAAAGTCCAGAAGGTATTCATTGGCTTTGTCCTTCGCTCTTTAAATTTTAACGAGCCCTTCTTATGCTTCTCGATGTGAGCTAATGAATCTACCTATTTGTGTAATAGAACAGTTATTCAGGCCAGCATTGCCGCTGGGGCCACTAAAGTGGCAATTTGAACCTTTGTAAGAGCCAGGCCACCGAAACCCAACTTTTTGAAAATATGCAATATTTGAACCTTTTTAAAAATTCGGGCTACTTTTGGTCCTTTACCACTTTCATAACTATAATGTAATAAATATTTTTTAGTTTTTTTTCTTAAATATAAAAAAGCTTCTTTGTTACCTTTTCACTTTTTATTGGCAAGTCTCCGCTGCGAAGGAAAATCCCGAAAGATTTATTTAGGAGTACATATATATATTTCCGATTTTGTATATATTTGGAATGAAAATCGCTGAAGGGTGTACTACGCAGAAGGCGGTAGCCACGGTTATGACACACGTCCGGACTTAGATGGCGTAGCCCATAATAATGAACAACATCAAGAATTCATTTTTGGTAAGACCGATGCTTACAAAATATCCAATTCCAATTCACTTCTTCGGCTACTCACCGGCAGCGTCATAAAACATCCCAAATCCTCTTATACTCTTAAGTATTACATCTGGCAATCGCAAGTTTATTTTTTTAATTAAATTTGAAACACTTGCATAAACTTTTATTTTTGTCTGCACAGCTCAGTGAGGCAAGGTGTCATCACGGCCATTATTGCTAAAGTTATTAACATCGACGAAAACTGATAAACGTTGGCAGACAAAATACAGCTATACGAACAAAAAGTCAAACAACTCACTCTTTCTACATATAAGTACATACAGTTAAATAAGTATTTGTCAATTTATGATAAATTTTTTATTCTTCATTATTGAGCATTATGACAGCTTTTATTATGGTAGTGCTGAGAGTGGGAAGTAAAGTACCGTCTGATAAATAAGTCTGCAAACAATGGCGATATTAAATTGGCGAAAAAAGCCACTGTCTTATGAAGATGAAGTTGAAAGGCGACAATTGAGATATTATTTACCGGCAAATAATCAACAAATTATGATGATTTGGCCTAATATATGTATGTGTGTATATAATAAAAAGAGCAGGATGATATGATTGAAATAAATTGTATAACAGCGACCATTTAAAGCCGATCATTATATACCCAGTAAGGAGTAGTATCCGTAGTACATATTTATCGCTAGCTTAGGGTGCAAACTGTGTAAGTCCACTTTGATGAAAAGGTGTATTTTTATGTAGAATGCTAGAAAAATCAAATACGCACCACGCTAAACAAGTCTGGGATACTTGTCATACTTCTACTCGTTGTTATTCAGTGATACGCAAATTTTGTAAGTCCAAAAAACAAAGAAAATTGTGTAAGTCCAAAATATTTACATCAGGGCTGCTCACCTCATAGGCACTCAAAGCACAATTGTTTTTGTTTTGTTCCGAATCATAGGCACATATACATACATATTTTCACTTCAAATATGAAAATAAAATTTTCTTTGCACTCCCATAAGCACTCAGATATAAAAAATTTTATACATGTATGTGCCTATGATTCATATTGAATGTGCAGAGCAAAGGCACTTTGTATAGGAGCTCGAGCACTGCCGTAAGAAATCGAAATTTACAATAACAAATGTGTAATGAAAAAAAAATCCAAAAATGAAAGCACTGTAAAAAATTTGTATTCAAAAAATTTTCATATAAATAATAAAAAAAATTGGTATGTATGTGATACTACCATTTGAAAATAAATTCTAAAATAATATTTTATTGGAATACATAAAAAATTTTAAATGAGCAAAAAAAATTTTCAGTGCATATACAAAATTTGTAGATGTATTGAGTTTTGTACTTTCGATACGAAAGCGTTGAGCAGGCCTGATTTACATGAACAGAATTTTTTTTTTTTTTCATTTTGAAATTTTTTTTTTTTTTGTCTCTCCTACAAAGTTTGAGAAAAAGGAACTTTCACAATTTGCACTCTAAGCTAACGTGCAGCGAAAGTAACCAGTTGCAAACTAGAATTATACCAGTTTGCAGGATACAGTTAACTACTTGCCCGTCCGTAAATTTCCCATGTATACATCTGGTATTTTTCGTGTGTTAATGTCCTACGAAATGGCAATTGTCTTCCTCTGCATGAGCTCATACCAGTTTAATACCAGTCGAACACATACCAAAAAAAAGTTAGTTCACATATACAGTTGAAGTGCAGCTTTTAACATGCTCAACACAAGTGGTGTGATGGCGCGTTGGTAGGGCGTCTGGCTTCGAATCAAGCAGGTCGCGAGTTCCAATCTCGTCGGAGTCAGGTGACTAAAGTTTTTTTTTTAATTTAATTTTTTTTTTTATAAAAATGTAAAAAAATATTTAATAAGTAAAATAAATAAATAAAAATGAAAAAACCTGAGGGACCGGAAAACATAAGTAGTCAACTAGTATTTTCCTAGGACTTATTCAGACAAAGGGCAACATTTCATTTCATATAAGTGAAGATGAACATAATAATCTCTTTATACCAAGTGTTTAACTAATCGTTTGAGAATTGTAGAAATATGTAAAGCCGTAGTGAAATCGACGAACGGAGGAACCACATCCAATTTGTCTTTTGCATATCAGCTGAACAACTAATAGAAAGCAAACTGGTATGTTTTTTTCCGTCTCCTACCAGTTGATCAACTTGTTTACTTGCATACCAGTTCACGTATGTGTATGTATATATGTACGTGCGCTTTGCTGTCGCCCACCCTTTTATAGATATAGTACATTAGCAATTAGAACTATACAAAGCTTACCGCCCCCTTTATAGGTACTTTCAAATATTTGCATATATCGCTAGCCTAGAGTGCAAATTGTGTAAGTCCTTTTTTCAAACTTTGTAGGAGAGACAAAAAATTAAATAATTTGGAAATGAAAAAAAAATTTCTGTTCATGTAAATTTTTTGGACATACACAATTTTCTTCGCTTTTTGGACTTACACAATTTGCGTATCACTGAATATCAACGAGTAGAAATATGAGAAGTGTCACAGACTTGTTTAGCGTGGTGCATATTTGATTTTTCTAGCGTTCTACATAAAAATACACTTTTTCTTTAAAGTGAACTTACACAGTTTGCACTCTAAGCTAGCGATATGCAATCCTCGGTAGATAGGCTTTAAAACGCAAACAACCGTTTTCGAATCGGAGCATTCTAACCGAAGTTATTCAGTACAAAATTTTCAAAAAGGTGGCAACCCCAATTTTTTTGCTAACTTTGATCCCGGTACCAAAGGGAACATTTCAAGATAATAATCATTGAAATCGGCCCAGCCGTTCTCGATTTTCTAAGCCTGTATCAAATTAACACACCATTTTTATATGTATGTATATCGTTGGCTTCGTGACCAAATGTACTAAGTCCACTTTTTATCAAAACTTAGACTTTAATACAGTAAGATGGTACAACTGAAAATACATCGTCTGCCAAAAAGAAGTTACCATAATATCTGTTTTTCATGTTGTAATGCAATGTTATGCAAACGTGCTAAGTCCATAAAAAAATTTATTTTCTTAAAATCTACGTGCCAAGTCCAGGTGAAAATAAGAAATTATTGTTTTTTTCCAATTTTTTTTTGTAGAATGATATACAATTATTACTATATTGCTTTAATAAGCATAGCGTGGGACTGTTAATTAACGTTTAATAACACTGCTCTACAGCCAAAAAATACTCTGAACGCGACCATCCTTTCTATATGTAAAATCGGTCGCTGATTCCGAAAATCGGGTTCATTTTTAATTCTATGGGAAGGTTTTTGAGATATCGGCAATTTACCGTTATTTGGCCAATGGGTCCACTTAATCCTGTATATCTCTTTAACACAGTAAGTTATCTTCCTTAGGGTGAAACCAAAGGAAAGAAAATTAAATTTCCTTTTCACGGCTCCTATAACATTTTTCTCTAGCTCTTATAGTTTCTGAAATATTGACGATTCAATTTGAATTTTTTCGATTTTTTACGATTTTTTGAAGAAAAAATTGACTTTGTCAGGCAATATCTTTAAAACCAATGTCTTCACCTTCGGTTTTACTCCTTTGCGTGAAGCTCCATTCTATCACCAAAAAAATAAGCTATCAACGAAGAAAATCCATGGTAAAATGGAAAAGTTATAGGCGATCAAGTAAATACAGCCAAGTCGCGCAATGCCTCTGCACGGGTATATTCTATGCATGTTGTACCAATACCTACACATCTGCAGTAGCAGCACATTGGAAAGAATGTACGCGTGCAGAGGCATTGCGCGACCTGGCTGTATTTACTTGATCGCCTATAACTTTTCCATTTTACCATGGATTTTCTTCGTTGATAGCTTATCTTTTTCCCAATAGAATGGAGCTTCACGTAAAAGAGTAAAACCGAAGGTGAAGGCATTGGTTGTTAAGATATTGCCTGACAAAGTCAATTTTTTCTTCAAAAAATCGTAAAAAATCGAAAAAATTCAAATTTAATCGTCAATATTTCAGAAACTATACGAGTTAGAGAAAAATGTTATAGGAACCGTGAAAAGGAAATTTAATTTTCTTTCGGTTGGTGTCACCCTAAGGAAGATAACTCACTGTGTTAAAGAGATATACTGGATTAAGTGGACCCATTGGCCAAATAACGGTAAATTGCCTATATCTCAAAAACCTTCCCATAGAATTAAAAATGAACCCGATTTTCGGAATCAGCGACCGATTTTACATATAGATAGGATAGTCACATCCAAAGTACAGACAAAAAATTTCATTTTGTGATCCAGTGTAATTTTCGGGAATGGCTAGCTTTCCCACCAATTTGATGTGCAAACTAGTATGCGGTACTTCTCACATTTACTTATTATAATTGTATGTGTTCGATCGAAATATTGTGCATCTATTTAATACAATGCAGTGATGCCAGAACTTTTCCAGAGTTCCAGCTAGATTCTCAAAAAAAAAACTAGAAAAAGCTAAAAAAAATTGTTTCACACATCAAAAAAAAATTTAAAGCTAAAAAAATTACGGAATTACCCAGTAAAACTTGGATCGAGATCTCCCTGTGGCGGGTTTACCACGTTATCCCCAAAATCAAAATCCCCAAATCAAAATCCCCAAAATCAAAATCCCCAAAATCAAAATCCCCAAAATCAAAATCCTTAAAATCAAAATCCCCAAACACAAAATCCCCATATTCTGTGTGAAATAAATTAAAATTAGGTTAGAAATCGCCGCGATTTCTAACCTAATTTTAATTTATTTCACACAGAATATGAGAATTCTACATTGGACATTATTTCTCAAACTGAAACTCATAAGAAATTGTATACGTGATGATTTCACAAATGTTTATTAATAAATTCATCTCAATAACTTATGATTACATATTTGCATACATAACATAAATAAATACAAACTTCGTTGATTATCAAGTAAGCAATGGGAAATTAAATTATGGTTATTACGCTCAAGAAATTTACATACATATGCCCAGGTGCAGACAAAATCAAAATTTTATACTGAATCCAAATATGAAATTAAAATTAAAATCGAGCCGTTTTCAGAGAAATTTAGATGCATAAATGGAAGAGTTATTATTCAAAAATATAATTTGATTGCAGGATATATCTTTGTGATTAATTAACCTAGCCTAATGTTCATACATTCGTATATACGTAAATACGTATGTATGTACATCCCTGCAAAAATCATTGGATTAACTATATGGGGTCTGGTACGATATGTCGAAAATTTTAATGTCAAATCTAAATATGCCGAATAAAACAAGACCGACAAAAAATGTCGAATGATAAAATGTCGAAGCAAAAAATACCGAATTTTAATCATGTAAAAATTTGGAAAAATTTCTAATATGTCATTAAAAAATAGCCCAACTTATGGAAGCTCGAATTTTACACATCAATAATAAAAAATAAAAAAAAATAACTCTCAGCCGGCAGAATTCTCTTCCCTGAGTAATATCTATGGCCCGGTCCACAATGCTTTTGCGCAGAACAGTTTTCTGCATTGGCGGCCTTCAGCCGCGCTTATAAAAAATAACCCTGGGCTACGCCATCCGTCCAGACGTGTGCCCTAACCGTGGCTACCGCCACGGTGATGTCCTTCTGCGTAGTACACCCTTCAGCGGCGGCGATAAAAATCTAAGTATACAAATTTCGGCCTTTTTCGGTAATTTTCCTCATTTCGACATTTTTTAATTCGGTCAAAAATGTATTCGGTATAATAAGTACTCGGTTGGTACATAGCGAGCACTCCATGGATTAGCGATCGGAGTACTCCGATTTTTTTGCAGGGATATATATGTATTTTATATGTATGTATACATATGTACTATATGTTATTAAGTATCAGAGCTCAGATAAGACTCGACATGCGGTTTTTTAGATATGATCTTCAATGTTGTTTATTTAGTCATCTTTTTGGGATTTTGTGACGCTATCCCCGAAAAAATGTGGGGATTTCGTGTTTGAGGATTTTGATTTTAAGGATTTTGATTTTGGGGATTTTGATTTTGGGGATTTTTTTTGGGGGATTTTGTGCGTTGGGGATTTTGTTTTTTTGGGGATTATGTGGCACTCCCCCCTGTGGCTTCTGAGCTATTTATGACTTATACAAACTCTGAGTCCTTTTACAAGTGGGCGTGACACCGCCCGTTTTCGAAAATTTCAATTTCTTTCCTTAGTTATAATGGCGTAAGGTCAATGTATGGATGAAATTTCATCCATTATAAATTTTTGCGTGTTTTTCGATATATACTATATAGGGAACGTGTGCGTGGTTGTAATCCAATTTCGTCCATCTTCAATACCAACCGTCCCTATCTAATTAAGAACCCCTGTACCAAATTCATCAAAATATTTCAATTTTACTACGTGCAGGTGAGTATAATAATTTTGAGAAAATGTGCCTAAGGACATTAGAAGAAAATATAGAGCTTCGAAATACGAAAATAATGACATATCAATTTTAAAAATTCTATGTTAAATAACAAAGTTACAATAAAAAAAACCATTTCGGAGGAATTTCGCGGGATCAGAAAAAAAAAATATTTTGTCCCTTAATCCTCTCAATATAAGCTTCAAATTTAGGGGTGGACTCTCACAACTTTGCATATCCTGAATTGCTTAAAAAAATTAGTTAAATAATAGCTACATTAAATATTCGTGGTGACGTAACTTCTTTGTTTATTAATTTAGTAAAACCGTTTAAAGGCAACATTGTCATGAATTTTGAAGCACTTTCCTTAGGTAAAACAAAAAGGATAATTTATGGACGTACATCTAGGTTAGCTGACCCAACTATGTGAAAACGACTTCAGACTTTAAACGGACATTAGAAGAAAGTGTAGAGCTTCAAAATGCGAAAATAATGACGTATTTTGAAAATCGGATGTCTATTACAAAAGTTACAATAAAAAAACGATTTCGGCGGTATTTCGCGGGGTCGAAAAAAAATTTTGTTTGGGTCCCTTAACCCTTTCAACATAAGCTTCAAATTTAGGGGCGGACTTTTACAACATTTTTTTTTTTTCGTATGGGGACCAACCCTATATAATGTACACCATGATAGTCAAGTCGATGATCACTTATGGGGCAGTAGCCTGGTCCTCAAGAGCAAATTTTTCAACGGTGAGACAATCGCTCACCAAAGTGCAACGCCAGGAATGCGTTTTCTCTTTATTTTTCTCTGTTTCTTTCTTCAACTCCTACCCTCTCTTACACTCACACTCCCTTCCCCACCATTTCCCTTTCTCCTTCATTTTCCCTTTTCTTTCCCTCACCTCAGAGCACCAGGTTAGGCATTAGACCGGAGATATCTCTATGTTGAAACCCTGCTCGACACTTTTCATTTGATACCAATATCGGTCAAAAATTCTGGGGTAATCCGTGTCCACGTTTTGTTTCAAACCTGGGAACCCGGCCTAGGAATCAGAATAAAAATAGCTCTATGTTGAATCCCTATCCAAAGAGCGTATATGGATAAGAGGGTGCAGTCTGCTGAAACTTCACACAAGATGTCACATTTCACTCGAGATGGAACCCGCGAAAAATTTTACTCCTTTGTTTTTCAATGAGTAAACAATTTTTGCCGGTCCCATCTCGCGCGAAATGATACATATAGTTAGGGTTGCCAGATGTACTGATTTGATCAGCACAATACTGGTTTTTCGTGCTCCGTACTGATGGTTTTAAAAACCTTAGGAAATAATGATTTTTTTGGATTTTGTACTGATTTGTACTGATTTTTAGCCGACACTAAAAAAATTAATTTTTATCACCCTGCACTGTTTTTAATTTTCCAACTGTTTTCATTTGACGTTTGTAATGCCGTGGCAACGACAATACTCGACGAGAAACGTGTAATTGTTTTTGTGCATTCCGACGAATGCGATGAATTTTCGGACTCGCACATCGATCAAATGCTGGGTGAAACAAGCACGCCGAGGCTTCGGGGTAGTAATGTGTTATGATCAAAGGTGGGCAAAACCTTAGCACATGCTAAATGAGAGTAAGCGCCCGTGTACGTATACACACCGATTGTCACTACCACAGACAAAGAGCGTAAAACGAGCGCTTACGATGGGACTAGGCGATCGTACTTTTCAAAAATTATTTAGTTGCCTTTCGACTGGCGTAAAAGCAAGTGCTCGTTAGGTGGCCGTCGCTTGAAATTATTTTATTTGCAAATAACGTGTGTACACAAATGCATATGTATGTACATATGTGTATACGTATGTACGTGCTTTCATAATTTCGCAAAGCGTGCGCGCATGACCCTGCTCGCTCAACATCTGCATGCAGACTGATTATCTGTAATAATTTTTTACTTTGGCCTACAGTAGGCGCACCAACACACGCTCATTTTTCGGTCATCCCTTGAATGTGGTAGTGCCCACATATGGTTATGATGTGTATGTGCGCTCTAACCCTGCAAAAATTCCGAGTACTCCAGTCGCTAATCCATGGAGTGCTCGCTATGGACCAACCGATTACTCCATAACTTGCCACATTTCATACAAAAAATATGGTCCATTTAACATTGCATGTCATTGCAATGGAGTATATACTCCAGCCCCGCATAACAAACAAATTAATCCATGGAGTAGCTACATTGGATTAATTGATGGAGTACCTAACAGTTAGCCGAACATAACAACAAAAACAAATGTTTATCGCGACGACGACGAATGACGTGTATACATACAAACATATGTATGTATGTAGTTATATATGTATACACATATCGCCGTCGTCGCAATAAAAATTTGGTTTTTGTTATGTTCGGCTAACTACGAACCGATGCAGATACACGAAGCGGTCGTTTGGGCTATGTTAGTGGTCACTTTGAAAGTACTCCAACCTATCACAAATGGAGCATATAATCCAATGATTTTTGCAGGGAATTCCCTGAATTAATTATCAATTTAGGCGTAACCACCTCCCACCGATGACGAAGATGTGTCCCGAATTTCATCGGTGTTTTGCTCGTAAGCATAACCACGGCAGAACCATGAAACAATTAGGAAGGAGGAAGCAACGCGAACGTTAAATTACATAGAAACATGATGACACAACCGCGGATGATCTAAAGGGCTATATTTCGTCCAAAATCTCTACTGGAAATATTTTTATCAAAAAATTCAACTTTTCGTACACAAGAGATATTTCTTCTTTTAAAATTGATGTATCTCCTCAAGATTATCAAACTTTACTGAACAGTTCATTTTGGCCACCTGGTGCTTTTGTTCGGGAGTTTGAGAACAGGCCTAAAATACATGGTCACAATACAGCGAAAATTTCTCGTACTGCTTCAAAAAACTGAGTATAACTTTAAATTCCGCATTAAATATTTTCTATCAAAATGTCAGGGGCCTGAACACCAAATTAAGTGATTTTTATTTAAAAACGATTGACTGCGTCTATAATGTAATTTCTTTTACCGAAACATGGCTTAAGCCCCATGTTTTTGATTCTGAAATCTTTTGTAACCATTATCAGGTGTATAGAAATGATCGCGTAAACAGAATCGGCGGTGGTGTCTTGTTTGCTGTAAAGTCCTCATTACATTCTGAGGTGGTCAGTACACCTAATATTAATATTGGTGGTGTGTAGTCGATTTGCATTCGAATTAAGCAAGGAAAGGATTGGATTTATTTATTTGCTTGCTATATCCCGCCAGCCTGCAATATAAGCGTGTATATGGAAATAGCATCTGTGCTTAATGATGTACACGCGCTGATGAACTCTTCTGACTCTATGCTTGTGTTAGGCGATTTTAATCTTCCGTGCATTTCTTGGAGCGTTTCAGAGGAGAATATTATTCCGAACTCATCGAGATCGGACATGAATAGCTTTTTCGATCAGATTGCGGATCTTTCCCTCAACCAGGTGAACATATTTCAGAATGCATTCGGGAAAATCTTAGACCTAGTTTTTGTAGATGATAGCTCTAAGTATGTCCTTCACCGCTGTGACCCTATTGTTCTACCGGAGGACTTATACCACCCTTCTCTAGAGATTACATACGAAATTGTAAACAATATTAGTGGCTGCATTTCTAGTTCAGCTAACACAAGTACGTGTTATAATTTTTCCAAGGCCAACTTTAAAAAACTTAATGATGAGTTAGCTAATTTAACATGGCCAAAATTTAATAACGATGTCGAGCAAAACGTTTTACTTTTTAATAAAATTCTTCATTGCCTATTTGAAAAACTTGTGCCTAAACGTGTTCGTGAGTACAATGAGCCATTACAACCTTGGTTCACAAAAGAGCTTAAAACTTTAAAAAATAAGAAATCCCAAGTTTTCAAATCATACAAGAAATCGGGCTTGCATACCGACTATTTAAAGTACGCTGAGCTTAGACGCCAATACTTTGTGTTAAATAAAAAATGCTATTGAGCTTATATACGTAAAATTAAGTCTAATTTTATTCGTAATCCAAAATCGTTTTACAGTTTCGTAAACTCCAAGAGAAAAGTGAATGGGTTTCCGTCTGCTATGAGATATCAAGACAACACTTCAAGTGATAGTCAAGAAATTTCCAATCTTTTTGCACAATTTTTCAAACATAATTATTCCAAAATAGAAGAACTTCCATTTCGTAACTATCCATATCGATTATCTCCTAATACATCAATTTACAAACCATATATATCTGCAGATGACGTGTTATCATCTTTATTATCATTAAAAGAGTCATTTAGTTATGGTCCTGACCAGATACCAACATGCTTTCTAAAAAAATGTGCCATAAACCTGTTTAAACCACTAACTGCATTATTCAATAGTTCCTTAGAACAAGGCATTTTCCCTATGCTCTGGAAAGAGTCATTCATTATCCCCCTTCATAAAAGCGGGAGTAGGTCCTCCATAGAAAATTATCGAGGTATAGCAAATATTTCGGCTATTCCTAAATTATTTGAAGCAATAGTTACCAATAGATTGTCTCATTCAACGTCCTCATTAATTTGTGATTCCCAACACGGTTTCTGTAAGGGTAAATCAACGGTCACAAACCTACTGGAGTTTACCACTAGTGTTTCTAATGGATTTTCTCAAAACTTGCCCACTGATGTTATATACACGGACTTCAGCAAAGCATTTGATAAAGTCAGTCACTCCTTGCTGATTCTTAAACTTGATGTTCTTGGCTTTCAGCCCAGCCTTTTGCAATGGATCAGGGCCGTGCGCAAGAAATAGGCTTTGGGGGGGGGGGGGGGGCTTTTAATTTTGGTTTGCATTCGCATACATTTTTCGCTAAGATAAACATATTTGCTGAAACAGATATGCAGACCCATACATAGGGTTGCCAGACGTACTGATTTGATCAGTACAATACTGATTTTTCGTACCCCGTACTGATGGTTTTAAAAACCTTAAGAAATACTGATTTTTTGGATTTTGTACTGATTTGTACTGATTTTTAGCCGACAATAAAAAAAATCATTTTTATCACCCTGCGATATTACTCGACGACCAACGTGTAATTGTTGTTGTGCACCCCGACGAGTGAGGGAAATTTCGGACATCGATCAAATTTGCTGGGTGAAACAAGCACCCGAGGCTTCGGGGTAATATTGTGTTATGTTGTGTATGTGCCCTCTAATCATCGATTTAAGCGTAACCACCTCTCATCGGTGACGAAAATGTGTCCGAATTTCATCTGTGGGTTTGCTCGTAAGCATAACCACGGCATAACCATGAAATGATTAAGAAGGAGGAAGCAACGCGAACGTTAAATGTCATAGAAACATGATCGACAGTTAACGACACGGAAACAAGAAATAAATGCCAGTAATAAAGACGATTTTCTCCGCATACATTTCTTTTTTTTGGAAGGCAATGTACTGATTTTTTCGGGAAGGGTATCTGGCAACCCTACCCATACATCATAAATTTAAATGTTCTCTAACTTTTCTGAAACTCATTATGATTCATCAAAATCTAGTTAACCAGGTCCTGAATAGTACTGTTTACAGTACTTGTTAATTGAAACTGCTCACTGTTTTCACAAAATGAACATTTTTTGTTATCAGTACAATTTTTTTAAAAATGCCAAACGAACATATGCTACACAACTTTGTAATTATGTATTGGCCAACCTTATTTTTTGCAACTTTCACCAATTTCTTCTTCCGTAAAATTATTGTAACTAATTTTGTCAAAAATTATGAGTCAAAATTCAATGCAAAATTTATAAACTCTATTTTGAAAATTTTTGCAAAATCATTGCAACTTACACGGAAAGAATTTTTTACTAGAATCAATGCCGGGACAGGACAAATTAGACTTGATTTTGAACTTAGAAAATAATTGCTTAATATCAAGAAAATCCAAGAAAATTGGATTCTAAATAAATAAGTAAACATTTTCTTGCTTCAAGTGAAATCGGATTTTAAATAAATAAGAAAAAGTTTTCTCACTTCAAGCAAAAATGGACTTTAAATAAATAAGAAATAATTTACTTACGGTAAGGGCCGATTTCATAATCAAATTAAAAGTTCCTTTAAATTCTAAAGGAGCCTTTAATTTGCTGATCGATTTCATAAAGTATTTTTGAAGATAAAAGTTCCTTTAAAGTTAAATACCCAAAAACGGGCATTTAAGTTATTTAAAGGTTCCTTTTGCCAGAAAAAATTTCATTTCTGCAGTCTGTCAAAATCAAATATAAAAAATTTATTAAAATTTTTGAACCGATTTTGTTTGTTGTTTTGTTTGTTGAGCCCTATAATGCAATATTCATCTCTTCCTCTTTTGTGAGGTTGGATGACCGCTTCCTATTTTTTCTGCACTGGGTTTCCAAATTATGCTTCTTTGTTCTTTTCATTTTTTTTGAAAAAAATAAAATAAAGCCACAATCAAAAAATTTATTTACATATTTTCAGAAAAAAAAACAAATGTCAAATTTCAATATTTTTAAATTTATGAAAATCATTTGACGTTAAAGGAGCCTTTTAATTTTATATGATTATGAAATCACTCCCACTTTAAAGAACATTTAAATGGCGCTTTTACTAAAAGGCTGCTTTAACAAAAGGAGCTTTAAGAATTTCATTATGAAATCGGCCCTAAGTGTTTTTTTCTTGTTTTTAGGAATAAATAATTAAGAAATAATTTTTTTGTTGCAAGTAAAACTTTTCTTATACGAGCTTAAGTAAATAAGAAAATATTAAATATACATATAATCAAGTAAAAATTTTCTAAAAATATTAAAAACGTAAAAAATAAGGAAAATGAAAACTAATCATAAGGGATTAGAAAACCATAATTAGTCAACTAGTACTTATTTTCCTAGGACTTGTTCACTGAAATGACAACATTTCAATTAATATAAATGAAGATGCAAATAGTGAACTCCTTATACCAAATGCTTCACTAACAATCTAAGAATTGCAGAAATATTCAGAAATATGCAAAGCGGATGGCAAATGAAAAAAAATACATGTTACTTTGGAAATGCAAATTCAGCAAGAAATATTTTACTTCGCTCAATAAAACGTTTTCTTATTTATTTAAAATTTTTTTGCTGTAGTTTGCTGATATGCTCAAAGAACTTTGGCGTTCAAATTGAGCAAGAAATATTTTACTTCGCTGTTGTTTTCTTATTTATTTTAAATTTTTTTTTGCTGTAGTTTGCTGTTCCAATTCATCGAAACACAATTTTCTTAAATTCTTCTTGATATTAGCAAAAAGATTTTCTTCATTTAAGTAAATTTAAGAAAAGATGTTCTTATTTATTTAAACATTTTTTTTCAACACTTTTTTCTATAGATTTTGTTAGTGATCTTGAATAAGAAAATAATTGTCTCATTTTTGGAAAACTCAATTTCTTAATTCCAGTAATAATTAAGGCAATTTTTCTTTTTTCCCTAAAAATTTTCTAAATTGGGTTCAAGAAAGTATTTTTTTGATTCAAGTATACAAATTTCTTTCCGTGTAGATTTGATCATAGGGGGGGGGTTTTAACCCCCAAAACCCCCCCGTGCGCACGGCCCTGCAATGGATATATTCATATCTTTTAAATAGAACACAAAGGGTGATTTTCAAAAATGCTTACTCGTCTATTATTAATGTTACTTCAGGAGTTCCTCAAGGCAGTCACCTTGGCCCGATTCTGTTTTTGCTATTTATTAACGATATAACTACTACAATTAAACACTCAAAAATTTCATTGTATGCGGACGACATAAAGCTTTTTAGATCAATCTCTTCATTTGATGATAGAACTTTGCTTCAGGAAGATTTAAATTCATTAGTTTCTTGGTGTGACACTAACTTAATGCCACTTAACCTGAATAAATGTAAATTCATGCGCTTTTCCGGAAAACCGTACATCCAGCTTCTTATGCAATAAATGGCTTAGGTCTCGAACAAGTAAATGAGTTTGTGGATTTAGGTGTAATAATGGACTGCAAACTTAGTTTTAACATTCATATTAATGCTACAGCAAATAAGGCAAGAGGTGTCTTAGCGTTTGTAAAACGTTGGTCAAAAACTAAATAAACTTTAACATTCCTTCTCGTTCAACAAGACACTTCAACCCTATCTATTTAAAGCAGTGTAAATCAAACTTTGAATTAAATGAACCTTTCCGGGGTTTATGTAAGAGCTTTAATTCCTATTCCAGCTTTTTAGATATTTCGGACTCACTTTTCATTATAAGGGAAAAAATACTGTCTTATCTTAACACATAGTAGCGATTATTCTGTTATAATTCTCAAGACTAACTTTAAATGTACTATACTCAGCTGATGATTTTATTTCTCTGTAGCTGAGCAGTTTAAGATCTCGACGCTTAACAAACTCCTGCCACTCAACAACTCGGAATTTTATGTAAATAAAAAATATCCGTACGTCATGCGGGTGCGCCTCTCGTGCGGTCGGGCGGGATTGGAGGGCGTGGGTTATTATTATTATTATTATTATTGACAGTTAACGATACGGAAACAAAAACAAAGTGCCAGTAATCAAGACGATTTTCTCCGGATATATTGTTTTTTTTTTTTTTTTTTTTTTTTTTTTTTTGAAGGCAATGTACTGATTTTTTCGGGAAAGGTATCTGGCAACCCTATATCTAGTGTGAAGTTTCACAGACTGCACCCTCTTATCCATATACGCTCTTTGCCCTATCCAACACCCTTCGTTTTAATAAATCGCACAGAAACACTCCGCGTTAGTTCTTGAGTCATTGTGTAGTATGCATTCATGTACATGTAATTAAAGCAGTAAACAGGTTTTGGCTTTAGCATCGAAACAAACAACAAACTGCAAAAACCAGGGATCCTAATCATTATGAGTTTTTTAATAAAAATCGCAATTTAATCATTATATGTTGAGCTTTTTTTATATTTCATCAAAAATCATCTGAAATATTAAATACAGCTCAAGGAATAAGTTTTATTTTTGTTCAAAAAAATAAAACTCAAAAAATTATGATTATTTTTGATTTTTATGGATATCGCTTAAAATTTTTCGATCATAGTGGATTCGGATAGTGCTCCTTCAAACATGCACACACACAATACTCTTCTACGATGTTTGCAAGTATTTGATTTTTTTGCACTGAAAATATAACGAATAATAATTATTATGGGTCCCTGGCAAAAACAAATATATGAGTTGGCTGCGACGCTCTGCCTGGCACGGCTGCGACGCACACTGGGGATTTCGCTGAAAAAAGTCAAATTGTCAACATACTCTTTATGCAATATGCAGTGATATTTTGGAATTTTAGATTAAATGGTACAACCAAATCAAAAAGAATTACTCCGATCTGACTGCTAGTTTTTTTTTATAGCCGTCTCAAACTCAGTACTTGTATGTTTTACCGTACCAACTTAATTTAAACCTAAGAATTTCAAAACGAATAATCTTTTATTATGTGAGCTAACGTTTTCCTTTTTATTTTTTATTTAAAGTAGGATATTTCAGTCTACTAAAATTGAAAAAATAAACTCTGCAGAGACTTAAGTTTTTTTTTCTTTATTTCTATGAACATATAACAAAAATCCCTTTTTTCTCCAAACATTTGGACCTGCAATTTTAGCTCCACTTGCCTCCAGTTGGAAATCACTACCAATACATTGTCTCATATCTGTTTTTACATTTTTAATCAATTTCAAGTGCCCCCAGCTGCCCCCTCTCAATTTATTGTATTATACAGTACAACAGTTTTCAGCTAATTGATTCACGACTCAATTCTGATAAGGCTCTTTTGTTTAACATAACTCAAGAACCACTAGTCGGATTTTGTTTAAACAAATTTAGAAAAATCAAGAATTACAAGTACTTTCATCTGTGGAACGATTTTCCGTCATCCCTTGTCAAGTTTGGTTTGGAGACATATATTCCTACCCTGTCGGAAAAACAAGCAACCAAAAAGTTACTTTCATCTGTTTATATAACGTTTCGGAATATAGGCAACAGTTTCGCAGTTATAAGTAAATGAATGGAGAAAAAAAAATATTTTTTGCCTAAAAATAATTAATTTTTTTTTTTAATTCATAAAAAATCGAAAACGGTAAAAAAAATTCAAAGTCCTATTATTTTCACGTAAAGTCGCATAACCTATGAACAAAATAATACATAAATCATGAAAATCAGTGAACGCGTTTCGCTTTTATTCACAATTAAGTACTACAGGTATAAATTTGAAATTATTTTTATTTTTTACTATAGGTCCAAGGGAAGTACCCCTAGGGAGTGGCAGATTTCAATTATTTTTTGTACCGTCAATGCCCTTTATGAGGGTAACTGATATGCAAAGTTTCGTAAAGATATCTTACTTTTTTGAGCTGAAATTAAAATTTGTATTTCAATTTTTTTTTTTTTTTTTTACTATAGGTCCAAGGCAGGTACCCCTAGGAGTTGACGGATTTCAACCATTTTTGGAGATTTTCTTAACTAGCTCATATATAACCTGTGTGCAAAATTTCAAACCCCTACGACAACTCCTATTTTTTTCCGCTGAATGTATGGAAGCTGTCCCACTGTGCGACGCTCAGACTGAACACGGCAAGCGACCAAACGAATCTGACATTGCTTGTGCTTTTTTGAGTTTTTCAAAAATTTAAAGTTGGCTGCGCTGCTCTGCCTGGTACGGCTGCGATGCTCAGACTGAACACGGCAATCGACCAAACGAATCTGTCATTTTATCTTTCCCGTGTAAAGTTCTTTTATTTTTAGCGAAACACACTATTCGTATATCTAGTTCACTTTAGTGACTTTGCATAGGCTATCCAGGAAGGAAGTCCCAAGAAAGCGTTGTCTGCCGCTGTTAAGAGCCGAGCAAAGCAGTGGCAGATGAGGTGTTCGATTGTCTCCTCGCCTCATCAACTTTCCAGCTTATGCAGCATCTGCGGTAGGGTGCACCTAGCCGCTATGTGTGTTTCCCGATGAGGCAGTGTCCTGTGAGTACCACCACAAGGTTCGAGATGTCATCTCTACTTAGAGTACTTATTTGATGGGATCTCTTGTGAACCCATTTCTGCCAGATTTGCCTTGATGTTCGACATACTGGCTTCTGTTGCCATCTATCGCTAGTTGCCATCTATCGCTAGTTTATAGACATGCTGTTTAAGAATTAGCATGTTTGTGGCTAAGGCATACCTATGCCTTATGGAAGAACCTGCTCGGTAGTGCCCTGCCTCGCAAGTTCATCCGCCCTACAATTGCCATTGATATCCCAATGTCCCGGGACCTACACGAGGTGCAGACAGGTCTGTTTGGCCATCTCCTTTAGAGATCGGCGACAGTCTAGTGTTAGTTCTGAATTAAACGAGTGGGAGTAAAGATTACTTAGTATGTACATATGTATTTAAAAATAAATATGTAGTTCCATTTTAAGTTGACTTCTGATTTTTGGGCCTTTTTTGGCGGATTTGGGCGGTAATTTGATCGGTAAAATTTTTTTTCAGTGGCAACACTGACCACTACACTCAAGCCATTACTAAAAAATGAGTGTGTGTTGGTGCGCCTACTGTAGGATAAAGTGAAAAATTACTAAAAATAACACTGCTCTACAGCCAAAAAATACTCTAAACGCGACCATCCTATCTATATGTAAAATCGGTCGCTGATTCCGAAAATCGGGTTCATTTTTAATTCTATGGGAAGGTTTTTGAGATATCGGCAATTTACCGTTATTTGGCCAATGGCTCCACTTAATCCTGTATATCTCTTTACCGCAGTGAGATATCTTCCTTGAGGTGAAACCAAACGAAAAAAAATTAAATTTCCTTTTCATGGGTCCTATAACATTTTTCTCTAACTCTTATAGTTTCTGAAATATTGACGATTCAATTTGAATTTTTTCGATTTTTTACGATTTTTTGAAGAAAAAATTGACTTTGTCAGGCAATATCTTTAAAACCAATGTTTTCACCTTCGGTTTTACTCCTTTACGTAAAGCTCCATTCTATTACCAAAAAAATAAGCTATCAACGAAGAAAATCCGTGGTAAAATGGAAAAGTTATAGGCGATCATATAAATACAGCCAAACCGCGCAATGCCGCTATACGGCACATTCTATGCATATTGTACCAATGCCTAAACAGCTGCAGTAGCAGCACATTGGCAGCGCAGTAGATACAAGCCCATTTACGGGTATAACATGCATAAAATATACCCGTGCAGAGGCATTGCGCGACTTAGCTGAATTTACTTGATCGCCTATAACTTTTCCATTTTACCATGGATTTTCATCGTTGATAGCTTATATTTTTCCCAATAGAATAGAGCTTCAGGTAAAGGAGTAAAACCGAAGGTGAAAACATTGGTTTTAAAGATATTGCCTGACAAAATCTATTTTTTCTTCAAAAAATCGTAAAAAATCGAAAAAATTCAAATTGAGTCGTCAATATTTCAGAAACTATAAGAGTTAGAGAAAAATGTTATAGGAGCCATGAAAAGGAAATTTAATTTTCTTTCGTTTGGTTTCACCTCAAGGAAGATATCTCACTGCGGTAAAGAGATAAACAGGATTAAGTGGAGCCATTGGCCAAATAACGGTAAATTGCCGATATCTCAAAAACCTTCCCATAGAATTAAAAATGAACCCGATTTTCGGAATCAGCGATCGATTTTACATATAGATAAGATAGTCACGTCCAAAGTACAGACAAAAAATTTCATTTTGTGATCCAGTGTAATCAGTCTGCATGCAGATGTTGAGCGAGCAAGGTTATGCGCGCACGCTTCGCGAAATTATGAAACAACGTACGTATACACATACCTACATATGTATTTGTGTACCCGCGTTATATGCAAACTTCTCGTAGTTTTGCTTGTTGTTTGGCATCTGCAAATAGAATAAAAGAATTTCAAGCGACGATCACCTAGCGACCACTTGCTTTCACGCCAGTCGAAGGAAAACTGATTATTTTTCCTAAGCGACGATCGCCAAGTCCCATCGTAAGCGCTCGTTTTACGCTCTTTATTTGTCTGTAGTAGTGACAATCGGTGTGTATAGTATACACTGTATACGTACACGGGCGCTTGCTCTCATTTAGCAGGTGCTAATGTTTTGCCCAAGGCTGCTAATATTATACGAAAACCTTATTACTGCCACGACTGCACATTAAACTTGGTTTAGTTAAAAGGTTTATCAAAACTATCGCAAAAATAAATGAAGTAGGTACTGCTGTGTTTGAAAGAAATTTACCCGATGCTAAGCGAAAGTAAAATTAAAGAAGGTAAATCTAAAAATCACTTATTAATAAAGAAAGTAGGTACATTGGTATACTTTCCTTTTGTCAGGAGTACTTAATATACGTAAACTGATAAAAAGTGATTATTTCAACAATATTCTAATCAACAATGAAGTTTATGCCTCGAAATCGTTCCACCAACTATCAAGTCTCTGTTGGGAACATGCCCAAATCATTTTAAGAAATAGGTGTTCATATGTCGTTGAAAATACACTTAGGCGATTCACAACCTGTCATATTGCGTCATATCGTCATAAGTCATAATATTTTGTTGTTGCATTCTAGGCTCTATGTGTACTAAATAAATACAACTCTGCACGATATGTTTTTGGGTCGTCGTATTTGATGAGCTGTTTTTGTTTACTTCTTCACAGGGCTTCGGAAAAGTCTTTTATAACTATTTCCGTACAATATTTTAATATGACATACGACTTTATGACACTTTGTGAATCACCTAACTATTTGTATCATCATTTGTCATATTTTAACAAGCAGTTATCCACTGAATACCACAAACAAGGCGAGCGTTATCATCAAGTTGCTGTACCATTTGAAATGAGGTAAACATGTTTTTGGATTGGGTATAAACAAATTTTAACTTATTATAATAAACTGGAGTGGTGCCTAACTACGGAGACCTACGGAAAGTTTTTCTAGATGTTTACTTTGTTGTTGTTCCTGCTGCTCCTTTTGTTGCTACTCTAACTACTAATATTTTGTTGTTTTTATACTCAGCTGTACTAGTACACAGAGTATTATAGTTTTGATTTCCTAACGGCGGATTGTAACAGAATGAAATAATCGAGATAGATATAGACTTATGTCTATATATCAAAATGATCAGGGTGAAAAGAGAAATCGATTGAGCCATGTCCGTCCGTCCGTCCGTCCGTCTGTGCGCACGATAACTCGCGCAAAAATTTAGATATTTTGATGAAATTTGAAATGTAAGTTGGTATCAAGACCGGGACGGTTGGTATTGAAAATGGGCGAAATCGGAGGCGGGGTGTAATAAGGCCTTTTGAAATTAGGCCTTTAAGGCCTTATTTCGCTATCGATTGAGAAATAAAGCCTTTATTAAGAATAAGGCCTTATTTCACTTCAAATGTGAAATAAGGTTCTAAAGGTCTTATTTCACTTTGTGGCCTACGCTGAAGGGTGTACTACGCAGAAGGACATCACCGTGGCGGTAGCCACGGTTGGGGCACACGTCCGGACGGATGGCGTAGCCCAGGGTTATTTTTTATAAACGCGGCCGAAGGCCGCCAACGCAGAAAAGTGTTCTGCGCAAAAGCCCTGTGTACTGGGCCATAGATATTACTCAGGAAAGAGAAGATAAAGAAAAAACTTTTGCGGAGAACAGCTTTTGCGTTGGGGGCCTTCGGCCGCGCTTACAAAAAATTCTCTTTCCGGAGTAATATCTATGGCCCGGTCCACAGTGCTTTTGCGCAGAACACTTTTATGCGATGGCGGCCTTCGGCCGCGCTTATAAAAAATAACCCTGGGCTACGCCATCCGTCCGGACGTGTGCCCCAACCGTGGTTACCGCCACGGTGATGTCCCTCTGCGTAGTACACCCTTCAGCGTAGGCCACAAAGCATTCAAATGTACATCGTCACAAGTACGACGGATCCGTCGCCGCAACGTACCAAAGTCTGTCACATACGTCGACGTAGACGGATAAGTTATCGCGTAAATAAATAAAGGCGTTATTGCACATTTCAAAAAAGGCCTAATTGCGCTTTAAATGTGAAATAAGACCTTTTTTTTTGAAAATGACAAAATAAAGGCTTTATTTCACTTTGGTTGCGAAATAAGGCCTTAAAGGCCTTATTTCAAAAGGCCTTATTACACCCCGCCAAATTGGACCATACCACGCCCACTTCCCCTATATAGTAAAAATCGGAAATTTTGTATCTCAGGCACTAATAGAGCTAGAGTGATAAAATTTCACACACGTATTGAGCCCAGGCCCTTATGAAGAAATATGGTGAAATTTTGGAAAATGGGCGGTGCCACGCCCACTTATTAAGGGGCAAACATTGAAAGTTTTATGAGTCATAACTCAGAAACCGTTTTAGATATATCGATGAAATTTGGTAGGCGTGATATACTTACTTAGGCAAATGTTTGGACGAAAAATTGCCAAAATCGGTTGACGACAACGCCCACTTTTATATATGGGTATTATAAAGTGACCTAATAAAAACATTTTAAGCGATATCTCGGTCCAATATAAAGATATATCATTTAAATTTTATGGAAGAAGTCCAACTATGGACATAAAACAAAAAACACAAAAATTTTGGAAAATGGGCGTGGCACCGCCTCCTTTTAGAAGCAGGAATATACGAGATTTCTTAGCCTATAACTCGACAAATAATTGAATATTATGACGAAACTTGGTGTATACACTTTTATTACTTGTAGTAATACATGTTCAAAATTTTAGCGAAATCGGTTTACGACCACGCCCACTTTTATATATGGGTATTATAAAGTGGCCTAATAAAAACATTTTAAGTGATATCTTTTTCAAATATAAAGATAATTCATTGAAATTTTGTGGCATGAGTTCTACAATAGACCGGAAACAAAATATAGAAAATGGAAATTTTGGAAAATGGGCGTGACACCGCCTCTTTTTAGACAAAGGAATCTACGAGATTTCGGAGCACATAACTCGACAAATAATTGAGATGTTATGACGAAACTTGGTTTATACATTTTTATAACTTGTGTTAGTAGACACGCAAAAATTTATTGAAATCGGTTTATGACCACGCCTACTTTTTAACAAAGATATTTCTGGAACACCCTTTGGGAATTTGTAACGTGACATCTTTGTAACTAGAAGTCATAAAGGAATGAAATTTTGCACAAAGAATAATACTCATATGCTTATTTGGATGACTGATAAAAATTTAGAAAATGGGCGTGGCTACGCCCACTTTATGCAGCACTCGCTTTATATAAAGTACACCGTGTTTCCATCAAACGCAAACAAGCAGTGAAAGCATACAGCTGAGTATCTAATGTTCGATTCCACTCGAACTTAGGCTTCCTTATTTGTTGTTATTGGTGTTGTTGTCATTACTCGTCTTTATAATCCTACCTACTCATTTCTTTCTATTTATGCTCTTTTCTTTCCTTAATTTCTTTCTTACTTATGCTTTCTTTTCTTTCTTATTACTTGACTTTGTGTTTTTGTTGAACTGCTTTTGCTACTTTTTTATACTTCTACTTCTTTTAAACTACACAACACTTCCAGCCAAACATGTTCACAATTTCATGGTAAGTTTGGTGAGCACACATTGCCACAGCTCTGTAGTGTTCAAAAGCATGCTAAAACAACCACACGGCAATTTTCCAACGACGATTGTGGGCGCATTTTCCAACCAATTTTAATGCAGTTCTATTTGAGAGCAATACCTTTCTAATGGTGTTCTTAGTTTTAAAATCGGTTCAGTAGTTTCGACGGAGAAGATGGAACAAAATTTATGTTAGCGTATTAATAATATAGATACAATATACAGACACAGAGGAAAAAGTCACCGGCGGCAATAATTGCAGAAATTTGCTGGTGGAGTAAACATATTTATATTCGAAAATAAAGGAAATGAAGACTTAGAAAAGTGCGCAGTAGGAACAGCAGTTAAATCACCTGTAGATTACATGTTCGACTCTGATGATATCTGTGATTGCGATATTGATAACCTAGTATCCGAGCCATTACCATTAAAAAGAGCTAAGGTTACATTTGAAAATAAAATATAAAAAATTAAATATAAAAATCGTTGCATATTTCAAGGGGCATTTTCGACTTTTTTGTTTCCATGGGACTTCAAAGCCTTTTTATAAAGATTTGGCCTTAGAAAACCCCTAGTGAAATTTTCCGGCGCACAATATCCTAGAACAATTTAACCCTCCCACGACCTCGCAAATGAGATTTTTGTTAGAATTTTCGAAAAAAGGGTCAAAAAGACCCTTTTCGGAGAGAGCCAATGGGTTAAGATATTCTATAAAATTTTTCTTCGCGTAATTTTAATATAAACACCCGAACTAGATATTTCGAACCGATATGGATTTTAACCCTTTTTTCACTTTTTGTAAAAACACTTTTTCAAACAAAATTCCAAATTGAAATCACCATTTTGACCTGAGAATGGAAAAATATTTGGAGGTTTTACTATATGGACCAAGGCCTTTCATTCTGTGGTAGAATCATTCAGCCCCCAAAACTAGTGTTGCACTGTGTAGTTAGTATAGATAGTATAGATAAGGAAAACTCGAAATCGAACGAATTTTCTTTCAAATTGAACTACAGAGTGAGGGTCCGTGTCCTTTATGTCGACGTCCGCGACTTTTTATAGGCTATCCAGGAAAGGAGTTCCAAGACAGCGTCGTCTGGCGCTGTTAAAGCCGGGCAGTGGCAGATGGGGTGTTCGATTGTCTCCTCGCCTCATCATCTTTCCAGCTTATGCAGCATCTGCGGTAGGGTGCACCTAGCCGCTATGTGTGTTTCCCGATGAGGTAATGTCATATGAGTACCCCCACAAGGTTCGAGATGTCATCTCTCCTTAGAATACCTATTTGATGAGATCGCTTGTGAACCCATTTCTGCCAGGTTTGCCTTAATGTTCGACATACTGGGTTCTGTTGCCATCTATTGCTTGCTAGTTTATAGACATGCTGTGTAAGCATTTGCTTGCTTGTGGCAAACGGCAAACCCTGCCTCGCAAGTTCATCCGCCCTACAATTGCCATCAATATTCCTATGTCCCGGAACCCACATAATGTGCAGGCAGGTCTGTTTGGCCATCTCCTGTAGAGATCGGCGACAGTCTGTTGTTAGTTCTGAATGGAAAGAGTGGGGGCCAAGAGACTTAATTGCTGCTTGGCTGTCGCTGAAGATGAATAAATCCCTGTGGATAAGTTCATGTTGTATATGGTTAACAGCCTCCCTTATAGCTGACACTTCATTCATCAGCCATTCCACGAATAACACTAGAAATAATCTGAAATCAAAACAAAGTACGATAATTTGACAACTTTTAAAACAGAAAAATGCATACTTAACTGTTTTTTATTCTCAGGAACGAAATGAAGTTTTGCATTATTTTAAATTATTTACAAAATCTTTATATTTTAGCTATGAAACGGCAAATATTGTTTTTAGAAATTTTGTAAGTTATTAAAAATGATGCAAAACTTCATTTTTTGCTATTTTCATTTGAAATCTGCAACATATTGTCATTTAAACGGATTAAGTTCCGCAGACAAAGTCGCGGGCATCAGCTAGTAAACAATTAAATATGCTTGTACATAAATAATGTATGTACATACATATGTAAATATGTACGTGAATTTGAATTTGATGGATTTCTTTTGTATTGTTAAAAAGAATAAAAAATAAGATATCGTTAAAAAATTATTTAAGCCGATTCCACATAAAAACTTTCACGCCTTTTGCTTTGTCAAAAAAAAAGAGAAACATATGCCACAAAGAACGCTCTGACGCCAATCAAAAATTTTTGTTTTCTTAATTAATTTTCAATTGGGAATTGTTTTTTTTTTTTTTTTTAATAGGGTGGAGCCGGCCCATAATGAAGATGCCGAAAAACGAGATGCCAGCATATTTTCACGGTGCAGTGAAATAACGCCCGTGGAATTAACGACCGCGGGCGTTATTTCCCAAAAAAAGGAAATAACACCCGCGGGCGTTTTTTCTTTTCTTGAAAAAGAAATAGCGCCTGCGAATAAAACAAAATTAAGCCCGTGGGTATTATTTCCACTCAGAAAGGGAAAGAACGCCCGCGCGCCCTATTCGGCGATGTGGGCTTTATTTCCCTTTCGAAAGGGCAATTAAGCCCGCAGACGGGGTTTTTTTTAAATGTGGTGTATTATTATTGGGAAAAGCGCCGCAGATATACTTATTTTAAATAATATCCATTTAACTAATGGCGTTTTCTTTTCTGCAAAAAAATGCTGCCCTTCTATATCCCAATTATCGAATTGCGTAACCTAACCTTCTATAAAATGGCTAAATTTGTAGATAATGGTGCCCTCTTGCTTAGTTAGAGGTCAATATTCAGTAAAATTAACAGACATGCTTGCAAAATAGCTAAGAAAATCAAAAAGGGCAACATTTTTTCGAGAAAAGAAAACGGCATAAGCCTCTCTCAGTAATAACCCTAAGCCTCTCTGTCTCAGTTATTACTCGTAGGTATTATGGATATGTACATACAAATGGTAACTTTTTTTTTGCAAATTCTTGAACTGTCTTCTAGATGAAGATTTTAAAGCTAGTATAGCTTTAAAACAATCGTTGGATGGGATTTTTGGTGTTTATCAAGAACAAAGGAGAATATATAAAAAAATACTGCATTAATTGAAAAAGCAACTGATAATTTTATTAATAAAAGAATTCAACTAAGCGATTTCCTGAATCAAATGAGTAATCCCGAAAATAAGACATGTGACACAGAATACATTGATGTATCCGAAATGGATTGTTCTGACTATGAAGAAACGGCGGACAATTTTTGCGAGAGTCAAAGCATGTTGTTGTGTGTTATTTGTTTTACCAAGCCACACGATATTCTCTTAAGCCCATGCAATCACTTTAAATTGTGTACGGATTGCTTTGGAGAGCACAGTAAGGTTGCAATTGTAAATGGCAATAGAAATATTTTGTGCCCGGTTTGTCGTCAAATTGTTGAAAACTCTATAAGAGTATTTGTTTAGATTGTGGTCTGAAAGTGCCAATATGTATGTAATGAAGTTTTGTTTATTTTGATTGAGTATTTAAATATTTACTTACTTACGGATCTTGAAAATTGTTAGTAATAAATGATTATAGAAATTTACTGAAGCTTTGTTTATTCGATTGAGTATTTGAATATTTAGAAGGGATTTAAAAAAAATTTAAAGAATCGAAAAATTGGAATTAAAAATCGCGCGATTTTTTATTCCAATTTTTCGCCTGCGGCGCGTTTTCCAATTATAATACACCATACTCAAAAAAAACGAAAAATTTGAATTAAAAATCGCGCGATTTTTTATTCCAATTTTTCGCCCGCGGGCGTTAATTCCACGGGCGTTATTTAACTGCACCTATTTTCACAAATATACGCAAATTATTTTTAAAATTAAATTTAATTGTGGCACAACTATTCTGCCAGCGTGTATGTAAGCAGAATTGCGCCAAAAGAAATAAAACGGGTATAGTAGACAGTAAGAAGCAAACAAGTGTTATTTATCGATTATTCCATGGCAATTGCGCTAAAGGTGTTATTGCGCCAGAACCGTGCGCGGCGCCACGGTTGGCGCTGATGTTATTGTATCAGCGCCAAAAAAATTGCGCAATTACCCATGGCTAGTACAGACGGACGGACGGACAGACGTACATGGCTCAATCGATTTCTCTTTTCACCCTGATCGTTTTGATATATATAAGTCTATATCTATCTCGATTAATTCATTCTGTTACAATCCACCGTTATGAAATCAAAATTATAATACTCTGTGTACTAGTACAGTTGAGTATAAAAATGTAAAAGAAATGTTGTTGCTTAGTACACGCAGTTATCTATGTACATATGTACATTAAGGTGGAGTGAAAACATATGGAGATTTTTTTTTTGTCTTTTTCTGAACGTACCAGCAATGAAAAGTTGCCTTTATACGAGTTAATGAACCCCACAAAATTTCAAGGCCATAGGACGACGTTTTGAACAGCCCCCAGCCCCGCAAAGTTGAAAGCAATAAGCACGATCTGGTACAAATATGAAATTTTCGAAATTATAAAATCAAAAAACGAAGTATGATTGATAAAGATGGCTAGGCTGAGTATTAAACTGAATTTATTTTTTTTTTTAAACGACAACAACAAAAGTTATTAAATGTCAAAGTTTACATTACGCATTTTTTAAATTGCAATTACTTAAAAACTACTAAACCGATTTCGAATGTTTTTATACCGTTCAATAGGTATTTTTATTCCCTTTAATTTGATATACATTTTATATATGAAAAGTAAGGGGGGTAAAAGGGGGTTGACCCCTGCAGGGGGGGTTTTATAGGACTCACATAAAATGTATTTCAAATTAAATGGAATCAAAATACCTATCGAATGGTATAAAAATACTTTGTGGGGCTGGGGGCACCTCTAAACATGCGAGTAGGTCAATAAAATTTTACAGGCTTATTTCTGGGCTACAAAGGTGCCGTTCTGGCTTTGGAAAAAATTGAATTTCCAAAAAAAAATTTTCACTCCACCTTAATGTACATGCATATGTACTGACCCTGCAAAAATCATTGGATTATATGCTCTATTTGTTATAGGTTGGAGTACTTTCAAAGTGACCACTAACTAGGGATCCCGGGATCCCGCCCTTTTTGACACCCCGAAAATCCCGGGATAGCTAGAATTTTATCCCGGGATAAGATAAAGAGAGAATATTCCGCTGTTAAAACAAAGAAAAGTTATATTTTATATAATTTTTATTGGTCTCAGATCTGCATACTAATAGCATTTCCTATTCTGAGTGAAAATGTTGCATTATTACATTGCAGCATTATCAATATGTGTCCTGAGCCCTATTAAAAGTTTTTTTTTTTTTTACATCCAATATATTTTGCCAACTGTTTAAATAAAATACATCTAACAATTTTGTGGTTCGTTAAAAGTAATTAGTAATTAATAATGACTTAAAAAACATGGTGGGCATATATGGATTGCTCTCAGTAGCGCATCCATTTATTGTAGTGCATCAGCAAAGGTCTGTAAATGATTTCCTTTTGAGGCGTACGAAATTGGTTGGTCTTGCCGTCAGGGCTAGAACGAGTGGGTTGGGGTGAGCTAATATTCTCATTTTGTATGATGCAGCATACTTTCTGATTTCTTGAGAGATAGTAGGTATCTTTAGGTCACGATGTAGTTGGTCGTTCGTGACGTAGTAGGGCGCATTTACAATCATTCTAATGGTTTTCGATTGGAATCTTTGGAGAATCTCTATATTTGAGTTTGCTGCGGTTCCCCATAGCTGTATGCCATAGGTCCAGATGGGTTTTAAGATAGCTGAGTAGAGCAGGAGTTTGTTTTCGATTGATAGTTGGGAGTTTCGATTCATGAGCCAATAAAGATTTCTCAGTTTTATACCAAGAGCTTTTCGTTTGGTGAATATGTGGGTTCTCCATGTTAGTTTTCTGTCGAGATGCATACCCAGGTACTTTGTTACGTCACTTTGCGGTATATCAATGCCATTGAGTTTTACGGGTGGGCAAGTGTTACGTCTAGTGGTAAACGTCACTTGGACAGATTTTGATTCATTTGACTTTATCCGCCAGTCTTTCAGCCAATGGGTACTTTTACTTAAACTTCTTTGAAGCTTGAGTGAGGCCACGTTAGGGTTGAGGTCTGAAGCCAGTACGGCAGTGTCATCGGCAAAAGTGCCGATAGTGACTCCTTCTGCTATTGGGAGGTCGTATGTGTAAAGTAGGTACAGTATTGGGCCCATTACACTACCTTGCGGGGCGCCTGCTAAGCTCTCGTAAAGCTCAGACTGCTCTGCTCCTTCTTTGACGAAAAAGTAACGATTTTTTAGATAAGATTGTATAAATAGAAAGTAATTTGTAGGGAGAGTATTTTTTATTTTATAGAGCAGGCCGTCGTACCATACGCGATCAAAAGCTTGGGATATATCTAGAAAGGCAGCTGTACAGTATTTTTTTTGCTCAAAGGCAGAGTAGATTTTCTCGGTAAGTCTATGTACTTGTTCAATTGTTCCGTGTCCTCTTCTGAAGCCAAATTGGTGATTAGGTATAATGTTACGCTCTTCTATTTTGGGTAGGAGTCTTTTAAGGAAGAGAACTTCCAAGACTTTTGAGACAATGGGCAGCAGACTAATAGGTCTGTAAGACGCTGCCGTGCCAGGGGGCTTTCCTGGTTTCAGAATCATTTTCATCTGAGCGACTTTCCATTGAGGGGGTATGAATGCAGTTATTAGTACTGCATTAAAAAGTTGGGTGAGAAATTTTATGCCTTCGTAAGGTAAGTGTTTTAGTACATTGCCATTAATAATATCGTACCCAGGAGCTTTCTTTGGGTTGAGCTTCGCTATTACGGTTTAAAATGTTGCATTTTTTATGTGATGAATGAAACAAAAATAATGCAAGCCTTTAGTTGTGCTAAGAGCAGAATTGTTGCCCGTAGTCGGGCCAGTTTTATATTTTGTCAATAGAACAAACAGCCCTAAAAAAGTGTTGAGTCTGTGTGGAAGAGAACAAAAAAATGTGACAGCCGGAAGAAAGTGCGACATTTTTGCTAGAATAAAAAAGTCCAATGGAAAAATTCATTTGATAATTTCTATTTCCCGCTTTTTGGTCATTTATTTCTCAAATGTTTTTTGGAATTTTCCCACATGGAAAGTAAATAATGGAAGAAAATGGAAACAAAATTTTAATTAGACTTGATAGTCTTACAACACTGTAATAAAATTAAATACGCAGCTGCATACTCGGAATTCATATCAAAATTTATGCCTCCGATATTTATCTATTCAGAAGTTGCATTAATTTTCTGAATTTTTCGGAAAGCTTATTCGCTTAAACAAAGTGCGTCGGTAAATTCTAAAAAAAAATTTATTGGAAATTATCAAATGATTGTAAGCTTTTTTAATAATATCCTAAAAGTACCAACTGTAAAGGCAAATGTTTTGTTCACCAAATGTATGTAATTTTCGTTGTTGGTTGTGCTTTTTAAAGTAACTCTTAGGTATTATTAAATAATACGCATGATTTTACATTCCTATTTTATTTTGTTACTAATGAAATAATAAAAAATGGCAATAAAAATCTATTTTTTCTTTGCATTTTAAAGTTGTAGCGTTTCTCTAAAAATGTATTTACTTTTTTCAACCCCAAATGTGGGAAAATAATACTTGTCGAAAAATTTTTGTAACAGAAATAAAATTCTACGTTTCAAAAAGATTTCGGTTTAGTTTTTGAGATACTCATTCCAAAGAGGCGAAAAACGCAGTTTGTGGTCATATTCACTCCTCAATATTTTTAAAATTACTCACTTTCATTAAAAACTGATTACATCTATTGAAAGCACGATCATTTCTTTTGAAGACAACGTAGATATTTGAATAAGACACCCGAAAAAGCAAAGCGCTGCTTTCAAGAGAAATGATCGTTGTTTCAATAGCTGCAATCATCTTTTAATGAAAGTAAGTAATTTAAAAAATTGAGCAGTGAATAAAGCAAAAAATCGCATTTTTCGCCTCTTTGGACATGAATATCTCAAAACCTACACGTACTACAGAAAATCCGACTTCAGATTCAGAATCAGTGCACCGAAATCCTGTAGAAAAGTAGAATTTTATTTGAGTTAGAAAATTTTTTGGAAATTTTGTCGGCCTGTGTAATTAATATCCAAATCCCGGGATAAGTCTCGGGATCCCGGGATTATAAAAGAAAATCAAAATTCCCGGGATCGTAAAAATCGGAAAAATTGGAATCCCTACCACTAACATAACCCAAACGACCGATTCATGTATCTGCATCGGTTCGTAGTTAGCCGAACATAAAACAAAATTTTTATCGCGACGACGTCGATATGTGTATACTTCTGCATTACTTTGAGGGTAACTACAAAGTAAATTTTTTTGGGTGAAAAATAATTGATCTCAAAATATAACATCATTAATTTTTGGAAAATTAAGAAAAAAATACAAGGAAAATGGTTTCAGCTGTATCTGTTACATACATATGTACATTTTTATATTCATGGAATTCGCAAAAATATCGATATTCTTCCATTTCTTCGCTTCCCAAATCCAAAAAGAGGAATTTTCACAGAAAAATTCTATCAGTTTAAATATTTTTGAATAAAAATATTTTTATCAGGCATTTGAAAGCTTTTGTCAATGCACACTTTACGTTTTTTTGGATATTCGTGCATGACAAATCAACTAACTAAAAAATGGGTTTCTTGTTATTTGATACAAATTGATTATTTTTTCAATTGTCTCAAAATAGCCAGTTAAAAGTCAACTAATTTAAGAGTTGATTTTTTTCTTCCTGTACGGTACATATGGAAATACATACATACACATGTACAAATACAAATTTAGCTTTTCAATATTACTATTTCTCCACACGGGGAGGCACAGCCACTATGTGCTTTTCGAAAACACAACTTTAAAAGTCTTTCAACTGTATCACCTCGCAGAAATACTGAACGCATGAAAAACAATTTAGGCGCGCTTCACTTCGAATCACTTCGACTTTTCAGTCACTTCACTTCCCTCGAAAATTTGGCGGTAACAACAAAGTGGCTACACTGGTAGTGTGGGAAGTTAAGGGTTCAATTAGTTATGCAGTAACTTTATTTCCATAATAGTAACAGTATCGGTATTAATTTGGTCGATTATTGGTGCAGTAACAGTAAACAGCTGAACAGTGATCAAAGCCCAATAAAGGTGGCCATGCAATAGAGTCGCTCTTCTTTTGGTTTTTTAGGTTGCGAAATTATCATATTTTGTATTAATGCTAATTGCGTGTTCTATTTTGATTGCTACGACCATATTATTATTGGGTCATGACAGTGAACAACTGAAACAAACAATCGATCAGCTGGTTAGCGTTACTGCTGAAAACCAAAATTCATTTGGTTGTTACCGATAGCGTTACCGACTAGCGAATCACTAATCAAATACATTGTTTCCCATAAGATTGGTTGATCAGCTGTTTTATAACGATACTGTTACTGCATAACTAATTTGAGCTTTAGTGGCATGACGCTGATGCGGTTGCTAATATGCAAACTGAGATACATATGTACATATGTATATGGCTGACTAGCTGAGCTGTACGGCAAACTAGTTGCAAATTATAGCGTTTTTATTCTGGAAAAAACGTCGCACTTATTCTAAATTTCTTTCGGACTGTCATTTTTTTCTATTCCACACATTTTTTAGGGTCGATTGTGAAACAGGGCAATATATTCTGCTCTTAACAAAATAGGTACATTAATTTTTGCAAGATTCGTGAAAATAAACTGCACTCCCATGTAAATTTCCATAAGATTTTAAATACCAAGAAATACCTATGTAAATTTACATTCTTTATAGAAAACAATTAAACAGAAATGGAAATTGTTAATTACAAATTTTCAAATATATGTACATATCTGTGTATGTATGTATGTACGTTCATGCACTACTTTAGCTGTCAACCAGAAAATTCTTCCTTTTTACTCTTTTAGAACAAATCAGCCATGTTTCGGCTGCTGTGCTCATTAAAATCCAGAAAATGAGAAAACACTTGTTTTACAAAGATGAAAATTACCTCAAGCTGTTACACATCAAATCCTCCACCATACTCGTTTATACATAGGTACATATATGTATGTATGTATATAGTACTTACATACATATCTACATATATGTACATAGGCGTATCCGAGGGGGAAGAGGGGGCGGTTCGGGGGCGCGTCCATCACAGTACATATTTCGTCCGAATAGACTAAAAATTATTGAATTGAGAATCTTTTTCGGGCCCGTACCCCATTCTCCGACAGACGGTATTTTTGTACTCTACATTACCTACAGTATATACCATGATACAAAAACCCATAAGGTAGAACCTCTGACAGCCAATTTCAGCATTATTGACGTGTGTAAGCTATTTAGAGTACTCTCTTGATTAAATTTTTTGTTTTGGTTTTGCTTTATCATGCAAATAAATTAGAAAAGAAAAATTTTGTTTATGAAAAAATATTTATGTATGTATACAAACATACACGCTTGTGGAAATAATTCAACTGAAAATCAAGAGCACTCGTTTGTCTCAGAATTTTCCATCAAATGCAGATTTCAGCGATAGCCCGGAAGGTAATATAATGCTTTTACAAAGGATTAAAGGTAATGTATAGCCGTTCTAGGAAAAAGTTTTGTTGGAACGTAGAGTAAACGAGTTTACATATATAAATACATTTTTACCTGTGCACACGTTGCCGAAAAGCACATTTCAGTGATTAGTATTTTTCATTGACGTCATAAATAGGAATGAAATGCAAATTATTATTTTTTTCTTCGTGAAAGAATCCCAAAAGTGTTCATGCAAAATTTTAAATTAGAATGTTTTAGATATTTTTGTCACATCTTTATTTTCATTTGGCATTCGCTTTCCCTCTTGAGAAATTCCTTATAATGCTGGCAAACTTAAAAAAATTTATGGCCGACGAATTAAGGGAGCGGTTCTACCTTACTAGTCTTTTTATCATGGTACATACTTCCTTGCTTGTCGAAGTTGTTGCGCTTACTGCTGAAAAGATTGCTCACCATATTTTGAATGCGCTGCGAAAGCTTAATCTGGACATTAAATTGTGCCGAGATCAAGCATATGATGGAGGAGCCAACATGAGTAGTCAGATTAAATGTGTTCAGGCCCGTATATCAAGCATTCAGCCCCTAGCTTTTTTTACGCACTGTGCAAGCCAGTATCTCCGCCATATGCCTACAAACGACAACGGTGCTGCCAAATATTAGAACTCTTTGTCAATTACTGTGCACGTTTCCAATAGTTAACTACTAGCAGTGCTGAGCAAGGGCGTAGCTAGGATTTTATCCAGTGGGACATCAAATATTTGAAGGAGTCAAACATCAATCTGTTTGCGACTAAAATCAAGTGTTGCTGTACCACTCTTAAATGCCCATAAATAATAGCTTAAAAAAAAACTAAAAAACACGCTTTAATCTTAAAAATCGTACTAAAAATTGAGAAATAATTTAATTAGAAACAAAATGATGAACGAAAATATAAGTATTTAAGGAAAATCGTGGGGTGCTCAGTATGTCAAAAAATATTTAAAATCGGTTTTTTTACTAATATTTTTATTTTAACTTTTTTGAGATTTCATATAACGTACTCTTTAATTTCGCAACTAGGTATGCATCTTTTTGTACTAGTTGTATGAATCGAATATTTTCATATTCAAATATTATTGAGCACCTCCAAGCTTTTCCTTAAATACTTATATTTTCGTTCATCAGTTTGTTTCTAATTAAATTATTTCTCAATTTTTACACGTGAATATAAATGTATAATCATATGCAATTTAGGTACATATTGCGTTTATAAAATCTAAACAATGATAAAATCGTGATGTATTGTGGAACGATTTTTCTGAGAACGAAAGAAGACACTGAAGATGGCGCATATTAGCCGAAACCGGTTTGTCTCCAAACCAAACTTGACAAGGGATGACGGAAAATCGTTCCACAATACATCATATTCCTACCCTGTCGGAAAAACAAGCAACCAAAAAGTTATTAATGATAAAATCATGTAAAAGGAGACAAAGCTTTGTTTTTCATTTCAATTGGAAGTATGTATTTGAATATTCTGATTAGAATCTCATTAGAGAACTACATTAGAATTCGATTCGAGAATTATAATTTTCTCGATTTGAGAATTGTGTCCGCTTTTGTTTGAGAACGCTATAATTCTCGATAGATTTTCGAGTCGTCCTTTCACGTTGGAGGTTTGAGAATGAGGCTAGTTCTCGAATTATTCTCAAATCGATATCTAAACTCTGTGTTTGTTGGGTCGGTAGTAACATGGTCAAAGAAATCATACATAATTTTTGGTCACGATTGGTGGCGGTTAAGGCGTGGCTCATTGAGGTCAAAGTTGAGAAAACTATGGCCCGGTTTCACCAACCGGTCTAAACTTAATTAAGCCGATTTTTTTACGTTTTCAGTTTTACCATGCAACTGAGCTAAGTCACAAGTTAGTCATCAATCAATTTTTTTTCAAAAATCGCAAAAAATCAATAAAATTTTGACTTAGACAAGTTAGTATTGAAAATAGGTGAAATCGGACTATAACAACGTACACATGCCATATCTGGGATCCCCAAACCGCCCTCCCCCCTAGATACGGCCTTGGTTTATTCGGAGGAACTCTGTTAATTTTACTGACCCGTTCACATTGAAATCCCTTTACACTTCGCTGGTATGCAGTCTTCTCGATTACTGTTGCAGAATATGTAATGTTTATATATGTATAACGTCGTTAATGTTAATATATTAGGTGTAATGATATTTATGAACTTTTGAACTTTCATTATCCGAAGCGTGAATTAAGGCAAACCCGATTGTTTGAGGTTGCTTCACATAAGTAAACATATGCGCTGAATGCGCCAATTACAATATGCATTCCAAAAATTTTTTTTTTCTTAATATAATGGTTCCTGACCAAACAAATTTTTGGTTATTCTAACCACCTACATATATTCTTATTTTTTTTTTTTTTTTGTTTTCATGTTTTCGCATAACGGTTATTTTCCGTCTCAATTTTACCCAAAATGTAGCGAAATAGTAAAGTAAAACCACCTTGGTACATGAAAAGTTCCGCGGTCTAGAGATAAACATCGTGAGTGAAGAAGTAAGAAAAATACAATCTAATTACATAAGCAGGCTAGTCAACCATGCAACCATATTGGCTAAGAATCTATTAGAACATATGTAGGTACCCTAGGCGATTAGCGGCTAGAGCCAGGGATCCGGACAGTTATAACTAGGGCAACCAAAAATTGGCACAAGCAAATTTTTTTCTATGGTAGCTATCACATAATGCTTAATTTTGGGTAGTTTTTAAGAAAAATTGTACAACCTGACCTACTTTTGATAGAGCTAAAAATTGCCAAATTCATAAATGCTAATTTATGCTGATTTCACTATCGGAAAAAATATGTTACGGATTTTCTGCTCTCCGATTGGCTAGTCGCTTCAATTTGTCAATTGAATTGCTCCAGATATGGCATGTATAGACGTCGGGTAATTTCAACATAATTTTATTGCACATCTAACCCCGCATATATATATATTTCTTCACAACCAGGGCATAGGAGCAAAAGTTTGTTTTTTCTTTAGCTATGTTCCTGCTCCATTCTCAAACATTTTTTTTCCTGGCTCTGCTCCTAACTCCCAATGTATGAAAATATATGGAGCAAATCGCATTTGGACCTCAAGCGTTTGATCGTAAAATTTTTGTAAATATCGATGAAAAAATAAATTCAAATTGTTCTCTATTAAATATGTAAAAAATTCAACAAAATATATTAGTGACAGTTAGCAATTTTTCACTTCAACACACTCAGAAAAATAATCACAGTAGTATCAAGAGTTTTCTTCTGTTAATCCCTAAATTCGTTAAATTAACAGAAATATGTTTAAGTAGCCACATTTAGAGTTATATAAACGAACAAATCTTTTAATTTAACAAATATATCTATTAAAACCTATTTGTTAGTTCAATAGAACTGATCTGTCAATTATTAACAGAAATTTTTGTTGAAATAACTGAGACACTGTTAACTTAACCCTAATATCTGTTGCTGTAACCTTTATATTTATTTGTTGATTCAACAAATCATTACAGTTGACTATCAAAAGAAAAAGTGTTTATTTTGCCAGCTTTCTCCGTTGTTACTTGTTGCTTTGCTTACGTGAGTGAGTTTTAATTCACGAACGCTTTTTCGAACAAAGGTAAGTATAAATAGCATAACTAAAGTTCAATATTCAATACAATGTTGAATATTGAATGTCGCACTAGACATATGATGCCGTTGGATTTAATTTCAGGTTGATGTAATGGTTTGAAATCGGAGGAGAATATAAAATAGAGAACACAATATAGCAAGCAGTGAAAGCGAAGAAGGTGCCGCAATGGAAAACAAGCGAAGATGAAGCTACATATTTGTACTTGGAAACCGAACGGAGGGAGGATGAAGAGAAAAATACAAACAAATGATTTAAAAAAGATATAAAAATACACATTATAAAGTAATTGTTAGAAATAAACGGCCATATAAAGCACAAATAGATTTATTTTTAAGTGACTAAATTTCAACTGCGGAAAGTTGCTGATTTAACAGCAAAACTGTTTAGATTCACATCGTTTTTTAGTTCAACAATAAAACTGTTAAAACAAAAGAACGTCTGTCAGATAAATCTTTTGGATGTGATTTGACTGTGGAATCTGTTGTTTTAACCCGTAATCCTGTTGATCTACCAGCATCTTTTCTCTCGGTGCATGTAATATCGAATGTCAGAGTAAACCAACTTTGAGGTACGATCAACGCGCGACCGACCTAACGCCAAATTACGATTACAACATATTGTCTTTCTCTTTTGAGACATGTACCTAAGAGTTTACATTTTATTATTTTATTTTATTTTAGTTTACTCTAGGGCCGATTTCATAATGAAATTAAAAGTTCATTTAAAATCTAAAGGAGCCTTTAATTTGTTGATCGATTTCATAGTCTTTTTCAGGATAAAACTTCCTTTAAAGTTAAATACCCAAAAACGGATATTTAAGTGATTTAAAGGTCCCTTTTGCCGGAAAAAATTTAATTTCTGCAGTCTGTCAAAATCAAATATCAAGAATTTATAAAAATGTTTCAACCGATTCTGTTTGTTGTTTTGTTTGTTTAGTCCCATAATGCAATATTCATCTTCTTCCTCTTTTGTAAGGTTGGATGACCGCTTCCTATTTTTTCCGCACTGGGTTTCCAAATTATGCTTCTTTTTACTTTTTTTGTTTTCAAAAAAATTAAAGCCACAATCAAAAAATTTATTTATTTTCAGAAAAAAAAAACAAATGATAAATTTCAATATTTTTAAATTTATGACAATAATTTGACGTGAAACTGTCGAAGATGGCATTGCCATTTGCAATATTTTCGCTTAAAGAAGCCTTTTAATATTATCTATATATTAATAGGCTAACATTTTTTCCATACAAACAACTGCCAGGCTGTTTAGCACATTTAACATACTCATATCCACATAAAATTGATATGGATGTGTTCGTATGTGTCAGGAGCAGTGCATAGGCATATAATTTTTTCTATAAATTATTTAATTTGCTTATAATTAATAAATAAAATTTTTAGTTAAGAGAAATAGATATCGCAAACGTGTTTACAAATATCATAAACACAGTTGAAGAGTCGCTTTAATTTAAAAGCGCTCTCTCAATTTTATAAGCATTGGCCCAGTTTACGCTCAGATCAAAATCAACGCGGCCAAATATCTCCTATTGCTTTTCCATTAAAGCAGTGGTAGGCAAATTTGAAATTGAGTGAGAGCGCTATGGTCGGTCGAACGAACTGTGATCGGGCAAATGCAATGCGTAAATAATACATATATATGTACGCAAGCCTCAAATTAACGCACGCCCGCAAATTTTCCATATGCGTTGAACCGAAATTGACTTACGTGCGTATACAGATAGAGAAATTGAAAAATATAGAAAATCCGAGAAAATGTTGTTATTTTGTGGAATATGTACCTATCACACACGATATCAAAAGCAAATGTCAATTTTTTTGCAAATAATCATCCACAATGCTTAGTTTCAACTGTTAGTAAAACGAAAATTGGGAGTCGAATTTGCTTAATACGCACGCCCTTCAATTTCGGTTACAGAAATTATAGAATTTGTGTGGGTATGAGAAATTTTTGATAGTAAAATGACGACGTGCGTCGATATTAGGGAGCATAGTAAATTATTTTCAACGTACAAACAAGCGACAAGCACTCTCGATGTTGCTACGCCACTTGCTGAGTGACGACTAAATCATCTAATAAGGAAAAGCGTAACGTGTCGGCAAGGCAGATATACCAGGTAGTGTAATTGGTAGAGTGTAATGTCAAAATGATATTTCGCCATGGTTAAAATCTGATTTCGCTTGGGACTCGCTCATTCCTATTGGCCATGATTATAATTCGCTTGGATTTTGACATTACACTCTACCTTTGGAAATAAAAAAAGTAGTTTCTGAATTCGACCATGCGCCTACCTCTAAATTATTGTACCATGCGTGTCGGTGTGATTTGAGCGCAAACAATTGTTTGCAGAATTGCGGACCACTGCATTAAAGCGAAAAATGAAAGAGGGCGGGAGAGCACACTGAGTAATTTTAATTTTGACCAAGGCATATCTAACAGGTAGGCTCGCGGCGAATTGAAAAACTTCTTTTTTTACTTACAAAGGCAGAGTGTAATGTCAAAATCAAAGCGAATTCACATCATGGCCAATAGGAATGGACGAGCCCCAAACGAATTCAGATTTTAACCACGGCGAAATATCATTTTGACATTACACTCTACCAATTACAATAACAAAATACATGGGAAATTTCTGAATTCGCCACCGGGCCTACCTTTCTAGATCTGCCTTGATTTTGACCATGATTTCGCGTCGGACCGTGATCAAAAGGGCAAATCAGTGTTGCGGTCCAAGTGGAATTTGGAAAGTGTTGCCTATCTCCGCGAAAAGGAATAATTTTTGTACCAATACAAAGTTGAAAAAATTAATTGCATGGTCGAATTTCGAGCATCGGCGATACTAGTGTATATTATTATGAAATCACTCCTACTTTAAAGTACTTACGATTAAATGGCTGTTTAACTAAAAGGAACTTTTAACAAAAGGAGCATTAAAAGTTTCATTATGAAATCGGCCCTTATTTTATTTTGTTTTGTTTTAAGAAAATGAACTTAAATAAATAAAATTTTTAAGGCTAAAAAGTGCCAATTCTTTAAGTTTAACGGCAAAAAAGCATTTTTTAGAGCAATTTTTTGGTTGCCCTAGTTATAACTTTTAAAATAAAAGTCCGGACTTTTATTCTTTATGTCCAAGAATAACAATTAAACCCGGACTTTTATTTTTTAAGTCCGAGAATAAAAGTTAAATTCTGACTTTTATATTTTCCTGCCAAAATAAGAGTCCTTTCTAATAAAAAAAAAACGAGATAAATTTAGTACCAGACGGTTCGTATTAATTTCTAGAATCCAAAAGTGTATAATTTTGTGACATTATATTTTACTAATACTACAAATTTAGCATAAACAAACTACAACAATATTCCGATATGGGTATGAATAAGTGATCTGAATGTGAGGATGTCTCGGAAACTAGATCCAACACAGAGAAATATGTAGATATGATATTCGGAATTAGGAGTAAAATTTACTTTAGAAAAGTCTTATTTTGTTTTTGGTGGCCAAACCTAATCAAATCAAAAAAAGTTGATTTGAAAAACGAAAAAAAATGTGTCCGGACTTTTATTTTTTAAGTCGGAGAATAAAAGTCATTTCTAATAAAAAACCAACGGCTTATGCGATTGAGATAAATTTAGTACCAATCGATTCGTACCGATTTCTAGAATCCAAAAGTGTATACTACTTTCACATTATATTTTACTAATACTACAAATTTAGCATGAACAAAAATACACCTATATGAGAAAATAGATGTATGTCTGTTCATGCTAAATTCGTAGTATTAGCAATACATACATATATAATTTTGAAGAAGTATACATTTGGGATTCTGGAAATCGATTGGTACGAAATTTATTCCAACCGCGTAAGTCGTTCATTTTTTATTAGGAAGGACTTTTATTTTGGCCGGAAAAAAAGTCCGGATTTAACTTTTATTCTCGGCCGTAAAACCTCCAAATTTCAAAAATGCAGCTTACTCTAATTCCTTCCATTCCGAAATCTGCAACAGCATTTACTAAGGGTGCGTTTATGTCGGAGCAATAGAAGAAAGAAAGATAGCAGTTGGTGATATACGCTTATCGGAATAGCGCTGTTGTATATGTATATTGACGTACAAGAAATGCTCAAGAAAAATTTCTTTTGTCACATTTTCTTTAGCGGTACGCAGTTCTAAAGAAATTCGACTACTATTTTTTTTAAGATTTTTTAGAAAAAGTGCACAACTGAACTCTGGTTCTGCCAAGAAATAATGAATTTTCTATTATTTCTTCAAGAAAATTTGACAGAAGAGGTAAATAAACTCAAATGTGACATTTCGTTTGAAAATATAATTACTTTCCTACTACCATTTCAACGCTCAAGAAATAATGCAATTTTTTTCTTGAGCGTTTTATTGAGAGAAGCGGAGAGGCCTTATACCAAAAATAGTAAACTTCTTGAAAATAAAAATTGCCAAACACATGTGAAAGTTACCAAGAAACCAGCAGCGAAAATATAACCTATTTTGGTAATTACCAAGTTCGCCAACCATGCTATAAGTGCTATAAATAGAATTTGAACAAACAAAACCAGTTCTTGCTTTGCATACGTATGTATGTACATGCGGTTGTTTTAATTACAAATACAACAAAAACAAAACAGAAAGCTTGTTACTTATTGGCTTGCAGCGTAAGTGAATTGAAATTCATAGGGGCTATTTTGAAGAAAGGTAACTTAAAAGCCTCAATGAAGCATGGAATATAATGTTCAATGTCCGATTATATGATGTAGTTGGGCTGAATCTCATGTTGATGTCATAATAGAGGAGAGAACACAATAAAAGTAAAGTGAATGTTTCAAAAAAATAATAATTGAGTTAAACGTTGCAACTTTTAGGATGGGATGAAGTTACATACATACATACATACATACAGGTGAAGCTAATAAAAGCGTGTTAAAAAGGGTTTCTTGCTGTTTGACACAAATTGATTTTTTTTTTTTTCAATTGTCTCAAAATAGCCAGTTAAAAGTCAACTACTTTTCGGAATTGATTTTTTTCTTCCTGCAGGGTATATTTCTGCACACATACTTATCTACATATTTAACTTTTTTTTTAATTTGAAAGGTTATATAAAAATTATGTATAACAAGTAATAAAAAGTAATAAAACACATAAACAATATATTATAAAATTTAAAAAATCAAAAAATTTTATGAAAATGTCACTTAAAAATTTGTAAACCCTTTTTTATTTTCTACGAATGAAGTCTTATATATTTACTTACGTGTGGACTTCATTTCACAAGATACGGCCGTCCACAGCTTATCCAAGACAAACCTATTGTGGTGATTTAGATTTTTTTTGATCCCACAAAGGTTGTCTTTTAAAAATTGCACCGATGAAACTTTCTGTGTCCATATTGAATATCGCTAATCGACTAAAGAAAATCAATGAATTAATTTTCTTCGCTCTTATTCTCTGATACGCGCTTATAACACGGCTCCGACATAAACAGAAGTACAGAACTCCCATTTACAATTTTCGTCGCTCTATTGCTCTCTTTCTTCTATTGCTCCCACATAAACACTATACGTGATTTCCGTAAGGTATTTTCTCTGCTATGATAATAGCGCTAATGTGGTGAATTTCTTTAGTCACCCACTGATCCGATATAAACAGAAGTAGACAACTCCCATTTACAATTTTCGTTGCTCTATTGCTCTCTTTCTTCTATTGCTCCGACATAAACACTATACGTGATTTCCGTAAGGTATTTTTTTTTGCTATTATCTGTGGTGAGTTTACCGCTTATCGCAGCTATCTTTCTTTCTTTCTTCTATTGCTCCGACATAAACGCACCCTAATACATATGTATATGTGTTTCGAATGAGCCTATCCCAAAAGGCCGTAAAACTCCTAAGTTCATACACGCAGCTTATTGGAACTCCTTCCAATACGAAACTGCAACAGCATTTACGAATACAACAAACTAGTGCTGGAAGCGATATCGATATAATATCGATGTTTTTGAACTTTTTCGATATATCGATATTTTTTTTCCGATATTCGATATTTTAATCCATGACCACTGATAAACGCGGAAAGAAGCTGGTAAAAGGGGTAATTCCCCAAATTTGGAGATTTTTTTTTAAATTTGGGTAATTTTTGGGGAGCGCTATGATTTGGGTAATTTGGGGAATTCGCCTTTTAATAGTTTTATATGAATAATAATAAAAAAATTTAAAATTTTTATGAGTTTCTATTACATTCGCATTGTGTGAGTGTACATGAGTTTTTGCGGCATTTGTTTTATTTTGAATTATCGGCTGTCGTACATGTACAAGCCTGCAAATTTCATAAGCCCATTAAAGGTCGATATATCGATAGTATCGATGTTTTTTCTCAAAAATATCGAAAATATCGATACTCGTAAACATCGACGTTTTTCCAGCACTACAACACAGGATTGTGTCCTAGAGGAGCATGTCTTATACAATCAGTTGCTTGGATGATAAGAAATTCCACATAAGCCACCTAAATACTCCAACTTTACCGCCCAAACATTGTTTTCCCATGCATGTATTAAAAACACCCTACACAAATTTTCTAACCACAAAAGGTTTTCTGCTGTCAAATTACGTATTCACAGCGAAATTTTTAATTAGTTGTGAAAGGTGCAAATGAACGAGATTTATACTTTTGAGTTTATTGGTGTGGGGAAACATTTATTTTAGTGCAGCAATTTGTATACTCAGCTGTACGTGCTACACATAATATAATGATCGCATAAAGTTTGTTTATAACTTAAAAAAAAACGGGAGATACAAAGTGCATATGAACATTTGTGAAATGTGGTAGAAAAGGGAGATAGTAATGCAATCGAAAAGGGGATGGGAGAGCAAAAGGGAGAAAGAATAGGGAGAGGTAAGGGAGAGCAATAGAGGAAGGGAGATAGTAGGGAAAACAAAATGGAAGAAGGGACAAAGGAAACGGAAATGAAAGGCAAAAGGGGAAAAAGAAACGTAATTTGAAAGGGAAAGGGAAAGTCTCATCATAAAATAAAAACATTTTTCGTCACTGCGAAGCGGGACGGGTATTTGCTAGTTTATCTAAAAAAATATTTGATAAACGTCCCTTAAAAATTTGTAACATTGTATCTCTAACTAAATGTCGTAAAAGAATAGAACTTAACTTTTACAACAATCCTTATATACACTGTAAAAAGCACATCTCGCTATCAAAGACATATTTTTCCTTATTTTGAACACGCGTTCCAATACATTATTTTTTTGGGTTGGGAATACTTTTTCACCAAAATGTGTACAAAACATTCAAAATCATTCAAACAACTTCCTTGTCATGGTGCTTTGTATGAGAATTCAACTTCAAAATTCAAAATTAATAAAAAAAAATTAATTCAAATCTCCAAAACAAGCATAAGTTGGGAATGAAATGGCGCTTAAGAAATTTTTCCTTATTTCGATGTATGAATTTCTTTAAAACGAGTATATGAAACCATGGTAAAACATATAGCCGCTTCCAAACAAAACTATACTAAGTCGACTTAGTACGTTTTCCTGTTTTTGACGTTTTCAAGCATTACGTGTCTTAAGCAGGGACTTGTAACGCGTTTCGGTTTCGGTTTCTGTTACACAGCTGAGTAACGAAACCGAAACAGAAACAAAACTCCTTTGTAACAAAAGTCGTAGCAAAACTCCGAAATCTTTCCAGCAGAAACAAAACCTGTAACGAAACTAAATTAATTTTGTTCCTTGTAACAGAAACAAAACTCCTTTGTAACAAAAGTCGTAACAAAACTCCGAAACGTTTCCAGCAGAAACAAAACCTGTAACGAAACTAAATTAATTTTGTTCCTTGCAACAAAAACAAACCCAGAAACAAAATTAATTTTTTCTCAGTAGAAAAACTATATTTGCAGAACATTAGGCTGGGCTTGTTATTTTTAGGTATATAATATGCATGTCTGCATGTATGCAACCAACTAAAGTATGGAATAAGACACTTATATTTTTTAAATATTATCGTAAGGGACATTTATTCAAATACGCTCATAAAACATTGAGGGTGAAATTATCGTAAGGGACAAAATTATGATTTTTTCGCAAACTGCAAATTTTTTCAAGAAAAAAGATATCAGGTTCAATATATTAATTAACCATCTAAACGCGTGTTCAATTTTATTTAAATATACCAGTAAATAACAGTAAAAAAACAAAAAAAAATGCTCTCCTGTAAAATTTGCTTTTGTCCCTTACGATAAAGTCGCACAAAGGGGTCGATATGAAGAAAAATTTAACTGGGTGACTATTAGGGTTGTCTTTTTTAATTTTTTTAAATGATATATAAAAACGCTTCGTATGCATAGAACAAAGTTTACATTAATTGTTATCAACATATATTTAATTTTCTAATAATAGCTCATTCAGACTATGTACTTTGTAGTGCAGTTTCTTCATCATCATGATTTTTATAAGACGTCGAAGCAGTACGGGATGCTTTGGCGGGTGTAATATCGTTTCGTATGGATAATGGGATATCAGACTTGCGTTTTCTTAACGGCGATTTTTGCTTTGAATTTTTCATTGCACCTGATAACTAATATATCATTTAACCTGATAACTAATAATCATATAATCTCAGCTTCAACCTGTTCGGACGTGTTTTTTTATCGCTCTAATCTTCGTTTAATAATAATTCACTACTCGGTGGATTTTTCTTATCTTTATTTCTAATTGCTATTGATTAAACTGTTTTATATTATGGTGATATAGTGACTCTGTTTACATATATCCTAAATCATTTATAACAATTTAAATAAATCATAAAATAATTCTTCGCAAAAAGTGTAATAAAATAAATTAGTATACATACATTCATACATTTATATCTAACTCATCATGCCGTGTGCATGTGGTCAGAGAGTTGACCGTGGTGACGATATAGTTTTGTGCGACGTCTGCAAAGAGTTCTCTCATTTGTCTTGCGTCGGTTTGCGAAAATCAGATCTCGATTTTCTGAAGAGTTCGAATAAGCCATTTGTATGTAAGAAATGTGCTACTGAGCGTCGTGCTTCTATTCGCACGCCTCCCCCACTCCCCGCTCCAAATATGTCTAGTGCTGCTAAAAGTGTTTGTGGTGGTGTTTCTAATGATCGTGCTAATAACAAAAATAATGCGCTCACAAATACCCATGCATCGCCAGCTGAGCCGAAAGAGTCAGCTGCTGCTAAAAATATATCTGGAAATACTCTCAATGATCCATCTAATAAACAATCCAACAAACAATCTATTTCCCTCTCAACTATTGGTAAAGAGGTCGCTGCCCTAAGAGGTGAAAATGTTCGTGTGCTCTCCATGCTCACTGCGCTGTTTGAGGAAAAACAAAGCATGCATGCTGAAATCGTCTCGCTACACTCTAAGCTTGATGCAAAAGACGTCGCTATTTCTTTGCTCACTGCTGAAGTAAATAAGCTCATCCGCATTGTCCGTGTCCAAACACAGCAACTCTGCCGCGAAATTATCCAACGATTATCTTTTGTGCCGCTGTTCTGTCTTCCATTTGTCCAAACACATCAACTCGTCGCTGGCCAACTTTTGTTCATTATGTTTTGTTCTGGCATTCTTCGAACGCTCTGATTGGTCACTGGCGATAAGAATTGCTGCACAAAGCGTGTTGTCCGAGCACCGACGACTTGGTGCCCCCCTCCTTTCCTCGTCGCCTTCTCACCAACAAACGAACAAAAGCAGCGGGTTGCTCAACTTCGTGTCTCCGTGTTTGGACGTCGACATTGTGAGCTCTAGTGCATTGAATACTGGTCCTACCAACAATAACATTGACTCAATTGTTCTTGCTAATCGGCAATGCTCATTGTCTCCAAATTCGTATGATAATTTCTCGTCGCACTCTAATACTCAAATTGGTGCTGCGCTGCCGTCAGCTGATACCTTTAGTGCAGTCGCCGCTAATGCAACTACAGTGAAACCGCCATCTAGCAATGCTTGTGTGACGCCGTCGGTTGATACTTATAGTGCAGTCGCTACTAACGCAATTACAGTGAAGTCGCCTTCTAATGCAACCAAAGCGCCACTGTCGTCAGGCGCTTATGTCTCCCGACCGTCATCTGCTAATGCTATTTCTGCTAAGTCGCCGTCAAATGGTACGTCTTCAGTTAAAAACAACACTAAAGCCGCTGCAATATCGAAACCTTGTTCCCCTGATTGTGAATTATTAGATGCTGAAAAATCTGTAGCTAAAGCCACTCGTAACAAGCTTAAAAAACCTTTAGTTTGTGGTTCTAATAAAAATAACGAGCTTGGTATTGTTGCTAATATGAAGTGGTTGCATATATCTTCTTTCTCGAATACTGTTACTGAAACAGATATTTTAAATTATGTTGCAAAACATGCCGAAATCAACAAGAGTGCGTTGGTCTGCCGGATGCTGATAAAAACCAACACATGTGGAAAGGATTATAAGTCAATTAATTTTAAGTTAGGTGTTTTTGAGGCTTATTACAATAAGCTATTGAATGAGGATATTTGGCCGGCAAACGTAGTAGTACGCCCTTTTGCTTTTTTTCGAAAAGACACCATAAATCGAAAATTAACGTAATTAATGCCACTGAAAATGAAGCATGTGAATCTTTAAAAGTTTACTTTCAAAATATGTCAGGAATTCGGACTAAATGTTCGACAGTTTATAGAGAAAGTTCTTCGTTAGAGTTTGACATGTATATATTAGTTGAATCTTGGCTGAACGAAAATTTCTTTGACTCTGAAATTTTTGACTCGAATATTTTTGACGTTTTTCGTAAAGACCGCGATCAAGCTAAAACAGGATGTTCCAGAGGAGGTGGTGTTATTATTGCTGCTCGAAGAAATCTTCGAGCGTCATTGGTTATACTTTCTGACTCTGATTCAACCCTGGATCAGCTTTGTGTTCGTGTTCTTGGCTCATCCGGGGAAGTTTACTTCTGTGCTTCGTACATTCCGCCGAATAGTTCCGACTCTTTGTATTCTGCACATGTTGACAATGTTTTGTCATTGGCACAAAAAATCTCAGTTAATAGTCACCTTTGCGTTTTAGGTGATTTTAATTTATGTCACTTGAATTGGACTTCATCAAGTACGGCAGACGTGTTTATGGCTGCTAATGTCAGCTCTTCAGCCGAGATTCAAGTAATTGATAGCTTCATGAGTATTGATTTACTTCAAATAAATCGTTGTTTTAATAGCCTTAATCGAATTTTAGATTTAGTGTTTCTATCTAATAATGTTCATTACTCTTTGTCAGAATGCATTACACCCATCTCTACGCCTGATAAACATCATGTTCCTCTTTTTCTTGAATTAGAGTTTTATGAATTCTCTGAGGTTCCTTTCGAACCAAACATAAAATTCAATTACAATACATTTGACTTTGTTGCGTTTGAGGTAATTCTGTCTAGTATTGATTGGTGTGATGCTTTCTTGGACAAAGATGTTAGCTATTGCTTTAATGTCTTTAAATCCAAGGTTTTTGAGTTGTGCATGGAGCATGTTCCTATATCTAAAAAGAAAACTTATAAATCTCCTTGGCATACAAAACGGTTAAGGCATTTGAGGAATCTGAAAAATAAATTTTGCAAACTCTTCAAAAGAACCAATGAAACTTGTCATCACAATAAATTTCAAGAATATTCCAATAAATTTAATTGTTTGAACAAATTCCTATACAGGAATTATATTTTAAATTTTGAAAACAATATTATTTCAAACTCGAAGGCCTTCTGGCAATTTATAAATTCAAAAAAGTCCTGTGCCTTGGTACCAAACAATGTTTTTTTCAATGGTACTCATGCAAAATCTGCAACTGAATCTGCAAACCTATTTGCGGATTTTTTCTGCTCCAATTTTGAACCTGACTCAAGTCTCGATTACAGCTTCCCTTGTAATACTAACTCATCGTTGAATTTTGGCTCCTTGCGTTTATCTGTAACGGACGTCCTCAATGGTATGAAAAAGCTCAAGCCTACGTCGAAAACTGATTCGGATGGGCTTTCGTCAATTTTACTAGCTAATTGCTTGTGCCTTGCCGAACCAATTTCAGTTATATTTAATAAATCTTTGGTTTCTGGCATTTTTGTGGATGACTGGAAGCTGGCATCCATTTGTCCAATTTACAAAAACGGTAACAAAAATGACGTTCGTAATTACAGACCGATTTCGAAGCTTTCGTCTATCTCAAAGCTCTTCGAAATAATTGTAAACGACAAAATATTTTTTGCTGTCAAAAGCCTTATATCCAGTAGACAGCACGGTTTTGTTGCCTGTCGATCTACTGTTACGAATCTGTCTATCTTCAGTGAGTTCTGTATTTCCGCGTTCCAAAGCAGATCCCAAATCGATACAATTTACACAGATTTTTCTAAGGCGTTTGACAAGGTCTCACACCGAATCCTTTTATCTAAGCTTGCATCATTGGGTTTTCATTCTACATTTTTATCATGGATCAGATCATATCTGTCTAATAGGCTCTGCGTTGTTTCCATTAATGGTGTCAATTCTCGTTCTTTTGTAGCATCATCGGGTGTTCCACAAGGGAGCATGCTAGGCCCTCTATTTTTTATTTTATTTATAAATGATATTGGGTCATGTTTTTCATTTGCTGAATACTTGCTTTATGCTGATGACCTTAAGATTTTTGCTGTCATTAACAACATAAACGATTCAATGAGATTACAATCGGACCTCGATCGTCTTCTTGATTGGTGTAAATTAAATCACCTGTCTTTAAATATTAAAAAGTGTTACCATGTAACATTTTTTAAATCGGCCAGTAAACTATTTACTTCTTATAACATTGCGGGATCTCAATTAAAGTCCGTTGATGAAATCAAAGACCTGGGGGTGATTTTTGACTATAGGTTAAATTATACCAGTCACGTTAACAACGTCATAGCTCGGTCGTACTCTATGCTTGCCTTCATACGCAGAAATTGCTCTGCTTTCAACAATCCATACACTCTGAAAACACTTTATTGTGCTTTTGTCAGATCTAGGCTTGAGTATGCTGCCATTATCTGGAGGCCCTTCCAAATTGGACTCTCTCTTCGACTTGAGAGAGTTCAGAAGGTTTTCTTACGCTTTGCGCTCCGATCACTTCATTTTTCTGAGCCTTTACCACCCTACCAGTCTCGATGCATGTTGATTGACCTACAAACTCTTAAATGTAGAAGGTCTATTTTATCTTGCTCTTTCATTATCAATATAATTATTGGGGCTATTGATTGCCCATGCTTGCTCAGCAAAATATCTTTTAATGTTCCCAACAGAAACCTTCGACACTTCGAAACTTTAAAAATTGCATTCTCAAAAACTAATTATGGTTTAAATACCCCTATTTCTAGGGCTTGTTCTGACATAAATTTATTTCTCAACTCTTCAGGTGCCGATCTTGCGTGGCCATATGCCACTATCCTTAGTCACTTAAGATCTTTTTTTCATAACACTTAATTTTAGTACTTTGTTAGAATAGTCTGTAAGAATGTATTTTCAAAGACTTTATATACAAATAAACAAATATATATAAGAGCCGTTCCACACTAACTTCAGTTGCAGCTGCACCATTAACAATTTTTTTTTTGTTTTTATTTGTTTTGGTTTTTGGTTTTTGATTTTTAATTTTTGATTTTTATTTGTTTGGTTTTGCTCAAAAACATGCAAGATAATTCGAATCCACGTTTGACCCATATCTCGGGGCTCCGTGTAGAAGTCCTGCTCAAAACCTTTCATTTGATACCAACATTGCTCAGAAATATTCAAGGATCATCCGGGTCCTCATTTTGACCCATATGTGGAGACCCGGCCTAGGAATCATAAAGAATAGGACTCTTTACGAAAGCCCCGCTCAAAACCTTTCATTTGATACCAACATTGCTCAGAAACACACAAGATCATCTGGGTCCTCGTTTTGTCCCATATCTCGCGACCCGACCTAGGAATCATAAAGATTAGGGCTCCCTGTAGAAGCCCTGCCCAAAACTTTTCATTAGATACGTGTAAACTTTACCTGTTTTACGAAATTACTCGTAGCTAAAGCAAAGATGTTTACACATCAAAATGCCACAGGTATACATATATATATTACCTATATACCTAAAATTAGTCCATCCTAATGTACGGCAAATAGTATTATAATAATTTTTATAGTTTTGCCACTGAGAAACAAAATTAATTTCGTTTCTGGTTTTGTTTTTGTTGCAAGGAACAAAATTAATTTTGTTTCTGATACTGAGAAACGAAATTAATTTTGTTTCTGAGACGGATTTTGTTACATGGAACAAAATTAATTTAGTTTCGTTACAGGTTTTGTTTCTGCTGGAAACGTTTCGGAGTTTTGTTACGACTTTTGTTACAAAGGAGTTTTGTTTCTGTTTCTGTTACAAGGAACAAAATTAATTTAGTTTCGTTACAGGTTTTGTTACTTATTGAAACCGTTACAATCATTTGGTTTCGAATTTAGTTTCTATCCTTTAATGTTTCTTGGAACAGAAACGCCAGAAACGAGAGTTTCGTTTCGTTACGAGTTTTGTTACAAGTCCCTGGTCTTAAGTGACAACACTGCTACTAATTGGGTGGACCTACAGGTTTATGCCGGCTCCGAACGGCGAATGCATTTTTTGTGAGAAGCATTTTCATGGCAGAAATACACTCGAAGGGTATGCCGTCCACTGTCGAGAGGTGACCGCTGCTCTTAAAAAACCCAATAATTGGATTGATACTAATTAGAAATTTTTTTTTTGTGTTTTGCTGTGGCATAGCAGGCGAACACTCTACCCACTGCACCATCTTAATTTGGATGCTTTCAAATTTTGGTATCAATCGGATAATCCTATCAAAAGTTATAAGCGAAAGTGTACCTATAATACAGTTCGAGATTTTTACATATTTATTTTTTTTTCATATCTATAAAAACATACATACATATGTATGTAAAAACGTACAACGTAAGAGCAAAATTGAATTAAAAAATTTTTGTACCTAATTTATTTAACTATTGTAACTTCAATAAACATGAATTATCTGAAGTTGAAAAATTTTGAATTAATGCATTTTTTTTTTGATTTTTCATGCATATTTCTCAGTTTTTGTTGCATTTTTATGCGCATATTTTTTATTTTTTAGTACATGAAATTCCATGCCCTATTTATAATATTTTAAAAAGCCTTAGGTCTTATAGCGATATATATGTATGTACATATGTATATTGAAGTTCCACTTTAACAATTTTAATATGTAGGTATTTATTCAATCTAATAAAGTTTTATATATGTATGTGTTTACATACATACATACATACGTATGTATATACATACATGTGTACAAATAAATAAAATGCGAAACTATTTTTTGAACGCTCAATTGTTGTATTCTAGTTTTCAACTAGGAACCAAGGCAGATATATCAGGTAGGCGCAGGGGCGAATTCAGAAAATCCCCATGTATTTTGTTATTGTAATTGGTAGAGTGTAATGTCAAAATGATATTTCGCCGTGGTTAAAATCTGAATTCGCTTGGTACTCGCTCATTCCCATTGGCCATGATTATAATTCGCTTGGATTTTGACATTACACTCTACCTTTGGAAATAAAAAAAGTAGTTTCTGAATTCGCCCATGCGCCTACCTGTAAGTTATTGTACCATGGTAAGAACTAAATCAAGGTCCGGCAATTCGACTCACGTGAGTTAATGGGTATAACAGACATAGGCAGCCCATACCACAATTGTGGGAAGTCAATTCACACGTATTCTTACTCTCTTGATCAGTCGTTTGCCAACTGTCGAACGATAAACATTGCGCCTGACTATGTCGCTTCGTGGTTGAACGCAAGCATTAACTTTATACGGGTAATGTATGTATGTATGTCCACAAATAAAATGCCCGGCGAGAAATTTTATATGATGGAAATGCCTTCGGCGATATGCAATGCCTTTTTTGCTATGAAGTATTTAAAAATAATACATATGATTATGCACTACAAAAGCATTGCGAAGTATTTCACAAAGAGTTTTTGTACTCTTATTTGGATGACTTTTGTATTCCAAACACTCTGTTTTAGCCAACTACCCTTTAATTTTTTTCAGAAGAGATAATTTTTTTTCATTAAAAAGTTCTTTTCCTTCCAAAGGCAAACAACAAAAAACAAAAACAACAAAAAACCAAAAATGTCTGTTCTGCATATACGTATGTATATTCCACTTGAAGCGGATCAATTTCCTACTGGGGTGCGCATGCGGAGAACTTGTTTTGTTCTCACCAACACAACCTCATTTCAGATTTCGCCGACCACTGGGGTATAAGTTATACTGTATAACATACATAGTCTTACGCTCTTTGATTCAGTCGTTGTTGAGACAGCGAAGAAGCAACTCAATATTTAGTAATGGCTTGAGTGTAGTGGTGCCCAAGGTTGAGTATAACATACATAGTCTTACGCTCTTTGATTCAGTCGTTGTTGAGACAGCGAAGAAGCAACTCAATATTTAGTAATGGCTTGAGTGTAGTGGTGCCCAAGGTTGAGTATAACATACATAGTCTTACGCTCTTTGATTCAGTCGTTGTTGAGACAGCGAAGAAGCAACACAAGCACTAGCTGCGTTGCTTTGTTGTTTATGCGACAGTGTGCCATTGCGTATGTATGACTATGAATGAAAATATTTTTCTACTGCAATCAAATTTTCATGTTGCAAAATTGCAATGCTTTATTTATCAATACATATAATAAAATTTGCTGTACTCTTAAAGGTTCAATTAAATCTTCAGTTATAACTTACGCCCCATCCTTGTATACCTTAACAAGTTTAGTTGTGTACTTTTGAAAAAATTTCGTAAATGATATCAACTCTCAACTATTTCTCAATGAATATTCTTCAAATGAATTTTTAATGCATATTTTTATTATTACAATTTCCAATATTTTACATTGGTGAATCCAAATTAATTTATAAAACATTTTTTCTAGTTAAAAATTCCTTAGTAATACATTTTTTATAATTATTCAAATATTTATTTTATTTCTAAAGCATTGCTATATTTGTGCGTTTACCCCGTATGCTAAGTTCTTACACCACTGTTGCATAAACCACTCTGTTCTCACTAACACAATCTCAGTTTTATTTTGGCCGGGGTCTGAACCAGTGATATCATTTTCACTTCGATCGAAGTATTTCACTTCACTTTTATGCCCGTCACTTCGACACTTCCTCTGTCCCCAAATCACTTCGATTTTGACCAATCAGAATTAACGTACTTTTATAATTTATTCTTACAAATTCTAATAAAAGTTGCATATGCAAGTATGCAAGAGGTAAATGTTTATGCAATCATAGGATATGGCATCCCTCATTGAGATGAATAATCGATTTTTTAAAAGTTTCTCTTATCTCTAAGGTTTTATCGCTTTTTTTAAGAGTTTGACACAGTGCCCCGGAGCGGAGTTCGAAACAAAAAAAATTGGCAAATAATAGCCCGTGCAAAATTCACTTTATAGCAAAGCGAATTTCCAAATGCTTGCTACAATTAACACATTGACAATTTCCACTTCACTTTTTTGCTTTGATTTATAACACTGATTTTGTGCAAAATATTTGGGGAATCGACTTTTTTTTGCACCTAATCAGTAGCCGTGGGAGAAATTGAATTGTCAAAATTAATGTCAAAGCTTTCAAAGCACTGTCAAATAGAGATTTCGGCTATTCGAAACTCTGAGGCGCTTCAGGCGCGTGAAGTAAAGCTGCCATATGGCCAACTTTTATACATTTTAGTAGAGCTCAAAAATTGTTGACATTTCTCGAAGCCAAGCAAGCAAAGAAAGCGTGCATTGGGCCAAAACCTTAAAGAAGTTGAGAGCGCACTTTACGCTACGCTTTACTCACTTCACTTCAATTGTGAACATGTCCCTCTGAAAAACATATACTGAATGGAACTATGCGGATGCGGAGTAGGAGCGGAGCAAACGAAAAAAAGCAATAAATTTGTCATCCTCAAGCTATCCGAAAAGGTATACCAATCGAAAAAATTCGAACTGTGGCAGATATTAAATTCCGCCAAAACATGAAATATATAAAATCGCGGTTTTCTCAAAAAGTTACCATTAGTGAAGCATTGAACTTTGATATTCTGCTATGGTCTGCCCTTCGTATTAAAATTTGCTCTACCCTACCGTGTGGTATTTTAAGTATAAGTTTAATTTTTTTTACATTGAATGAATTATAACCAGTACCTGTTATACTTATATAAAATATAATTTTACAAGTACATACTTAAGTATACATACATTGTTAGAAATAATAAAAAATAACATATAGTTAAAAAATTTAAGCATTTTATTTTATATGTAGTTTTAATAGTTTTTCTTTGAGATGATACTTAAAAACAAAATGCATATTTTATTCCGTTTTTATGATCCACATTTTCTTGACCTCGCGGGAAACGTATGAAAAACCATTTAGCCGCGCTTCACTTCGATTTACTTCGAATCACTTCGATTTTTCAGCCGCTTCACTTCACTTTAAAATTTTGCGATGACAACACTGGTCTGAACTAAATACATACATATATATGTAGGTACCTATGTTAAATAAAATATCCCTGCAACAAATTCGATTAATCCGGGACGTGTCCGGGATCAATCGCAAGGGAGCTTGCGACTAATACAATTTTACATCCCTTTATATGGAGTGAATTGATCGCATTTGTTCGAGCATGTCCTATGAAGAGACTAATTGTTCAACTTGTATACCCGAACGGGTACAAATGTAGATCAACCGCTTTCATCCCGAACGGGTACGAATGTAGATTAATCGCTTTCATCCCCAACGGGTACAAATGTAGATCAGTCGCTTTCAGCACGAACGGGTACAAATGTAGATTTTTCCTTAAAAAATTGTAAATGTTCATGCATATTTAAATAATGTTTTACTTTTGTGAAAAAAATCTCAATAAATAAATTTAAAACATTGTAAGTTTTGAGTATGCATTATATGAGCGTAATGTAAAGGATTTTTTCATAGGATATTTTAGGCAAAATTTTGTTAAAATTGTTATTAAAAAGGGTGTTGAATTCGTTTTACCGGTTGTTCTACAATTTTTTAAATACATTGCATATTTTTGTAAAATGTCTACATTTAAGGAATCTAGATTTGTACCCGTTCGGAATGAAAGCGATTAATCTCCATTTATACCCGTTAGGGAACAATTGGTCTACAATTAGTCTACATTTATACCCGTACGGGAACAATCGGGGACTAATTGTGGACCGATTGTTCTCAAAGGAGATCAATCGAGGACAAATCTCTTTCGGGATTGATCGCACATTTTTTTGCAGGGATTTAACAACCCTTAACTCATACATATAGTCTACAGATGTACATAAATCAGTGGTAGGCAAATTTGAAATTGAGATTGTATTAGTGAGAGCGCTATGGTCGGTCGAACGAACTGTGATCGGGCAAATGCAATGCGTAAATAATACATATATATGTACGCAAGCCTCAAATTGACGCACGCCCGCAAATTTTCTATATGCGTTGAACCGAAATTTACTTACGTGCGTATATAGATAAAGAAATTGAAAAATATAGAAAATCCGAGAAAATCTTGTTTTTTTGTGGAATATGTAACTAACACACACGATATCGAAAGCTAATGTCAATTTTTTTGCAGATAATCACCCCCAATGCTTAATTTCAACTGTCAGCAAAACGGTAATTGGGAGTCGAGTTTGCTTAATACGCACGCCCTTCAATTTCGGTTACAGAAATTGTGTGGGTATGAGAAATTATTGATAGTAAATTGACCACGTGCGTCGATATTAGGTAGCATAGTAAATTGTTTTCAACGTGCAAACAAGCGACAAGCACTCTCGATGTTGCTACGCCGCTTGCTCAGTGACGACTAAATCATCTAGTAAAGAAAGAGCGTAACGTGTCGGTGTGATTTGAGCGCAAACAATTGTTTGCAGAAATGCGGACCCTGACATAAATATATATGTAGGTCATACCTCGGCGTTTCATAGATCTTAAGATCAGACAAACAGGTTACGCTCTTCACACAGACAGGTTGCGCTCTTTGTTAAAAAAATGATTTAGTCGTCGCTGAACAAGTGGTCAAACAACATCGTGTGTGGCTATCGCATGTTTGCGCAGCGAATGTTAAAAATATGCATGTACGTATGTACATATATGCATGTATGTATGTTTGTTCGCCATACCCTGCAAAAAAATGTGCGATTAATCCCGAAAGAGAGTCCCGGATTCATCTCTTTCGGGAACAATCGGTCCACAATTAGTCCCCGATTGTTCCCGCACGGGTATAAATGTAGACCAATTGTTCCCGAACGGGTATAAATGTAGATTAATCGCTTTCATCCCGAACGGGTACAAATCTAGATTGATTAAATGTAGAAATTTTACAAAAATATTCAATGTATGAATTAAAAAAATTTTATAATAATAGATAAAACTGAACACCCTTTCTCTTAATAACAATGATGAATAATAATTTTAACAAAATGTTACAAAAATAAACTTTCTTCTAACATATATAACAATTAATAATTTTTACATTTTCATAAAAAATAGGCTTGGCTTACAACTTTGGATGAAAGCGATTAATCTACATTTGTACCTGTTCGGGATGAAAGCGATTAGTCTACATTTGTACCCGTTCGGGATGTAAGCGATTAATCTACTTTTGTACACGTTCGGGTATACAAATTGAACAATTAGTCTCTTCATAGGCCATTCTCGAACAAATGCGATCAATTCGCCCCATACAAAGGGATGTAAAATTGTATTAGTCGCATGCTCCCTTGCGATTGATCCCGGACACGTCCCGAATTAATCGCATTTTTTGCAGGGTAGCGATCAAAGCGCTCTCACTCATACACCTGCATTTACAAATTTGCCTAGCCCTGATGTAGGTACATCGGTATTTAAATCACTGATGGGCGTTTTGACTCATATGAGCAGTTACTCTCAGCACACGTATTCTTACGCTCATATTTCAGTTGCTGTTGAGAGCGAAAAATCAATTGAGTCACAGTGGTGTTAGAACAGAATTTTCATGTCAGTTGTGTTTCAGCAAGCAAAGGGATGACACGTATCGTCGCTTTGCTTTTATTTTTTATGCAATAGTAAATTATGCGCTATTTAATGAATGAAAGCATTTAGGGCAATTCTAAATAATTTTTCACTGCGAACAGTGCGAGTGAGAAACACATATAGGTACGCGCATAAATAGTATCATAAAACAATCAAGCGGCGCACGATGTTGCTTCGCTGTTGTTTGTTAATCAACTGACTGCAAATGTTCTTTGTCCCATGGTAGCCACTTTACGCTCGCGGTTACCAATACATGCTTACATTTCATTTGCCCACCAATGATTTAAATACCGATGTACCTACTAAAGGGTTGCAAGAGTTAACATACGCTATGAATGCACAGCAGAATTCATTCATCGTTCATCGTTTAAATTTTAAATAATTGGTGGGCAAATGAAATGTAAGCATGTATTGGTAAATGCGAGCGTAAAGTGGCTACCATGGGACAAAAAACATTTGCAGTCAGTTGATTAACAAACAACAGCGAAGCAACATCGTGCGCCGCTTGATTGTTTTATGATACTATTTATGCGCGTACCTATATGTGTTTCTCACTCGCACTGTTCGCAGTGAAAAATTATTTAGAATTGCCCTAAATGCTTTCATTCATTAAATAGCGCATAATTTACTATTGCATAAAAAATAAAAGCAAAGCGACGATACGTGTCATCCCTTTGCTTGCTGAAACAAAACTGACATGAAAATTCTGTTCTAACACCACTGTGACTCAATTGATTTTTCAACAATGTACATTGTACATACATACATACATCATATTTATGGTCTAAATCAGTGATAGGCAATATTTAAATGCAACTGTATTAGTGAGAGCGCCGTAATAGCGCAAATCAATTGGTTCGTTTAGTCGCTTGCTGGCCCTCAATGAATGCCATAGATAACTAGATACGAAACTCTTCATTTCGTGAGAGCGCTGTCAAAATGCGCATTTTTTATAACATTTTTCATTGGTGCCACTCTGTTCGAAAACTGAAAATGGGTATTTTACATATTATTTCTGGGGATTTTTCGGCTTCCTTATGTTATTGAAGACTATAGCAATAATAAAATTTTGTTTATACCAAATTAAGATAAGGATATAACCACAAAAGTGATACACAGGATAGAATGATTTTCCCACATTCCGAATATTCGTGTTCGAAACCCAATCTCAGACAAATTAAGAATAACGCACAAAAAGTGGTGAACGATAATACATGTAGTTGGGTGGTATTTTTTAAGAAATATTTTACTCTATTTTGCAATTCTATTAAAATGTGAATATATTAGAATTGAAATATAATCCCAGCAAACACAGTCTCTAACGTTAGAAATTTTGTCGAGATTACCTTAGATAACTAGTGTAATTCTCTATATATTCTCAAATCGCTAACTAGGGTTGAAAACTACACTAGAATTCGATTAGCGAGTGATTAGAGAAGGAGCCAAATCTCACGCCTTTTATCAATTCTCAATATATTTCTGTGATATATTGAATATACATACATATATTGAAATTAGATACTAAAAAATGGTAAAGTTAATATCACCGTAGTACAATGTTTTCCATTAAAAAGTACAAGAAGTACCTTTAATTTAAATAATAAGACTGAATTTTGTTTAAATTTCAGTTCTTATAAATGTGGTAAACATATACATGTCAATATATATAATCATATGCAATTTAGGCACATATTGCGTTAATAAAATCTAACCAATGAAAAAATCATGTAAAAGGAGACAAAGCTTTGTTTTTCATTTCAATTGGAAGTATTTTCAAATTCTGATTAGTATCTCATTAGAGAACTACATTAGAATTCGATTCGAGAATTATAATTTTCTCGATTTGAGAATTAGGTACCCTTTTCTTTGAGAACGCTATGATTCTCGATAGATTTTCGAGTCGTCCTCTAACGTTAGAGGTTTGAGAATGAGGCTAGTTCTCGAGTCATTCTCAAATCGATAACTAACCTCAGTGTTTGTTGGGATAATTTTTAACAGGATATATATAAAAATCTACTGAAGATCGCTGCCCGCGTTCCATCTCATTAACATATTTTTTATAATTTTAACTGAAACACAATTTTTTCCACTTAAAACAATAAACTTCACTGAATATTACACACAAGCAATACAGTTACCTCTGTATTTCTTATAATTCTTTATTATTTCAACAAAATTGGGCACATAAAACAAAACATTAAAATCCACCGAAAGTGACAATTTATTTTGGGCCGTTTTCCTTTCTGGCACCTGCAATTTGCACAAACAGCTGATCGGCCGGGTTTTATGTTGTGTTGATGCTGGCAACAAAGCCACATTAGACCCGTGGGAAAATCGTAAAAGTGAGAGAGTAAAAAAGAGTTTCGTATCAAGTCATCTTTGATGAATGCGGTCGTTTATAAAAACGACAAGCATGCGTACATATGTATAAGTAATTATGCTTTTACATATATAAATATGCGCAAACAAGCGACATTCACCCACGATGTTGCTACGCCACTTGCTGAGCGACGACTAAATCGTTTACAAAAGAAAGAGCATAACGTGTCTGTGTGATTTGAGCGCGATCAATTGATCTATGAAACGCCTATCACTGGTCTAAATAAACGCACGCCATCATCCAAAAACTGCGCCTTCACAATGCCATTAGCTACTTAAACCTCACAACAAACCCTTGTGAACGCATAAAATGATAAACTCAAAGAGCGATTAAAAAATGATAAACTCAAAAAATGATCGCTAGCGCAAAAAATTATAAAATAAACTAATAGAATGAATTTTCAAAAAATGAATTTTCAAACGATCTCTCATTTTAAAATGAATTTATGTAAGAGTTTATCGCCACTGCAGAGACCCATCGATCGCTGTTGACGTTCGTTCATTTGCGTTCGTTGTCACTGTGTATTTGCGCTCGTGAGAGCGTGGCATAGCTCAGTAGCTGAATTCACTACCCAATTTTAACAACATGCGTTATCGTTTAGCGAACTAAACGATATTTTTGTCACCTTGGATATTCGTTAGCTATTTCCTTAACAACATTTGCGATCGAACAAACAGCTGTTGCCGTCAACGTCAGTGATTTGACGACTTGTAGTTTTGTGTTGTTTATTTGTGAGAAAACTTGTGAGAAAGGTTTAAAGCCAAATGTTTTTCTTATATTTGATAAATAGATATCCGGAATTGGTTTTGAATATATATTCAAATAAAATAGACAATAAATTACTTGAATTAAGCAACTTTTTTTAAATTAATTACCTCACATATGTATTATTGTACAAATGTTCTCACAAGCATTTGCAGTGGTATACCAGCGTGAAGACATCTTAATAAATGCCTCAGTATTTGATTAAAACATACCCGGAATTGATTTTGAATCAATATTCATATAAAATAGATAGTAAATTACTCGAATTAAACCACTTTTTTTAAATTAATTAACTCACGTATGTATTATTGTACAAATGTTTTCGCAAGCATTTGCATTGGTACACACGCGTGGGGACATCTTAAAAATGCCTCAATATTTGACTAATGCATATATATATTAATACTAGTTATATTTACTTACATATTTATTTATATTTATTAAGAAAATTTATATGAGGAAAGTTTACTTTTGCACGTTTGCACATTCCTATTTGTGATTTTCGTAAATATCAACGTTTCAAACAGCTGAGGTGAGCAGAGTTTCAGCTTTTTGTCATTTTGAATAAATACTAAAAGTCAGCTGTTTTATGTCGTGAAAAATAAGTTAGCGAATCCTACTGTTGTCACTGCAAACGTCATTGTTGTTAAGCTAACAACTCGATTTGCGTTGTCGTCTAATGTTACTGAATCCAGCTACAGAATTATAAAGTGATAATTCGTTTGAGTGAGTTTATTTTGAGCGTTCTTCGCACCCTGATTAATTGTGATACATTATTTACTTCCGCCCTACCTTAAATTTAAGTCTGGCAACGGCCCTGTTGCGATGCCTAGGCCGGATCCCGAGATATGGGTCAACACGTGGACCCCGATGACCCCTGAATATTTCCGAGCGATATTGGTAGCAAATGAAAGGTGTCGAGCAGGGCTTCAACATACAGATATTTTCATTGTCATTTTTTAAGTCGGTTTCCCATAGATGGTTCAAGTAGTGGGCCCGGATGGTGATGGATGGTCCCGGTAAAGGTAAAGGTAAACGTAAAGGTAAAGGGAAACACCCATTATAACTTTAAAGCTTTTGTTCGTCGCTGCGTAGCGGGACGGGTATTTGCTAGTATATATAAAAATCAAGCCTATTTCTTTGTCGCCGGCTTTCGCCCAAACGCGTGGGGGGATTTTGACGAAATTTACACAACAGCTGAGTACCTTGCCCTAGATGGTTTATATGCTTATTTTTTTCAAATCCGGAAGTCGGTTCCCTAGATATAGGTCAAAAGGCCAAAACGTGGACCCGGCTTTCCCCTGAATCTTTTTGGACGATATTGGTATCAAATGAAAGGTTTCAGCAAGAATTTACATAGAATAGTACTTATTGTGTTTCCTAGGTCGGGTCTCCAGAAATGGGTCAAAACGTGGACCCGCATGACCCTCGAATATTTCTTAGCGATATTAGTACCAAATTAAAGGTCTTGATGAGTACTATTTTATTTGTGATGCCTACGCCGGGTCCCCAGATATGGGTCACAACGTGGACCCGAATGAAACCGAAAAGTGGGAATCATGGTCTCTCTATGTAATGCTCAACCTGGGTCCCTAGATAAAGAGCAAAAAAATTAAAAGGAAAGTCGGATGGCATGGGAATGGAAACGGAGGGGAAAGAATCGAAAATAGAATAGGGGAGTGAAATGGAGAGGAGAGATTGGGAGATGGAAAGGGGGAACGAATAAGAGGGGGAGCGAAAATGATAGGTAAGGGAGAGCAGTAGGGTAAGAAAAGGAAAAGGAAACGGAGATGAAAGAGAAAGGGAAAAAAGAAAGTAGAGTGAGTGGATATTTCTCAGGGGCATTGGTATGATATGAAAGTTGTTAGGGAATGGAAACGGAGGGGAAAGAATCGAAAATAGAATAGGGGAGGGAAATGGAGAGGAGAGATTGGGAGTTGGAAAGGGGGAACGAATAAGAGGGGGAGCGAAAATTATTGGTAAGGGAGAGCAGTAGGGTAAGAAAAGGAAACGGAGATGAAAGAGAAAGGGAAAAAAGAAAGTAGAGTGAGTGGATATTTCTCAGGGGCATTGGTATGATATGAAAGTTGTTGAGCAGAGCTAAGAGCTATACTCATTATGATTCCTAGGTCATGTCCTCAGTTATGAGTCAAAACGTGTACCCGAATGACCGCGGAATATTCCTAAGCGATATTGGTATAAAATGAAGGGTGTTGAGCAGGGATTTTACATAGAGATGAACTCATTGTGATTCCTAGGTCGGGTCCCCAGATTTGGATCAAAACGTGGACTCGGATGACATCGGGATATTCCTCACTAATATTGGTATCAAACGAGTGGTGTTGAGCAGGAATTTTATATCGTGCCGTACCCATTCTGATTCCTAGCTCAAGTCCCCAGATATGGGTCAAAACTTAGACATGGATGGCCACGGAATATTTCCCAGCGATATTGGTATCAAACGAAGGATGAGCTGGGATTTTATATAGGTATGAACTCATTATTCCTAGGTCGGGTTCCCAGATGTGGGTCAATACGTTGGCCTGGATGACCCCGGTATTCTGCTAAGCAGTACTGATATAAAATTCAAGGTCTACACAGAGCTCCTTTCATAGTGATTAGGACCCGGATGCCACGGCATGTTTTTAATCTGGGATGGTATCAAATAAGAAGTGGAATACAGGGCTATGTTTTTCTAAACCCGGTTATCTTAGGAAAGAGAAACGGGAAGGGTAATGCGAATTGGAAAGGCAACGGCAACAGGGCGGAAAATGATGGGGGTAATATAATGAAAATGGAACGAAGATGATGCCGAGAGAGACAGTAATACAGGGAATGATAGAAGGAATAAGAGGGGGAATAAATGGGAGAAAGACAGAAAAGTATAGGCAAGGGAGGGCGGTGGAGAAAGGGAAGCGGAAATATGACGAGAAAGGAGAAATAAAACGGAAGCGGAAATTAAAGGAAAGGGAAAGATAAATGGAAAGGGAAAGATAAATAGAAGGAAAAGAGAAAGGCGATAGCAGAGGGAAAGGGAGTGGGAAGCTGATACGAAGAAAAAAGGGATAGGGACAAGAAGAGGGCAAACTTTTGAAAATATCAACTTTTTCCTTCATTTTTTTAACTTATATGACTTGTGCTGAGGTCTGTAGCCCGAGGAAAATTCGGTTTCTATATACTTCCAACTTATTTTCAAGTGTGCCATTTTTCGCTTCTAATGCCTATAATAGGAAGTGGGCCAAAGCAAAGCTTGGCCGGGTACAGCTAGTTCACTATAAAATTCTGATTGAATTTGATGTGCATATTGACCTGGTTATTTTCTTGTAGATCTTTACACATTTTTGATTTTGAGAAATCCGTCTTGGTCCATAAAAATTAAATTCCGGAACATCCAAATTAATTTTAGACAGTTGTCGTGAAAAGTTTTCTACTCAGAAAAATTAGAGGTATCCCAATTTCGATGGCACGATATTGACTAATTTCCCTGTCCCGGCCCACAGTGTACGAATTTTGAATTTGGGACGACAAAAATTAAAAATTTGTGTCTTTTTTTTTTAAATATGGTCCCTTATAAACAGGAATGCCAAATTAAGCAAAAAAATATAATTTTGCAAAAACAAACATGTGTACACACGTTTGACGGGACTGAGAACAGTGGGTAACTCTTAAACAAAAACAAACCATTATTGTGCGTGCACGTGAAGTAGTTTTCAATATTGAGTAAATATTTTATTTATTAGTGTATTTTCAAGATTTTTTTTCTAAATAGAGTTTTGATTTTCTATTTTTTGTTCGAGTATCTTTTCGTGATTTAAGGAAAGGAAACATAGTACAGGTAAAAAAAACTGTAGTTATATTTTCTCAGTCAACTTCTAATAAAAATTTTTCGAAAGCAAATTTTTTGAGTCCACCGAGGTGCACCTAAACTGTCTTTGTTGCCCTAACTCCTCGTTTTTATGACTGAGAAAATAAATTTGCCTTTTTTGCACAATTTTGAGAAATTTAAATTTTACTACGAGTTCCTCAAATATGAAGCATAGAGTTTTGTTCGATGTATCGCTATCTAACCTTGAAAAAGACAGATGTTAGTGATGAAATTTCATCCATGCGATGATCTTATTCCATTATACGGAAATAAATCGAAATTTTCAGAAACAGGCGGTGCCATGCCAACATTTTAAAGAACAAAGATACAAAGTTTTATTAGTCATAACTCAGAAACCGTAGCAGATGGAATTTGTAAATCGTGATGTACTTAGGGTGCGAACAGAGTGGGCGCTGATGCCGAGCGGAGCCGAGCCGAGCTTATTGACGCTTATTTTCATGCGAGAAGAAAATTTGTCTATAACACAGTGAATGCGAGAATCAGCGCTGAAATTCTGGAATTTGGAAAACATCCAATTACACTAAAAATATATCAATTTGGTGAATTTCATCATTTATATAATGATTTAAGAAAATATCCAGCTAAATTTCTTTAAAAAAAAACCATTAAAAAACACGATTTCACGCTAAAAAGTAAACATCAAAAATGCAAACAAGCGCGCAAAACGCTTTGAAACCGTTTTTCTCGCACTCATCGGCTTTGCTCTCTGCTCTTGTCGGCGTTCACTGTGTTATGCACAAGCTTATTTGTATTGACTTGTATGTAACCAGTTTTATCGCACTGACAATCTTTATCGCATTGACAATCTCGGCTCGGCTTTCAGCGCCCACTCTGTTCACAGCCTCACTTAGGCAAAGGTTTGGAAGAAAAATTCCCAAAATCTGTTGACGACCACGCCCACTGTATACATGGGTAATATAAAGTAGGGCTCTAGATACCCGGGTATCGAGCAATTCGAACTGATCGTTTTTGTTTGAAGCCCGTTTGTTGTTCAAATGCCCGTACAAACATTCGAACATTCGAGCTTACGAACAAAAAAAAATGTGTATCGGAAAATCAAAAATAAATAAAACTACATATGAAGAAGAAGAAAAATAATAAACAAAAGAAAAAACAAACTTCAAAATGTCCGAATTGTTCAAATGCCCGTACAAACATAATAATATAATAATAATAATACAATGGCGCTATTATAACTCTGACGAGTTTTATGGCCGAGCTTCTCTCCCAATTCGAGGTGTGCTCCTTTTTGTTCTTCCTACCCGTACAAACATACGGGTAATAAACAAACAAACAACTGTTCGAGCATTTGAACAACATTTGTCCGGGCTACTCGAAAATGTTCAAAAAAAATCTGGAGCTCTAATATAAAGTGGCCTAATGAAAACAGTTTATGCGATATCTTTGTCATATATTTAGATAATTCATTGAACATTTGTGGTATGAGTTTCACTATAGACATAAAACAAAAATCATAAAAAGTTTTGAAAACGGGTGTGGCACCGCCTATTTTCACACAAGGGAATCTACGAGATTTCGGAGCCCATAACCAGGGCCGCCGAGAGAAAATCCGGGCCCGGGGTCAAAATAACTAAGGGCCCCCATACTAAATGTACAAATTCTCAAAATCAAAATTCAATGAATATATAGTTACGAAGTTTAATTTATCTATACATGGCCGCTGTGGTGCAGTGGGTAGAGTGCTCGCCTGCTATGCCAGGCTTCTGTTTTAGCCACTCAAAAAAAAAAATGGACGTGTTTTTGTAGCGTCCGGAACGCAGGGTAAGTGGCTAAAACAGAGGCATTAAACTAAATTTCTGTCGCTAACATACTTTAATCATTAGCTGTGGCCTAAATCTTTCCTTTTATCATAAAACGATACAATATTTCGCGATATTTCTGCCTCAAAAGTTCAAAAAATCGTGCGAAGATACCGTCCGAAACGCCCAGGATATACCCATATCGCTGTATAAGAATTTGCATCATACCGAATTTTTCTGTTGCAACAGAAAACGAATTCAAATTTATGCTGCAAAGTCGACGCCAAAAACCAACAATTCCTTAAGTGGAGTGCAGACACTTTAAGAGATTTATAAAATTTGTTGAAATTTAAAATGATTGCTATCTACGAAAGGTGATTAAAGGTGTTGTTCGTTTATTTTCTGTAAGCAAAAACTTGGATATCATTTTGAGATTCCCGGGCCCTCTAAAGCCCGGGCCCGGGGCAATTGACCCCCTCAGCCCCCCCCCCCTCTCGTCGGGCCTGCCCATAACTCGACAAAAAGATAAATCGATTGAGCCATGTCTGTCCGTCTGTGCGCAATCTATCTCGCACAAAAATGTAAATATTTTGATGAAATTTGGAATGCAAGTTGATATCAAGACTGGGACGGTTGGTACTGAAAATGGGCGAAATCGGACCATAACGCCCACTTTCCCTATATAGTAAAAATCGGAAATTTGGTATCTCAGTCACTAATAGAGCTGGAGTGATAAAATTTCACACACTTATTGAACTCAGGCCCTTATGAAGAAATATGGTAAAATTTTGGAAAATGGGCTTTGCCACGCGCACTTATTAAGGGGCAAACAACAACCAAATTTTATAAGTCATAACTCAGAAACCGTAGTAGATATATTGATAAAATTTGGTACGCGTGATATACTTACTCAGGCAAATGTTTGGACGGATATGGGTATTATAAAGTGGCCTAATAAAAACGTTTTAAGCGATATCTCTCTCAAATATTAAGATATATCATTGAAATTTTGTGGCATGAGTCCAACTACGGACATAAAACAAAAAACAAAATTTTTTTGAAGAATGTGTGTGGCACCGCCTGCTTTTAGAAGCAGGAATATACGAGATTTCTGAGCCCATAACTCGATAAATAATTGAGATATTATGACGAAACTTGGTGTATAAACTTTGATAACATGTGGTAATACATGTTCCAAATTTTAGCGAAATCGGTTGACGGCCACACCCACTTTTATATATGGTTATTATAAAGTGGCATAATAAAAACATTTTAAGCGATATCTTTGTCAAATATAAAGATAATTGATTGAAATTTTGTACCATGAGTCCAAGTATAGACATAAAACTAAAAACACAAAAATGTTTGAAAATGAGTGTGGCACCGCCCCTTTTTGGGCAAAGGAATCTACGAGATTTCGACAAATAATCGAGATATTATAACGAAACTTTGGGCATAACCTTTTATCACTTCTGGTAATGCATGTTCAAAAATTTAGCGAAATCGGTTTATGACCACGCTTACTTTTTAACAAAGATACGCCCTTTTGGAATTTGTAACGTGACATCTTTGTAACTAGAAGTCATAAAGGGATGCAATTTTGCACTAAGAGTAATATGTATATGCTTAGTTGGATGATTGATAAAAATTTTGAAAATGACCGTGGTTACGCCCACTTTATGCAGCACCCGCTATATAGAAAATATACCGTGTGTCCATCAAACTCAAATGAACATTTAAAGTATACAGCTGTGCATCTAATGTTCGATTCCACTCGAACTTAGGATTCCTTACTTGTTCATTCAGAGACATAACTGTTATAAGAAATATTCAAAAAAATTGCCTCATAACAATTAAAAATTTCAAAAATATTTTTCTTTCATTTCATAAGAGTTATTTCAAGCAGAAAAAAAATATTTTTCAGTCATAACTATTATGTTTGAAAATTTTGTTTTTCTGTTGCTCATAACGATTCTGTTCAGATTTTTATTTTTTCAATTGCCTCATAACTGTTATTCATTAGAATAATTTTTTCCGTTGCTCGTAACTTATTTTAAAATTTTTATTTTTTCCGTTGTCCCATAAGAGTTATTTATGAAAATCAATTTTTTCCGTTACTTATAATTCTATTTCAAATTTTTAAATTTTAATTTTTCGGTGAATAATAAGTATGAGATACATATCGTTACCTTAATTTACAAAGGCCGTAACTGACAAAAAAATTTTTACAGGAGAGCCAAAAAACGTGTAAAAATAAAAATAAAAGACTTTTGTGAGTTTGTAAAAATGCAGTTTCTGCACAAACAAGGCCCTGAAGTAGATCTTGAAGAAAATTTTTAGATACATTGGATTTTGGCAATTTTGTGTCAGATAGGGCTTTTTTACACTACGAATTTAGAAAAAAAACTGTAGTTAGGGCTTTTTGTGGTTTGAATATTTATTCAAATTTTTAGCTGCAATTGATTCCAATAACTTCAAAGCGCATTATACATAAATAACATTTCAGACTGTAAATATATATGTACATCATATATCGTAAAATTAATATATATAATAATAATAATAATAATAATAATACAATGGCGCTATTATAACTCTGACGAGTTTTATGGCCGAGCTTCTCTCCCAATTCGAGGTGTGCTCCTTTTTGTTTTTTCCTACTAATTGGGTGGACCTACAGTTTTATGCCGGCTCCGAACGGCGAAAGCATTTTTTGTGAGAAGCTTTTTCATGGCAGAACTACTCTCGGAGGGTATGCCGCCCACTGCCGAAAGGTGGCCGCTGCTCTTAAAAAAACCCAATAATTGGATTTTTACTAATTAGAAAAATTGTTTTGGTGTTTTGCTCGGACCGTGGTTTGAACCCGAGACCTCTGGTATAGCAGGCGAGCACTCTACCCACTGCACCACATATTATAATAATAATAATAATATATTAATTTCAATACACATACATAGGAAAATTTCATTAATTTTTAAAGGGAAAGTTTTCATAAAAAGAATGGCAATCTTTAGGTAATGATATTTTTAGATCCTATAGATTTTCCTATTTCTTTACATAATCAATTACATTATTACATAATCAATAATAAACTGGGCTTTACTATTTCAAAATTTTTGCTGGCTCTCTGAGGTAGAGGCTGCTACTCAAATGTTATATCAGTTTTATAAAATATATGTCCCAAAGTATCATATCCTAAGGCACGAAGCATGTTGACTGTGGAGTCTCCTGACATTCTTCCTGAAAAGGAAACACCATAATATATGTAATTTTAAATATGTTTAACGCACTAGGAATATATGTACATATTACATACCAGGTCGAATCGTTGAGTACATTTTCGGAATATTTTCAAAATTCAAAAGAAAAAAGCTATGCTCTAGGTGGTGAACTTGAAGTGAACTAGGATTTTTTCGAGCCTCGCGGATAAGTTGTACAAGTTGAGATGGTAAGTTTATTTGTTTTTTAGAAATTTTTCTTTCAATAAGAGAATGTGTAGCCTCGCATTTCATTTGTGTTTGTCCTTTTACTAAATATTTATGTTCTATAGTTACATTATTTTCCATACAAAAGTTTAGCAAATCATTTGATAACACAGTGTTACGATTTTGGTAAAAACAACCATCTAAGCATGCATGGAGTCCAAAATTTATAACTCAAAGCCTGCCAAACACTTTCACCTTGTACTACTGCATATTGTAGCAAATGTAGTTAGGGCCTTTTAATTGATAGATTTTCAGCATATACAGATAGGGCTTTTTAAAAAGTCGTATAACTTCTTTTCTTTTGTAACTATCGCTATCAAATTTTGAGGGAAGGTGTATTTTAATATATCCTACTACAATCTGCGAAAAACGCAGTTTCGAAAAAAGTGTCAATTAGGGCCTTTGTGAATTAAGGTAACGATATGTACATCAGCTTCCTTACCTGTTTATTCTTAATTTTTTTTACTGGTACTTTTTTTTACTAGAAATTAAAAAAAAACATACAAATGGCGGATTAGTTTGCTAATATCAGAGCTGAAAAAAAAACAAGTAAAATTACAATTACCATTACCAATTCCTCAGCAATTGAAAAAACCAGTAAGTGTAAGTCCTATGAGCAAAAAAAATCCACAAAATAATACCCGCAATACAACGTAAAAATCAAGAATCTGAAAAAATTATAAGCAACAAAAAAAATATATTTTCATGAATAACTCTTATGAGGCAACGGAAAAAATAAAAATTTTGAAATAAAAGTTACGAGCAACGGAAAAAATTTTTTCTCATGAATAACTGTTATGAGGCAATTGAAAAAATAAAAATCTGAATATAATCGTTTAAAATCGTTTTAAAATCGGCGTGGCTACGTCCACTTTATGCGTCATATAAATACATACATGCATACATATATACAGTTTATCATGTAATTTTTTTTAAACCATTTTTTCCAACTATATCGAAAAATATCTGAGACAAAATTCGTTCGATAATTTCTCATTAATTTGTGTATGACTCGACGACAGAAGTCATTTAAATCATTGTTTCTATACTTATCGAAAAATTCTAAAAATTATGGCCCCGGACTTTGAAATTTCATAATTTTTCATAAGCGTAGAAATAGTTATTTAAATGACTTCTGTCGTGGAATTATATACAGTTTTAAAGAAAATTATAAAATTAATTTTATTTCCGACATTTTCCGAAATCTTTGTAAAAAAAAAGTGGGACAAAAACACTTACCTGTATACAGGGTTGGGCAAAGTGCATTCAATTTTGATTGCATTCAGCCTTGCAGCCCCCAATCAATGATGAATGGTAGTGAAAAATAGATTTGCATTACCATTCAGTAGTGAATTCGAATGCAAATGGGGTTTGCACTACCATTCAGTAGTGAAAAATAGATTTGCATTACCATTCAGTAGTGAATTCGAATGCAAATGGGGTTTGCACTACCATTCAGTAGTGAATGGGAATGCAAACGTGGTTTGCACTACCATTCAGTAGTGAATGGGAATGCAAATGTGATGCGCACTACCATTCATTGCATTCCCACTGCAAAAACGAGTGCGCGTGATTTGCACTACCATACATCTTAACAGTGGAAACCTATGATCGTAGTTAAGGTATTAAGTGTCCAATCTATTTATGAACGGCAAGGAAGTTGATGGGATATTGTACACATGGAATTAAGTAGGCTTAACAAGGTGAACGGAAACCAACGCGGCATGGTAATATGTACATACATATATCGTCGTACCATACGAAAACTAGCATACACTTTTTTGTGGCTGACGAAAAGTAACAAGTTGGACTTTTGGCTGCTAGTTTTCGTGCAGAATTTTTTTAATTTCCAGCTTTCGTCGAAAATTTTAAATGTGCTAGTTTTCGTATGGTACGACGATATCCAAAACCAATTGTTAAAAGTAAAAATAAAATTTGACTTTTCACAATCCTGTTAAGTTCTCCACGCAGATAATTGTTCGTTCATCCATTTAGACTGCAATTCGGCTTCAAATTGTCTTGGGATCAAAGTATGTATAGGCAATTTCTACCCTCTAAAAAATCTACGATTTTTTTAAGGTTTATTCCAGAAGAAATAATGCCTGAAAATTCTAAGTGAACAAAAGTTGTATGGGCAAAGGCTGATTTTCCTGTGTTTTTCTCATCAGGCTGTAAGGAATACTACCTTCTCTGAGAGGAAACCTTATTTCAGAGGCTTATTTGCCATAGGAAATAAGGCTTAAATAATTCTGAAAATAATGATGAGTGATATTGCAAATCACATTTGCAGTGGGAATGCAATGAATGGTAGTGCAAATTACGTTTGCATTCCCATTCACAATTGAATGGTAATGCAAAGCACATTCCATTCACTACTGGATGGTAATGCACACCACATTTGCACTTTGAATGGTAATGCAAAAATGCCCATCCTTGCCTGTAGTTATATGGATGTATGTATGTATTTAAATTTAAAAATTAAAACAAAACTTGGGTAATAAAGTAAAAGGCTTATATGTATCAAGTTAAAAGTTCATATACATTAGCTCTGTAAAATGTTATCAAGTTAGAAAATGTGGTTACCTTACCACACCAATATTTATAGGGGGAATTACACCTTATATGGCGAAGGGGAGAAAAGTGGGCGGATCGCGTCTATTTTTTTTTTACAAAATACAATGTTGATGGATGCATTGTCGTGGAAAAATTTCATAGACATACATAGACGAAATTCGTACACTGTGCGGCCTAATGTAGGTATGCTAATATTTGCATACGTGTATTCTGAATACGAAGTTATTTAAAATGCGAAGTACCTACATATCCAATATGTTTCTGTACCTAACACGTTTTATTTATTTACAGTCGGTTGTATAACTACGGCAGCGCTAGCCACAGAGTGGATCGAAATAAAAATCAGGTAAAAATTAAAATCCAATGTATTTAGAAAGCACAGTAAACGAGGAATTTATTTCGTTTCCCAAACAGTATCAAAATCAAGCAGAACTGTATAATCGCTACAGGTACGGTTATGGCAAATATTGTGATCAATTACAAAGTTATCAGCAACAATGGAACCAAAACAGGTGCTGTGATGGATTTACTAGAAATAACAGCGCTTGGCCAAATGAACGTAAAAACAGTTTTATGTTGAAGTCAAATTATTGGCAAACCGAGCCGCTAAGACGGAATTCGCCATATACATATGTGTCTGACAGAAAATATGTGGGTTCGCAGCGAAGTGATAGAACCAAAAGAATCATTAGCACTGAGAAAAAGGCTGAGAACTCAAATGAAAATACAATATATAATGAACTTACTTTGAAATCGAATAGTGTAGGAAATAAAAAGGTAGAAAGTGATTATCAAATTTCTGTTGAAACTGCGAAAAAAAATATAAATTCACTATTGCAGAAGTGCAATAAAGCTGTAAAGCATACAAATTATTCTGTGGATGAAATCCAGCCTAAAGTAATACCACGCAAAAACAAAAGATTCTCTTCAAAAGCGATTAAGAAAAAGCAACCGCATAAAACATGTCACCAGAACACAAATAAAATCTTAAGATCCAGTAATTTAAAGAAACAAAATAGGGAAATATATGAAGAACAAAAGCGAACATCGGGCAACCTGAATAGAGAGGATCAAAATCGAGCGCTTCAAATAAAGGAGCAATATAAAGTTATACAAAGCTGTACAGAAGAAATAAATCAACCAAAACGAAGCATTTTTAAGCAAGCGTCACATAACAGCGGAAATTATACTAATACAACAGAGATTTTTTCACAGAGCCATTTAAATATACAAAACACTGGCGACAGTAATGAAAAATCACAAGCTACTTGCCCAGAAAGGCCTATCAGTTTAAATCCATCAGAACAGGAAAACGTAGCTCCTTCGGAATCAGTGGTTGAATTTATAGCATCCATTCAAGAAAGTTCAAAAAACCTAAATAGCAAAACAAATACTAAATCTATTAAAATTGGAAATAATGTCGAACGAATAACAGCACTTCCAACCGAGACACCAACCATTAACATTGATGCAACTGGTTTAGATACTTCTGAAGATCGTGAGCTTGTCAAGGAAGAAGTTTCTAATCTTATTTACAGAAGACCGCAAACAAATAAGGATATTATTGAGATACCAAGGATCTCTATAGTTCCAATCTCACGACTGATACAGAACGACTTAAATGAATCTGCACACGACTCGAATGTTACAGAAATTGAAGACGTACATCTACCCCAATCGCCAGCTCTAGATACACCTAGTAAACGTTTCTGTCGGCGGAATCTGGTGAAGCGATATCGTAAGATATCGGCTTGTAGCAATTCTAGTGGTACCGCAGAAAATCTTATAGAAAAAGTTGCCGGCATGGATAAATTTGGTATTCAACAAATAATCAATAATAGTGGTACACGTTTTGATGAAGCCCTAAAAGCGCATGCACGTAAACGTTTACGTGAAGAGATTCGGAAACAATTAAAATCTATCAATATAGAAGCTGTAAAAGATGTATGTAGCAAAGATTTCGTACCCGATGAGATTGTAGATGCCATTTGTATACCAGATGTGCTTTTAGAGGAAATACGCAAAGCTTTTGGCATAGAAATTTTTTATAATAACGACTTAGGTGTGTTACAAGAAGCGGTCATGTCTGTTTTAAATCCAAATTCGAAGTATTTAGTAACGACTCACGCCGGAAAGGATGCGGAATTCGTTGCAGAAAGGCCAGCCGTTAATATTTTACCGCCACTTCAGGAAAGTATAGTTGAGACGACCACGACTTTGATATCAACAAGAGGAGAGATGAACATAAGCCAAATTGGTCTTGAGATAGATAAAGCCGTAGGAAATAACAAGGAACAATTATGTGAAAACAAAAGAACATTAGAGGGCATACAGGCCGAAAAAGAAGAAAATTCGACAAAGATGGAAAATCAAGAACAAATACTAGAGAGGGATAAAACAACAGAAAATCTTCCACAGGCAAAACAAAGTTGCAAACTATCAGAAGTTAAAAATGCTACAATTTCCAAGGTTGAAGGATCACTCAAGGAACTGCATGAAAAATGCAACGAAGTTTTTAACAAATCGGAAAAGTTTAAAAAGTATGAAAAAAAACATGCTACCAAAACTGTCGAGGAAGAAGTAATTTTCTTAGGTACTTCATCCTCCTCTAGCAGTTCATCATCCTCCAGCTCCAATTCAGATACAGAATCTGAGGCCTCAAATAAAAGTGCATCCTCTTCAGTAAAACGTCGTAGAATAAAAATACGAATAGATGAGCAAAATGTTGTAGAAAGTTTTGAGAAACTCATACTACCTAGTCTTAGCGATAATTTAAAAATGCGTTATAATAATAAATTTTCAAATTCCATCAATACACGTTTGCATTTCATCTCGTGTATTTGTTCCAGTGACTACAATACCAAACAATTTACAAAACAAGAAATTGCAAAGATACAATCTAATCTAAAAACCAAGGATCGTGGCACTGCTTTAGAGTTTCTGATGCGTGAAATCGTCAATGTATTTAATAAGCAAAAGGATGCAAAACGAGAGCGTGGTTGTAGTAATAGAAATAAAATACAAAGCATAGATATTATAGAAAAATCAGAATCGAGCGATGAACAGTCCAAGGGAAAGTCACAGTCGTCGTTTAAAGGAAAAAGAGACGAAGTGGTACGCGACACATCCGACAAAAATAATAAGATTTTCGAACAAACCGCAACGGTTATCAACAAAATCAGCAGTGAGAGCGGCATCGGCAATAAGAAAATTGCTAATGCAGCAGAAATATTTGGACAAAATTATGTACAATCAAAAACGATGCTTATACCAACATATATACCTCTTTTATTTCCACTACCTAACCAACGACAACATCAGAGCCTGGAAGGGGAAATGTTAATGAGCAAACGAATGGTAGAGAGGGGAGATAAAAGTGCTAACAATGCAAAAACCACAGAAAGGAACGATAATGTACAGCAGAACAACATCACTAATAACAGCATCGCTAATAAAAAAACTTCAAATGGAAGAAATATGTTGGTAAATGCTGATGCCATACAAACGACAGAAAATGAGAAACAAAAAGACGAGATGATAACTCCGGCCCCTGTTAGTATGAACTCTCCCGTTCGAGACGCCGTTCAGTTGAATATGAGGGAAGTCGATACACTTCATTGTAGCAGTTTGTATGCGAAAGACTTTTTCACAAATAACAAACTAAGCGGTGGAGATTCTTATATCGGCACTGCCGCGGCTACTGCAAATACAACTGTTAGCGATGAAAATTACTTCCTAGATAACATGTTAGGCCAGTCAATCACTGTGTCTGCAAACACACTTTTTCCAAATGTGGATCTTAAGTCACTGCAACAAAAGAATATTTTAGGTGAATTTGTTGTAAATAATTTACGTGAGTTAGATTTTAAATTAATGGAAATGCATAAACGAAAAATGTTTATCGAAGAGATGATACTAAAACTACAAAAAGACAAAATGGAAGTGGATATGCAAACTATGCAACTACAAAATGAGAAATTTATCTTATTGAATACCAATGTAAAAACAGCTGCTGGTAAATTGCCGAAAAGAGAAAGTACAAGACCAACAATATCAAAGACGTCTCAATCGTCAACGACACTTCATGTACCCATTGCACAAAACTCAGATAAGCAATCTCAAATAAACACCACATCTACACCTATTTCTATAACTATATCCCCTAAGGCCACCACTCCCACAGTCACTACGATTCCGTCCCCTCAGACAACGGCAGTCGCTATACAAACCGGACTTACAGAATGTCGAAAACGCAAAATCTATGATAATTATGAAAATTATGGTAATTTACGAAATCTTACGCGTAAACGGGGATCGCGCAAACGGGGTGGGATACGTCATAAAATCGCTGCACTGCGTAGAAAAACTAAAATAAAAACTAGGGAACGGCAGTCATTAACACCAACGAAACCTGTATCACAATTGGCTAAAATACCGTCACCCGTTCGGAAGTCTCCATCACAAGTTAGAGATGCACAAGGAAGACGTAGTCGAAGTCCATCTTATTCGGACTTAGATAGCTGCTTTGATGACATGGGGCGATCATATAACTGTTCAGATATATCAATTGGTGCAGTGGAAGTTAAAACAGCATTAACGCAAATACATTTTTATGACCATTGGTTAATCGGAACGGGGGAAGATGGACGTTTATATAAGTTTAATTCTAAGACTCTCAAATTAGAGAAGCATTTCTTGAAACACAGCGAAGCTATTACACATTCCCATTTGTGTCGTGAAAAGAAAGTGTTGTACACAACATCCCTGGACGGCTATTTGAGGAAGACATCGTTGGAGGTGGGTAAAAAAGATATTAAACTATATTTCTTATATTATCTCAAAATTTTAGTTAGCAAGATAAGTATATTTTTCAGGACCGGGATTTTTATTCCTTTTAAAATAAAATCCATAGAAAAAAATTATTTCTGGCTGTTTATTTTATTTGGACAAAAATAATCGTTAAACTTTTATTTTTATTTTTTCTAGCCGGGAATAAAAATTATTCATATCCAAGGAATCCATTCCATTGGTACCAAGTTCGTTGAATTGGGTTAAGCGGTTCATTAGTTATTGGCAAATGATTTTATTATATCCTTAAAAAATAAAAGAATAAGAATAATTTTTATTCCTGGATCGAAAAAATAAAAGTCAGGACTTTATAGTTATATTCTGTTTAAAAAAAAATCACAAAAATATATTTCGGCCGGGATTTTGACACTAGAGTTCCTGGGATGAAGGAAAGGTTGATAATTTTCTTCGGGGAAGCTATGATTTTTATAACTTCGTAAAAAAAAATTATTTTTATATTCTGTCCCTGATGTTCTTATTAAAATAATGACTAAAGCTATGTAAGGAATTTTGGCTTGAATCCATCCATGAATTCAGCCCAGGCCTTCCGCACCCTAATGCTAGCCACACAACTTGCAATTTTTTATACAACTTGAAAAAGTTGCGCTCGAATTCGCAACGTTTTTGTGCTGTTGTATGAAGTTGTGTCTTGGTTTTACGAAAAATCATTTTTGATTTTTTGGCAAGCTTTACAACCAGGTTGCATCCTTTAGGGCAGGGCTGCTCACCTCATAGGCACACAAAGCACAATTGTTTTTGTTTTGTTCCGAATCATAGGCACAGATACATATTTGCACTTGAAATATGAAAATAAAATTTTCTGTGCACTCCCATAAGCACTCAGATATCAAAAAAAATTTATATGTATGTGCCTATGATTCATATTGAATGTGCAGAGCAAAAGCACTTTGTATAGGAGCTCGAGCACTGCCGTAAGAAATCGAAATTTACAATAACAAATGTGTAATGAAAAAAAAATTCAAAAAATGAAAGCACTGTAAAAAATTTGTATTCAAAAAATTTTCATATAAAAAATTAAAAAAAATTTGTATGTATGTGATACTACCATTTGAAACTAAATTCTAAAATAATATTTTATTGGAATTGATAAAAAAATTTAAATGAGCAAAAAAATTTTGCAGTGCATATACAAAATTTGTAGTTGTATTGAGTTTTGTACTTTCAATACGAGAGCGTTGAGGAGCCCTGCTTTAGGGGCATGTTCATTTCATTTTATGAGAATTTTTGAAGTGAGGACATCAAATCACACAAATCAAAATAAATAAAAATTAACGAATTGGACACATAAAAACACACATGTTTGTAGAATAAATAATGCAAAGCTCGCAAGAACTACTTATTGTGCAATTTTTTTCCTTTTAAGTATTCGTGCCCTTGCTGTTCGTTCTTCTTCTCTTTACAAGCCTGTCCTTCTGTCCGTCCGTCTGTGTGAACGCAAACTAGTCCCTCGGTTTTTGAGATATCTGAATGAAATTCGGAATACAGGTTTATTGTTATGTGCAATTGATCATTTGTCGGAATCGGGCCACTATAACATTTAGCAAACAACCGATTGTTCAGATATAAATACACATTTTGGGGTGTAACTTCTGTATAACTTCTCCATTTTAGCAGCTAAGGACATGAAACTTTGAAGTATTTGTACCAAACAAGGTTACGGAAAATTTTCAGGATGGGACCACTATAACATATAGCTCCCATACAACCGATTGTTCAGATATGCACATTTTTGGGTTTAACTTCTCAATTTTGGGGTATAACTTATCTACTTGAATAACTAAGGAACCATTTTTTCTAATAAATCTTTCCATAAATAACCCACAGAATTGAAATTAAACTAAAACAGGTTACGTACATAGGTAACTTTTCATTTCCCCATTCAAGAAAGGGGTCTGGTACCGTGTCGAAAATTTAAATGTCGAATCTAAATATGCCGAAAAAAATATCGAAAAAAAATTGTCGAAACTGAAAATGTCAAAAAAAAAAAATTACGAATGATAAAATGTCGAAGCAAAAAATATCGAATTAATGTAATTAATGATGTGTACGATTTGCGCGCGCTTTCGGCGGCGCTTTAAAAAAATAACGCTCAGAATTCTCTTTCCTGAGTAATATCTATTGCCCGGTCCACAGTGCTTTTGCTCTTGTGCTTTTTTTCAATTCGGTCTTTTAAGATTCGACATTTTTTTTCGACTTATCGTACGGATCCCGTAAAAATTTAGAAAAATTTCTAATATAGGTAGCATTAAAAAATATCTAAAATAGTATCGCCCAACTTATGGAAGCTCGAATCTTACAGATCAATAATTACACCCCCACAATAATTAGGGTGCCGACAGTCAACAACGAGTTGACCGCCCGCTTCCGAAGCCCGAATTCGTTCCGAGTTAGACGAAGTGCGTGCCCGTATAAAAACAAAAAAATCAGCTGTTTTCTATTTTGAACAGCCGTGTGAGTGTTGCCGTATTTGGAATAATGGGAAGACACAAAAATTTCGCATGAAATACTCAAACTTAGTACCGATGTCTATTCTCAATTTAAATTTTTAATAAAAAAAAATGCGCGATTTTGTATTCCATGTTATGGTAATTATCTAGTTTAGGTGACAACGGTGAAAATTGGTAAATTTTCAAGAAGTGGGGTGTCAATCGACGCATTTTGATCACATGAACTCGAATCCGAAGCGGAACTTAACTTTTTAACGCAATAAACAGTTGTTAACAAAGACGGCGGGGTAAAACGGGTTTTTGAGTGGCGTGGTCCTATACCTCCTCAGGAGTCAGAGTTGCAGTTCTAATGTATTTTATTATTTTCTTGTTGAAAAGTAAAAAATAAGTAAAAGAAAATACACTTTTTTGACAAAAAATAAAGGAATAACCATACGCAATTTTTATTTCGTGTTTACACAAAAAAATTTCTAAAAGCTGCCTTTGTCGCAATTTTGTTTGCCTGTGTGAATTTTATGACGGAAAATATCAGTTGTTCTCTATCCGCTGGCCCGCTATCCGTTGACCCATTCAAAAGTAGTAAAAAGGGATAATTTTGAAATAAAAATTACTTGAAAGAGTTTTTAGTGCTTAGCACGAAATTTTTATTTTTAATTCAATTTTTTAATTGTTGGGGTAAGTGGAAAAAAATTCAACAACTATTTACAGCGAAGGTTGAGTGTATAGCTATTTCACGAAAAACCATTTTCGATCATCAGCACTCTTTTCGGAAGTGGATGCACCGAGGATTGAACCCGAGTCCATTCCAACTTCAGCCGCAATGACCCAACGGATAAACACACTCGGCCATTGAGACTCTGTGCAAGCTGTTGGAGTTTCCCCACTTTTGCCTTTTTCATTTTCAACATTAACGTTAGTGTGTATATGCTTTTGCATATATTCTCCACAAACGTGCTGAATTTTTGTTGTAGGCAGTTCGCAATGAACATTGTTGTTGGTATTTATTTTATGTATATACCAAACAACGTTAACAATTTTACTTGAAAGAGTTTTTAGTGCTTAGCACGAAATTTTTATTTTTAATTCAATTTTTTAATTGTTGGGGTAAGTGGAAAAAAATTCAACAACTATTTACAGCGAAGGTTGAGTGTATAGCTATTTCACGAAAAACCATTTTCGATCATCAGCACTCTTTTCGGAAGTGGATGCACCGAGGATTGAACCCGAGTCCATTCCAACTTCAGCCGCAATGACCCAACGGATAAACACACTCGGCCATTGAGACTCTGTGCAAGCTGTTGGATTTTCCCCACTTTTGCCTTTTTCATTTTCAACATTAACGTTAGTGTGTATATGCTTTTGCATATATTCTCCACAAACGTGCTGAATTTTTGTTGTAGGCAGTTCGCAATGAACATTGTTGTTGGTATTTATTTTATGTATATACCAAACAACGTTAACAATTTTACTTGAAAGAGTTTTTAGTGCTTAGCACGAAATTTTTATTTTTAATTCAATTTTTTAATTGTTGGGGTAAGTGCACAAATAGTTGTTGAATTTTTTTCCACTTACCCCAACAATTAAAAAATTGAATTAAAAATAAAAATTTCGTGCTAAGCACTAAAAACTCTTTCAAGTAAAATTGTTAACGTTGTTTGGTATATACATAAGATAAATACCAACAACAATGTTCATTGCGAACTGCCTACAACAAAAATTCAGCACGTTTGTGGAGAATATATGCAAAAGCATATACACACTAACGTTAATGTTGAAAATGAAAAAGGCAAAAGTGGGGAAACTCCAACAGCTTGCACAGAGTCTCAATGGCCGAGTGTGTTTATCCGTTGGGTCATTGCGGCTGAAGTTGGAATGGACTCGGGTTCAATCCTCGGTGCATCCACTTCCGAAAAGAGTGCTGATGATCGAAAATGGTTTTTCGTGAAATAGCTATACACTCAACCTTCGCTGTAAATAGTTGTTGAATTTTTTTCCACTTACCCCAACAATTAAAAAATTGAATTAAAAATAAAAATTTCGTGCTAAGCACTAAAAACTCTTTCAAGTAAAATTGTTAACGTTGTTTGGTATATACATAAAATAAATACCAACAACAATGTTCATTGCGAACTGCCTACAACAAAAATTCAGCACGTTTGTGGAGAATATATGCAAAAGCATATACACACTAACGTTAATGTTGAAAATGAAAAAGGCAAAAGTGGGGAAAATCCAACAGCTTGCACAGAGTCTCAATGGCCGAGTGTGTTTATCCGTTGGGTCATTGCGGCTGAAGTTGGAATGGACTCGGGTTCAATCCTCGGTGCATCCACTTCCGAAAAGAGTGCTGATGATCGAAAATGGTTTTTCGTGAAATAGCTATACACTCAACCTTCGCTGTAAATAGTTGTTGAATTTTTTTCCACTTACCCCAACAATTAAAAAATTACTTTTATTTATCGTAAATTACTCGTTACTTTTCTTTTCATTGCCTAATTTCTCATTTATTTGAAAAATACGCTATCCGTTTGCTATGTAGCAGGGATATGATTTCATTCAAACATTCAAATTTTTTAAATATAACATTATTTATGCAACTTTTTTATTTCATCCTGTGCGAAGTTATGTTCCGAAAAACAGAGAAAAGCAGTAGAATAATTAGAAATAGCCCGCCGAAAGAATTAGGGAAAGAAACACCAAATATGGCCCTAAGCAATAATAGATATAGCCTTCTAGCCGAAAATGAAAGAAAGGAAACTGAAAAACCGCAAAAGAAAACCAAACCTCCCCCAATTTACTTTAGAGAGCAAAGTTCTAATGTTCTTGTAACTAAATTAGTCGAGTTAATAGGGTCAAATAACTTCCACATTGTACCCATTAGAAAAGGAAATATTGCGGAGGTCAAAATTCAAACGTATGGGGAAGAGTACTTCCGTAAGGTCACTGATAACTTCGTGAAAAACCGTAGGTCGTTCTATACCTACCAACTAAAAAGTAGTCGTCCATTGTCCGTCGTTCTAAAAGGAATAGAAAGTTCTGTCGACCCCTCTGAAATAGAGAGCGCATTAAAAGAAGAAGGTTTACGAGTGAGATATGTTTATAATATAAAAAACAAATCAAATATCCCACAGCCGATGTTTAGGGTTGAGATAGAACCGGATTTCCAAAATCTAAAAAAGGGAGAAGTACATCCCATATACAACAAATTTGTGGTGATTTACACAGCTCCAAAGCTTGTCCGCAACCAAAAACAGACCCGGAACTAAAAAAATGCAGGAATTGCGGTGAAACCCACACTGCAAATTATAGGGGTTGTCCAGTATACACATCTCTTAAAGAGAAGATGAATAAAAACAAGTAAGGAAGCCTAAGTTCGAGTGGAATCGAACATTAGATACTCAGCTGTATGCTTTCATTGTTTGTTTGCGTTTGATGGAATCACGGTGTATTTTATGTAAAGCGAGTGCTGCATAAAAGGGGCGTAGCCACGCCCATTTTAAACATTTTTATCAGTCATCCAATAAGCATATAAATATTATTGTTAGTGCAAAATTGCATCCATCTATGACTTTTAGTTACAAAGACGTCGTTACAAATTCCAAAAGGGTGTTCCAGAAATATCTTTGTTAAAAAGTAGGCGTGGTCATAAACAGTGATGCCAGATAATCTCCGCTGAAATTCCCACAGAAATTGGAAAAAATCCCTAATTTCCCACATTTTAAATACAAAAATCCCACAAAACTTCCACCGAATTTAAAGCGTGTTCCAAAAGGGTGTTCCAGAAATATCTTTGTTAAAAAGTAGGCGTGGTCATAAACAGTGATGCCAGATAATATCCGCTGAAATTCCCACAGAAATTGGAAAAAATCCCTAATTTCCCACATTTTAAATACAAAAATCCCACAAAACTCCCACCGAATTTAAAGCGTTTATTTTAGTAATATAAGAATATATAACAGGCAAATACAGTTTTTTAATAGCTAAAAGTATCAGTTGTACAAATTATTTGAATTGTGCAAGTGGATATGATTTTTGTTGATTTTAAAGTTGAAGCAATTGATATTTTTGGATTGAAAGGCAACTCTTACTTTACTTACACTATTTAACATATCACTAGATAGTTTGTTTCGCTTTTTACATTTAACATTCGCTACAATGAAAATATTCTTTCTGATTCAGCGTTTGAATGGGGTAACGTGAGTACTCGTACAATTTCAACCAATTGCTTTAGATTATGAAACAAAAAATTGCCATAATAGTTTTTAAAGTTTATTATTTTACTCTACAATACATCAACAGGTAATTTTTTTTAAATCGTCTTTTTGTGTTTGTGTTAAAACTATACAAATACTTTTGTATTCCGATTCTGTGAGATCAGGATTAAGATTTAGTTTTTTTAGTTAGAGCAAGAAATCATACGATACACGATTGTTTTTAGAGAAATCAAAAAAAATCGGGATCTAGAAACTGCAATTTTTCGAAAACACCGTCAAATAGAGAACGTGATATTATCTGAAAAGTGGAAGCTTCATAAAAAGGCAAACACTTTTTTTGAATACAATCTATTTCTCCAAATTTAAATTTGACAAAATATCTTCGCATTCATAACGAACGTAAACGTTATGCACGTCAAGTAAATATGGAGTTGGGTGGGGTTTTGAGAAATTTCTTCAATTTTCAACACAAGTGTCTTAGATTCTTGACCTAGTCGGTGTATAAGTACATTTCGGCTTAGGAACAATACGTCAAATTCATTGAAAAAGTTAAGAACGTACTTCAAAAATCTATTTTAAGTTATACTATAAATTATACATATGTAGGTATGCAACAGTTCTGCAACCAAAGTATCTCTTTTTTTATATGGACGGCAACAAAATGTCCCTTTTTTCCCTCTTTAAAAATTTTGCAATGAAATATCCCTCAAAAAGGGAAATTTCCCTCAATCTGGCACCACTGGTCATAAACCGATTTCAATAAATTTTTGCGTGTCTATTAACACAAGTTATAAAAGTGTATAAACCAAGTTTCGTCACAATATCTCAGTTATTTGTCGAGTTATGGGCTCCGAAATCTCGTATATACCTTTGTATAAAAAGAGGCGGTGCCACGCCCATTTTCCAAAATTTTTCTATTTTTTGTTTCCGGTCTATTGTGGAACTCATGCCATAAAATTTCAATTAATTATCTTTATATTTGACAGAGATATCGCTTAAAATGTTTTTATTAGGCCACTTTATAATACCCATATATAAAAGTGGGCTTAGTCGTCAACCGATTTCGCTACAATTTTGAACATGTATTACCAAAAGTAATGAAAGTGTACATACCACGTTTCGTCATTATATATAAATTATTTGTCGAGTTATGGGCTCAGAAATCTCGTATATTCCTGTTGCTAAAAAGAGGCGGTGCCACGCCCATTTTCCAAACTTTTTGTGTTTTTCGTTTTATGTCCGCAGTTGGACTCCTGCCATAAAATGTCAATGATATATCTTTATATTTGACAGAGATATGACTTAAAAGGTTTTTATTAGGACACTTTATAATACACGTATATAAAAGTGGGCGTGGTCGCCAACCGATTTTGGCAATTTTTCGTCCAAACATTCGCCTAAGTAAGTATATCACGCATACCACATTTCACCGGTATATCTTCAACGGTTTCTGAGTTATGACTCATAAAACTTTCAATGTTTGCCCTTTAATAAGTGGGCGTGGCACCGCCCATTTTCCAAAATTTTTGTATTTTTTTTTATGTCCATAGTTGGACTCATGCGACAAAATGTTAGTGATATATCTTTATTTTTGACTTAAAATGTTTTTATTAGGTCACTTTATAATACATATATATAAAAGAGGGCGTAGCCGTCAACCGATTTTTATAACTATTTTCCGTCCGAATGTCTGCCTAAGTAAGTAAATCACGCATACCAAGTTTCATCGATATATCTTCAATGGTTTCTGAGTTATGACATATAAAACTTTCAATGTTTGACCCTTAATAAGTGGGCGTGGCACCGCCCATTTTCTAAAATTTCATCAAATTTCTTCATAGGGGCCTGAGCTCAACACGTGGGTAAAATTTCATCGCTCCAGCTATATTAGTGACTGAGATACCAAATTTCCGATTTTTTCTATATATGTTATGTGATTAAAACTATAATACTCTGTGTACTAGTACAGCTGAGTATAAAAATGTGAACAATATACCGGTTCCAAAATCCACAACAGTACTAAACCATGCCAGCAATATACCTCCCCGAAGCTATTCCGGTACATATTCCGATGTTCTTAGAGGCATTCCACCGTCTGAGGCACAAGAAATTCCCACTCCATCGACTTCCCTTGAAAAAACCCTGTATAATTTTGTGCAAATGATGCAGGACCATATGAAGTCAATGCAAAACATGATGCAAGAATTGATTAGGAATCAGTACCTCTTACTTCAAACAATTTTGTCAAGACCATGAATTTTCTCAATATAGGTTTCTGGAATGCGAACTTCAGGTTTTCTTGGAAAATCACCAAATTGACATAATGTTCTATAATACTAAGCACCCCGAAGGAAAAGCTAGAGGCGGAACCGGGATACTTATAAGAAAGAGGATCAAGCACCACGTGCTAGAAGAATATTGCAAAGACTATATACACTCAACATCAGTGCACGTAGATGACAACTCTGGCGGAATAACTGTATCTGCAATATACTGCCCTCCCCGTTTTAATATAGCAAAGTACCAATTCACTGAATTCTTTTCCAAGTTAGGCACGAGATTTCTAGCAGCAGGTGATTACAATGCTAAACATAATTTTTGGGAATCTAGGTTAATAACCCCAAAGGGAAGAAACCTGTTCAAAGCAATTCAAAGCAATTGTCTTGACATTATATCAACAGGACAGCCAACATATTGGCCCACTGATAGGGGCAAAACTCCAGACCTCATAGATTTTGGGGTAACTCGCGGCCTCGAACGGGAAATACTTCAGATAGAATCACTTTTTGATCTAAGTATCATCTGATCACTCTCCTTGTGTCATATCCATTAAAACACTTCCAACTTTAAACGAACTGAACATAGGCTTAACTACCTAATAGATTTACGAATTGGCTGAAGTACAGAAAATTTATAAGTTCGCATATTAATCAAAACTAGTATCGCCGGTGCTCGAAATTCGACCATGCAATTTATTTTTTCAACTTTGTATTGGTATAAAAATTATTCCTTTTAGCGGAGATAAGCAACAATTTCCAAATTCCACTTGGACCGCAACACTGATTTGCCCTTTTGATCACGGTCCGACGCGAAATCATGGTCAAAATCAAGGCAGATCTAGGAAGATAGGCCCGGTGGCGAATTCAGAAATTTCCCATGTATTTTGTTATTGTAATTGGTAGAGTGTAATACTAATTTATTTATTTATTTATTTTTATTTATTTATTTATTTAATTTCAGTCAAATGAAACATTAATTTCTTACTGACTAATATATACATATAACATTAATAGATAATTAACTAAAACTAAGAATAAAACTTCTAGAGATATTCTAGTAAGAGACTACGGAGTTCCTTAGAAGGCATAGAAAGATCAATGTTAGGAATAGTATTATGTTCAGAAAGGGCTCTAGACATAGGGGCGAATTTAAGGTAGTTGAATTTTGGGATTTCCGTATAGAAAATTGGGATAACACGGAGATTTCGGGAGGGGATGAAAAAGTTGATTGTCTGCAGTAGGGCAGAACAGTCAATAGTCCCTTTGAGGATGTTAATGACAAAACAGCAAGAGAGAAATGAAAATCTAGATTTAAGAGGCTTAAGAGAAATAAGTTGACAGCGGGATTCGTAGGAGGGTATAGGATTAGCAAAGTTTAGAGAATAGAGTGCAAATTTGAGGAAGACTTTTTTAGTTCTCTCCAGACGGTTACAGTGTACCGAAGTATATGGACGCCATATGAAAGTGGCATAATCCAGCCTTGATCTTACCAAGGTAGTATACAGCAGTTTATGAGTGTAAGGGTCTGAGAATTCGGAGCTGTTTCGCCTAACAAATGACAGCATAGAGTTCGATTTTGAAATTACGTAGTTGACATGAGTATTGAAGGTCAACTTGGAATCGAAAAAGATACCCAAGTCCTTAATTTCGTCAACTCTTTCGAGCGGTGAACCAGAGATTTGATATGTGGTTTGTAGCGGGTTTTGCTTTCTAGTGAAGGTAGAATGAAAACACTTACTAACATTGAGAACGAGGCTATTTTGGATGCACCAAGAATGGAGCTTATCAAGCTCAAACTGAAGGGTAAGTGAGTCATGTAAACTACTAACTGTAGAATAGATTTTGAGATCATCTGCGTATAAGAGAAAGTTGGAGTGCTGAAAACAATTTCCAATGTCATTTATAAATAGGACGAAAAATAATGGTACTAAGATGCTGCCTTGTGGAACGCCTGATGTTGCGACAAAAGGTTGCGAGGAAACGTTATCAAAAGAAACAACACATTGTCTGTTTACCAAGTATGATCGAATCCACTCGAGAAAAGTGGAGTGAAAACCGAAATTCGATAATTTAGATATTAGTAACGTGTGGGAAACTCTATCGAAAGCCTTCGAGAAGTCTGTGTATATTACGTCCATTTGCAGGCCTTGACGAAAAGCTGTGAGGCAGTCGTCGGAAAAAACCGCGAGATTTGTGACAGTCGAGCGGCCACTGACAAAGCCATGTTGATTAATACTAATGAAATTCTTAACTGCAAACGACAGTTTCTCATGTATTATTGTCTCGAAAGTTTTAGAGATAGGTCGATAATTGGTGACTTCGCTCTTATTTCCACTTTTAAAGATAGGTGTAATAGAGGCCTTCTTCCAATCATCAATGAACAGTCCTTCTGATAAAGATTTGTTAAAGATAAGTTTAAGAGGCTCTATTAGAGCTGGACAATTTTTGATTAAGATTGGCGAGAGCTCATCGCAGTCCGTACGTGTTGAAGACTTCAGAGAGAGCAAGGCTTTCTCAACATCTATATCGGAGACTGAAAGCTTTCCGAAGGAAACCGGAGAGGTTGGTGAATAAGTGGCAGCAGAACCACCACCGGAAGCTGAATCGGGCGCGAAACTGGCCCGGAAATATTCGGCAAAGAGATTCGCAGCATCTTCAGGGGAGCTAGCAGAATTATTATTATAAGATAGCGTAGAGGGAATACTTGAAGTAGACTTTTTCGCTTTGACAAAATTCCAAAACGACTTGGGATTGCATCGAATATTTGCTTCCTGTCTAAGTATGTAATCTTTAAAAAGGGTTTTATCGAGGTCATTAAACAGCTTAAGATAATGACGATAGCGTTCATTATGAGTGGCTGAATTTGAAGACTTGAATTTTTGTGAAATTTGTTTTTAAGGTTGTTTAAGTGTTTCAAATCTGTGTTATACCAGGGCGAGGTGTATGCCTTTTTGTGTAGAATTGGTATAGTATCAAGACATAGTTTAAACACAGAAGATTTAAACACAGTGTACGCAGTTTTAGTGTCAAGATTACGAAGGACATACGCCCAGTTGACACTCACGAGACGCGAGTTCAGAATGTTAAAATCACACAGATTGTAATTAAATATAGGTTTGAGAGAACTACTAGGGAGAGCGAAAAATTCGTAAGAATTGGCAAACAATACTAGGGGAATGTGGTGAGCATTACTAGGGGAAATGGAGGAGCAACATTGTTCAATATTAAGTTCAAAATTATTACTTAAAAATATTAAGTCAAGTAATTTATCACGATTATTAAAAAAGTAATTAACTTGTGATAGACCTATACTTAATAAAACATCTATAGGATAAAGATCAGATTCTTTCGTTGCATTTACCGGAGTAAGAAAATGTGTATTATCTAAATTCCGCCATACAACCGATTGCAGATTGAAATCACCCAGCACGCATAAATTCTGATCGCCAATTTTAGTTGATAAGGATACCACGTTGTCGGTATGGGCTTTGTAAGTAGCACTGGAACTATTTGGTGGAATATACGAGGCGCACAGAAAGCAACGTCCTGTACCGAATCTATAGCTGACAAAGAGCTGATCGAGGAATGAATCTGGATAATGAAGGGCAATATTTAGATTGAACAGCGATTAAAACTCCACTGCCTCTGCTGAGCCCAGTTTTGATTTCGTCTCTGTCCTGATGGGTTAAGCATGCATTGGCGTGGTGAAAATCTCTTAGCTAAGTTTGAAGTGATTTTTGACGAACCCTTTGAAAAAACTGGAATGGCTTCACTGTTACGTTATTAAGCCAAATTTCAGAGCGGAATAGCTTTTCAAATGATGCTTCAGGAACTCCAAGTTTAAAATTGACTTTATCAAAGTAGACAGTGATACATCACGCTTGATAAGCTTGAAGCAAAATAATGAGGTGGCATTTAAGTTTGTTTGCTTAGCAACATAATTTTTAATGTCCTCCTCGGAAACCGAAGGTGCAAATGATGCTAAATGTAGCCATTTATGTCTAGGCGCAATCACCTCAAGATCTGTATTATTATTTGTACCTCTAACGAGGAGTTTTTTATTGTTAGAGTAATTCATTTTTTTTTTTTGATACCTTGACCCAATGTCCAATTTGGGCAGCGGCTGCATGATTAGAAATTGAACCATCTTGCGCTGTCAGCGGGGTTTTTGGAGAAATAATAGTGCAGGCAGCACCACTCCCATTCAGTAAGTTAGAATTTACAGCGACAGCAGACGCCGGCAGCGGTAATGTTAGAGAATTTGAGGTACAAACTGCACTATTAGCATTAGATACGACGAATATGGCCTCTGCAGCAGAACGCTTTTTCTTAGCGCCAGAACTGAGAGTAGGTGTAGATATAGGCGCCGGCGGCAGCATCGGCAACGACAGAGAAATTGTGGTACAAACTTCAGTGCCGGCATTAGACATGACGGCTTTGTCATCGGCAGCAGAGCTATTTTTTCCAGCGCCAGAAATGACAGTACGTATAGATGTGGGCGGCGGCATCGGCAACACCAGCGAAGTTGAGGTACCAACTGCTCCGCCGGCAATAGGTACGACGGCTTTGTCACCGGCAGCAGAACTCTTTTTCATAGCGCCAGAATTGGCAGTAGGTATGGATGTGGGCGGCGTCGTCGGCAAAGTCAGAGAACTTGTGCTACACACTGCGCCGCCAGCATTAGACACGATTAGAGCTGCAAAACCATCGATAGTCGGACCACTCGATAGTTTCGATAGTCGAAAAAAAAGCTATCGATACTATCGATAGTTTTTTATGAATATTTCACTAAAATAAAAAGAGGGATGGTTTTGTTTACAGTTTTCTTTCCAAAAAGTCTTTAATTTTTTACGCAAAACAATAATTAAATAAAAGATCAAATGAGAATTAGATACTTCACTTACACTGAGAGGAAAATCAACCAAAAGTTGGTTAATAGTACTAATTTCACACTTGAAATGGAATCAATGTGAATTTTGTTTAAACATACATTTTGGGGTTCCAGACTGATAACACCAAAGGGAAGAAACCTATTCAAAGCAATTTTAAGCAACGACTTAGACATTATTTCCACTGGCCAGCCAACATATTGGCCAACTGATAGAAGCAAAACTCCCGACTTAATAGATTTTGGTGTAACTCGTGGAATCGAAAGAGAATTAATTAAGATAAAATCGGCTTTCGATCTATCATCTGATCACTCTCCTTGTGTTACAACTATTGATATAATCCCATCTTTCAACGAATTGAATTCGAGCTTAACCAATAAATTTACAAACTGGCTTAAGTACAAAAAATTTATCAGTTCTCATACCAAATTAAATACAAGCCTTAAATCAGCAGCCGAAGTAGACTCTGCGATTACCGACTTCACAAATGTTCTTCAAGTAGCAGCAAGAGTATCAACGCACCCACAGCCTAACACTACCCAGAGGAGTGTCCCTAATTATTTCAAAGGAAATGATATCACCGATCTAATTCACAAGAAAAGGCAAATTAGAAAAGACTGGCAGAGGTTACGCTCTCCAACTTTGAAGTACGAACTGAAAAAATGCACGAAAGAGCTCCAGACGCTATTGCACGATAAAAAAGAAGCAGATTTTCAAAACAGAATTAAGTCCTTGACAGCCACATCTTCTACAGACTACTCACTGTGGCGGTCACTGAAAACTTTCAAAAGGCCAGTTTTGCAGGACCCTCCAGTACGAATCGAAAACGGTGAATTTGCTCGAAGTGACCAGGAAAAAGGAAATGCATTTGCAGCCTACCTTTCGCGGGTATTTACTCCAAATCCAGGGGACAATTTCCTCCCAGAACATGCCCTTCGTTTACCAACAGTCTCTCTCCAATTCAACATAAATGACCTGAATAACGTTATCTGTAACGACATCCAAAAAAATAAGGCACCCGGACACGACAGAATAACCGGTGAAATGGTAAAACAACTCCCTCCAGTTGCTACTAAGTTATTACTATATGTTTTCAATAGTCTCATGCGACTAAACTACTTTCCTGAATCTTGGAAACTTTCCGAAATCATTATGATTCCAAAACCAGGCAAAAACCCAACCCTGTTAAACTCTTACAGGCCAATTAGCTTAATTTCAATATTTTCCAAACTATTTGAAAAGTTGTTGCTGAAAAAAATGCAGCCCATCCTAGTCACACACGGGACTATACCAAGTCACCAATTCGGGTTTAGGGAGAAACATGGAACGATAGAGCAGGTGCATAGAATAGTAACTCAAATACGGTCGGCTTTTGAAACCAAAAAGTATTGCACTGCACTGTTCCTAGACGTAGCACAAGCTTTCGACAAGGTATGGCTAGAAGGACTATTATTTAAAATAAGACGTACACTTCCGTACAATATATACCTTATTTTAGAGAACTTTCTAACGGGAAGAAAGTTTCGAGTAAGGCAAAAAAGTTATACCACTGAAAGCTATCCAATCTTCGCCGGAGTTGCACAAGGTAGTGTTTTGGGGCCCATTCTATATTTAATATTCACAGGTGACTTGCCCACTAATGAAAATCTCGTTACTTCAACATTTGCTGATGACACAGCAATACTTAGTGTGCACTCAAATCCCTCAACGGCTGCCAGACGGTTGCAAAGCCACCTAAGAATTGTGGAACAATGGCTTTCAGATTGGAGAATTAAGGTCAATGAATCTAAGTGTGTACAAGTCACTTTTACTCTAAAAAAAGATACCTGCCCCTCTGTCTCAATTAATGGCAAAATAGTAACCCAAAAAGATTACGTCACCTACCTTGGTGTTACCTTAGACAGAAGGCTTACTTGGAAATATCATATTGATAATAAGATAATGCAAGCAAAGCTGAAAATAAGCAATTTACAATGGATCATTGGTCCAAAATCTAAATTAAGCATAGACAACAAAATACTTTTATTTAATATGGTGATAAAACTATCCTGGATATATGGAATACAGCTTTGGGGTTCAGCATCCAAATCTAGTCTAGAAAGAATACAAAGGCTACAATCTAAGATACTAAGATCAATATGCCGGGCGCCTTGGTACGTGAAAAATTCCACTATACACAGGGATCTAAAGATTAACACAGTTGTTGAAGAAGTAAAAAATATACAAACTAATTACGCCACAAGACTAGGCAATCATCCAAACATACTGGCTAAAAGCCTGTTAGAACAGAGATACCCCAGGCGGTTAAAGAGAAAGGATATCCAGCTAAATTGTGATCAAGGCTAGAGCCACTTTAAACTTCGAATAGCCTATCCTATTAGGCCGTAAAACCTCTAAATTACAAAAAGCAGCTTACTGAAATTCCTTCCATTCAGAAAGCTACAACAGCATTTACTAATACATGTGTATAACATATATATGATTGTGTTCCGGACGAGCCTATCCCATTACGAGCCTATTCCTTCCAATACGAAACTGCAACAACACTTCCTAATGCAACACACGATTGTGTCATCGATAAGCCTGTCCTGTCAGGCCGTACGAACGTTATAAATTTGGTTAAGATAACGCTAACCAACGAAATGAAATTATTTTGATAATTTGAAATTATTTTGATAATTTCATTATCGTTATTTTGTGACTATAAATTATTTTGATAATTGTGTAAACGGTAAAAACCTGAATAGCTTCAACGGAAACGATTGCTTTTTTTCGGTAAACGATACTATTAACGTTACGATGTATCCTTGATTTTCACACATTTCTTTGAACTCATTTTGATACATATATTTTATTACTTTTAATTATATTTAGTTAGATTTTTTGCTGACTATTTCTGGCAAAACTGTCAAACGATCAGCTGCAGTGTTGCCGCTCAAAAATTTCAAAAGGTGGCCCAAAAAATACAAAAAAAAAGTGGCCCCAATTTTTTTTAGCTAAAACACATTTTTATATATTTTTGTGGTTTACCTATTTAATGAAGAAAATGGAATTTAAAATATTCTCTACACTAACGCAGTGTTAATATGATCGCTCGTTGAGCAGACGGAATAACCCGAGAAAGGCAAGGAATTAAAAAAAAACTGCTATAGCGTTCGTTGAGCCGTAGGAAATTGCAAGAACCGTATATATTTTACCAAAAAAGAGCGAATATGAGTGCAAAGAATATAAATTGTGGTAAAATTCCTACGTTTCTTGCACTTTCCTACGGATTACAATTAAAAGTTTTTAAAAGTCTGTTAGTTTAGTATTTAAACCCCGAACATTTTGATAGTAAATGTTTAGAACAGATTTATTTATTAGTTTTTTGAGGCATTGCTAGGCAGGACAAGTTTGGGTAAGTTGTTATTAACGGATCTGGACCTTTCTTCAAATTCCCGGACAAAGGTCCCGGCTGGCCAAAATGATTTTAAAACAGGGTCATAATCTTTGGACGAGACATCAATTTTGAAAGAAGCTATATTTCTCTCTTTCTTAAAATTGAATTTTTTAACGAAAAGTTTTTCGGGAGTAATTTTGGATGATATGAAAGCCCTCAGGTCCTCAACGGTTGTATCTTTATGAAATCTAGATACAAAAACTGATTTATCTCGCGGAACGATAATCAATTCTTTGGCCTTCGGAACAGGCTCCTTTGCTTTCGCAGCAGGCTCCTTGGCTTTTGCTGCAAGTGTGATTGAGTGAGTTACGAAATTTTCTCGAGTTGTTTTTTCAGTTAAAGCAGTTTTGGAGGAACATGGTTCGTCGACGCAGGGACTAGGTGAAGCCAAATCGATTAACTCGACGGAAAGCTCAGATGAGTCGACCTGAAGGTTGCTCTGAACCTCTTCATTAGGCGGGTTAATGGCTTTAGTTTTCTTTACAGGTTTTGGCAACGTGAAGGAATTAAACATTTCCTCGTGCCTTTTAAATTTATCATTTAGAGCCGATAACTCCTTTGCTAATTCGGAAAATCCATTTCTGGTGTGTCTAAAAAATTTGAAAAGATCAACATCTGTTGATCTGAATTTTAAACACGACCAGCGCACTCCCTTGTTATCTTTAATTGCGTCAAGAACCCTTCCCGTTAGGCCAGCGCACTTCATATGGCAAGCCCATCACACAGCCAGCAAGAAACGAACTGTTCCTTATCGCTTTTCAATGAGCAATTCTGATAACCACACGACATTATAAGGTAGAATCTATATATTAATAGGCTAACATTTTTTCCATACAAACAATTGCCAGGCTGTTTTGCACATTTAACATACTCATATCCACATAAAATTGATATGGATGTGTTCGTATGAGTGAGGAGCAGTGTATAGGCATATATTTTTTTCTATAAATTATTTAATTTCTTTATAATTAATAAATAAAGTTTTTAGTTTTGTACCATTTTTGATTTACTTCGTTTTTGCTTCGTTGGCAAATGTGCCCACTATCTATATATTAATAGGCTAACATTTTTCCCATACAAACAATTGCCAGGCTGTTTTGCACATTTAACATACTCATATCCACATAAAATTGATATGGATGTGTTCGTATGAGTCAGGAGCAGTGCATAGGCATATAATTTTTTCTATAAATTATTTAATTTCTTTATAATTAATAAATAAAATTTTTAGTTAAGATAAATAGATATCGTAAACGTGTTTACAAATATCGTAAACACAGTTGAAGAGTCGCTTTAATTTAAAAGCGCTCACCACCGTGCCTACCTTCCTAGATCTGCCTTGATTTTGACCATGATTTCGCGTCGGACCGTGATCAAAAGGGCAAATCAGTATTGCGGTACAACTGGAATTTGGAAAGTGTTGCTTATCTCCGATAAAAGGAATAATTTTTGTACCAATACAAAGTTGAAAAAATAAATTGCATGGTCGAATTTCGACCACCGGCGATACTAGTAAAAATTAATAGGAAAAAGGAAAATATGTAGGCAATAAGTGGAAAAGCCAAAGAGTATATACCACAATCTACACAATTACACTACAAAAGTTTTAAGCGAGCAGTTTAAGTGCCACTGTATGACGTTTAATAAACAACGCAAACAGCTGTGGTAAAAGAAAAGAGAAAACTAGATTGCAGTGAGAAAAACGAATGCGCGCACAAAAGCAAATGATAAATAAAATTTAAGCACTCGACTGCGACAATAACACAATGCAAAATGCAAATAAGAAATGCACGAACAAAAGCAAATGACAAAGATAAATCAAGCCACTCAAAAATGCACCAACAACACTATGCAAATGCCTTGGCAAATAAAATAAAATATAAACTTTGTTTAAACTTTAAAATATTGACAAAACTGAGGCAAAAATATCATTATTAAACTCAGTATAATATGTAAAAACTTTAGTTTCAACTTTTAATAAAGATTTTTGTTCACAATATTATTTTTAATTACAAAGTTCACAGAGCAAAACAAATTTGGACTGCACAGCTTGACGTTTGCGTTTATAGAAGATCTATCATCCAATTTACATCTGTAATATAGACAAGTAAGGAAGCCTAAGTTCGAGTGGAATCGAACATTAGATACTCAGCTGTATGCGTTCATTGTTTGTTTGCGTTTGATGGAAACACGGTGTATTTATATAAATCGGGTGTCGCATAAAGTGGGCGTAGCCACGCCCATTTTCAAAATTTTTATCAGTCATCCAACTAAGCATATGAATATTATTCTTTGTGCAAAATTTCATTCCTTTATGACTTCTAATTACAAAGATGTCACGTTACAAATTCCAAAAGGGTGTTCCAGAAACATCTTTGTTAAAAAGTAGGCGTGGTCATAAACCGATTTCAATAAATTTTTGCGTGTCTATTAACACAAATTATAAAAGTGTATAAACCAAGTTTCGTCATAATATCTCAGTTATTTGTCGAGTTATGGGCTCCGAAATCTCGTAGATTCCTTTGTATAAAAAGAGGCGGTGCCACGCCCATTTTCCAAACTTTTTCTATTTTTTGTTTCCGGTCTATTATGGAACTCATGTCACAAAATTTCAATGAATTATCTTTATATTTGACAAAGATATCGCTTAAAATGTTTTTATTAGGTCACTTTATAATACCCATATATAAAAGTGGGCGTGGTCGTCAACCGATTTCGTTAAAATGTTGAACATGTATTACCACAAGTAATAAAAGTGCATAAACCAAGTTTCGTCATTATATATCAATTATTTGTAAAGTTATGGGCTCAGAAATCTTGTATATTCCTGCTTCTAAAAAGAGGCGGTGCCACGCCCATTTTCCAAAATTTTTGTGGTTTTTGTTTTATATCCGTAGTTGGACTCCTGCCACAAAATTTCAGTGATAGATCTTTATATTTGACAGAGATATCGCTTAAAATGTTTTTATTAGGCCCCTTTATAGTTCCCATATATAAAAGTGGGCGTGGCCGTCCACCGATTTTGACAATTTTCCGTCAAAACATTTGTCTAAGTAAGTAAATCACGCATACCAAATTTCATCGATATATCTTTAACGGTTTCCGAGTTATGGCTTATAAAGCTTTCGATGTTTGCCCCTAAATAAGTGGGCCTGGCCCCGCCCATTTTCCAAAATTTCATCAAATTTCACTTGAAAGAGTTTTTAGTGCTTAGCACGAAATTTTTATTTTAATTCAATTTTTTTTTAATTGTTGGGGTAAGTGGAAAAAAATTCAACAACTATCTACAGCGAAGGTTGAGTGTATAGCTATTTCACGAAAAACCATTTTCGATCATCAGCACTCTTTTCGGAAGTGGATGCACCGGGGATTGAACCCGAGTACATTCCATCTTCAGCCGCAATGACTCAACGCATGGCCGAGTGTGTTTATGCGTTGAGTCATTGCGGCTGAAGATGGAATGGACTCGGGTTCAATCCCCGGTGCATCCACTTCCGAAAAGAGTGCTGATGATCGAAAATGGTTTTTCGTGAAATAGCTATACACTCAACCTTCGCTGTAGATAGTTGTTGAATTTTTTTCCACTTACCCCATCAAATTTCTTCACAGGGGCCTGAGCCCAACACGTGGGTAAAATTTCATCGCTCCAGCTATATTAGTGACTGAGATACCAAATTTCCGATTTTTTCTATATAGGAAAAGTGGGCATGGTCATGGTCCGATTTCGCCCATTTTCAATACCAACCGTCCCAGTCTCGATACCAACTTGCATTCCAAATTTCATCAAAATATCTCAATTTTTGCGCGAGTTATCGTGCGTACGGACGGACGGACGGACGGACATGGCTCAAACGATTTCTCTTTTCACCCTGATCATTTTGATATATATAAGTCCATATCTATCTCGATTATTTCATTCTGTTACAATCCACCGTTATGAAATCAAAACTTATAATACTCTGTGTACTAGTACAGCTGAGTATAAAAATGGTTCACAATATGAAATACAGCAGCTCATTTTTGAATTAGCTATATAGATTCTATTTGCAGGGTAAAAAAAAAATTCAAAAAAATTCCAAAAGTTTGAAATCAAATAAAAAAAAAATTAAAAAAAGGTTTCCTCAATTTTTTAATATATGTTCACCCCAAGTGTGCTTTATAACCCCCCATAGTCAGTTTCATCATTCACGCGCGCTCTTCTCACTAATTCATATTTTTCGAGGAGGTGTGTATGCGCGCTATCACTATGGATGTACATAGTACATACATATGTATACGTGTGTAGCTAGAGAGAAAAGCATTGATGAGCTGTTTTGACATATGTTTATGCTTTAAAATCGCTAATATATTAACTAATGCAATTTTATATAGAATATTTACATATATACTTACTTTTAGCCTATTTACTTCAAAAGTATCAACTCAAAAACGCGAGTTTTCAGGTAAGGATGGGTATGCATGCATGTGTGTGTATGTACATTCATACCTCGGCGTTTCATAGATCTTAAGATCAGACAAACAGGTTACGCTCTTCACACAGACAGGTTGCGCTTTGTTAAAAAAATTATTTAGGGCCGTTTACTCAACCTCTGATTAACGCTAACCACGGTTAAAGTTCGGTTAAACATCATTATCGACTTCATCCAACCATGTATATAACATGTGGTCGATAATGCAGTCCACAGCTTAACCGGACCTTTGTCCTCCGGTTAGCATTAATCAGAAGTTGAGTAAACGGCCCTTAGTCGTCGCTGAACTAGCCATGGGTAATGGCGCAATTTTTTTGGCGCTGATACAATAACTCCAGCGCCACTCGTGGCGCCAACTCACGGTACTGGCGCAATAACACCTTTAGCACAATTGTCATGGATTAATCAATAAATAACATTTTTTCGCTTATTACTGTTCACCATCCCCGTTTTATTTCTTTTGGCGCAATTCTGCTTACATATACGAGGGCACAATTAATTTAAATTTTCATAATCATTTGGAAACATATTCAGTATATTTGTGAAAATATGCTGGAAATTAGAGTCACTTAGATCACTATCAAGCATACATAATTGTGACGGTGTCATACGTATACATATACTATGGTGCTGTTATTGGCGTTGTGGTTGCGCCATTTTACACTAGCGCTATATTGGTGCTGGTATTAGCGCACGAAATTGAGTCGGTTTTATATTACAAAATTGAGTTGGCGCAATATTGAGTTGGCGCATTTCCCAAATCGGGGTTAGCGCAATAACGCCAGGGTTGTTGTTAGCGCAATTGCGCCGCGCAGCGCAGTGCTACCCATGCCTACGCTGAACAAGTGGCCAAACAACATCGTGTGTGGCTATCGCATGTTTGCGCAGCGAATGTTAAAAATATGCATGTACGTATGTACATATATGCATCTATGTATGTTTGTTCGCCATACCCTGCAGAAAAATGTGCGTTTAATCCCGAGAGAGATTTGTCCCGGATTCATCTCTTTCGGGAACAATCAGACCCGATTGTTCCCGCACGGGTATAAATGTAGACCAATTGTTTCCGAAAGGATATAAATGTAGACCAATTGTTCCCGAACGGGTATAAATGTAGATTAATCGCTTTCATCCCGAACGGGTACAAATCTAGATTGATTAAATGTAGAAATTTTACAAAAATATTCAATGTATGAATTAAAAAAATTTTATAATAATAGGTAAAACTGAACACCCTTTATTTTAATAACAATGATGAATAATAATTTTAACAAAATGTTACCAAAATAAACTTTCTTCTAACATATATAACAATTAATAATTTTTACATTTTCATAAAAAATAGGCTTGGCTTACAACTTTGGATGAAAGCGATTAGTCTACATTTGTACCCGTTCGGGATGTAAGCGATTAATCTACTTTTGTACCCGTTCGGGTATACAAATTGAACAATTAGTCTCTTCATCGGACATTCTCGAACAAATGCGATCAATTCGCCCCATATAAAGGGATGTAAAATTGTATTAGTCGCATGCACCCTTGCGATTGATCCCTGACACGTCCCGAATTAATCGCATTTTTTGCAGGGTAGCGATCAAAGCGCTCTCACTTATACACCTGCATTTACAAATTTGCCTAGCCCTGATGTACATATATGTAATTGCATTATATGACGAAATTTCGGTCTGATATATTGAAAATTTAGAGTTTGAGATCAAAAAATTATCTGTGCTATATGTACTATTGATGTACATATGTACATATATAGCGATCGAAAACTTAAAGGGCTTTTTCGTAAAATCAGCTTATTAAGGTATGATAGTATAGAAGTAAATGAGCGATATACTATCATTTGCTGCTTTTTATACCAGCCATGAACATGAAATAGTGTTATAACTTTGTGCCGACATACTATGTATTTTTATGTAAAGTTTATCATTTGTCGGAATCGCCCAAATCCAGTATAAAATATAGCTCCCATACAACGGATTGTTCATATGTACAAGATAAATTTGAGTATTTGTAACTTATTCAATTAAACAGATAAAATTTAATTTCTATCATTCATACATGGTATAAAGTCTTTGGTACTCATAAACTTGTTGATATTTGCATTTATCTATTTCGTCTCCCACCTGTGCCGTTACCTTATAAATGGGAGTTTACGTGGGGATCCAAGCCCTAAGAGTACAGATTTTAAATAAGTACATAAACGTCACATAGATAATTAAATAAATATTTTCGAAATAGTTACAAATATATGCTTATACCTATATATAATTGACCCTCAGCATTCCAACTCAATTAGTTTCGAAAATAAATGCATTTTAATGGTTTTTCGCGACACCCGTTATATGGAGGGTGGGAGAATTTATCATAAGATTAAGTTCATTTTTACACCATGTACTACACGGTAGGCAGGAAGCGACGATAGGTTGCATGAAAATGTCGAGAAAAAAGGAAAGTGGGGTTGTGTTATGTGATGTTTATAGATGGAACATCCGTTGAAATTAAAATCCGAGCTGCTCCTTTTTCAAGGATATCCACATTTTTTGTTTTTTTTGAAAGGATCAAATATTGAGAAAATCGAAAATTCGCCACCGTCCAAATTTTTCCGATTTCAATACATTATTTGGTCGCTAAGGGATACAAAAAAAGGTATTAAAAAGAAAAATGGACACCTGTAGTGGAAAAATCCAATGTGAACAGGATCTAAAGGATAACCACTGAAATATAAAATAACACAAAAAGTACCCACTTTAATTTGCGTATAACTCCTAACATGTTAACTCTACGTGAAAATTCCTTATAATATATTTCATTCAGAATAAATAAAGGAATATTTCTTTGATATACAATTTTGATGTACCTGCAGTGGTTAATGCACTTTGGTCCATCTAAAGTGAAAATTTCAAAAAAAAGTACGTTTTTTAAACGGTTTTATTTAGCTCACCCCGTTTGTTTTATTCTTTATTCTTGGGTCAAATTTAGTAATTCAAATTTCACCCTCTTCCTGTCAACCGATTAATCTGAAATTTTGCACGCATGTATAACCCCGATGACAATGCAATATTATGAAAAAAAAATTCCGCTAGGTGGCGCGTGGGTCGCTATATTTACAAAAATCGCATTTATGGTCCGATTTGGCTGAAATTCGGAACATGTATTACTACCTTGAAAAGAAATATTTTCTTAAAAAAAAAATTCCGCTAGGTGGCGCGTGGGTCGCTATATTTACAAAAATCGCATTTATGGTCCGATTTGGCTGAAATTCGGAACATGTATTACTACCTTGAAAAGAAATATTTTCTTAAAAAAAAAATTCCGCTAGGTGGCGCGTGGGTCGCTATATTTACAAAAATCGCATTTATGGTCCGATTTGGCTGAAATTCGGAACATGTATTACTACCTTGAAAAGAAATATTTTCTTAAAAAAAAAAATTCCGCTAGGTGGCGCGTGGGTCGCTATATTTACAAAAATCGCATTTATGGTCCGATTTGGCTGAAATTCGGAACATGTATTACTACCTTGAAAGGAAATATTTTCCTAAAAAAAACTTCCGATAGGTGGCGCGTGGGTCGCTATAGAGGCGTTGGACTGCAATAAACTAACGGGCAAGAAACCTTGCAATAATGAAGCACTAAATGAATTAAACAGAATGCGAAATAAAAACTAAAAACTAGAAAATAAAAATAGGTAAAAAAAACTTTTTAAGTTAAACGGTTTTATGTTATACATACATTGCAATGTTTAAGATAAATGTACTAAAAACCAAAAAATAATAAAATAGATACAGTCGTGGGAATTATAAACATTTGCATAGACTAGACTAAAATAAAACCGGGGGGCACGTCAATTGTCTACAAATTATCGACTTAATGTGCGATAGAAGAATCGTTTAATTCGTCGTTAGGCAGTTGGCCCGCAGACGGTGAGGAAAATACTTACTATTTTCTTGCTCATGGAAATTCCAATAGTTATACACTCCATGTTAATAAAAGAGATGTTTCAACTAGTTTATCGTTGGACATTCACACGAGGAATCGTTTCACTGCTCGTAGTTTGTCTTTAATCGACAAAACATATGATAAAAGTACTACTCGCTCACCACTATGAAACCCTAAAACTCGCTTATAATCGAGCTTGCTAGCTTTTTTTCCACATTCTAGCCCTACTTATCACACGTCCATCGTTGTCGGTTGAACAACTGCCTAATTATAGTGTAACATTACAAAACAAACATTTTAATCAACGATTGTAGACAATTGACGTGCCCCACGGTTTTATTTTAGTCTAGTCTATGCAAATGTTTATAATTCCCACGACTGTATCTATTTTATTATTTTTTGGTTTTTAGTACATTTATCTTAAACATTGCAATGTATGTATAACATAAAACCGTTTAACTTAAAAAGTTTTTTTTACCTATTTTTATTTTATGGTGCTATTTTAAGTTCAAATATTTTTCTAGTTTATGTAAATATTTTAATCTAATGATCCAATTCTCATTCTTACATATCTATACGTTAATACTAAAAAGAATTAGAGCTGAAATACGCGCTAGCTGTGCACGGTGGGCGGTAAGCAACAATAGGTTGCATGAAAATATCGAAAAAACGATCGCCGGCTAAACACTTACGTAAAATGATATTCTAATATACTTCATAAACACACAGCAAACGTGAATAAAATCTCCAACATTTTTTTTAAACGAAAATTAGTACCAGCACACAGCTAGGCACATATTCGTTGGGCCATCGTTTTTACGATATTCCCATGCAACCTATTGTTGCTTCCCGCCCACCGTGCACAGCTAGCGCGTATCTCAGCTCTAACTCTTTTTTAGTATTAACGCAGAGATATGTAGGAATGAGAGTTGGATCATTAGATTAAAATAGTTACATAAACTAGAAAAATATTTGAACTTAAAATAGCACCATAAAAAAAACGTACTTTTTTTGAAATTTTCACTTTAGATGCACAAAAGTACATTAAGCACTGCAGGTACATCAAAATTGTATATTAAAGAAATATTTCTTTATTTATTCTGAATGAAACATATAATAAGAAATTTCCACGTAGAGTTAACATTTTAGGAGTTATACGCAAATTAAAGTGGGTACTTTTTGTGTTATTTTATATTTCAGTGGTTATCCTTTAGGTCCTGTTCACATTGGATTTTTCCACTACAGGTGTCCATTTTTCTTTTTAATACCTTTTTTTGTATCCCTTAGCGACCAAATAATGTATTGAAATCGGAAAAATTTGGACGGTGGCGAATATTCGATTTCCTCAATATTTGATCCTTTCAAAAAAAACAAAAAATGTGGATATCCTTGAAAAAGGAGCAGCTCGGATTTTAATTTCAACGGATGTTTCATCTATAAACATCACATAACACAACCCCACTTTCCTTTTTTCTCGACATTTTCATGCAACCTATCGTCGCTTCCTGCCTACCGTGACTAATATTCATAGAAAAAAAGCTTATTTTCAAAATTTGAGCACTCTAGGTCCATTATTATTATTTATGGCCGTTTTTTGTATGAAACGTTCCCATTGTGCGTCGCCTGAGAAAACGAATGTCGTATGTGAAAATCGACGATTACTAGTTTTTGATGCAGATTAACTAAATCGGACCTAATCTTTTAATTTTTCCAATCCATTTTTTTCTATCTCTTTTAGTTTTTGAGTTATTTAGTATGCATTTGTCGTATATTACAAAATTACTACCATTTGGGTAAGCTTTTGTCGTGTGTAACATACATACGACAAATTTCCATATAAATTCGTTTTTGTTTATTTTAAACATATGTCGTATGTGCCGCTGAGCTACTGAGAATAAACCAAAATATTGTATCGGAGCTATAGGTTATAGTGATTCGATCTGAATGATTTTCACTGACATATTTTATTGTAGTATAATACCAATTACTGCAAAGTTTAGTATAATTTGATCCTTAAATATGGAAGTTATACCCAAAAACAGCTATATCTGAACAATCGGTTGTATGGGAGCTATATTCTATAATGGTCCGATCTTGACAAATTTCTGTGACATTTATTAGGTCCGTATGGGTACAAATACCTCAAAGTTTCATGCCCTTATCTGTTTACATGGAGAAGTTATATCCCAAAATGTCCATATCTGAACAATCAGTTGTATGGGAGCTATATGCTATAGTGGTCCGATCTTAACAAATTTTAGTGACATTTATTAGGTCCATATGGGTACAACTACTTCAAAGTTTCATATCCTTATCTCCTCAAATAAAGAAGTTATACCCGAAAACAGCTATATCTGAACAATCAGTTGTATGGGAGCTATATTTTATATTAGTCCGATGTGGTGGATTCCGACAAATGATCAAAGTATTATCAAAATATATGCAACTGCCAAATTTCAAGTCGATATCTCAAAAAATGTGAGCCTCATAACCATTCCGGTTTAAAAAAAGAGAAGAATTTTTGTCGTATGTGCTATCATAAACAGGTATTGGTGCTCAGACGTCACATACGACAAATGCATACTGAATGAAAAGTCGTTTATCTCCCATAATTTTAAAGATATCCAACTTTTGCAAATTGCAAGTCAAAATATATAATACTCTCTACAGCTCGTCTATATAACAGAAAAATCTGTTGTACAGTTTTTGAGAATTTCCAATTTAAACTTCAAAGTCGATTTTCTCGAAACTATGTTTTGCTACATACGACATTCGTTTTCTCAGGCGACGAACTGTTGTGCTCAACAGTTGCGGAACAGCTTTGTCTTGGAAACTCACCCAATGACTGCATTTTGAACCTGTTGGTATTTTATGGTGACAGGTAACAAGGTCAATGGAAATAAGGTCAATTGACCTTATTTCCCACCCGGTTGGGAAATAAGGTCAATTTTCATTATTGCGTTTTCGAGCATTTAGCTTCGCATCGGTCCGTGTCGGTTCGCGTCGCTGCTGTTATTAGAAATTTTAAGCGCCGCATTTTTCTAAAGTGCTTTTTATGAGAAAAGAAAAGCACCGCTGGCGAAAATTTGGAATAAAAAATCGCGCGATTTTTAATTCCAAATTTTCATTTTCCTACTTTTTTGCCATGCCGCAGGATAAGGCAAGTAGACATAGTTTTTATATACATTTTTATTTAAATTTTTGTATAACTAGATATTTAACATACTTTACATTATTATATAATTTATTGAAATATTTTTGCTGTGTTGGCAACAACTTGTCTGCAGTAGGGGCAGAGAACAGGGCACTTTACACGAGCGGCATTTTGCGCAATTTTTGTTTAGCATTCGGCACAAAGCTTAAAATGGCTGCATGGAAATAATACCGTATCGCGAGGGGTTTCGGTACAGAGGATACAATTTAAAATGGTTGACATTATTTCCATTTGGATTGGGAAATAAGGTCAATTATTTTATTTCCAAATTTTCGTTGACCTTATTGCGTTTTCCAAAAACGCAATAATGTCAATTGACCTTATTTCCCAACTGGGTGGGAAATAAGGTCAATTGACATTATTTCCGTTGACCTTGTTACCTGTCACCTACTTTATTCTGGATATTTTTGCGAAGTGCGTGACAACCGTGTTTAATATGTAAAAGCACAGGGTTGATATAAGCAAGTTCCAATTAGGTAGTCATAACTTTTCCGCATAAAGAATTAATATCACTTCAACTTTTAAAATTTAACCAGTTGATTTACAGAACTTTAGTTAGCACGAAATAGAATAATAAAACAATGTAAATAATATTTTTTAAAGCAAAAAAAATCCAGAGCAAAAGTAACACGAATGCACAGCTTGACGTTTGCGTATACATATGTACATACAGGTGAAACTGTATGTATACTTAGTACCTCATCAAATGAGAACAGCCGGGCCGATTTCTGTAGAATTTTTTGTCAGTTGTTCGTAGTTTCGAGGAGAAGGTTCTTACGGAAGAAAATTTTAGAAAATCGCTCCGGAATAGTCCGAAAATTGGTAAAATCCGTGTGTATGTATATCTGAACAATCGGTTGTATGGGAGCTATATGTTATAGTGGTCCGATTCGGCCAATTCCGACAAATGATCAATTGAGCATCAAAACTCACCCGTGTTCCATATTTCAATCAAATATCTCAAAAACTGAGGGACTAGTTTGCGTTCACACAGACAGACGGACAGACGGACATGGGTTAAACGACTAAGCTCATGATTCTGATCATATCGGTATATATATTGATGGGTCTGTCACGCCTCCTTCTAGTACTTTCAAGATCCGATTTTCGGCACAAAGTTATAATACCATTTCATTCCCATAAAAGGTATAAACATCAAATACTTGCAAACATCGTAGAAGAATACTGAGTTTATGTGTGTGCATTAGGGCGTGCCAATTTGTGCTGACGGGGAAAAAACCTACTTTGTTTCGGCCACAGCTGCATTCTCTGGTCAATTCTGAACAAAAAAGTCCAAAGGAGCCTAGTTCTAAAATGAAGTTTGACCCTCCGCAATTTTGATTTTAGAGTCATCTCTAAAAAAAAAATTTTATATTTGTTAAAAAATTTTAGTTGAAGATACTTAAATTAAATTTTGAGGTTTACTTGAGTTGAACGCATCCGTCGGCCGACACATCATCGCAAAGTTGAATCAATTTGGTTGTTTTTTAGGGAAATACTTTCATTTTCCTAACCCCTTCTTTAGAACTTCCCCCAATTATTTTATGTTACAAGAGGTATATCCTAAAAATTTGAAATATCTAAGTGAAACGCCGAAACATGTCAACTTAATTTTTTCCTGTAGAATAAAATGACGTATTCAGATGATCCGTATTAAATTTTGGTTACGAGATATTTAGGAAAGAAGTTTCATATTTCTGAGTGAACTCTTCGTCGCTTGTAAACTTTACCCAGGCTTTGTACTTTTTTCCGCGAAAAGATTTTAATAGCTGTCTAGTTAATTAGGATAATATAAATTCAATACCACCTCCAGTTTTCCCAAATTGGATTCGGTTTTCGAGATAACGGTATATAATTAAAATTTACTATACACCATTTACCCCTGGTAATACGAGTAAGTCAGTTTTCGAGCTAATATATTAAAACTTTGCACGTGACTGTATCCTACTATTACCTTAACTATTTCTAAAAATAGTCGAAATCGGGTCATTATGGCATATAGTTCCCGTACAACTGATTGTTCAGATATGTGGTTTTGATCTTTTATTTGTTCCTAACTCCGAAAATAATCATTCCGCGCAGAAATTAACATAATCACTTTCATTCAAAAATAAGACGTAAACAACTTCTTCATGTACGATTTCGACGTATATGTAACAGTTAATGCACTTTTGGGCAACCAAAGTCGAAATTTCACAATAAACATTTTTTAAGCACGTTAACACATGTACCATATCAAATGAATTAGATGAGCTTTATATCATCTTATAGAAAATTAAAACAAGTATTATCAAGTTTTAAAATCGTGAAAATTTATGCACTTCTTCTTCTTGATTGGCGCTTAACCGTCTAGACGATTCTGACCGAGTTCAACAGAGTGCGCCAATTGCTTCTGTTTCGTGCAGCATGGCGCCACTCGGGAACACCTAGGGAGGCAGCATCGCTGTCCACCTGATTTTCCCAACGCAGTGGAGGTCTCCCTTTTCTTTTGCGTTCCGCCGGTTTCGATAGAAATACTTTCTTGGCCGGAGCGCCTTCTTCCATTCTCACCACATGACCTGGCCATCGCAGCCGCTGGATCTTTATTCGCTGAACAATGTCGATGTCTGCGTAAAACTCGTACAGCTCATCGTTAAATCTCCTTCTATACTCCCCACGCCAACGCGCAAAGGTCCATAAATCTTCCGAAGAAATTTTCTCTCGAATACTCCAAGTGCCATCTCATCTGATTTTGAAATTGTCCATGGTTCTGCGCCGTACATGAGGACTGGAATGATGAGCGTCCTGTAGAGTGTGATTTTCGTTTGTCGAGAGAGGACTTTACTTTTCATTTGCCTATTTAGTCCAAAGTAGCATTTATTGGCAAGCGTGATTCTTCGTTGGATCTCCGTGCTGACACCATTCTTGGTGTTAATGCTGGTACCCAAATAGACGAAGTCCTTAACAGTTTCGAATTTGTAGCTGTCAACAATGACGTGCTGTTTCTTTGTGTGATGACAGGAGGTACTTCGTCCTGTCCTCGTTAACCGCCAAACCCATTTTCTTAGCCTCTTTATCCAGCTTTGGAGAAGGCCGAATTTTAGCGCCAATGATGTCGATATCATCGGCGTACGCCAGCAGTTGTATACTCTTGTGGTATAGAATGCGCATGCGCTCGTCCAACCATATTCTGCATAGGAGTTGATGCATGCTCCTTATGAACTCTTCGCCACCATGTTTGAATAGCTCTTGGAAAGCCGTCAGTGCCCAGTGCTTTATTATTCTTAAGCCGAGATACTGCTATTCGCACTTCGTCATGATCGGGTGGTGGAACATGCCTACCATCATCTGCTATTGGGGATTCGGGTCGTACATCTTCTCCTTCAGCAATTTCACTGTTGCCATTATCTAGCAAGGAGGAGAAGTGATCCCTCTGGAATTTGCCCCGGTCTTGAAACCTTCAGTCATCCGCCTGATTTTTTGATAGGATTTTCGAGCATCGTTACTACCCGCCAGCATCTCAAGCTCTTCACTCTCGCGCCTTTCAGCCTCCCTTTTCTTCTTTCGAAAAAGGCGCCTCTCTTCCTCGCCGTTCCATCACGCTCCCATACGCTTCGCATTGCGCCCGCACACAATGTAGCCCTGTAGGCGGCGTTCTTTCTTTCCGAGGCATCGCGACATTCCTTATCGTACCAGGTGTTTTTGCGGGCTCGCTTGTATCCTATAGATTCCTCAGCGGCGATACGAAGTGAACGAGCGATGTGTTCCCATTCCTCAGATACATCGTTTGTGAAAGGGTTGCTCTCAGAGAGCAGGAGTGAGAGCCGAGTGGTGTATTCATTGGCTGTCTGCGTCATGTGCAGCCTTTCGACTTCAAGCTTTCCTTGCTGTCCTGTTGGCACATTCTTTGCTGCACAGAGGCAGGTGCGTACCTTGGCTGCTACAAGATAATGGTCGGAGTCGACATTGGGACCACGGATTGTGCGCACATCTAGGGTGATGGAGCTGTGTCTGCCGTCGATCATGACGTGATCAATTTGATTTCGTATTTTTCGATCAGGGGACAGCCATATGGCTTGGTGTATTTTTTTGTGCTGGAATCTGGTACTGCTAATGACCATGTTTCGTAACCCGCGAAGTCGATCAGCCTCGTCCCATTGGGACCGGTTACGTCGTGCAGACTGAATTTTCCGACTGTGCTGCCAAAGATACCTTCCTTACCAACCCTGGCATTAAAATCGCCAAGCACAATCTTAATGTTGTGACGGGGACAGCGGTCGTAGGCATGCTCTAACTGCTCATAGAAAGAGTCTTTGATCGCATCGTCCTTCTCTTCCGTCGGGGCGTGGGCGCAGATGAGAGATATGTTGAAAAATCTCGCTTTGATGCGGATGGTGGCTAGACGCTCGTTCACTGGCGTGACCGACAGTACTCGGCTGCTGAGTCTCTTTCCCACCACAAAACCAACACCAAATATACGCTCCTCTGCATGGCCACTGTAATATATAGCGCAAGGCCCGCATTTCTTCTTGCCTTGCCCCTTCCTACCGCATCTCTTGTATGGCGTGATGTCATCTTTCACTCTTCCGAGGACATCAACCAGCTAGGCAGAGGCACCTTCCCAATTAAGGGTCCGGACGTTCTAGGTGCTTACCCTCAAATCATAGTCCTTTAAACGTTTGCCATGGTCGTCATCAGAAAGGGGTGGTCTCATCCGAGGCTTTGTTGTTGTTTTCATTGGATAGGATTTTTACGTGGTGGATCCCAAGCCCGACGCACAACCCGCCCTGCGGGAGTTGTATATTGTTACACGTTTATATAGCGAGCCGCTTGCTCCAAGACAGACGCCCGCTCGCAGCCCCACCTTCTGGTGAACAGACGCTGCAGTTATTCCCCTCAACAAGCCCTTAAACCGAATATGTCGGAGTGGCCTTCTCACTTTAGTTCACCACCAAACGGGTGTTCGGTGGCTATCCAGAGGACACTGCGGGGAAGTCGTGAGCTGCTTGCTCCTCATGCAAAAGAATCGCTCTGGTCATCCCCAGGTGGATTGCGGTCAGAAGCTTTCCCCACTTACGTGGACTTCTACACACGGAGCCATCCTCCACTTATAATACATTTTATTAAAAAAAAAGGCAAAAACTGCCAAAAAAGGGGAAGGGGGTTGGTGGCGGGTCGGAATGCAATGACGAAATGTTGAGCTCTTTACTAGGAACAACTTTTTCTCTGACATAAAAGCTCTATCTCTGAAAAGTCTTGTACTTGTGGTACAAATACCGTGTATGACTCTCCCAAACTTCAACCGCGAATAAAAAAAACTGAGACGTGCCGGGCTATAACTTTGTTTCCCAAAAGTAATCAGGATGCCGTTCCCTTTCAGAAAAGTGCCATGGCTATTCTGTTGCGAAAATTGTTGTTGGACTGTGTAATTATTTATGAACTCAAGCAATGTTTTATTTTTGATCAAAAAAATAAAACTAAAAAAATAATGATTATTTCTGAAAGATTAAATATCGCTCAAGGAATAAGTGTTATTTCTGATCAAAAAAAAATAATTATTATTTTTGATGAAATATAAAAAAACTCAACATATAATGATTAAATGGCGATTTTTATTATAAAACTCGCAATGATTACGGTCCCTGCTATTTTAGGCCCTTTTTCAAAGGTCAAAAAAGGTATTTGCGACATTAATAGTGGTTATTTGTGGAATATTCCTTTACCAGAATTCATAAAGTTTACCTTCGTCCAGCTGCGATTTTACTAATATAGAACGAATGATGAAATTTCATCCACTTAATGAGATCAGGCCGCACAGTGTTGCGACTCCATACAAATGATGGACAAAAATAGAAGGAGTGGTCAGAATTGGCTGCAACTTTACACCTAGAAGTATTATGCCATGCTAATTTCAAAAAGGAAATCGGGTTTTCGGTACCAGTTACTCATTTCGAGAAAACCGAGTTTTTCTTGCATTTTTATATGAAAATAGTCATTGTGAACATGTGTTGATATAAGTGGAAGCAGTCATCAGAATGGGCTGAAACTTTACACCTCAAAGCACTATATCACACCAATTTCAGAAAAGAAATCCGTTTTTCAGCATCTGTTACCAATTAATTAAAAACAAAAGGTAAAATAACTCATAATCATCGTAGACATATGTTTATAAAAACCGAAATAGTATTAAGAACTTGTTGAAACTTTACACCTAAAAGAACTAAGCCATGCTAATTTCAAAAATGAAAGAACGAATGATATTTATGTAACTCTTCGTATACCTTTGTTTTTGGCTCCCATACCGTGATGCATATTTAAGTATTTTAATTAGCTGATAATTTTTTCATTTCAAATCACCCTGTACCTCTAAAATTTTTGTTGACACTTATAGCTTTAATTCAACACCTTATTTTTGAAAAGCGAACCAAAAATTTAGATCTTAGGGCATTCACAAAAAGTATTATAAATATAAATCAGCTAATATAATACAAAAAAAAGGGCATTTAGTCACTTCTTCAAAATTGAAAATTTTCAAATATTGGAAAAAGGTGAAAGAGATTTCGATTGTTTATCTTAGTAGAAGGTCCAAACTACCATAAACAAAAAAAAATTTCACAGAGTTTTATGATGTTTTTTTTTTGCCTCCAAAGTTTACCAATTTTCGGATTTTGGTATGTTTAATCATATATTTATTTATTATTAAAAAAAAAAAAACCCGCGTGTAGCATAGTACACGTGATAGAAGTTAACTTCTTACATCTTGTTCAATATTTCAAATAATTGTGTTTTCTATTTATATTGGCTCGAAAGCAACAAGTAACAAGTTTCATATACATATCATATGAGAAGCGAATTTGAAAATACATCCCTGAAAAAATGCGATTAATCCGGGACGTGTCCCGGATCAATCGGAAGGGAGAATGCGACTAATACAATTTTACATCCCTTTATATGGAGCGAATTGATCGCATTTGTTCGAGCATGTCCTATGAAGAGACTAATTGTTCAACTTGTATACCCGAACGGGTACAAATGTAGATTAATCACTAACATACCGAACGGGTACAAATGTAGATCAATCGCTTTCATCCAAAGTTGTAAGCCAAGGCTATTTTTTATGAAAATGTCTAAAAATTATAAATTATTATATATATTAGAAGAGTTTATTTGATTAGGTTTCATCTTGTAGTGAAATCTTTAAAAAAAAAATTAAGTTTTTTCTCCAAATATTTATTGTTTTGAGAATGCATTATGCGAGTGTAAAAGATATGTGAGGAATTTTTCAAAGTTGCTAGCCAAGGCAATTTTTTATAATAATAATAATACTAATAATACAATGGCGCTATTATAACCCTGACGAGTTTTATGGCCGAGCTTCTCTCCCAATTCGAGGTGTGCTCCTTTTTGTTTTTCCTACTAATTGGGTGGACCTACAGTTTTATGCCGGCTCCGAACGGCGAATGCATTTTTTGTGAGAAGCTTTTTCATGGCAGAAATACTCTCGGAGGGTATGCCGCCCACTACCGACAGGTGACCGCTGCTCTTAAAAAACCCAACAATTGGATTTTTACTAATTAGAAAAATTGTTTTGGTGTTTTGCTCGGACCGTGGTTTGAACCCGAGACCTCTGGCATAGCAGGCGAGCACTCTACCCACTGCACCACAATCTTCAAAAATTATAAATGTTCATGCGTATTTAAATAAAGATTATACAATAAGTTTTACTTTTGTAAAAGAATCTATTCAATAAATTAAAATTTTTTAAATAGTCAGTTTTCAGTGTATAATCGTAATTGATTTTTGAATGGATATTTTTGGTAAAATTTTGTCAAAATTATTATTCATCATCGTTATTAAAAGAAAGCGTGTTCAATTAGTTTTACCTATTGTTTTTTTAATACATATGTACATTGAATATTTTTGTAAAATTTGTACATATAATCAATCTAGATTTATACCCGTTCGGGAACAATTGGTCCACAATTAGTCTACATTTATACCCGTTCGGGAACAATCGGGGACTAATTGTTGACCGATTGTTCCCGAAAGAAATCAATCCGGGACAAATCTATGTATATCGGCATTAATCGCACATTTTTTTGCAGGGATATTGCAATGAAAACTATCGCATGTACATACATGTGGTTGTGTGTTTTTGTTTATAGAAATTCTATTTATAGAAAAGGCAATGCTTTTTCTTTTTATTAGATTTTGTTTATCGGCAGGCTCATCCGATTAGTTTTTATATTGGTTGTTTGGTCGTTTTTATTTTAATAATTAACTAGTTTGTAATCCCCGATATTCGGGTGGCACTTTTATTTAATAAAAAATTATAAAGAAAATTATTTAATAGAATAAAAAGGAACAAAAAAATTGGCTCGACCTGGACTTGAACCACCTTCACTTAAATTGGAAGCCAAGTATCTTACAGCTGAGCTACTGCGCTAGTTACGCGAGTTGTGTCAAACGGTGTACTTTAATTTCTGCTTGTTATTAACATTCTCACCACGCTTATTTCACCACAGCGCTGTTATGTACTTACACGTATATGTATATACATACGTGAGTGAGTTGTAACTGTTAAAGACTCTGCACACGGCATTTGAAATTACGTTGATTAGCCGAAATTACTTTCCGAAATCACGCGCATTCACACACGTTTTTGAGTAATTTCAATTAGTCGGGTTTCAGTTACGCTGTTCCTGCGCCAAATAAAAATTTGTACATGGTCAACTTAAATGAAAATATCATTAATAAAATACTCCCACCAAATTAATTTTTTTATAATTAAAGAATCGCTAATGCAATATACAATGAGAATATATCTAAGAAACCGTCGCGAACAAATTTAATAGCCGTTTTTATTTTAGCGCAGATGTATATGCGCTAAAATAAATCTCAGCTAATGTGAAATATTAGCGATGGGTAAAGATGTTTTCGATTATAATCGATAAAATTTAGAGAAGAGACCGATTCTAGAGTAATTTCGAGAGTATTTTCGCCGAAATGCGCATTTCAAGGGTAATTTCAGCTGGCATTTTTGTATGGAAAAACAACGTTATTTAAGGATAATTAACGCCGAAAACACGAGTTTTGCCTAAATCACCCTTAAATCATGCCCGTGTGCAGAGTCTTTTAGTTCAGTTTAAGTGCAGCATTTGACATACCCAACGCAGGTGGTGTGATGGCGCAGCGGTAGAGTGTCAGGTCTGGAAGCGAGGGGTTGTAGATTCTCGAACCACGCGATATCAAGGTTGATTTTTTAAATATTAAAAATCAGCTAAAATGGCTGCTATTTCCGGGGCCAACTTCCGTTGCATCAAATTTCAAATTTCACTCTCCATAAAAACTCTGTATCGCCGCCTAAGAATTTAACTTCAAAAAATATTTGTATACTTGTTTTTTTCATGAACCATATATTTTTTGGTTTGTCCCATATATATTTATCAAATTGCAAAAGTTGATTTTGCTGGGAATAAAAATGTATTTTTAACAAATTTTTAACTGCGACCACTTTTATGTGCGAAGCGCCGAAATGAAATGGTATGTAGAAAATAGGTGTACTTTGAGAGGGTGTGTGAGGCTGAAAGTTGTTTTTATCACAAAATAACTTATGAACTTCTCTTAGTTGGAATTTTAGCTGTAACTTGACATCAAAACATACTATTTCGGTTTTTCGGTTTCAAGACAGTCGATTTTTGTATTTTTGTCCACCTTCGCGGCACTGTGGGCCGTTATAAGGAAATAATCTAAACTTTTCGAAAATAGACGGCACCACGCCCACTTATTAAAGGGCAAAACTTGAAATTTTTATAAGTCATAACTCAGAAACTATATCGATAAAATTTGGTATGAGTGATATACCTACTAAGGCAAATTGCCAAAATCGGTTGACGACTACGCCCACTTTTATATATGAAAATCACAAAGGGGCCTAATAAAAACATTTTAAGCGATATATTTGTCAAATATAAAGTGAAATTTGGTGGCATGAGTCCCACAAGAGACCGGAAACAAAAAACAGAAAAATTTTTTTAAATCGGTGTGACACCGCCCCTTTTTGGACAAAGGAATCTACGAGACTTCGGAGCCCATAACTCGAAAAATAATTGGTATATTATGACGAAACTCAGTGTTGATGTGGTGGTCTCCAAAATGGATCCATAACTTCTACCAAAAAATTTTTTCTCAATTTTCCTTAATTAAAAAACCAGACAATAGCTCATATAAAATTCATAAAACTTATTCCTTGAGTGATATTTTATCTTTCAAAAATAATAATTATTATTTGGGTTTTTAGGATTTTTTGAGCCCGTAGCAATCAGCTGTTTTACTCACACATATTTACATATATATATAGTTTGTTTTCATTTTGGCAGGGTTGCCATTTGGTAATTTTTGAACAAACAAGATTTTTACTAATCTTCAAAGTGTTATGCAGATTACTCTTCAATACACAACTGTGCATTAATACACAACTGTGCATTATTTGTCGTTGACGACTTTTTTTTATTAATTTAGTTACTTTTTTACGGCTTAGTTGGTAATTAAAACACATTTTTCTTGTAATTTTGTTGCTGCCCAATATATTTCCATCACACCTTGATGATAGTTATCAAGGACTAAAACAAAAAAAAAATAACAAAAAACACAGTCAGAACATTAAATTTACAATTGAAAATCCATAAAAAAAATTATATTGGGAAGCAACAAGATTCTCACAAAAATCTGTGTTTAATTAAGAAATCTGTACTGAGTTTCTTTAACTCATATCTTTTCTAGTATAAATAGGTGGTGACATGGTGGTGTGGATCGTATTAGTGTGACATCACTTTAATTGATTTTGTTACAGAAACTCAGATTTATTGTGGCAATTTATAACTTTTTAATTTGGAAAAATTGCAGAAGAAGTCCACCAAGAGTTATCAATTAAGAAAATACCGCCACCATTGTGGATAAATACAATTTTTGCTTTAATTTTCAGTAATATCTTCATTTATTAGGAGTGTTCAATATCTCAAGATTTTTACATATTTTTACGAATAGTTACGAATTTATGCTCAATAACCCAAAAAATTCGCAAAGGAGAGCCAAATTGAGAGAGTAAGACCTCGAGAGAGTTGATAAACGCTGCAAGTAAAATTTTCACTTGCAACTACTAGCAGCTTTAAAAAAAATAGAAGTGTCCAAAATATATGATTACAAAAATTTCAATTGGAAATATACAAACATTTTAAACGCAAATTTCTAATTGTGTACCAAATAAGTTAGCGCAAAAATGAATCTTGATGATGTTGTGGCATAGCCAAAGTAGAATTTTGTTTTCCTAATTCAGTTATTTCCATTCATTTCCAATTTCAAAAATTTCAATTACAACCTAACCTAAAAATCAAATTGTCAAAACAGCGTATCAGCTGTTTTCTTGCGAATGTTTACGATTTTGTGTTCAACTACTTTGGTTGATAATTTTCTCTTTTTCTCGTTTTTACTCTTAATTTGACATTGACGCTCATTTTGCAAGTACTTGCAAGTAAAGTTTTTGAACAAAGCTATTATCTTGTTATTAATTTATATATATATATATATATTTACATTTTGTTTGGGATTTATAAAAAATTTATAAACGTTTTCTTTCCTTTCTTTTTAAAAATTAAAGTAATAATAAATGGTTCGTTTAAGTAGACATACTATTTTTTCCATGTGAACACATATATGTATATTCGATAACATTTTACAATCTTGTTGAGTTAGTTGTATAATGCTGTGCAAATTACTGTTTAAATATTTAATAACTAAAAATGTTCAACTGGCAACCCTTCTACCTTGCAACCATGCGAGCGATCAGCTGCCACGTTTTTACGTAAAAAATCAAAATGATTTTGATTTCTGCGGTACGGGCTTCTGCGTCCTACGTCGTTGAATAATCGGTTACATACAAATCCCACTAAATAGGTTGGATCAGCTGACACGGTACACGGGTTTACGTTCTCGACTAACTGGGCTATAACTGAGGTAGTGTTAGTAAGAGCGCAGTGAGCGTACCAATGAAATGCTGTCGCTTGTTTCTGTTCAGTGGCTTACTATCAAGCAACAAGACAATAACGTATGCGGAAGAATATCATGAATGATTATAATTATTTTATGTTGATAAATGCTTTTGAGAAAATGCACTGCATATTACAAATGTTTTTTCAGGTAATATACGTGCCGTTAAAATGTAGTTGTGGTTTACTAAAATGATATTTTCATTCATAATTTGAATTTTAAAAAACCTTCTTCCGCATACGCTATTGTCTTGTTGCTTGATAGTAAGCCACTGAACAGAAACAAGCGATAGCACTTCATTGATCGTAGCGCTCACACAAGCGAAGTAAACAAAGAGCGTAATAATCTGTGTGAATTTGGTTCTCAATTTTTCGGACAATTGTCCCCAGCGTTGCCAGAATGACGATGGCATCGTCATTTTGACGATTTTTGGACTCCATGACGATGGGACGATTTCATGTCACAAAGTGACGATTTTAGGAAGTACAGAAAAATATAGATTTATTCGTAATAAAAATTAATTTATACAAATTTCCATAATTAAAAAAAAATTAAGGCAATCTGATTGGTTTTGTTCAATCCTTTTCCAACACTGGTATTATGGTTTTCATAAATCCTTTTATTACATTAAAATGCAACATTGCCTTAGTTCTGAGCGCACTGCCACACGAATAGAATAAGTGCATTCATTGCTCAACATAATCTACTATTCTCCGCCGTAGATGATCTTGTAAAGTGTATAAAAAGCAGTTTCGACGATTCTAAAACGGTGGCAGCTTTATCGTGTGGAAGAACAAAAGCAACAAGTATTATTCAAAACGCTCTTGGGCAGTACCAGCTATAATCGCTATGTGCCATACTCCGAACAACTAAATTTTCATTATGCGTTGATGAATCCACTGATATACATAAGTAATACGAAATTACTTAGTCTTGTAGTGAGAGTATGTATAAACTTTTTAGTGAAGAACTTTTTTTTTGGATTGGTCCGTGTTGAATCCTGCGGCGCTATCAATTTACATAATGCGATAAAACAGTATTTCATCGAAAACGATGTGCCTTATGAAAACAAGATGATTGCATTTGTCGCAGATGGGGCAAAAAATGGATGACGATTTTTATTTCTAAATTGACGATTTGGGACAAAAAAAATCTGGCAACACTGATTGTCCCACTAGCTGCCTGGGCCTGAGTTAGAGAGAAACACTTTACGCTCAGCAGTTTTGTGTTTCCGTCAGACAGCAACGGATTGAAAATAAGTGTTAACGGTTAAAGTTGGTCTCTGGCTTCTAGGCTATTCGGATATTTCTAGGGGGTGAAATCGGGAATCCAAACATACCCCCCCCCCTCCCCCACATACTCCCCAATACAACTGACGGAAAGCGTAATGTAGATGTGTATATACTTATGTATATATGTATATAAATTTTCTTCCTTACAGAATTTCGCATTTGATATACAGTCTGTTTATATGCAAGAGCCACTTCAATGCATTGAGGTTCAGTGGGGCTCAGCTTTCATTGGAAGCAGATGGGGCAATATTTTCACTTATGACATTGTGGTAAGTACATTTACATCGTATATTTTCCTGTCTGCGGGCTTAGTTGCCCTTCCCAAAGGGAAATAAAGCCCAGATAGACGAATAGGGCGCGTGGGCGTTCTTTCCCTTTCTGAATGAAAATAAAACACTTAATTGCATTTTATTCGTAGGCGTTATTTAGTTTTTGGTATGGGCTGTATTTCATTTTCGGAAGGGCAATTAAGCCCGCAGTCGGTTTTTTGTTTTAATATGGTGCATTAGTGAAAAAAGCGACGCACTTGATTCAATCACTACAAGTTGTATGTCGTTGGAAGCGTATTTTAATAGTCTTTCTAATGAGATACTGCTCTGAAAAAAATACCCGTAGTTAAATCAACAACGTTCGGCTGATTCAACAGTAAAAGTATTTGCTCTTACAGCAAAGTTTTTGATCCAACAATTGACTCAAAAACGGGCGCTGTTGTTTCAAAAACTTGCTTGCTTTTAAAAATTTTTTTGTGAGAAAACCAACAAAAGTAATAATGATAGAGACAAGATGAAGAGAAAAATCCAAACAAAAGTTTATTTTCAGCAGAAAATTTTCTCCAAAAGTCCCCGTTGTTGATTTAAAGCAGGGATTATCACACTAATACTTTCAAACATTGTGCATGTGTTAAAAGCAAAAGCTCTTGGCTACACTGAAAAGAAACTCAATCATTGTCGAAAACTAAAATCATGATTCCTAATAAAATATTACGTAAAAAAATCAAAATAAAAAAACCACCCCCAACACACAATCATTTGCAAGCATTCAGAGACTGCTCGAGCAACACAACCTGCTAGCTTAACAGCTGAATGCTGACTGAATAGAAATTTGCAAAATTTCTGTGCATGAACGAAGTGCTTTGACTCGTTTGATACATGACTCCTAAGTAGAATTTTCTGCTGATTTCAAATATGTAATCAGATGGTTCAAAAGTAGAACAGTTTTCGAGATATTTTGAAATTTCAGTTTTTGAGATAAGAAAAAAAGTAGCATTACCTATTAGTAAATATCTCCGCCATTACCGTCTCGATTTTTACGTTATTTAATCTTGTTTTGAGAGGATGAAATGCCCTTTCCAACAAAGCTAAAATAATTAAAATCGACGTTAAATTGACGGAGTTATGGCGATCAAAAAATTTTCAGTTTTTTTTTTCCGACATTCATATACTTTTTTGTAATTTTTTTAAAGAAATATTAAATATCCTCTTGTTTTCACACTTTGAGTCAATAGCCTATTTCTTAGTGAACATTTTGGCACTTTCCGGATTATAATCCGTAGAAAAATTACAATGCTATAAGAGATTTAATGAACAAACCTATGTTTATTTTTTATCACAATATTGTACTTAACCTCCATTTTTTTACTTTTATGTATATTAAAAGTGTTTAGATGTTGATAGTTTTCGCCGTTTTGGTACATTTTGTTCTTCTCGAAGAAGGAGCCAGCAAAAGTGGCTCAGCATTCAATGTTCTTGACATTCCAATGGCTTTGGTATCGCAATCCCTTGTTTTTTTTTACTTCTCCGTGAGAACGCTCACCATTGTAAAAGTCATCACTTATATATGAAGATTATGTTGAGAGGGTTTCGGGACAATTTTTTTTTTACACCGCGAAATACCCCGGAAAAAAATTTTTTTTTTTGCAACTTTTTAATTTCACACCCGATTTGTAAAATTGATATGTCATTATTTTAGTCTGGTGGAGTTCTATATATCGCTCTAATGTCCTTTTGAGCTATGACGTCGTTTTCACATAGTTGGGTCACATAACCAAGTTTTTCGTCTATAAAATATCCTTTTCGTTTCACCTGAAAAAATCGCTAAAAATAAAGTACTAATGGGATCTTGGTAACATTATGCTTAAAGTGTTTGCAATTTAATAGGCTAATGTTTAAAAATAAATCTTTCGCTGATTTTCCCAACTTCTTATAAAAAACCTATTTTCAAAATCAAAATTAAAAAAAATTGCAAAAAATCTACAAAATTTTGACTTTGACAAGCTATTGCTCAGTGAGTTTTTGCTCAACCACCACAAGTTGTATGTCGTTAAAAGCGTATTTTAATTGCCTTTTGAACGAGGTACTGTTGGCTGTTATCGCATATGTAACTTTAGCGAAAAATATTTTTGAATGAAGTGATATCCAAAAAACGCAAAATTTACGTTATCTCAAAAACCTAAACGTACAAAAAATAAAACTAAATAGTTTTGAGCTCAGGGGGCCCATGCGAATTTTACCTTATAACCCGATTTCTTGGTATTTTTTGCAGTAAACTAGTGTTAATGTTATAGTGGTTTACATTTGCCAGATTTGGAAGTTCAATGAAAATATAAATATATGTTTCTTCACTTAATCTCTTATAACTTTGCCATTTTTCCACAGATTATAATCCGGAAAGTGCCAAAATGTTCACTAAGAAATAGGCTATTGACTCAAGATGTGAAACCAGGAGGATATTTAATATTTCGTAAAAAAAATTACAAAAAAGAAGATGAATTTCGAAAAAAACCTGAAAATTTTCAGAAAAAAAATCTTTTGTTCCCCATAACTCCGTCACTTTAACGGCGATTTTAATTATTTTTGCTTTGTTGGAAAGGGTATTTCATCCGCTCAAAACAAAATTAAATAACGTAAAAATCGAGATGGTAATGGCGGCGGTATTGACAGATGAGTATTCATACTTTTTTTTCTTAGCTCAAAAACAGAAATTTCAAAATATCTCGAAAACTGTTCTACTTTTGAACCATCATATTTGGAATCAGCAGAAAATTCTACATAGGAATCATGTATCAAATGTCGAGGATATTTTTTTTGTCGGGTAGTGTTATTTAATTCTGTTACAATCCACCGTTATGAAATCAAAATTATAATACTCAGTGTACAAGTAGAGCTGAGTATAAAAATTATCTTTGCTATACTATTGAAGTATATAGCGATCGAAAATTTAAAGGGTTTTTCGTAAAATCAACTTACTGAAGTAAATGAGCGATATACTCTCATTTGGTGCTTTTTATACCAAAATTCATGAACATGAAATAGCATTATAACTTTGTGCCAAAATGCTATGTACTTTTATGTACAATTTGTCATTTTGGGAGGTGGGAGTTATTGTCATCAGATTAAGTTCTGGGAGTTATTGTCATCAGATAAGTAACAGGGGACCATGATAGGGCGTAAAGGTACTTGTGGTTTATGTACTTTTGGCAGGCCGTAAAGTCTGGGTGCGACGGCGGCAGTGCTGGTGAGGTGTTGTTTTTCTTTCTTTGTTATGTGTTGTCCTTTATGAAGTTCATCCACGATTTTGTTGTTTTTCCGTTGTAAGCTACTCGTTGGATCCGTTCTTATAGTTTTGTATGTGTTTTTGTCTCAAAGTAATTCGTTCATTTTATTTATGTATTCTGATTCGTACATTGCTACCGTTTTGTTGCCTTTATCTGCGTCCGTTATTATAATATTTTTGTGGGACTTCGGAAATGCTTTGGCATAGTAGAAAGTTGCAATATAAATTTTTCCACCGCGTTGTGTTTTATGTTCCGCTTAAAGAGTGTGATTCTATTGCTTACTTCGTTCCTTGCCATTTCCTTGTCTCGTTCGTCTTTTATACCTGTTATTATTTGTTCCATTTCGGCTATGGTATGTATTGGTGAAAAACTTCTTTTCGTTGTTGGTTGTGTACATTTTTTTCCTAGTGAAAGTATCCACCTGACTTCGTCGGGGAACTCGATGTTGGGTTTGTTGACAAATCAATTATTGTTTTTGTTTATACCCAACTTGCGCATCTGTTCAAGTTTTTAAGCTTTCAAGCTTAGACGTCAGTATTGAACGTTTTTCTTTGGATTTTGCTTGGCTTTGGACGTTTTGCTTGTTAATGAATGCATCGAGCTCTGAAATGTTTAGAGATGTATTAAGCCTCTTCTTGGTATTGTCTCGGAGCTACAACAACAGTGCAATATTAATATAAGTTTTATCAACAAATATGTGGACGATATTTTTGCCATAGTAAAACGCCGCGACGTGAATAAAATTCTAGAAATGCTAAATAAGTACCACCCTAAACTTAAGTTTACAATGGAAATGGAAGAAAATGCCAACATTCCTTTTCTTGATGTCCATATCCATAGAAACAACAAAAATATAATACTTGATTGGTACTCTAAACCTACCTCTTCTGGGCGCCTAATAAATTTTTTCTTCTCTCAACCAAGAAAATACAAAATTAGCACGGCAAAAAATCTAATACACAAAATATTAACAATAAGCCACCAACAATTCCACGACTCCAACATAAACAAAATATATAACATTTTAAAAAGCAACTACCCTACTATACGCGAACTAATTACAAAAGAAAAAATGAAGAAAAACAACGGGAAAAAAACAATTCCAAATGTAGCAACAACGAACGAAACAAAAAAATACCGCAGCGTCACATACATCCCTAAACTCAGCGAGAACTTTGATCACGACATAGCAAGAGAGCAAAACACAACACTAGCATACAAGTCGAACGAAACAATCTCGAAAATATACACGAAAACAAAAAGCCCAATAGACACACAACAACAAAATAATGTGGTTTATGAAATCAAATGTAAGGGCAACAATAATGAACAGTGCAATAAAGTATATGTGGGCACAACAAAAAGAGCGTTGGGTGTTCGCTTAACTGAACACGAAGCAGACATAAAAAAAGGAAAAAATAGCACAGCTTTATCATAACCAGTGTTGCCGCTCAAAAATTTCAAAAGGTGGCCCAAAATATTAAAAAAAGTGGCCCCAATTTTTTTTTTTTAGCTAAAACACATTTTTATATATAAATAATAGAGGGAAAGGGAGTGGGAGACTAATACGAAGAAAAAAGGTATAAGGGCATTGTTTCCTTCAGTTTTTTTAAAACTTATCTGACTTTTGCTAAGGTAGGCTCGAGGAAAGTTCGGTATCTAGATACTTCCAACTTATTTTAAAGTGTGCCATTTTTGCTTCTAATGATTATAATAGGAAGTGGGCCAAAGCAAAGCTTGGCCGGGTACAGCTAGTTTTATTATAAAAGGAAAATTCGAAGAATTCATTGCAGTTTTTTCACACGATGCAGTGCTTTGGGTATACAAAATATGTAGGTATGTATGTTGCTCGCACCAGCTTGTCATATATCCTCGTACCTACCATACAAAAAACCAGAGATGTAGAATAATTATTATTTCATTTTGAAATTATAAAAAAGTCTTACAAATTTTCTTCAGAATCATAAAAGTCTTTTGATAATATTTTTTTCCTGATCAAAATAATAAAAATCTTCTTTAATTATTATTCAGAAACTTATATTTTAAAAATCTTTCCATAATAGTTATTTCAAATATATTTTTTTAAGTCTTCAAAGACTTTTATATTGAGACAAATTTGAAAAAAAGTCTTTGCGTAATTATTATCTGTAACAAATTGTTTTTTATATCTTCAAAGACTTTTTCATTGAGACAAAGTTCAAAAAAGTCTCAGAAAATTTTCAATAACTTTCATATAAGTATAAAATAAGAATAACTTTCATATAACTACTTCAAAATTCAAGCAAATTTCCAATTTGAAATTGTGTGAAAGATTTTTATCGAAGATATAAAAAATAAATTTGTTACTCAAAATAATTACTTAAAGATATTTTTGAAATTCGTCTCAATGAAAAAGTCTTTGAAGATATAAAATACAATTTGTTACGGATAATAATTACTCAAAGACTTTTTTTCAAATTTGTCTCAATAAAAAAGTCTTTGAAGATATAAAACAAAATTTCTCATTTATAAAAATTACAAAAAGACTTAAAAAAAAATATCTCAGAAATAACTATTATGGAAAGACTTTTAAAATATGTTTCTTTCAATAATAATTATTTTTTGATTTTTATTTTTTCTCTTATAATAATTACAACTCTGCAAAAAACTATCAAAAGAAATTGCTAGTTTTCGCCAGACACAAAAAATCTGCTAGTCTTCGTATGGTAAGCTACTCGTTGGATCCGCTCTTATACATACATACACTGAGGGAAAAAGGCACTTGTAACAAGACATACCGAAGACTTCATTCCTCTCATGAAAGAGGAAATGAAAAGTTGTAACAGTCTGATATTGTTTAATTTATACTTGAAATTCTGTGGGTTATTTATGCAGATTCCTTAGAAGAAGAAGTGTCATGATTTATATGGAGAAACTATATCCTAAACAAGTAAGGAAGCCTAAGTTCGAGTGGAATCGAACATTAGATACTCAGCTGTATGCTTTCATTGTTTGTTTTCGTTTGATGGAAACACGGTGTACTTTATATAAAGCGAGTGCTGCATAAAGTGGGCGTAGCCACACCCATTTTCAACATTTTTATCAGTCATCCAACTAAGCATATGAATATTATTCTTTGTGCAAAACTTCATTCCTTTATGACTTCTAGTTACAAAGATGTCACGTTACAAATTCTCAAACGGTGTTCCAGAAATATCTTTGTTAAAAAGTAGGCGTGGTCATAAACCGATTTCAATAAATTTTTTCGTGTCTATTAACACAAGTTATAAAAGTTATAAACCAAGTTTCGTCATAATATCTCAATTATTTGTCGAGTTATGGGCTCCGAAATCTCGTAGATTCCTTTGTATAAAAAGAGGCGGTGCCACGCCCATTTTCCAAACTTTTTCTATTTTTTGTTTCCGGTCTATTATGGAACTCATGTCACAAAATTTCAATGAATTATCTTTATATTTAACAAAGATATCGCTTAAAATGTTTTTATGAGGTCACTTTATAATACCCATATATAAAAGTGGGCGTGGTCGTCAACCGATTTTGGTAATATTTCGTGCACACATTTGCCTAAGTAAATAAATGACGCGTACCAAATTTCATCGATATATCTTAAACGGTTTCTGAGTTATGGCTTATAACACTTTCAATATTTGCCATTTAATATGTGGGCGTGGCATCGCCCGTTTTCCAAAATTTTTGTGGTTTGTGTTTTATGTCCGTAGTTGAACTCCTGCCACAAGATTTCAGTGATAGATCTTTATATTTGACAGAGATATCGCTTAAAATGTGTTTATTAGGGCCCTTTATAATTCCCATATATAAAAGTGGGCGTGGCCGTCAACCGATTTTGACAATTTTCCGTCAAAACATTTGCCTAAGTAAGTAAATCACGCATAACAAATTTCATCGATATATCTTCAAAGGTTTCTGAGTTATGACATATAAAACTTTCAATGTTTGCCCTTTAATAAGTGGGTGTGGCACCGCCCATTTTCCAAAATTTCATCAAATTTCTTCATAAGGGCCTGAGCTAAATACGTAGGTGAAATTTTATCGCTCCAGATATATTAGTGGCTGAGATACCAAATTTCCGGTTTTTTCTATATAGGAAAAGTGGTTGTGTTCATGGTCCGATTTCGCCCATTTTCAATACCAACCGTCCCAGTCTCGATACCAACTTGCGTTTCAAATTTCATCAAAATATCTCAATTTCCGCGAGGTAGAGTGTTTACAGACGGACGGACGGACATGGCTCAATCGATTTCTCTTTTGGCCCTGATAATATCTATCTTCTATCTATATATATATAAAAATGATTTGGTATTTAATTGAAACGCTAAAACTTGAAAACGGCTGAACCAAATCGAATACTTCCTTAGGGGGGTTTGTTTGTTGTTACCCCGCGAAGGTTTAGTCGAAGAAAAAATTAAAAAATATTAGGGGGGCGTGGCACCTTCCATACAACCTTAATTTTTAAAGCTGATTATCTCTAAAACAGTTTAAGGTAGGGAGCTGAAAATTGGTATAGAGGTAGGTGATATCAAAACCCTTCTCATTCAGAAAATTGGGGGTTGTCAGAAAAGGGGGCGTGGCACCTCCCATACAACCTTAATTTTTAAAGCTGATTATCTCTAAAACAGTTCAAGGTAGGGAGCTGAAAATTGGTATAGAGGTAGGTGATATCAAAACCCTTCTCACTCAGAAAAGTGGGGGTTATCAGAAAAGGGGGCGTGGCACCTCCCATACAACCTTAATTTTTAAAGCTGATTATCTCTAAAACAGTTCAAGGTAGGGAGCTGAAAATTGGTATAGAGCTAAATGATATCAAAACCATTCCCACGCATAAAAGTGGGGGTTATCGGAAAAAGGGGCGTGGCACCTCCCATACAAACTTAATTTTTCATGATGAATATCTCTAAAATTGTTTACGCTAGGGGCTTGGAAATTGGTGTGGAGATAAACGATAACAATTCCATATTAACGCAAAATAATAGGAGTTATACGAAAAGGGGGCGTGGCACTTCCCAACAACACTTAATTTTTTAAGCTGAATATCTTTAAAAGGATTTAAGTCAGGGATCTGGAAATTGATACAGAGCTATATGATATCAAAACAATTTTTGCGTATAAAAGTGTAGGTTATCGGAAAAGGGGGCGTGGCTCCTCCCATACAAACTTAATTTTTCAAGCTGAATATCTATAAAAGCGTTTAAGGTTGGGGCCTGAAAATTGATCAGGAGATTAACGATATCAATAGCGTGCTTATGAAAAAAACAGTAGTTTTGGGAAAAGGGGGCGTGGTACCTCCCATGCGTTCTTAATTTTTAAGGCTAAATATCCTTAAAAGCGTTCATGGCATGTACATAGAAATCACTATGCAGATATACGATATCAATATCTACCATGTTCACCAAAAAAAAAAAAAAAAGATTTATCGAAAAATGGGGCATTGCACCTCCCATACGTACTAAACTTTTGAGGCTGAATATATCTAAAAGGGTTGGAGGAGGGGCCTGAAACCCATTATGGAGGTATACTATATCAATCCTCTTACGTACTTATTGAAAATAGCCAATACTCAGTGAAAATAAATATTCGGAACAGAAAACTAAAAATGTTGTGTATCGTGCAGCCTTAAACTGAATACTAAAATTATATATTTTTGAAGTTGTATACACAATGAAGTAGTGAAAAATCGTTAATTTTCTATTAAAAATAATACCGGTGTAATAACAATTTTTGAAATGAAATTAATAAAAAAATCTGTTTTGGGCAGAACGAAGTTTGCCGGGTCAGCTAGTTGATATATATAAGTCCATATCTATCTCGATTATTTCATTCTGTTACAATCCACCGTCATGAAATCAAAACTATAATACTCTGTGTACTAGTACAGCTGAGTATAAATATATATATCTGAACAATCGGTTGTATGGCAGCTATAGGTTATAGTGGTCCGATCTTGACAAATTTCGGTGATATTATTTAGGTCCATATAGGTACAAATACTTCAAAGATTCATGCCTTTAGATATTTAAATGGAGAAGTTATAACCCAAAATGTCTATATCTGAACAATCGGTTGTATGGCAGCTATACATTATAGTGGTCCGATCTTGATAGATTTCGGTGACATTATTTAGGCCATATGGGTACAAATACTTCAAAGTTTCATGCCTTTAGATATTTAAATGGAGAAGTTACACCCATTTTGGGGTTGTATGGCAGCTATATGTTATAGTAGCCCGATTCGGCCGATTCCGACAAATGATCAGCTTCTCCTAAAAATACACTCACATTCCGAATTTCATGCAGATAATTAAAAATAAAAATAGGTAAAAAAAACTTTTTAAGTTAAACGGTTTTATGTTATACATACATTGCAATGTTTAAGATAAATGTACTAAAAACCAAAAAATAAAAAAATAGATACAGTCGTGGGAATTATAAACATTTGCATAGACTAGACTAAAATAAAACCGGGGGGCACGTCAATTGTCTACAAATTATCGACTTAATGTGCGATAGAAGAATCGTTTAATTCGTCGTTAGGCAGTTGGCCCGCAGACGGTGAGGAAATTACTTACTATTTTCTTGCTCATGGAAATTCCAATAGCTATACACTCCATGTTAATAAAAGAGATGTTTCAACTAGTTTATCGTTGGACATTCACACGAGGAATCGTTTCACTGCTCGTAGTTTGTCTTTAAACGACAAAACATATGATAAAAGTACTACTCGCTCACCGCTATGAAACCCTAAAACTCGCTTATAATCGAGCTTGCTAGCTTTTTTCCACATTCTAGCCCTACTTATCACACGTCCATCGTTGTCGGTTGAACAACTGCCTAATTATAGTGTAACATTACAAAACAAACATTTTAATCAACGATTGTAGACAATTGACGTGCCCCCCGGTTTTATTTTAGTCTAGTCTATGCAAATGTTTATAATTCCCACGACTGTATCTATTTTTTTATTTTTTGGTTTTTAGTACATTTATCTTAAACATTGCAATGTATGTATAACATAAAACCGTTTAACTTAAAAAGTTTTTTTTACCTATTTTTATTTTCTAGTTTTTAGTTTTTATTTCGCATTCTGTTTAATTCATTTAGTGCTTCATTATTGCAAGGTTTCTTGCCCGTTAGTTTATTGCAGTCCAACGCCTCTATACGTAGTCCCTGCAAAGTTCTTACCCTACTAAGAGCCACGTAGGCTTGACCTTCTTCAAACAGTTAATTAGGATTATCAGTTTTAATTACCCCGATCCCAGCTCCACCTAGCGGAATTTTTTTTTAAGAAAATATTTCTTTTCAAGGTAGTAATACATACTTTATGGTTGCTTGTTTTTCCGACAGGGTAGGAATATGATATATTGTGGAACGATCCTCCGAACGAAAAAAGACACTGAAGATGGCGCATATTAGCCGAAACCGGTTTGTCTCCAAACCAAACTTGACAAGGGATGACGGAGGATCGTTCCACAATATATCGTAGTAATACATGTTCCGAATTTCAGCCAAATCGGACCATAAATGCGATTTTTTTAAATATAGCGCCCACGCGCCACCTATCGGAAGTTTTTTTTTAAGAAAATATTTCTTTTCAAGGTAGTAATACATGTTCTGAATTTCAGCCAAATCGGACCATAAATGCGATTTTTTTAAATATAGCGACCCACGCGCCACCTATCGGAAGTTTTTTTTTAGGAAAATATTTCCTTTCAAGGTAGTAATACATGTTCCGAATTTCAGCCAAATCGGAGCATAAATGCGATTTTTGTAAATATAGCGACCCACGCGCCACCTAGCGGAATTTTTTTTTAAGAAAATATTTCTTTTCAAGGTAGTAATACATGTTCCGAATTTCAGCCAAATCGGACCATAAATGCGATTTTTGTAAATATAGCGACCCACGCGCCACCTATCGGAATTTTTTTTTCATAATATTGCATTGTCATCGGGGTTATACATGCGTACAAAATTTCAGATTAATCGGTTGACAGGAAGAGGGTGAAATTTGAATTACTAAATTTGACCCAAGAATAAATAATAAATAATAAATAAAACAAACGGGGTGAGCTAAATAAAACCGTTTAAAAAACAGAGGGACTAGTTTGCAATTAAACAGACAGACAGACAGACGGACGGACGGATATGGCTTAATCGACTCAGCTCATAATCCTGATCATGTTGCTATATATTTTGGTAGGTCTGCAACGCCTCCTTCTGGTACTTTCACCATTCGTGTTTCGGCACATGAAAGGTATAAAAATAGCTACCAACTGCGACAATTTTACATTTTTCAATGTTTCGTGTTGAATCACACTTTTTTATAGTTAAATTAAATATTTTTTAGTTGGTTTAAATGTAAAATGGTCAAAGAGTTTTTAGTGCTTAGCACGAATTTTTTTTTTTTTTTTTTTTTAATTCAATTTTTTTTTTTTTTTTTTTTTTTTTTTTTTTTTTTTGTTGGGGTAAGTGGAAAAAAATTCAACAACTATTTACAGCGAAGGTTGAGTGTATAGCTATTTCACGAAAAACCATTTTCGATCATCAGCACTCTTTTCGGAAGTGGATGCACCGGGGATTGAACCCGAGTCCATTCCAACTTCAGCCGCAATGACCCAACGGATAAACACACTCGGCCATTGAGACTCTGTGCAAGCTGTTGGATTTTCCCCACTTTTGCCTTTTTCATTTTCAACATTAACGTTAGTGTGTATATGCTTTTGCATATATTCTCCACAAACGTGCTGAATTTTTTGTTGTAGGCAGTTCGCAATGAACATTGTTGTTGGTATTTTATTTTATGTATATACCAAACAACGTTAACAATTTTACTTGAAAGAGTTTTTAGTGCTTAGCACGAAATTTTTTTTTTTTTTTTTTTTTTTTTTTTTAATTCAATTTTTTTTTTTTTTTTTTTTTTTTTTTTTTTTAATTGTTGGGGTAAGTGGAAAAAAATTCAACAACTATTTACAGCGAAGGTTGAGTGTATAGCTATTTCACGAAAAACCATTTTCGATCATCAGCACTCTTTTCGGAAGTGGATGCACCGGGGATTGAACCCGAGTCCATTCCAACTTCAGCCGCAATGACCCAACGGATAAACACACTCGGCCATTGAGACTCTGTGCAAGCTGTTGGATTTTCCCCACTTTTGCCTTTTTCATTTTCAACATTAACGTTAGTGTGTATATGCTTTTGCATATATTCTCCACAAACGTGCTGAATTTTTTGTTGTAGGCAGTTCGCAATGAACATTGTTGTTGGTATTTTATTTTATGTACCCCAACAATTAAAAAAAATAAAAAAAATAAAAAAAATAAAAAAATTGAATTAAAAAAAAAAAAAAAAAAAAAAAAAAAAAAAATTTCGTGCTAAGCACTAAAAACTCTTTCAAGTAAAATTGTTAACGTTGTTTGGTATATACATAAAATAAAATACCAACAACAATGTTCATTGCGAACTGCCTACAACAAAAAATTCAGCACGTTTGTGGAGAATATATGCAAAAGCATATACACACTAACGTTAATGTTGAAAATGAAAAAGGCAAAAGTGGGGAAAATCCAACAGCTTGCACAGAGTCTCAATGGCCGAGTGTGTTTATCCGTTGGGTGATTGCGGCTGAAGTTGGAATGGACTCGGGTTCAATCCCCGCACAATGGGTGATTGCGGCCAAAAATAAATTCAAAATTAAAGTATGAGTAAAACCATTTTTTTAAACAGAGATCGACAGATACATCAAATTGTAATAAAAAAGCTTATACAAAAATTTTTGAGTATCTTTTCGTTTAGCCGTACAGGGTGCCCAAAGTTGAGCAAAAAATAGGTCCTTTTATTTCTCAATGAACACACCTCATACAAAACGCTCTTTCTCATTTAACTGTTAACCTACATACACGAATGATACATCGTTACATAGATAATGATTTTCTCTTTCAGAAAAAATAACTTAGTTGTAAATAGCGCTCACTGTTGAATTTATATGAATTTTCAAATATTCACAAAAAATGTCGATGATAAAAAAATTTTCCTCGACTTTGAATAAAAAAATAAAAAAAACAAAAAATATTACCTCCTCAATTTTTTTTTATGCTTTGAAATAATATATTCTTAATCAAACTGCATTTTCATTTTAAAAATCCACTTGCTCCATTTGCTTTTATAATTTTTTTCCCATCTGCCTAAAACTGTGTTTTTGTAAATGCATTAATTATGTTACATTTGACATTATGAAAAACGTGTATATTTAGGCGCCTAATCGAATATTTCTCTATCGTCTTTCAGCAAATGGTCCATACTTTAATATTATGAGGTAATTTTTTTTATCAGCGTTAATTATTATCTTTGGCAGCTTTTTTATTTTAGAATATAAAAAAAAAAAATTGTTAAAATTGTAAAATTTTAAAATGAAATTAAAAAAAAACAAAAAATATTACCTCCTCAATTTTTTAATATTTGATGCTCCTGAATGTCTTTTTAAAACTGGCGAAAAAATTGTAAAAATTCGTTTGCTCCATTTTGTTTTATGAACATTTTTATGGAAGGTGTTTTTTGAGTTTTGGTACATTTTTCCCATACAAAATGCCCAGAAGTATGCTTCAAAAAGTTTAAATTTTTTTGTATGGGGAATATTTGTCAAAATGGTGAAACTTAAATATCGATATTTCCAATTCTAATTAAGATATTCGAAGAAACTAAACGCTGTTTTCAAGGGTAATGATTGTGCTTTCAACTGGTTAAATCGAATTTGAGTGGAAAGTAATTATATAAAAGATATTAAGCAGGGAATAGAGCCAAAAAACGTGTTTTTTGCCTATTTGGGCATGAATATCTCAGAAACTAGAAACAATTTCGAAAATCTGACTCCAGACTCAGGTTTATCACACTGAAATCCTTTAGAAAAGTGTAATTTCATTTCCGGTATAAAATTTTTTTGAAATGCGATTTTTTTGTATGAAAGTTTTATGATAAATGCTTATAACATACTTAAAAGTGCATATATTTTTAATTTAAAAACGGTGAAGTGCTTTACCCTTTTTCCAAAATGATTACCGCATTTGATTTATATTTCAAAAATGTATACACTAATCAAAATGGAGCATTTTAGCTATAATAGTTAGGAAAATGCTGAAATTTCAAAAATACCGTTATATGGGAGGTGGGCGTATTTGTGGGTGGATTTTGTTCAAATTTTCACAGTTTACTAACTTCAACCAAAAAAGCTTAAGTTCCGAGTTTCAAGATTCTAGCTTAATTATTACTATTTTTGGCCGCGTTTGTATGGAGGTGCCCCCACTGTGCCCCGGTGCATCCACTTCCGAAAAGAGTGCTGATGATCGAAAATGGTTTTTCGTGAAATAGCTATACACTCAACCTTCGCTGTAAATAGTTGTTGAATTTTTTTTTCCACTTACCCCAACAATTAAAAAAAATAAAAAAAAATAAAAAAAAAAAAAAAATTGAATTAAAAATAAAAAAAAAAAAAAAAAAAAAAAAAAAATTTCGTGCTAAGCACTAAAAACTCTTTCAAGTAAAATGGTTAACGTTGTTTGGTATATACATAAAATAAAATACCAACAACAATGTTCATTGCGAACTGCCTACAACAAAAAATTCAGCACGTTTGTGGAGAATATATGCAAAAGCATATACACACTAACGTTAATGTTGAAAATGAAAAAGGCAAAAGTGGGGAAAATCCAACAGCTTGCACAGAGTCTCAATGGCCGAGTGTGTTTATCCGTTGGGTCATTGCGGCTGAAGTTGGAATGGACTCGGGTTCAATCCCCGGTGCATCCACTTCCGAAAAGAGTGCTGATGATCGAAAATGGTTTTTCGTGAAATAGCTATACACTCAACCTTCGCTGTAAATAGTTGTTGAATTTTTTTCCACTTACCCCAACAAGTAAAATGGTCAATTTAGCAATAGTTCGTAGTTAAAAATAACAATATAAGCAATTTCATTACAAATTCAACATTTCCAATTTGGCATGACTACGTTGGCACCTTAAAGTTGGCATTGTTGATCTGACGTTCAGAAATTTTACCCTGGTGTGGCTACATTGATCTGACGTTCAGAAATTTTAACTCGATTTGACTACATTTTCAACTTGTGGGGTCTATATACAGTGCGTCTGACCCGCGAGTCATCTGTGTACGTGTTGACTCGCCGTCATTCTGGGCTCACTTGCGTTATTCATTTGTGAATAGTTTTCATTGGAGAAGGTTCGAAATGAATATCTCAGACGACCTGTATACTTCGATGAATTCAAATAAAAAAATTTTATCTTTCTCCATATCGAACTTATTGGCAAATTTGAAAATAAAATATATTTTTTCTTTTCGTTATTTATTCTTTAAACGGTTTGGCAATTAACGGACAAAATTTGACTGGCGAGTATAGGGTTGTATACTTATGTATATAACACTTTAATACCATGTCTCCACATAACGTGTTTCGCTCATTTTTTCTGCATTTTCTCTCTCAATCTTGTTTCGACACGGAAACCAGTGCCGAAACTCGCCAATTTCCATAAAAATTTCTGAGAGCGAGTAAAGATTGAAACACTGTTTCATTCTGAATCATCTTGCCAACCTCGATGATATCGATGTCTTCTCTAATTTTGTATCGAAAATCTATCGAAATCTCACACAGACCAAAACAAAAACGCAAAATATAAGCAAACATACAAACATTTAAGAAGAGCAAGAAAGAGAAATGTTAAACTGAATCACGATCAGCCACATGGAGACGGGTTATTTAGCGAGATGTTTTGCTCGATGTTTTGTTGGTGAAACAAGTTATGTGGAGACGGGCTTTAAAATCAAGGTATTTCATTTACAGAAAATGTATTTGGTTTTTAATGTTTTTGATATTTCAAAAATTTTCATTCGATTTTTAACATTTAAATTGTGAACAAGGATTTTATAATTTTTATAATAAATATATATATTTAAAAATATATTTTAAATATTTTGATTATCCTCTAAATATTGGCGATCCTGTGTAAAGACCTGTACTTTATTTGTCGTGAAACGCAAGTTTTATGAAAACAGCAAATGCGATTTCATCATCATGAGCTTACTCTACAATTAAACAAATAATGGATTAATTCGATGGCTATTTTACACAACAACATCTATCAAAAAATCCCTACAATCTTTCTATCTATGAAATAAATCATTATCATCACCATTTAATTCATTATCATCAAATTAAACAACTTATAAAGAGAATTCTGGGCTGGCATTAACCTGCTGAGGTCAAAACCATTTTCTTATGGTTGGGGTTTTGAGATAACGTAATTTTGAGTTTTTTTGGTTACAACTTCAATCAAAAATTCTTTTCGCTGAAGTTACAAATACCCGCAAACCATATCTACTCTGTTAGAAAGATAATTAAAGTACGCTTCTAACGACATAACACTTATAAATGAAATTATGTTACACACATTTTTTAAAATTTTAGCATATTTCTTTATAACTGCATAAAGTCATTGCATGGCTTAAAATTCATTACTCGGGTTATATTAGTTTCTTAATTATAACATTTTGTGTGTTTTCTGAAAGATCCCATATATTGGATGTGTGCGTTGTTATAGTCCGATTTCACCTATTGTCAATACTAACTTTTCAAAGTCAACAATTTATTGATTTTTTGCGATTATTGAAAAAATTTGGTTTTTATTTGGGGTTTTTGCAAGTAGTTGTAAAAATCAGGAAAGTTTTATTCTTTTTAAAATTATTCTGTTTTATTGCAAACATTTTAAGCGTAATATTAAAAAGATTCGATGAATACTTTATTTTTGGCGATTTTTTCCAAGTGAAACAAAAAGGATGTTTTATGGTTGAAAAACTCGCCTAGATGACCCAACTATATGAAAACGACTTCACAAATCATAGGATATTAGGGGAAATATAAAGCTTCCCAAGCACTGTTTGCCAGCTAATACCACAGTCTCAAAAATAAGCTGTTGCTGTTCTGCGAAAGTGATCATAATTTTTAGAGAACTTTTGAATTTCGATTTCCTTTGAAAATATCTGAAGTCGAAGCCCAGAATATATGTGCTGTAAAAACTCGAAATTATGTTTGCCCTTTGCTGTGCTGTAAAAATTTCCACAATACAGCAACAGTCGACTGTAATTTTTTGGAACTTAAGGCTGCGCAGTTACATTACAGTAGAACTTTTTATTTTTTATACTTCTGCTGCGCTGTTTATTTTTTAATTTTCAAATGAAAATGAAATTCAATGGATATGAAAAAAAAAGTTGAAAATAATTTCAAACCCTGCTCAAAAGACTAAAATAATGGCATATCTATCAATATTAAAAAAATCGGATGTCAAATAACAAAGTTGCAAAAAAAAACAAGCTAGAGTCTCAACATAAGCTATAAATCTTGGGGCGGACTTTTACAGCTGAAAACAGCTGGGTAATTTAACCGAGTTTTTGTCCATAAAATATTTTTTTTTTTCACTTGGATAGAATCACCAAAAATAAAGTATTCATCGTGTTTGCAATAGAACAGTCTAATTTTTAAATTAATAAGAGTTACCTGATTATTAAAACTTCTTATAAAAACCCTAATTTGAAAAATATTTTTCTCAAAAAAAAAAAAAATCCACAACGATGCAACCCCCCACGAAAAAAATTCCTGGCTACGGCCTTGGTATGTACATACATATATAAGTATATTATTATTAGGTAATTGTGTGGCATTGCATATACGTAAGGTTGCATATACGAAAGATGGGGAAACTGAAAAGTTAATCCGCATTTGTTAAAAGGTAGTTAAACAAATAAGGAAGCCTAAGTTCGAGTGGAATTGAAAACAAGGATGCATCGTAACGTTAATATTATCGTTTACCGAAAAAAAGCAATCGTTTGCGTTGAAACTATTCAGATTTTTACCGTTTAAGCAATTATCAAAATAATTTAAAATCGCAAAATAACGATAATGAAATTATCTAAATAATACCATTTCTTTGATTAGCGAAAAGAAATTATAAAAATAATTTCATTTCGTTGATTAGCGTTATTTTAACCAAATTTATAACGTTGAAATGCTTAGTGCGCTCGCAATGCCGTCGCGCAAAATCGACCGAGTACTCGCATGCATACATATATGCATGTGCACACGAACTGCTACGATCTGAGTGACAGCTGTGTATGTACATATGCGCCTCGTGCAGGCAATATTTTTGTTGATTTATTTCGTTTCAACGTTATACCATGTCTCCACATAACGTGTTTCGCTCTTTTTTTCTGCATTTTCTCTCTCAATCTTGTTTCTACACGGAAACCAGTGCCGAAACTCGCCAATTTCCATACAAATTTCTGAGAGCGAGTGAAGATTGAAACACTGTTTCATTCTGAATCATCTTGCCAACCTCGATGATATCGATGTCTTCTCTAATTTTGTATGGAAAATCTATCGAAATCTCACACAGCCCAAAACAAAAACGCAAAATATAAGCAAACATACAAACTGAATCACGATCAGCCACGTGGAGACGGGTGATTTAGCGAGATGTTTTGTTGGTGAAACAAGTTATGTGGGGACGGGCTTTTACCGGTTGCATTTTGATAATTTAGTGAATTATCGAAACGAAATGGTTTTGATAATTTAGCCTTGCGAATTAACGAAACAAAACCATTTTGATAATTTAGCATTGTTATGAGGTGGGTTTTGTCGAAGGCTGGGGTAATGCTCAGCCTGTCCAAGGTCGAGTAGAAGTCCCACAAACTCCCACTGAATAAAGAACACAGTACCGTCACAAGAGAGAGTAGCTAGCAGCGGTCGGATTAATCGGGAGAGTAGCTAGCAGCGATCAGATGGTAGAGAGAGAGAGAGAGCAGCCAGCAGCGGTCGTACGACGGAGAGGTGCAGTCGGCGAGTTGATCCCGCATGCGTCCCAGCAAAGCGAAGGATGGCCGATACCAATGACGGCATCTCCTCTGCTTAGCCAATCCAAAAAGCCTGGCTCTTCTGCATCCATGATTTGTGGTCATGGAAGCGGCGCAGCCCAACGCCAAGCCAGGGCTAAGTGGTAGAGGTGTCAGAAGAGCAGCGGCCCGCCCTCACTCAACTGGTACGCCGGCGAGTTAATCCCGCATGCGCCCCAGCTAAGCGAAGGATGACCGACACCACTGACGGCCTCCTCCACCCAGGCTAGCTAGCAAGAACCAATGTCTTTGCAGACATGTGTTCCCGCCGGCTTACCTGCGGAGACTGACTTGAGTTTGCCAATTACTGCGCTTTTATATGTCCGCTGCGTTAGGCTGTCTGAGAATTGACGTATTTCTTGCATGTGTAACAATTGTAGTGCGAACGAACAAGTGAAACACTGCTGGTGGTTGATGCTAACCAGCATAGTTGTTGGTATGTATGTATGTTTATTATTAGCACGAGTGTTATTGTTGTTGTGCTGGTCATCGGCTGGCATGCAAGTGTTATTGCTGTTGTTTGTGTTTGCTTGCGAATGTTATTGTTGTTGTACTAGCATGGAGGTATACTTAGTGGTAGTGTATAGCGGGGGGAGTAATATAATTGTAATGTAACATTATGAATTAACAAAACGAAATAGAATCCGTTCGTTCGTTAAGCATCTTTGATTGAAAATTACATACTCAGCTGTATGCTTTCATTGTTTACGTTTATTCGACATACGGTGTATTTTATATAATCCAGAAATATATTTGTGAAAAAATAGGCGTTGTCGGAAACCGATTTTGCGAAAATGTATTACCTACCACACAGTGGCGTAGTAAGAGAATTTTTCGGGGGGGGTCACAGCCAATGTAAAAAATTTACCAGAATTAAAATAAAAATTACCAAAAATCTAAAATTTTTTTTACAAATGATCAAAATGTAATTTTTTTCAGAAATTGGAAATTTGTAACGTGACATCTTTGTAACTTCTTCTTCTTCTTGATTGGCGCTTAACCCTTTCGAACCGGCTTTCAACCGCTAGAGTATATAACATTTAACTAGTTTCCCACAATTAAGTAGCTTATAACTAAAAAATCCACATTCAAATTATTTCCATTTTTATCAAGGTGTGGGTGGTGGTAAACCATTGTACCACCAGTGCTGTTGTGTGGTACAGCATATGTACCATCAGTCCTTAATCTGCTAAGAGTTATTGATTATTTCAACGAATATATTTTCTTATATTTTATTCAAATAATGCATTTTACATAATATAGGTATTTATATTCACGAAAAAATACTTTTAAAATTAATATGGAGATGTATTAATTTGATTTATTAGTCTGATAACTTGCAAAGCAACCCATGCAAAGTGGTATATCGCATATCTGGCACATTTACTTTGTTCTCGTTTGCTTTTTGTTGCGCCGAAAATTTTCACAACGTCTTCTAGTATTAATAGGAACTGGTAAATGCATAGATATAATGCCCAGATTCTTCTGTCCTGCATATATGTGCCCCATTCCTTGAGACCTACGTCTGGTTGCAGTTTTCTTATCTTCAAATATTAGCGATTCTGCTAATATTATTATGAAATCGATAAATTGAAGTTTTTCTCATCGGAGATCGCAATAAATGACCGAAGATTTGGCAGCGGAAATCATTAAAAGACGATAGAACACTTTTTTCCGCGGTTTCTTTCTTGTAGGACATAACAAACATATATCCCAGCAGAATTGCTATTTTCCCAGCATCAGTTTTCGATATATTTGGTGATTGTTTTGCGGTTCCAAATGTAAAAATGCGTTCGTTTGTACATTTCGCGGTATATACACACAAACTTCGAGGGAAATTTTTTTGAAATACTGAAAATGGTGACGAAGTACGTGGAATTTCGAGACTTATATTACACTCACGATGTTCGTTTGTAATATTCTTAGGTATAAAATTTGGCTGAGGACAAGACCATGACCTTTGGTTCGAAGTCATGGAAATCATGTTATGTTCGAGCTCTTGGTAAAATTCTTCCGATTCATTTTCATTTACACCTTCAGCTGCATGGGATTCCCTATCGAAATATAAAGATGAAGATACTAAAGATTTTTCGCTATCCGTATTCGAGTCCGGTTCGTAATTATCAGCATTTCCGCCAGAAAAGTCCCCACTTTCATCCCCACCTTCATTGCCAACGTCAGAATAATCTCCATAAACATCCAGCGTCTTTGCTATTTCATCTTCACACAAGTTTTCGACATATTATTTCTTTGTAAAACAAAAAACAATAAGTATGTAAAGATTGACGAAGGGTACTGCTGGTACACATATGTACCAGTATAAAGGACTGCTGGTACGTATACGTCACGGTAGGCAGGAAGCGACGATAGGTTGCATGAAAATGTCGAGAAAAAAGGAAAGTGGGGTTGTGTTATGTGATGTTTATAGATGAAACATCCGTTGAAATTAAAATCCGAGCTGCTCCTTTTTCAAGGATATCCACATTTTTTGTTTTTTTTGAAAGGATCAAATATTGAGGAAATCGAATATTCGCCACCGTCCAAATTTTTCCGATTTCAATACATTATTTGGTCGCTAAGGGATACAAAAAAAGGTATTAAAAAGAAAACAGGACACCTGTAGTGGAAAAATCCAATGTGAACAGGACCTAAAGGATAACCACTGAAATATAAAATAACACAAAAAGTACCCACTTTAATTTGCGTATAACTCCTAAAATGTTAACTCTACGTGAAAATTTCTTATTATATGTTTCATTCAGAATAAATAAAGAAATATTTCTTTAATATACAATTTTGATGTACCTGCAGTGCTTAATGTACTTTTGTGCATCTAAAGTGAAAATTTCAAAAAAAGTACGTTTTTTTTATGGTGCTATTTTAAGTTCAAATATTTTTCTAGTTTATATAAATATTTTAATCTAATGATCCAACTCTCATTCCTACACATCTCTACGTTAATACTAAAAAAGAGTTAGAGCTGAGATACGCGCTAGCTGTGCACGGTGGGCGGGAAGCAACAATAGGTTGCATGGGAATATCGTAAAAACGATGGCCCAACGAATATGTGCCTAGCTGTGTGCTGGTACTAATTTTCGTTTAAAAAAAATGTTGGAGATTTTATTCACGCTTGCTGTGTGTTTATGAAGTATATTAGAATATCAGTTTACGTAAGTGTTTAGCCGGCGATCGTTTTTTCGATATTTTCATGCAACCTATTGTTGCTTACCGCCCACCGTGCACAGCTAGCGCGTATTTCAGCTCCAATTCTTTTTAATATTAACGTATAGATATGTAAGAATGAGAATTGGATCATTAGATTAAAATATTTACATAAACTAGAAAAATATTTGAACTTAAAATAGCACCATAAAAAAAACGTACTTTTTTTGAAATTTTCACTTTAGATGGACCAAAGTGCATTAACCACTGCAGGTACATCAAAATTGTATATCAAAGAAATATTCCTTTATTTATTCTGAATGAAACATATTATAAGGAATTTTCACGTAGAGTTAACATGTTAGGAGTTATACGCAAATTAAAGTGGGTACTTTTTGTGTTATTTTATATTTCAGTGGTTATCCTTTAGGTCCTGTTCACATTGGATTTTTCCACTACAGGTGTCCATTTTTCTTTTTAATACCTTTTTTTGTATCCCTTAGCGACCAAATAATGTATTGAAATCGGAAAAATTTGGACGGTGGCGAATTTTCGATTTTCTCAATATTTGATCCTTTCAAAAAAAACAAAAAATGTGGATATCCTTGAAAAAGGAGCAGCTCGGATTTTAATTTCAACGGATGTTCCATCTATAAACATCACATAACACAACCCCACTTTCCTTTTTTCTCGACATTTTCATGCAACCTATCGTCGCTTCCTGCCTACCGTGACGTACCAGTTTTGTAAAACTCAAAATATACAATAATAAATATCCAAAATTTGTCATTATCAATACTTATCCTCATAAACGAAGTCAATATCTTTATCTGTTATATATTTTTTACTACTTTGCACTTTGTTTTGAATAACTAATACTTGCAAAAAATGTACGCGTTCGCATGCTTCGCTGTTTCACTCAAAGCTGTGTGTAAACTGTGAGCGCGAATGAGCTCCTTTTTATATGTACCATTAGAAAAACCAGCAGGCTTCGTCCGAGTATATTCTTTTCAAGTTTGAGTGCAAACTTTAGGAGTTAACCCATAATAAAATTTAGTGGTACATATGGTGTACCAGGAGGTTCGAAATGGTTAACCGTCTAGACGATTCTGGCCGCGTCCAACAGAGCGCGCCAATTGCTTCTGTTTCGTGCAGCATGGCGCCACTTGGGAACACCTAGGGAGGCAGCATCGCTGTCCACCTGATTTTCCCAACGCAGAGGAGGTCTCCCTTTTCTTTTGCGTTCAGCGGGTTTCGATAGAAATGCTTTCTTGGCCGGAGCGCCTTCGTCCATTCTCACGACATGACCTGCCCAACGCAGCCGCTGGATCTTTATTCGCTGAACAATGTCGATGTCTGTGTAAAGCTCGTACAGCTCATCGTTAAATCTCCGTCGATACTCGCCCACGCCAACGCGCAAAGGTCCATAAATCTTACGAAGAACTTTTCTCTCGAATACTCCAAGTGCCATCTCATCTGATTTTGAAATTGTCCATGCTTGTGCGCCGTACATGAGGACTGGAACGATGAGCGTCCTGTAGAGTGTGATTTTTGTTTGTCGAGAGAGGACTTTACTTTTCAGTTGCCTACTTAGTCCGAAGTAGCATTTATTGGCAAGCGTGATTCTTCGTTGGATCTCCGTGCTGACATCATTCTTGGTGTTAATGCTGGTTCCCAGATAGACGAAGTCCTCAACAGTTTCGAATTTGTAGCTATCAACATTGACGTGGCTGCCAAGGCGTGCTGTTTCTTTGTGTGATGACAGGAGGTACTTCGTCTTGTCCTCGTTAACCGCCAAACCCATTTTCTTAGCCTCTTTATCCAGCTTGGAGAAGGCAGAACATACGGCGCGAGTGTTAGTGCCAATGATGTCGATATCATCGGCGTAACTAGAAGTCATAAAGGAATGAAATTTTGCACAAAGAATAATATGCATTTCCGGAAGAGTAAAATTTCAACAACAAAATTGGGTTTATTCATAAAACTTTATTAAGGAGTAATACTTAAGATTATTTTATTCCATTTATTACGTGTTTTGAAGTGCACAATATCTCTCAAAACAGCGATTAATAGGAAAAAAATTAATTGAATAAAAAAATATCCATATTTCGCTATTGATAAATAATGAGCGATGTGAGTAAGTACTTTTGACTACTCTTTTGTGATTTTCTGCATTTGTTACACGTATGATTGTCCAAAAAATAGTCTCCCATCATATACTCGTACCAAGACCCTTGATATCACCATTCAAAAACTATTAAGTCCTGATGAAATCTCTCACAATTTTCATCACTTTCAGCACCTAAGCTTGTAGGGAAATTATTAAGATTTTTTCTGATTTTAGGACAGTCGAATCTGAAATTTCTTTAAAAAAATTCGATTTTTTTTCAAATTTTTTTCATTATTTTTGTTTTTGTAACCAAACTACTTGACCAATTTTGGAGTGTGAAGGCAAAAAATGTCTGTTGGAGCTCCCTATACCAGCTCCTCCTAGATATCAAATCGCCACGATGTCTAATACAACTTTTTGATGCACTTATGTGATGCAATGTTTGCATATATGGCTTTTTCCACGTTTTTACCAATACCTCAAAAACTGGGTCTGGTTATTTCATTTTTGGTGGTTAAAGTTGATCAAAATTTGTCGAGTAGTGTAATTGTAGCGTTTGTTGAGCCGTAGGAAAGTGCAGGAACCGTAGGAATTTTACCACAAAAGAGCGAGTATGGGTACAAAGAATGTAAATTGTGATAAAATTCCTGCGGTTCTTGCACTTTCCTACAGCTCAACTAACGCTACAATTATAAATAATACTTCGTGAAAAAGCGCTAAATTTCGAATTACCAATTTCGAGAAATTAATATTCTCATTGATTTTTTCCTGTAAATCATCTCTTAGTTAAAGGTGGTTTTATGGTCAGATGAATTTTATACAAAACGAATCTTTCGGGGGGGGTTTTGTCCCCAAAACCCCCCCCGTTACTACGCCAATGCTACCACAAGTGATAAAGGTTTATACACAAAATTTCGTCATAATATCTCAATTATCCGAAATCTCGTAGATTCCTTTGTCTAAAAAGATGCGGAGCCACGCCCATTTTCCAAAATTTTTCTCTGTTTTTGCTTTCGGTCCAATGTGGTACTCGTGCTACCAAATTTCAATGAATTATATTTATATTTGACAAAGATATCGCTTTAAATGTTTTTATTATGCCACTTTATCATACCCATATATAAAAGTGGGTGTGGCCGTCAACCGATTACGTTAAAATTTGAAACATGTATTACCACAAGTTATAAAAGCGTATACACCAAGTTTCGTCATGATGTATCAATTAATTCTCTAGTTATGGGCTTAGAAATATCGTATATTCCTGCTTCTAAAAGGAGGCGGTGCCACACCCATTTTCCAAATTTTTTTAATTTATGTCTATAGTTGGACTCATGCCACAAAATTTCGATGATATATCTTTATACTTATTTGACAAAAATATCCCTTAAAATGTTTTTATTAGGCCCCTTTATAATACCCATATACAGCAGCGGATTTACATAGGGGCAATACGGCCAGCTGCCCAGGGCGCCATTTCAATAGGGGCGCCAAAACTAAGACAAGGAAAAATTTTTTTTTTATTTATCAAAAAAAGTTTTTTTTAATATTACGAGTACAAGAATGAAAGATTTTTTCAATTTTTTACAGAGAAAAAAATTAATGAAAGTACATTTCAGAACATTGGTACAGTTCTTAAAATTCGCCCCAGTGGGACTTAAATATCGCTCATTTGCTGCATTTGCACTTTTCAAAATACACAACTTTTCAGGAAGGGCAATTTTGAGATTCAACCGCCATATCGACGCTTCCAAACAAAACTGTACTAAGTCTGAAAACTGTGTTTTTCAGGAGAAGCTCTCAAAGTTTAAACTCGATATGAAACTGCAGTTGTATGCTAAGTACATTTTCAGTTGTAACTTCTGTTTGGATTGAACGATCAACACCAAAACTCGACAGTATCAAAGTTAGGGTACGCTTTATATAAAACCTTAAGAAAAAAATAAAAACTTGCTACGTTGTTTTTCATGGCAAGCTCTCAAAGTTTTTATTCTGAAAAAATCACGTGTTGTATTATATGTACACTTTTGCTTATAACTTTTGATTGGATTGTCCGATTGATACCAAAATTAGAAAGCATCTAAATTAAGACACGTAGGACTTGAAAACGCCAAAAACGGGAAAATGTACTAAGTCGATTTAGTACAGTATTGTTTGGAAGCGTCGATATGGTGCGCAAGTAAATGCAACATTTGGTTTGTATCCGAAGCGCTTAGTTTTCAAAAAATCATAAAGAATTTTTTACTCAACATGAAGTACGATGTAACTAACTATTCTGCAGCATTAACTCAAAAATCACGTTTTTTGATTTATGCCGGTCTTGCAGCAAATGAGCGATATGTAAGCACTAAGTTTTAGTAGCTTGTGTGCAGTAAATGACGTGAAAGATTCAAATTTAATTGAAATTTAAAAATCAAGTAGGCATTGAAATATTTTTTCGGGGAAATGCGCGAGCTCACTTTTTCAAAGGAAATTAAGATCTGAATATTTTCTGTTTCTGGTTAATTTGAATAGTTCGCGCCTCTATACAATGCGCTGCGTACATTTTATGTAATCTTAAAAGTAGTTCCGAGTCAAAAACATCAAAAAAGTGTCAGTGAATTAATGTTTTTGTGAAAAATAGAAGAATGAGTGCAAATATGAAAAAGTTAAGCGGCCCAAGAAACAAAAAACATGCAGCCGAGAAAGTGCAGAAAGACACAGGTTTACTGTCGAAACTTGATTATTATTTTTTTTTTTTTTTCAAACTCCTTTCTTTCACTAAAATGAATAAGCAAAAGTGGGAGAAATTCAACAGCTTTCACAGAGTCTCAGTGGTCGAGCTTGTAAAAGCGTTCGCACTTTGCAGCTGAAATTTTTTCATTTATCCCCAACAATAAAAAATTACATAAATTAAATAATTTTCGTGATAAGCACTAGAAAGCTTTTAAGTCCAAATAATTTATTTAAGAGGAGCCAGCGACCACATTAGATATAAATCTTTTCTTTCGAATTTTTGTTGGGCGATTTTGGTTCTGTTCATTCTCATATATGACCGTTTTAAATGCTGATAGAACGCTACAACCGGATGATATTTCGCTCGACTTTGGATCTTTTTAAGGTTTAAAGATGTAAAACAATTGATATATTTCAGTTTTTCTTAACCGTATGTATTGGTTTGCTTTCAAATAAATAGCCCTAACGTTAATGGAACATATGCCTATATAATTAATTTATTTTGGTTACTTGTTTCTAGTTTTGGTTACTTTTATTTTGTATTTTGGTAAATTTAAAAATTGTTTAAGTGGCAACGCTGCTCACATGCCCTCACACCAGTTTTCAGTACCCTACTACAAATATTTCCAGATATTCGCTGTGAAAGTTTCAGCTTGTATGGGAGGTGCCCATCCCTGCTTTACCAAGATCTAGCGTTTTTACCCGTGTGATACGTAGTTATCTCATATGCCCTCACACCAATATTCAGTACCCTACTACAAATATTTTTTTTGTTTATTTTGTTTATTTGTTTATTTGTTTAAAATCAGCCAATGAATACAGTAAATATCCTTACAGACTAATAGAAAAAAATTATAATTAGGTATAGGTATACATATGTATGTACATGTATTAATATAACTTATTTAAAAGAAGAAGCCAATAAACTCAAAAATTGGACTTTAGAGACTGAAAAATCAATATCCTGACAGCTTTCTAAGCGATCGAAGTCAAGTAAGGCTCTAGTTATGGGGGCATTAAGTGCATACACGGTTTTGACAGATCCAGTGTAGAACATGTTGTGTTGCCGCAGATTTCTACTTGGCGTATTAAAACGTATACGAATTAGTAGAGAGGCACAATCAATGGCCGCACTAATAATATCAAAAACGAAAGAGAGTGACAACATAGCCCTGCGGCTCTCAAGTGATTTTAGATTTATAAGCATACACCTAGAGAGATAAGTCGGAATAGGTTCATCAAAATTTAGAGAACGTAAAGCAAAACGCAAGAAAATCTTTTGAATTCTCTCAATGCGGTTGATGTGGCAGGCATGATATGGCCTCCATACGAAAGAGGCGTACTCTAGCCTGGATCTCACAAGGGCAGTAAAAAGTAATTTTAAAGTATATGGGTCTGAGAACTCAGAACTATTCCTTCGCACAAACGCCAATGTTGAGTACGACTTAGAGACGATAAAGTTAATATGTGCGGTAAAGGTAAATTTTCTATCGAAAATTACACCCAAGTCCTTTATTTCTTGGACAGACTGAAGATAATTATTGGAGAAGTGATAAGAGGTCTCAGTGATAAAATTACGTTTACTATAAGTAACATGAAAGCATTTTTTAATATTTAGCGACAAGCGATTACCCTCGCACCAGGAGTTAAGATTGTTAAGCTCACTTTGAAGCATCTGAGAGTCACGAGAACCCTTTATTAGCGAGTAAATTTTTAGATCGTCCGCGTAAAGTAGAAATTTGGAGGAGGAAAAACAACTACCAACGTCGTTTATGAATAAAATGAATAGCAAGGGACCAAGAACGCTACCCTGAGGTACTCCAGAGGAAGCGATGAATGTATGCGATAACGTGTTGTCAACTTTAACGACACAGCGACGATTTCGCAAGTATGATTTTATCCAGTTCAGGAAGGTTGAATGAAAACCAATACGCTCAAGCTTATAGACTAACAGCGTGTGCGAGACTCTGTCGAACGCCTTGGAAAAATCAGTATAAATAACATCGGTCTGAAAGCCTTCATTAAACCCAGATATACAATCTTCTGTGAACACAGAAAGATTAGATACCGTTGAGCGATTGGGAACAAATCCATGTTGATTTTGGCATATGATACTTTTAACCGAAAAATATATTTTTTCTTTAATTATGCACTCAAAAAGTTTCGAAATTGTAGTGAGTTTAGATATTGGCCTGTAGTTACTAACGTCATTTTTATTTCCATTTTTGAAGATGGGTGTGATAAAAGCGATCTTCCATTCATCTAAAAATACTCCCGACGATAACGATTTATTGAAGATTTGTTTTATAGGACGAATGAGAGAATCACACTTTTTAAATAAAATCGACGAAAACCCGTCGACATCCGTTTGATTTGAGGACTTAAGTTTTGCAATTCCATTTGCAACATCGGCTGAGTTCAAAATTAGAGATCCAAAATTTAGGTAAGACTCTAGACTACTTGAGTAATTCACACTTATATTACCGTCTGAGATAAAATTAGAGCAGAAGAAATCAGCGAAAAGATTCGCTGCCTCAAGAGGAGAGGTGGCTGACTTTTCATTTAAAAACAATTGAGAGGGAATACTAGAGCACGTTTTCTTCGAATTAATAAAACGCCAGAAAGCTGACGGATTTGTTTTTATATTGGCTTCGTAGTTAAGAACATAGTTTCTGTATAAAAACTTATCGAGGCAAATGAACTTCTTGGAATATTTTTTAAATTCAATGTAAAACAGATGGTGATTAGTTTTTTTAAATTTACGATGAAACTTGTTTCTTAAGTTTTTTATTCTTCTAAGATTTCTAGTATGCCATGGTACTTTATATTTCTTTTTGCAAGTCAACGGGACGTTATTAATACATACGTTCAATACATTAGATCTGAAAATATGAAAACAAGATAATGCACTTTGATTACTAAACAAAGAATCCCAATCAAAGTTTGAAAACAAGTCATTTAAATCCAAAAAGTTACAAGAATTGAAGTTAAATGACACATTTCTATCTTCATTTTCAAATTTTAGATATTTATAGAAATCTATGCTTAAAACTAAAGGAACATGATGCATATCTGATTCCTTTAATGGAAATGAACAATTAGACAATTGATAATTGAGATTATTGCTAATGAAAATTAAATCCAAAAATCTTTGAAGCTTATTATGAAAGCAATTAATTTGTCTTAAATCAATGCTTAACAAATTATCAACTAAATAAATTTCACTGCTACTATTTACGTTTGATGATACTAGACCTGAAGTTTTGGCGATATTGGACCACAGTACATTGTTTAAATTGAAGTCGCCCAATATAATAAGATGACTGTTGTCCTGGACGCAATTACGATTTATAAATAATATATTATCCACATGTGCTTTGTATAACTCCTCACAACTATTCGGCGGTATGTAAGAAGCACAAATGTAAAGAGTTTCTAGCGGACTTTTTACGCATACACAGATTTGGTCAAGCAAGGTATTTTTATTGTTCAGCTCATGTAAAGAGGCCATCAGCTTTCGTTGTATTGCAATTAAGACTCCACCACCTCTTATGCAACCAGTTTTAACGGCATCTCTATCTTTTCGAAAGACTTCATAGAGGTGTGGATCGAGGAATTCATGGCTGTAGAAATTTTCATTTAGCCAGGTTTCTATGATAACGAATATGTCGTAGTCAAGTTGCGAGCTTAATAGTCGAAGGGCATTAGATTTTGTTCTGAGCCCTGAAACATTGTGGAAATAGATGCTTATGCCTTTATCGTTTTGTTTATCGAACTGTGAGTTGTTGTCTGAATGTCGTCGTTTTTTGGAAAAAATTTAAAAGGGCGGACAGCAACATGCCGAGGCCATAGATCAGGGTTTAGAAGTTTTTCGTAATGCAAAATAGGCACACCTAGTTTGAAGTTAATGTTTTTTAACGTAGCTAAAGATACATTAAGCTTGACTAGAGGTGAACATACGAGAACATTGCGATCAATATTTGCGTGCTTAGCGACATAATCCATGATGTTATTCGCTGTAACAGATGTTGTGAACGACGAAAGATGCACCCATTTCATTCGAATAGATACATTAAGCTCAGTATTAACATTCGAGCCAACAACAATCGGAGGTGCTTTCTTGTTTTTATTTGAATTCTCTTTGCCATTGTTTCGTGATGATTTCCTTGATGAGGGTGTCAGGGGTTGAGAAGAAGTATTTGTAGGTGTTTTAGCTAATTTGAGATTTTTTGAAGATGAGTGAGCTGCGAGTGCATTTTTAGCAACATCAGCAAATAGAGTAGGTAAAGCAGATGGAGAAGAGGAGCTCGTAGAATCAAGAGAGAGCGCATTTAAGTGCACGTTTGAATTGACATTCTCCATATCATTATTAACATTTGCATTTGCCATAGTCTTCTCATGTTGATTTATGCATGCAGCAACGTCCGGGGAGGGATACGAGGCAGATGATGCTTTCTCAGAATTGATGAGAGTAAATGAATTGATACCGACGCTAGCAGAAGCAGCAGTATGCAGGTTAAGTGTATCAGTGAGAGCAACTTTCTGAGAAGTATCGCTGTCTTTGATAACGGCTTGAGCGCAGCCAACATTGTTGACTTTTTCGGCAGCTGATATAATACATGAGCGCAGGTTTTTCAGCTCCGCTTTGAGTGCATTAATTGCATCATCTTTTTCGCACAGCAAAGATTTTACCGAGCGAAGATCACTATGCATACTCTCAATTTTTTCGACAATATTAACATTTTCTTTGCGTTGAGAATTTAAAGATTCAAGCATTCGAGCATTGTCAGCTCGAAGAGATGCGATAGCCTCAGTCAGAGAATTCAGCGTATTTTGTTGATGGTTCTTAGTATCAATTTGGGCACTTGTGCATTGTTTTTGCCCAATTGACGAATTTGGTTTCGGTTGTTGCTTTTGCGTAGTCACCGAAGTTAAACTTGAAGTTTTGGCCGATGTCTCTTTAGAAGCATTAGTAGTTAGCAATGACAACCCCAAAGCGGACGCTGGAGGGGGCGGAGAACGAATTGAGTCACGACGAAGAGAAGTGCACTTTTTGCATAGAAACCCTTTGTCTGAGCTAGCAAAAAACTCTGCGTCAGCTGATGTTATGCCAACACAGGTATAATGAAAGAGTTCATTGCACTTTGCGCACGGAATTCCACTTTGAGTTCGCCCAACTTTGTTATTGCACAGGCAGGGCATTATGAAAAAAAAAAAAGATAGTTTGCGAAGTATTCTTTATTTTTAATTATTCTTTATTAATTAAGAGTCACTGTCTCATATTTCTTACTTTGCAATAGGTTCATACATATGATCCACTAGGTTTTCACCACATATAAAAGCACATTAGAATATGTATATATAAGTTAGTACGTATGTACATATGTATATTAGCACAGCATATGCAGATCAAAGCAAAACACGTCCGATCGCGACAAAGGTTGTCACATCTCCATGAGATATTCGCTGTGAAAGTTTCAGTTTGTATGGGAGGTGCCCATCCCTGCTTTATCATGACCTAGCGGTTTTACCCGTGTGATACGTAGTTATCTCATATGCCCTCACACCAGTTTTCAGTACCCTACTACAAATATTTCCAGAGATATTCGCTGTGAAAGTTTCAGTTTGTATGGAAGGTGCCCATCCCTGCTTTACCATGACCTAGCGGTTTTACCCGTGTGATACGTAGTTATCTCATATGCCCTCACACCAATTTTCAGTACCCTACTACAAATATTTCCAGAGATATTCGCTGTGAAAGTTTCAGTTTGTATGGGAGGTGTCCATCCCTGCACTACCAAGACTTACCGTTTTTACCCGTTTAATACATAGTTATCTCACATGCCCTCACACCAGTTTTCAGTACCCTACTACAAATATTTCCAGAGATATTCGCTGTGAAAATTTCAGTTTGTATGGGAGGTGCCCATCCCTGCTTTACCAAGATCTAGCGTTTTTACCCGTGTGATACGTAGTTATCTCATATGCCCTCACACCAATATTCAGTACCCTACTACAAATATTTCCAGAGATATTCGCTGTGAAAGTTTCAGTTTGTATGGGAGGTGCCCATCCCTGCTTTATCATGACCTAGCGGTTTTACCCGTGTGATACGTAGTTATCTCATATGCCCTCACACCAGTTTTCAGTACCCTACTACAAATATTTCCAGAGATATTCGCTGTGAAAGTTTCAGTTTGTATGGAAGGTGCCCATCCCTGCTTTACCATGACCTAGCGGTTTTACCCGTGTGATACGTAGTTATCTCATATGCCCTCACACCAATTTTCAGTACCCTACTACAAATATTTCCAGAGATATTCGCTGTGAAAGTTTCAGTTTGTATGGGAGGTGCCCATCCCTGCACTACCAAGACTTACCGTTTTTACCCGTTTAATACATAGTTATCTCACATGCCCTCACACCAGTTTTCAGTACCCTACTACTCAGACTCTCTGGACTAGTACTCTGTTCGGCAAAGTTGGTCTGGGAGACATCCTCTTTCATAATTAATAGCGTTTGTTCGTGTTGAGTAAAATTTTTGTAAATTTGTTGTACTGTGTTATTAACCACTTGCTTATTGTTAGTGCTGGAAAAACATCGATGTTTACGAGTATCGATATTTTCGATATTTTTGAGAAAAAACATCGATATTATCGATATATCGACCTTTATATTAGAGGTCTAGATACCCGGTTATCGAACAATTCGAAAAGATCGAATTTGTCTGAGGCTCGTTTGTTGTTCAAATGCCCGTACAAACATTCGAGCTTACAGACAAAAAAATTTGTATCAGGAAAACAAAAATAAACAAATACATATGAAGACAACAAAAAAAAAAATAAACAAACGAAAAATACAATTGAACGAGAGTGGCATTACTCTAAAAATTAACTAAATAAACATTTAAACTAAATATTTCAATTTATTATCAACATAAATCTTTCTTGAAAAGGGAATTCAATAATCACAAAAAAAAAACAAAAAAGGTAAATTCTGTTCCAGCCAGAAAGAGTAGGTATCAATTACAGTGGTTCACTGAAATATTTCGCATTTAAGTTATTTAAAAAACCATGTTAAAGACTAAAAGGTTTGAAATTAATAACGAATTTTAAATTTCTTTTACACTCAGAGAAAATAAATCAAAAATAAAATTTTTATTTTTATAATGCACGTTTTCAACCAAGTCATTTTTTTTTTGAAAATGATATTTTGTAAATTAAAAATGAAATTTTTGGAATTAAAATGTATTTGGGATTTAAAAAGAAAATGTTTAAATTAAAAATAAAAATAAATGGAAAAAAACATAAGTTCTTGGTTCAAAATCTCATAGTGCTTAAAATAGAAATAAAAATTCTTAAATTTAAAATGTTTTTTCTTGATTTTGCAATTCTACAATGAACATTTAAAAAAAAATTAAAGCGTGAATAACGGGTATTCATGAACAATGATGTGTAAACAGTTTCGAAATCGGATATTTATTCCCTTTTCCTTATTCCTTTTTCTCCTGGTTTTCTATGGATTAAAAGGCGACTATAGTTTTTGTAATTTTTTGCTGTCATTGTGACTGCTAATATTTTGTTGTTTTTGTTTGTTTTGGTTTTTGGTTTTTGACTTTTGATTTTTTATTTTGTTTTGTTTTGTATTGCTCAGAAACATGCAAGGTCATACGAGTCCTCGCTTGACCGATATCTGTAGACCCGGCCTAGGAATCATAAAGAGTAGAGCTCCATGTAGAAGTCCTGCTCAACACCTTTCATTTGATACCAATACTGCTCAGAAACATTCAAGGATCATCCAGGTCCTCGTTTTGACCCATATCTCGGGACCCGACACAGGAATCATGAAGAGTAGAGCTCCCTGTAGCAGCCTTGCTCAAAACCTTTCATTTGATACCAATTTTGCTCAAAAATATTCAAGTATCATCCGGGTCCTCGTTTTGACCCATATCTGGAGACCCGGCCTAGGGGTCACTATTAAAAGTACTTGATATCGAAGTCCTGCTCAAAACCTTTCATTTGATACCAGTATTGCTCAGAAAATTAGATAGGTAGATGTAGGTATGCCTATCCATACATTTGCATACATGTTCAAACAGGTTGGTCCTTTTTATTTTGCCTATTTGTCGCATTGTTGCAGAAAACAACAACAACTTCACTTCGCTTCGTTGCTGTTGTTGTTGATATTTGCATTTGCACGGCTATGCATGCAAGCATTTGTAAGTACATGTCTATCTACCTACCTACCACTGACAATGCCAGGCGATTCACACGGACACAGCAGCGCACTAACACAAATGTCATTTACGGTTTACGCGTAAACTTTACATGTTTTTCGAAATTACTCGTAGCTGCAGCAAAGATGTTTACACATCAAAAAAATCTTCGTATTTACATTACTTTTAAACACAGGAATTTCTACATAGAAATCAAATGTAGAGGATATTTTTTTTATCGGGTAGTGTTATCAAGAGGATCCCAATAAAAAAGTATTTTCAAATTTATTTTACTTCATAACAGTTTGTATTACTTTTAAATTCATGTGCATATATGTATATGTGTGGCTAAAAAGGTTATAAAGGCCGTCCCGATGGCTTCTTAACTGAAGGGAAAATGAAACATTAAATAGTCGGATTTTCTTTAATTTATACATACCTCCAATTCTGTGGGTTGTTTATGCAAATATTTATTAGAAAAAATATTGTAATGACGTTAGCTATGTATTTAAGTGGAGAATTTTTATCCCAAAATATATGGTTGGTTGTATGGGAGCTATATCTTATAATGGTCTAATTTGGCCGATTGCGACAAATGATCAGCTCATCAGCTTATCTTAACAACTGAGGAACTAGCTCATGATTCTAATAATATCGATATCTATTTTGGGGGGCTAATTTTTGTCGTTCTGGTACTTTCAACAAACATGTTTGGCTCAATATTATACCATTTTATGTTCATGAAAGGTATAAAAATTGCCTTTTTTTAGCTAGTAACTTCTTACTTTAATGGGCTTATGAAATTTGCAGGCTTGTACATGTACGACAGCCGATAATTCAAAATAAAACAAATGCTGCAAAAACTCATGTACACTCACACAATGCGAATGTAATAGAAACTCATAAAAATAATAAATTTTTTTATTATTATTCATATAAAACTATTAAAAGGCGAATTCCCCAGAATTACCCAAATCATAGCGCTCCCCAAAAATTACCCAAATTTTAAAAAAATCTCCAAATTTGGGGAATTACCCACAAAACGGCAATGCTGCCTTTTACCAGCTTCTTTCCGCGTTTATCAGTGATGGATCCATGACCGTCGATATATCGAATCGGAAAAAAATATCGATATATCGAAAAAGTTCAAAAACATCGATGAATCGATATTATATCGATATCGCTTCCAGCACTACTGCAGATGTGTAGATATAGATATAGATATAGATATAGATATAGATATAGATATAGATATAGATATAGATATAGATATAGATATAGATATAGATATAGATATAGATATAGATATAGATATAGATATAGATATAGATATAGATATAGATATAGATATAGATATAGATATAGATATAGATATAGATATAGATATAGATATAGATATAGATATAGATATAGATATAGATATAGATATAGATATAGATATAGATATAGATATAGATATAGATATAGATATAGATATAGATATAGATATAGATATAGATATAGATATAGATATAGATATAGATATAGATATAGATATAGATATAGATATAGATATAGATATAGATATAGATATAGATATAGATATAGATATAGATATAGATATAGATATAGATATAGATATAGATATAGATATAGATATAGATATAGATATAGATATAGATATAGATATAGATATAGATATAGATATAGATATAGATATAGATATAGATATAGATATAGATATAGATATAGATATAGATATAGATATAGATATAGATATAGATATAGATATAGATATAGATATAGATATAGATATAGATATAGATATAGATATAGATATAGATATAGATATAGATATAGATATAGATATAGATATAGATATAGATATAGATATAGATATAGATATAGATATAGATATAGATATAGATAAAGATATAGATATAGATATAGATATAGATATAGATATAGATATAGATAAAGATATAGACATAGATATAGATATAGATATAGATATAGATATAGATATAGATATAGATATAGATATAGATATAGATATAGATATAGATATAGATATAGATATAGATATAGATATAGATATAGATATAGATATAGATATAGATATAGATATAGATATAGATATAGATATAGATATAGATATAGATATAGATATAGATATAGATATAGACTAGTAATCTGTAAATGATCCAATCGCATCGTGTAAATTATCGTTATTTTATTATACATATGTACAATAAAACTGTAGGTTCACCCAATTAGTAGGAAAAACAAAAGGAGCACACTTCGAATTGGGAGAGAAGCTCGGCCATAAAACTCGTCAGAGTTATAATAGCGCCATTGTATTATTATTATTATTATAGATCAGGGCCGTGCGCAGGAATTAGCCTTGGGGGGGTTTTTAATTTTGGTTTGCATTCGCATACATTTTTCGCTAAGATAAACATATTTGCTGAAACAGATATCCAGACCCATACACCATAAATTTAAATGTTCTCTAACTTTTCTGAAACTCATTATGATTCATCAAAACCTAGTTAACCAGGTCCTGAATAGTACACGGAAAGAATTTTTTACTAGAATCAATGCCGAGACAAGAAAAATTAGACTTGATTTTGAACTTAGAAAATAATTTCTTAATATCAAGAAAATCCAAGAAAATTGGATTTTAAATAAATAAGTAAAAATTTTCTTGCTTCAAGTGAAATTAGATTTTATATAAATAAGAAATCATTTTCTTGCTTCAAGTAAAATTGGATTTTAAATAAATAAGAAATAATTTACTTAGGATAAGTGTTTTTTCTTGTTTTTTGAAATAAATTAAGAAATTATTTTTTTGTTGCAAGTAAAACTTTTCTTATACGAGCTTAAGTAAGTAATGCGAGAGACACACATCGTAGTATAGTAATAATATTTCGATCTATACCACATATGTGTCACCCTCATATTGTAGTTTAATTGAAAATTTTAATAGCATAGCCAAATCATAATATTGATATTCTAATATTCATACCACATGTGTGTCCGAGGCATAAGAAAATATTAAATTAAGAAAATATTTTCTAAAAATATTAAAAACGTAAAAAATAAGGAAAATGAAAACTAATCATGAGGGATTAGAAAACCATAATTAGTCAACTAGTATTTTCCTAGGACTTGTTTATTGAAATGACAACATTTTCTTTAATATAAATGAAGATGCAAATAGTGCACTCCTTATACCAAATGCTTCACTAACAATCTGAGAATTGCAAAAATATTCAGAAATATGCAAAGCGGATGGCAAATGAAAAAAAATACATGTAACTTTGGAAATGCAAATTCAGCAAGAAAAATTTTACTTCGCTCAAGAAAACGTTTTCTTATTCATTTTACATTTTTTTTTCGCTGTATGTTGTTGTTCCAATTCGTCGAAACCCAATTTTCTTAAATTCTTCTTGATATTAACAAAAAGATTTTCTTCATTTAAGTAAATTTAAGAAAAGATGTTCTTACTCTGAAAAAAATACCCGTAGTTAAACCAACAACTTTCGGCTGTTGAATCTCCGTCTTTGATTCAACAGCAAAAGTATTTGTTTTTACAGCAAAGTTTTTGATCCAACAATTTATTCAAAAATGGGCGTTGTTGATTCAAAAACTTGCTTGCCTTTAAAAAATTTTTTTGTGAGAAAATATTTTTTTGTAAGAAAACCAACAAAAAAAATAATGATTGAGAGAAGATGAAGAGAAAAATCCAAAAAAAGTTTATTTTTAGCAACAATTTTCTCCCCGTCGTTGATTTAAAGGCAAAAGTATTTGACCCAACAGTTTCCGTTGTAAACAACACTAACGAGAACAATTGTTTTAAATTTTGTTTTTACAATGATTCAAATAATTCATGGATTCCTTTTTAGGAAATGGAAGTATAAATAGGATACTACAATTCAATATAATGTTGAATGTTCCACTATGTGATGATTGGACAGAATTTCAGGTTGATGTCATGGTTCGAATCCGGAGGAGAATATAAAATAAAGAAGAAAAATCAGAATAAGAAATAAAGATAGCAACCAGTGAATGATAAGAAGGAGAGAAGAATAGGAGAACAAGCGGAGGCTACATAGTTGCAGTTGGGACCCGGGCGGAGAGAAGATGAAGAGTAAAATGCAAACAAAAATTTATTTTTAGATGAAAATTGTTTCCAACAATCTCCGTTATTGACTTAAATCAACAACGCTCGCACCTTTGAAACAACAACGGAGCGTTGTTGGGCACATTTCAACTGCGGAAAGTAGTTGATTTAACAGCGAAAGTCTTTAGATTTACAACGTTTTTTTTTCAGAGTATTTATTTAAACATTTTTTTTCTATAGATTTTGTTAGTGTTCTTGAATAAGAAAATAATTGTCTCATTTTTGGAAAACTCAATTTCTTATTTCCATAATTAAGTCAATTTTTCTTATTTCCCTAAAAATTTTCTAAATTGATTTCAAGAAAGCATTTTTCTTGATTCAAGTATACAAATTTCTTTCAGTGTACTGTTTACAGTACTTGTTAATTGAAACTGCTCACTGTTTTCACAAAATGAACATTTTTTGTTATCAGTACAATTTTTTTAAAAATGCCAAACGAACATATGCTACATAACTTTGTAATTTCGGAAAGCTCCAAGTGCAATTCAAAGTGCCGAACTTATGTATTGGCCAACCTTATTTTTTGCAACTTTTACCAATTCTTCTTCCGTAAAATTATTGTAACTAATATTGTCAAAAATTATGAGTCAAAATTCAATGCAAAATTTATAAACTGTATTTTGAAAATTTTTGCAAAATCATTGCAACTTAGATTTGGTCATGGGGGGGGGTTTAACCCCCAAAACCCCCCCCGTGCGCACGGCCCTGTTATAGATTGTAACAGGTCGATGTCTGTACATTGAAGATATTCAAGAAAAACTGATAGGAGAGGTCATTATTGGATCAGGGGAACCCAAATCTACAATTTTTAGAATTCTTGTCTGTCTGTCTGTATGATTGTGCGAGCATCACGCAAAAACTACTGAATATAATTGCATGAAACTTTCACCATTATATCACTTAATGTCTAACTTATCTCATCCAGTTCCCGAGTTATTGACCAAAATGTGGGAAAATTTGACCAAAAACGTGTTTTTTACCATAACGCCCGCGTCACACAAAAACGACTGCATAGAAATGAATGAAACTTTCAATAATCATTTTCTAGACGTCTCTTCTAAAATTTAAGATAACTTTCACCGCCATATCTTACTCGGTTCCTAATTTATTGACCTAAATGTGGACCCGGGGTGACTGTATGATAGGGATAGGGAAACGGATACGGTAAGGAATAGGGATATTCAGAGAATTGACAATTATTTAGTATTCGCAGACATTACTATAGATTTTAAGATAATGGTGAGCAGCACGGTAATCTGGAACTTTTTCTTTAGGCTTTATTAGGGATGGCAACTATATCCGGAAAAACGATTATAATCGGTTAATTTCTTTCGGTTAACGGTTAAAATGTATCGGTTTTTTCCTTTTGATTATTTTTTCGATTAACCTTTTTCCTCTAAAGTCGAAAATAATCGAAAGGAAATAATCGAGAATTACCGCCTTTTCATTCGAGTCCGAATTCAGTTACCTACGGTTTTGTGAGTATATCCAAAAAATCGCAATATACGTTCCCTCCAGCCAGCGTTGCCGTATTGACGATTTTTCTCAATAAATGACGATTTTTTCGTTTATTGTATATTTTTTTAAGGAAAGTGGCATTATTAAAAATTTAAACCATCTCAGTACAATAATTAAATGGTTATCTTCATGAAATAAATCCTTATATTTTGTAAATTATTTTTCAAGGCAAAATGTTAGTATTAATGAATGATTGATGATGTTATTTAAGTAAGCGCAATGTGCAGATAAATGTGCACAGCTTTTTTAAATATGATTTCATTTATATACGAATTTGTATTAATTCGTACCTCCTTAAAATTGTTTTTGGGAAAATTTTCCATTAAGGAACAACGCCCCGAAATAAATGACTTTTTCAGGGGGGTAGAGGGGCTCTCACAGGACTTGGAACTGAAATCAAAAATTTCCGGAGGCTTGTAGTTTACAAGATATTTGTTGTTAAGATTTTAAAATTTACCAAACAAAACAAGAAAACTACGATTTATTTCCGAGATAAAAGCACGTATTAAAACGAGAAAATGCATATATGTATGTGTGTAGAACAATATTTTGCGTTGGCGGCCTTCAGCCGCGCTTTAAAAAATATAATCCTCAGCCGACATAATTCTCTGGGGTAATATCTATGGATCCATCTAACCTTAACGACAATTATCTCGTAAACTGTAAACTTCCTGCAAATTTTGATTTCAGTTTTGAGATATCTGAGAGCCCCTGAAAAAGTAATTTTTTTTTCGTGGTGCGCTTTCTTAGTGGAAAGCCGACACTTTTTTGTTTATAACGTGTTTTAGTATTGACGATTTTTTCGCTGAAATTACGATTTTTTATTATTATAATAAAAACGAACACACATACATAGTATGTATAAAAATTAGCTTGTTTGTCCTCTTGGGGTACTACGTATTAATTTATCAGTAATTGTAATCGAAAAACGGTTATAATCGGTTAATTCCCTACGATTATTCGCGATTAATAATCGAACCCTTTCGATTAACCTAAAAAACGGTTAATCGATTATTAAATTTTTTTTGCCATCCCTAGGCTTTATAGGAATAAATTTTAGGCAGAACAACGTCTGGCGGGTCAGCTAGTATATAATACACTGGCGCGGATATAACTCTACCTGCTCCGAACGGCGAATGCATTTTTTGTTAAAAGCTTTTTCATGGCAGAGGGAAAGTAAGCGATGTTGATCTTGATTTAATAAATTTTCTAATTAATTAAAACCTAATTGTTAGGTTTTTTAAAAGAGTGGACACCCCTCGGCAGTGGGTCGCTTACCTTCCTTCTGCCATGAAAAAGCTTTTGTCCGGGCTGATGATTGAACCCGAGACCTTGGGATGGCAGACGAGCACTCGACCCCCTACGGAACAGCGGCCATGGACCATGGTTAATTAGTTTCCGTAAAAAAAAATATTTTCCTGAGACAAAGACATTGATGTATCAAACTTTAATGTACCACTATAAATGCCGAAGATATGGGTCATTATTATTTGTATTACATATTTATAGTGGCAGCTGTGGTGAAGTGGGTAGAGTGCTCGCTTGCTATGCCAGAGGTCTCGGGTTCAACCCACGGTCCGAGCCAAACACCAAAACAATTTTTCTAATTAGTAAAAATCCAATTATTGGATTTTTTAGGAGCAGCGGTCACCTCTCGGCAGTGGGCGGCATACCCTCCGAGTGTAATTCTGCCATGAAAAAGCTTCTCACAAAAAATGCATTCGCCGTTCGGAGCTGGCATAAAACTGTAGGTCCACCCAATTAGTGGGAAAAACAAAAAGGAGCACACCTCGAATTGGGAGAGAAGCTCGGCCATAAAACTCTTCAGAGTTATAATAGCGCCATTGTATTATTATTATTATTTATCATAAAAAGGAATTGGGCGACATCTAAGGTGGTCAAAAAAAAAAAATTATTTTTTAGAAATTTCTTGAAAAAGTATATTATATGAACTGGTGATTTCATCTAAGTTAGGGTACCTACGCCGCAAGAAAAAGTAAAAACTTGCTAAGTTTTTGTCTTAGAAACGCTCTGTTGAATAGTTCCGCCCAGCTCAACAGTTGGCAACTTTTCGCCATTTTTTCCACCACAAATTTTGTTCCCTACTTAAGATCAAGATTGTGTGAGCCAAAAAGCTCATCAACCCGTTTCTAAGATATGTATAAATATAATTATTTCTTAGTTTAAAATGTGTTTGATGACAATTATTTTCAGTCCCTGGATTATTTTATTAATTTTTGTTACACCACAAAAACCATTAATGAATTCTTTTTTTTGAGTAGGTAGGTACCTATAGGAATGTTCGACTTATAATTTATTGATGCGACGTGCTTCTATGTAATTCACATTTATTTTTAACTTTATTAGGTACTTACCATACTTTTTAGGGACTGACGTCTAGCCGTTATTCATGCCGATATCAATATATGAATATCTACATATGTATGTATGTATGTATATCCATTCATAAATATGTATGTATGTAAATGCACTCTCCGATTTGTGCATATGAAAGCATGTGTTATCCAGCCCCTATATTTGTGACTCTCAGAGGCACTAAATGCCGCAAAAAAACAATATTCGTAAACATACCCATTTAGCTATCAAGAAATTGCAAGGTACATATGTATGTATGTACATAGATATGTATAAGGTAACAAAGATGCCAATCATGAAAGCATCCAAATGAAAGAGCCTTTGGCCAACCCATTTTGCAAAGGCATTGCAGCCTATCCGAACTGCCATGAAGCATTCTAGTAAATAGTGTGTATAGCGCTATACTAGTTATATACAAATAGGTATTACCTAAATAGTCTAAACTCAAACTAAAATGGCGTCCGTAAACTTGTGTGTGCATCAACTAACAGTTATTCCTTTTTCTATGGCTAAAGTTGGACACTGAGAACAACAATGCATGCGAATGCATCCTAATGTCCTTATTTTTACTGTCATCGCAAGCGAAGAGTACCTGCCCGTTGTTCTATCTCTCTCCGCATAGTTATGTATGTACATACATATACATATACATATATGTATATTGCACTTATGAAGTTGCTGTTGTGCGCATGCCAAAAAATCTGTTTTGTGTTCGTGATTTGCACTTGTTTGGTTTGGTTAGTTTACTGCAAGTTTTACATGCATACATACATACATATGTATGTGCTGCAATGTGCTTGGTAAGCAAACAATCGTGCAATAAACTACATATATACATAGGTATGTACATATGTACATACATACATATTTGCAATAAATGCAATTATTCATTTAGTGTTATGTCTGTTTCCCACAGCGGGGGCCGTTAGTAGAGTGCTCTCCTGTCACACCAGGGGTCGCGGGTTCAATCCCACACCCGAATAACAATATTTAATTAATTAGTTATTACAGAATTAAATATTGGGTTTTATAAATAGCGACCACTCCTCGACGGTGGACGGCGTACCCTGCGAGTGTAATTCTGCCATGAAAAAGCTTCTCACAAAAAAATGCACCCGCCGTCATAATACTGTAGATCTACCCAATTAGTAGGAAAACAAAAATTAAGGAGCACGCCTTCGAGAGGAGCTCGGCTTTTCAAGGGATGACGAAAAATCATTCCACAATACATCAAATACCAAAATATTCTTAAGAACATATTACATATGTATGTATGCTTACAACATCTAACTTCATCTTTTCCAATTTACAGTGCATCTTTCAAATTTGTTTTTTTCAGCTAAAATATATTCTACATTCCCTCGTACCTGCAGCGAATATGTACGTACATACATACATGCATATTTTATATGTATACTGTGTTGCTATTTACATACATATGTACTTAGTTTATGTTTTGAAAATATTATGGGTGTGTTCTCACATTTTCATTGGTTGTTTTTAGCGAATCAAAAGAGTGTTCATGTTGCAATTTTCCTATTTGAACCTATTAAACCTTTAAATAAATACAAACAATGTGTACATATGTAGCGAACATGTTTAGCTAAGTAGGTACCTACATATGTACATATGTACCTACATTAGACCGTATCGCAAAGTAAAGTTCGCCGTACGACCCCACCCCATATGATGCCTTTTTGAAGAACATTTATTTATTTTTTTTTTGGACACCGCTAGATGTCGCTAAAATACATTTTTTAATATCTTCGGTATTTATGGTCCGATCTCTAAGTTTAAACACCAATGTCCTTGGCTGGAGAGTAAGGTTTCTACTATATAATCGTATTAACCCTATGTGCGCCATTGAGGTCATTGCCATCCAGTACTTAGTTTATACCACCTTAATTTGTGTGTTCAACTTCGTCAAAAATCATTCATGTTTTGTAAAAGAAGTATTTCGATCGCTTCAGTAGACCCCGAAATAAAACACATTGAACATTCCGAGGAATATATGTTTTTCCCTTCCTATGTCTTTTAGGTTCTTTTACAAAGATTTTTTTCTGAAGAGACCCCTACTGAAATTTTATGACGAATAATAATAATAATAATAATAATAATAATAATAATAATAATAATAATAATAATAATAATAATAATAATAATAATAATAATAATAATAATAATAATAATAATAATAATAATAATAGTGGTCGCTGTGGTGCAGTGGGTAGAGTGCTCGCCTGCTATACCAGAGATCTCGGGTTCAAACCACGGTCCGAGAAAAACACCAAAAAAATTTTCTAATTAGTAAAAATCCAATTATTGCATTTTTTAAGAGCAGCGGTCACCTCTCGGCAGTGGACGGCATACCCTCCGAGTGTATTTCTGCCATGAAAAAGCTTCTCACAAAACATGCATTCGCCGTTCGGAGCCGGCATAAAACTGTAGGTCCGCCCAATTAGTAGGAAAAACAAAAAGGAGCACACCTCGAATTGGGAGAGAAGCTCGGCCATAAAACTCGCCAGAGTTATAATAGCGCCATTGTATTATTATTATTATTAATAATAATAATAATAATAATAATAATAATAATAATAATAATAATAATAATAATAATAATAATAATAATAATAATAATAATAATAATAATAATAATAATAATAATAATAATAATATTTCATTTCACACAGCAAATTGGTAAAAAATTCCACCATAGTAAATTTACACTGCACCAAATTTCCCCATAGAACTTTTCCACCGATTCGCATACCGCCAAAATGTGAAAATTCTGCATTACGTCCAAATTAGCAGTGGCGAAAAAATACTTGAAGTGGGTCGTATCTCTATTAACTGCAAATATTACTGCTGAAATATTTCTTACGTCACGTCACTGCAGTGTTATATCACTGCTTACTGCAATATTTTCTGTCATCAGTAAAGAGTTAATGTTCATTAAAACTAAAAGAATAATGCCTTACGACCGTTATAGGGAATAGTAATACAAATGTGTGATTAAGTTGCTTATATGAATTAATAACTGGTTTTATTCCCATTATTTTTCTCACAGTCAAATTCCACAAACGACTCCGTGAATTCTGCATCGAATACACAGATTACCGCAATTAAAGCAACCAAAGAGGGACCACGTCGCATACTTATAGTTGCATCTAAATCGAAGGACATACAAATCCGTGATGCCTCTTCCTACTTGCTGCTGCGTACATTTAGCTTACCCGATATGTTAAGCGCTTACAATCTATTGCTGGATAATGGATACCTCTATTGTGGTACACAGCGTCGGGATGTGCTCAAATTTGATTTTACCGTGCGTTAAGTTGTACAATTATTTTACTAATTTCTGAACACAAATACATATATTATTGGTTATTACACAGACCGGTACATTTTTATCTACAATACTGTGTGGTATTGGTACTACTTCAATGAGTCTATACCAAAAGAAATATATATTGGTCGGTTCTCACGATGGTTACATGTATGTAATTGACAAAGCGAAGGAACGAGCTTTCGGACGTTATGGAGGTTGCGATGGAAATTTAATATCGCTAACATCGGTCGGCAATAAGGTAAGAACATTACGATCTCATTGCAGTGTGAAGAAAAGTACATACATACTGTGGTAGTTGAAAATATTTTTTGTAATGTAATGCCATTTCAATTTTATATTAAATTTAGTAAATCTTTCGGGTCGCCTTTCCATTAAGGAAGCACGCCCAGAGAAAAATTGCTTTTTGAGGGGTTGAGAGGGGCTCTCACAGTTTATTAAACTGAAATCATAACTTGCCGGAGGATTACAGTTTACGAGATATTTGTTGCTAAAGTTTGACGGATCCATAGATAAAGGGTTCTTTTTTTAAAGTACAGCTGAAAGCCGCCAACCCAACAAGGTGTTCTACACACCAGTGGCGGACCTAGCACAAATTGTTTGGGTAAGCCTATGTGCGAAGCATAGTCATTTATGTAATTTTCTTTGCTGTACTATCCAAAAGTTTGATTGCGTTAGTGCTGAAAAACCATCGATTGAACCATCGATACTATCGATGGAGCCAATGCCATAGCCACTATCGATGGTTTTTTTGAACCAGCGATAGTGTTTTACTTGGCACATTACTAGAACGTATGCTTAAAAACTTAATAAAAAAAAATTATTTTATTAAAGGTACATTTTATAGGTACAAAAGACGAAAAAAAAAATCACATTTGCGAAACACATCTTCGTTACCAAAAGAAAAGAAGTGTTTTTACTTACGAAAATATATACATACATATATTTATGTGCATGAATTTAAAATTTTATGTGTTGATGGCAATCAAAATTCTAGTGCAAAACTTGCATACTTTTTTATTCAAACTGCTACAAAATTTTGCGGTAAATTTTTAAATAGAAAACTACGTATGTCGATGATTGTCGCGCTTTTTAAACGTAGAAAAAGATCTTTCCACGTCAACTGAAGTTATCGGGCGTATTTAAAAGCAAGAATTTAATGGGCCCAATACTGTACCTACTTTACACATATGACCTCCCAATAGCAGAAGGAGTCACTATCGGCACTTTTGCCGATGACACTGCCGTACTGGCTGCAGACCCCAACCCAAACGTGGCCTCACTCAAGCTTCAAAGAAGTTTAAATAAAATTACCCATTGGCTGAAAGACTGGCGGATAAAGTCAAATGAATCAAAATCTGTCCAAGTGACGTTTACCACTAGACGTAACACTTGCCCACCCGTAAAACTCAATGGTATTGATATACCGCAAAGGGACGTGACTTGGTAAGCACCCCGACAGAAAACTAACATGGAGAACCCACATATTCACCAAACGAAAAGCTCTTGGTGTAAAACTGCGGAATCTCTATTGGCTCATAAATCGAAACTCCCAACTATCAATCGACAACAAACTCCTGCTTTACTCAGCCATCATAAAACCCATTTGGACCTATGTCATACAGTTGTGGGGAACTGCAGCAAACTCAAATATAGAAATTCTCCAAAGATTCGACGACCGTCTACATCGTGACCTAAAGATACCTACTATTGCTCAAGAAATCAGAAAGTATGCTACATCATACAAAACGAGACTACTAGCTCACCCCAACCCCCTCGCTCTAGCCCTGACGGCAAGACCAACTAGTTTCGTACGCCTCAAAAGAAAATCTTTTACAGATCTTTATTGATGGACTACAATAAATGGATGCACTACTGAGAGCAATCCATACATGCCCACCAAGTTTATTAAGTCATTATTAATTACTAATTACTTTTAACGAACCACAAAATTGTTAGATGTATTTTATTTATACAGTTGGCAAAATATATTGGATGCTAAAAAAAAAATTTTTTTCTCGCTCTGAGGTACAAGATATTTTACTTCCGTCCTTTTCGCACTTTCACTTTCAATTTGTTTATTGCCAATATTGCGATCCGAATCGCGGATTTCAAAATTTCTAAACGATCGAGAATCTCGATCCATCAATACTCGATGCTACACTGTCAATATGAATCGCGATCCACGGATTTCATCAATATTTATTGACCGTCTAACGTACGCCTATGTGCATATGTAGATACACAGCTGATTCGTGTAGCACATTTGAATGAATCATTGCGAAAATTGTTAAATTCGCCTACTGTAGGCCAAAGTGAAAAATTATTACAGATAACACTGGATCACAAAATGAAATTTGTTGTCTGTACTTTGGACGTGACTACCCTATATATATGTAAAATCGGTCGCTGATTCCGAAAATCGGGTTCATTTTTAATTCATGGATCTTCACACAAAGGAGTAAAACCGAAGGTGAAAACATTGGTTTTGAAGATATTGCCTGGCAAAGTCAATTTTTTCTTCAAAAAATCGTAAAAAATCGAAAAAATTCAAATTTAATCGTCAATATTTCAGAAACTATAAGAGTTAGAGAAAAATATAATAGGAAAAGGAAATTTAATTTTCTTTCGTTTGGTGTTACTTCAAGGAAGATAGCTCACTGCGTTAAAGAGACATTCAGGATTAAGTGGAGCCATTGGCCAAATAACGGTAAATTACCGATATCTCAAAAACCTTCCCATAGAATTAAAAATGAACCCGATTTTCGGAATCAGCGACCGATTTTATATATAGATAGGATGGTCGCATTCAGAGTACTTTTTGGCTGTAGAGCAGTGTAATCAGTCTGCATGCAGATGTTGAGCGAGCAGGGTAGTGCTGGAAAACCATCGATAGTGGTCCCATCGATTGACCGTCAATAGTTTTAAAGGCAACCATCGATAGTATCGATGGTTTAATATATGTACGTGGGTGGCCCGTTAGAGGGAAAGGTGGTACTCAAATATTTAATGCACATATACAGACATATGTATGCATGTCTGTACTTACGTTCTTATATTTAAAAGAAAAATATAAATTTTTATTAGAAACATATTATAAAATTAATAAAAAAACCAAAGTTTATGTAAAAAGTTCAATACAAATAATAAATTAATAACTAATACTATTACTAGTACTATTTACGAAATACTTTCGTAGTATTTACGAAATACTTTCGTATATTTACGAAATACTTTCGTAGTATTTACGAAATACTTTCGTAGTATTTACGAAATACTTTCGTAGTATTTACGAAAGGTTTCGTACTATTTACGAAATACTTTCGTAGTATTTACGAAATACTTTCGTAGTATTTACGAAATACTTTCGTATATTTACGAAGGCTTTCGTACTATTTACGAAATACTTTCGTACTTTTGAGCAACGAAAGGTTTCGTAGATATTACGAAACCGCTTTCGTACATTTACGAAGGCTGTTAGAGCTATTGAATTTTTGTACAATTGACCAAATTATTTTTTAGCTTAAAGCTAAAAAACCCTAATTATTACATACATATACATATATATGTATATATGATGTATATTTCAACGAAATTTGAAAACCTTTCCGAAATATGTATATCAATAAAATAATGCTAAGAGAAAAATGTTTTGTATATGCATATGAAATAAGTTTAGATAATTTCATTTTAGTTTTAAATATCCACTAAAATAAATTTATTCAATCAATTTAAAGGTTCTTTATTAATTTAATATTTTGCATTTATATTTATATTAATTTTAGTAACTAAGGGCACTGCCAGACGATGCAAGAAATTACTTTCAGAAAGGCAACAAATACAACAATTTGAATTTTTCACTTTCCGAAAGTAATTTCTTGCGTCGTCTGGCTGTGCCCTAATAAGATAAGAGGTACATTAAGCCGTATCACGTTATATGGACAAAAAAAAAGTTTAGTGTGTGTCAGTTTTATTTGAACACTTATGTCGAAAAAATATTTATGGTGTAAAAATTTTTTTTTAGGCCCGCGTTAAAAACAGCTAAATCGCGTTTTTTGTAATAACTTCCTTATTTGATGTCCGATCTCTATGATCTTAATGTCGCAGAAAAGGTCTCGCTCAGCACTATATTTGGCCCATATAAAGTTTCGACCTCAAAGGTTGTCCTGAGTTTTACCTTTAAAAATTTTGGAGTTACTATCCCTAGATTTTTTTATTTTTATCACTAATACAAAGCTCTCAAAAAACCATGAGGAATCCCCCAAAGAAATTATAGCCTTTATTCACAAACAAAAAAGTTATAACGTTGTAAAATGAAACACTTGTTTTTTTTATAAAAAATTACCACAGAGAAACGGCGAAACACGTCAACTTAATTTTTTGCTCCAGATTACGATGGCGTTTTTAGAAGTGCAGTGTATGCACTCCCATTTTCGAGATATTTAAGAAAACATTTTCAGTTTTCACATACAAAGCGATCCGATGTGGGGGCGTATGAGTAACTATTGTTGAGGTAATAAAAATAAAGAAAAGGGGAAAAACTATACGTACATATATGTATATAAAATGCATATGAGAAGGAAGAGAATTCCCTGCACATAAATTCCAATTTGTTTTAAACGTTCGAAACCTGCACTGAAAAAACAACTTACCCAGATTATGGAAAAATGGGAATGTTTCGGCGCTTAAGACACATTTTCATTGTTTTGATGTACAACTTTCTTTAAATCAAGGAATAAAAACAACGTTTTGAAAGAAAATTTTATTCAAAACAATGAAAATATGTCATTAGCGGCGAATCATTCTCATTTTTCCATAATCTGAGTAATTTTTTTTGAGTGTGAGCAAAGTAATATAAGCGATGAAGAATTCACTTTCAGAGCTCTGAAACTGCTTTCATAAATATCTCTAAATTTGGAGGACATCGTAATTTTTGGTCTCGGTTATCATAGATAAGAAGATGTTTTGGGGATTAAAGTAAAGTGCGTTGTTTTCAATTGTAGGCTGAATAATTAACTGCATTTCTAGGGGCAGACGACGCATCCAGCGCAAGTATTGATAATACATTTAGACTTCCGTTGTCTCTTCTTAGGCGCGTATAATTTTACAACGAACTATAGCAGTTTTTCTAAATAACTTGGATGATTTTACGATACGCACGGATGCAGAAATCGTGAAGCCGTTGTAAGCCAGCGCGTTGTGCTTAGAGATCCCACTTGAATACTTACCAAATCTTCACTACAGCCATTATCATTCAATATAAATAACGTTGATAGGCACGAATAGTCCAATCATCAATAATTTTTGGCATATCATGTATCCAGTATTGGTAGCTGTTCCATCGCGGTACAAGATTCTCAAGTCAAGCGAGGACTTAGAATACTTTTTAATCAAAAACTCATACTATATGGCGTTACTGCCTCATATAAATAAGAACTTGGGATAATTTTTCAAAAAACAGGTTCTCTGATTTTAAAACGGTATAACTTTTTTGTTTGTGAGTAAAGGCTACAACTTTTTTAGCGGAGTCCTCATGGTTTTTTGAGAGCTTTGTATTAGTGATAAAAATAAAAAAATCTAGGGATAGTAACTCCAAAATTTTTAAAGGTAAAACTCAGAACAACCTTTGAGGTCGAAACTTTATATGGGCCAAATATAGTGCTGAGCGAGACCTTTTCTGCGACATTAAGATCATAGAGATCGGACATCAAATAAGGAAGTTATTACAAAAAACGCGATTTAGCTGTTTTTAACGCGGGCCTAAAAAAAAAATTTTTACACCATAAATATTTTTTCGACGTAAGTGTTCAAATAAAACTGACACACGCAAACTTTATTTTCGTGATACGGCTTAAGGTACATATTGCTTATACATACGTCTGACAAACATAAGAAACTTTGGAAATCGCAATTTGCAAATGTGGACGTCGTTCCGATCCACTTAAATAGATAACCCTGTGAAAAAGAAAAAGAAAAAAAAGAAAAATTAAAATTAAAAATTAAGACTAAGATAAAGATAAAGTTAAAGATAAAGATGTATTGTTGAACGATCCTCCGTCATCCCTTGTCAAGTTTGGTTTGGAGACAAACCGGTTTCGGCTAATATGCGCCATATTAGCCGAAACCGGTTTGTCTCCAAACCAAACTTGACAAGGGATGACGGAGGATCGTTCCACAATACATCATATTCCTACCGTGTCGGAAAAACAAGCAACCAAAAAGTATTTAAATATAAAGATAAAGATAAAGATAAAGATAAAGATAAAGATAAAGATAAAGATAAAGGGAAACTACTTAAAACCTTAAAATTCAAGCAGCTACACTCGGAGAAAAAAAATAAAAAAAAAATCCTTTTTATTTTAAAAATGAAAATTTGTAAATTTAAAATGAAAGTTTTGAAATAAAAATTTATTTTGGATTAAATAGAATTATTTTTAAATTAAAAATTAAAATGAAGGGAATAAAGGCGTAACTTTTAGGTTCAAAATCTCATAGGGCTTGAATTAAAATAAACATTTTTAAATTTAAATGTTTTTTCTTGATTTTACAATGAACATCTTTAAAATAAAAATGGTCGTATCTACATCACTTTTAAATACGTTTTTGCCAATTTTAAGTACGTTTTCACATGTTTTTAAAATTTTTTTCTCTGAGTGTAGAAATATCTTTTTATATTATTTTATTAAGTATTTATTTAGGAAAATAGATAAGATAAAAAAAAAGGAAAAAGTAAATGCAACTAATGTACTTACCCTTAAGTTTAATCAAGTTGGAAAATATCACAGTTTATTTTATATATCAATATTGTCTTTTTATATACAATGCATTAGTTTTTTATACATTATTTCATTACGCACTTACTACTTAAAATAATTTTTGATATTATTGCACCGACTCAACACTTCACAATGAAAGAAAACTTGTACGGTAAAATATTGTTGTACGAAAGTATTTCGTATATATTACGAAAGTATTTCGTAAATCTTTTAATCCTTTGATAATATTACGAAATTATTTCGTATATATTACGAATGTATTTCGTAAATCTTTGAATCCTTTGATAATGTTACGAAAACTTTCGTACAATATACGAAATTATTCGTAAAGACAATTTTAAGAAAATTTACGAAAGTGTTTCGTAATATTTACGAAATATTTCGTAATATATACGAAAAAAATATTAGAAAATGGTTTACGAAAGCCCTTTCGTAATATTTACGAAAGATTCGTAAAATTAGATTTTGTTGAGAAAAATTCTTTTGTAATATATACGAAACTTTTGTACATTTTACGAAACTCTAGACTACGAAAGTCTTTCGTAGTTTTTTTACGAAATTTTATTTTTAGTGTACTATCGATGGTTTAAAAAAACCATCGATAATCGCTATGGCATCGGCCCCATCGATAGTATCGATAGTTCAATCGATGGTTTTCCAGCACTAGAGCGCGCACGCTTTGCGAAATTATAGGTCTGTTCGGTAAGTGCACTAAAAGTGTAGAACAGTGAAGGGCAGAACAACATCTGACAGTTGTCAGAGCAATTTAGTGCAAAGGCTTCAACGAACGAAAATGGTGATTTAGTGCAAACCAGCTAATTTATGGAAACAAAACATTCTGATTTATGTAAACAAACAATTCTCAATGATCAAATTTATAGCTATTAAATTTGCACAAATTTTCCATTTTTGATCAGATAACTTGCCAAATTCTTTGCTTTGTTTTCACTCGTAAACTTTTCCCCAATCGCGGTTTGCGCTCCTTCAAAAAATTTATGAGCAATTTCGTTTGGTTGCCTGCCCATTTGACTTTGACTACGCAATGAATATAATCTGCCATACAGAGAAGAAAACCCCATATTTTTTAAATTTACTTTTGGTTTTCTATTATTTTGCCACTTTAACTATTAAAAACAGCTGTTATCTTATGCATTGTGCATGTGTTAAAAGCACAAAAGCTCTTGGCTACACCCAAAAGAAACTCAATCATTGTCGAAAAATAAAATTTTTAAATTACAAATGAATAGTATTTTTAAACGGTTTTATTTAGCTCACTCCGTTTGTTTTATTATTTACTAGTCTTTACCCGCGGTCTTGTCCGCACCTACGAAGTCCCCTTTCAACATTCAGTTTGTCGAAGTCCAGCATAAAGAGAAAAAAATGTAAACTCATGGGTTTGAATATGTATTAACAAAAATTCATCTTAATGGATTCATTGAAGACAAAAGTCGTGCAGAGTAATGTGAAAAGGCCCAAAGATGGTTATAGAAGAGGCTGTAAGAACAAACGTAAGGGAAATATTTAAATTCTTACCTGTTTTTTTTTTTTTTTGTTTTTGCGGGTGGGCAATGCACCGTAATTGATGCCGTCGCACCAACCGTGTGTCCATAGACTAAAAAACTTCCCCTTGTTCGTTAATTTTAAGGTTTTTGGGCAATCACATTTTCACCGATAACTCAATCATCGATAAATTATCGAAGCATATCGAAGTCCAAATGAAACCTGGGACCATCCCCTTTCGTTTGATACCCATATTGTAGGGTAATATTAAGGTTTTTCGGGAAACGCATTTTGACCGATAACTCAGTTATCGATAAATTTATCGAAATATATAGAAATCCAAATAAAAAACCTTGGGCTATCCCCTTTCGTTTGATACCCATTTTATAGGGTAATGTTAAGGTTTTTGGGCAATCCCCGATAACTCAGTTATCGATAAATTTATCGAAATATGCCGAAGTCCAAATGAAACCTGGAGCCATCCCCTTTCGTTTGATACCCATATTGTAGTGTAATTTTAATGCTTTTGGGCAATAACATTTTCACCGATAACTCAGTTATCGATCAATTTATCGAAATATATCGAAGTTCAATTGAAACCTGGGGCCATCCCCTTTCGTTTGATAGCCATATTGTGGGGCAAGTTTAAGGCTTTTGGGCAATCACATTTTCACCGATAACTCAGTTATCGATTAATTTATCGAAACATATCGAAGTCCAAATGAAACCTGGGACCTTCCCCTTTCCTTTGATACCCATATTGTAGTATAATTTTAATGCTTTTGGGCAATAACATTTTCACCGATAACTCAGTTATCGATCAATTTATCGAAATATATCGAAGTCCAAATGTAACCTGGGACCTTCCCCTTTCGTTTGATACCTATATTGTACGATCTATCTATACCTATATGCGAAATATCATAAGTATAGTTCCAGTATACTCATAGTTATATGGAATAAAAATATAACGAAAAGTAACGGTCCTTAGCAGGGTCGGAACCCCCAAAATTAAAAACAAAAAATAGCCTATACTTCCTTCCAGACTATAACCTGTATGCCTGCCAAATTTCAACAAAATCCGTCTTGCCATTCTCACGTTTTTGAGGAACAAAAGCAAACGTCTGGACATCCAAACATCCAAACATCGCTACATTCACATTTATAATATTAGTAAGATTATTTATTCTTGGGTCAAATTTAGTAACTCAAATTTCACCCTCTTCCTGTCAACCGATTAATCTGAAATTTTGTACGCATGTATAACCCCGATGACAATGCAATATTATGAAAAAAAAAATTCCGATAGGTGGCGCGTGGGTCGCTATATTTACAAAAATCGCATTTATCGTCCGATTTGTCTGAAATTCGGAACATGTATTACTACCTTGAAAAGAAATATTTTCTTAAAAAAAAATTCCGCTAGGTGGCGCGTGGGTCGCTATATTTACAAAAATCGCATTTATGGTCCGATTTGGCTGAAATTCGGAACATGTATTACTACCTTGAAAGGAAATATTTTCCTAAAAAAACTTCCGATAGGTGGCGCGTGGGTCGCTATATTTACAAAAATCGCATTTATGGTCCGATTTGGCTGAAATTCGGAACATGTATTACTCCCTTGAAAAGAAATATTTTCTTAAAAAAAAATTCCGCTAGGTGGAGCTGAGATCGGGGTAATTAAAACTGAAAATCCTAATTATGGACCGATTTGGCTGATATTTAGCATGTGCATTACTTAAATAATTTACAAATGTTTAAAAAAAAATTGGAGCCGCTAGGTGGCGCGTGAGTCGCTCTATTTAAATAAAAATAGGTAAAAAAACTTTTTAAGTTAAACATCTTATACACCCGAAAGCCATACAGTTTCCAGCTAAGTACAATTACGGGACGGCTGAAAGAAGAATGTTGCCTTTAATACTATCATGGGCTTCTACAATACATAAAATGCAGGGCAGCACTGTGGATCACGCGGTCGTATACTTAGGTGCGAAACTGTTTGAAGAAGGTCAAGCCTACGTGGCTCTTAGTAGAGTAAGAACTTTGCAGGGACTACATATAGAGGCGTTGGACTGCAATAAACTAACGGGAAAGAAACCTTGCAATAATGAAGCACTAAATGAATTAAACAGAATGCGAAATAAAAACTAAAAACTAGAAAATAAAAATAGGTAAAAAAAACTTTTTAAGTTAAACGGTTTTATGTTATACATACATTGCAATGTTTAAGATAAATGTACTAAAAACCAAAAAATAATAAAATAGATACAGTCGTGGGAATTATAAACATTTGCATAGACTAGACTAAAATAAAACCGGGGGGCACGTCAATTGTCTACAATCGTTGATTAAAATGTTTGTTTTGTAATGTTACACTATAATTAGGCAGTTGTTCAACCGACAACGATGGACGTGTGATAAGTAGGGCTAGAATGTGGAAAAAAGCTAGCAAGCTCGATTATAAGCGAGTTTTAGGGTTTCATAGTGGTGAGCGAGTAGTACTTTTATCATATGTTTTGTCGATTAAAGACAAACTACGAGCAGTGAAACGATTCCTCGTGTGAATGTCCAACGATAAACTAGTTGAAATATCTCTTTTATTAACATGGAGTGTATAACTATTGGAATTTCCATGAGCAAGAAAATAGTAAGTAATTTCCTCACCGTCTGCGTACCAACTGCCTAACGACGAATTAAACGATTCTTCTATCGCACACTAAGTCGATAATTTGTAGACAATTGATGTGCCCCCCGGTTTTATTTTAGTCTAGGCTATGCAAATGTTTATAATTCCCAGGACTGTACCTATTTTATTATTTTTTGGTTTTTAGTACATTTATCTTAAACATTGCAATGTATGTATAACATAAAACCGTTTAACTTAAAAAGTTTTTTACCTATTTTTGTTTATTAATTATACATTTGTAGATTTTTTCAAAATAAAACTAATATATATGTACATTAGATGCGTTTTTTTGATCTAACATACCCCTCCAGCCACAGAATATGAAAACAGGATGTTGTAGGATAACTAAACTGATTTTTTGTGTTTTTTTTTTTTTAGAAAAAAACTGAGTGGGCTACTCCAAAAACAGCGATTTTTTTTTACATTCCATGATAGGTTTAGATTCATATATGGAAAAACCACAAAATTAAGAATAAAAGAACGAAAGATACATATTCTCATGTAAAATTAACAGCTTAATCGAATGGTGTACTCAGTTTTTTTAGATCGAGCCATAGGGAAGGTACTAAGATCGCCTAAAGTGAAATTTTCTTTTTTTTAGTCACGGATTTTCAACTTTGGACCCGGGATACCTTAAATTTATTTTTAATCAAAATATACAGGAATCTGCGCAAATTAATGCAGTTTTCAGAAAAGTTTATTTGATCGAAATCGAGCTTTTTTCCAAGCTACTTTGGTTCGAATGAAACATGCCAAAATCATATTCATATTGAACAATATTTTTTTTTTACACATGTAAATAATAAATTTTCGAATTTTGTACCTACAACAATAAATATGTATCTTTCGTTCTTTTATTCTTAATTCTGTGGTTTTTTTCATATATGAATCTAAACCTATCATGGAATTTAAAAAAAAAAATCACTGTTTTTGGAGTAGCCCACTCTGTTTTTTTTTTCTAAAAAAAAAAAAACAAAAATCAGCTTAGTTATCCTACAACGTCCTATTTTCATATTATGTGGCCGGAGGGAAGATCTGAGAAACTTTGCCGAAAAAAAAACGCATCTAATGTACATGACCCAGCCAGTATTTTTGATAAAAAAAATATTCAAAGATATTCATGCCCAGATGATCAACAACGATCAGATTTAAAATAATTTTCTATTTCTGTGTGAGCAAATTCAGAAATCTTGTACCAAGTTCGACTTTTGGCTGACGAAAGCTATCAATTTCATTTAAACAACAACAATTTTAATGTAAAATTAGTATATAATTGCTGTTACTTTTCGTCGGCCAAAAGTCAAATGTGTTACTTTTCGTACAGAATGTTTTATTGCTAGCTTTCGTCAGAGATTTTAAATATGCTAGTTTTCGTATGGTACGACGATATGTAAAAAGCATCAAATACTACCTATGTATGCAGATTTATGTACATACATATATTTTATTTTTATACATACCGGAAATTTTAAAATGAAAACAAGAAAAATATGTGAACATAATCCGTTTATTAAATCACAAATAAAATTATTATTAAATTATAAAATTATTATTTACGTATTTGTATGTGAAAACATTATTTTGCCTACTGAAAAAGGATTAGACCCAATAATACATCGCTTTTCACAAAGTAAGTTTTTAGCGTTTGAAAATATTCTCTCAGACGGGGCACTACTTGCTGGTACATACTGCTAAAATTTTTAAACTCAATTTAAAAAGAAGTGGAAATCTAAGTTTATTTAAGTCCCACCATTTTAAAACATCAAATTCATCGTGCATTACTTCGTTAATATTCTCGTATAATAACATTTCATTTTCAGCTTCATCAAGATTATTTGATGAATTTGTGGGCTGAATAAATCCTGAAAACAGTCTGTATTATTTGAGAGAGGATTTGGTGAACTAATTTCATTATTGCTTTGATTCTGTTCAGTAATCATTTCTTCTAACCTATTTTTGCAATAGAGTTTTATCTCGATCTTTTCTTCGCTTGTATATTGCAGCAATTTGTTGGTTGGTGGAAACAAAAACAAAGCAAGGCAATTTTTAATATCAATCTTCAAAAAATTGTAAATGTTATTTAAATAAAGAGTATATAATGTTTTACTTTTGTAAAAAAATCTCCATAAATAAATAAAAAAAATTTTAAGTTTTGAGTATGCATTATATGAGCGTAATGTAAAGGATTTTTTCATAGGATTTTTTAGGCAACATTTTGTTAAAATTATTATTCATCATTGTTATTAAATTTCTACATTTAAGGAATCTACATTTATACCCGTTCGGGATAAAGGCGATTAATCTACATTTATACCCGTTCGGGATGAAAGCGATTAATCTACATTTATACACTGAGGGAAAAAGGCAATTGTAAAAATAACTCCCAACGGTGACAATGTTACATTTTTCAATGTCGACTAATTTCTTGTTGAATCACACTTCTTTTATATTTAAAGTAAATATTTTTCAGTTGGTTTAAAAGTAAAATGGTCAATTTAGCAATAGTTCGTAGTTAAAAATAACTTAACAATATAACCAATTTCATTACAACATCAACATTTCTAATTTGGCATGGCTACGTTGTCAACTTAAAGTTGGCATTGTTGATCTGACGTTCAGAAATTTTACTCTGTTGTGGCTACATTGTCAGCTTAAAGTAGGCATTCTCGATTTGACGTTGAGAAATTTTAATTCGATATGGCTACCTTTTCAACTTAATGTGGGCATTGTTGATCTGACAAATTTCAAATGCAAACGTGTATACAATTTGTAGCCGAAATTGAATGGCGTATGTAAAAAGCAAACACTACTCCCAATTTTTGTTTTGCGTGACAGTGGAATTTAGATTGTTTACAAAAAATTAAGAACTTCCTTTCGATATCGTGTGTGTTATATAAGTTAACCCAAAACCTTTAATCGTCAGCAGAATTCCTTTATAAATATTGTTTGCATAACATCCGCTTAAGACAATACTACAACTGTTATGTTGACGACAAATATCGATGTAAAAAGATACGGCTTATTGCACAGGTAGCGAATTCACCGCGGTTAACAATAAACACCTCAAACCGTGTGATTCGCTTAGTCAGCATACGCCAAATAAATCGAACGTTGATGAAATAAGACCGGCTAATGAAGAGACAGTCAATTCACTGCAGTTAACGCCTCGCACCGTGAGATGCGCTTAGTCAGCGATCAATAAGTAGCCAAATATCGGTAGCGGCAGCGACATCACCGAATATCGTTGGCAGCGGGTAAAACTTACGCTGCAAGCCCGACGGCAGTGGCGACGGCGGCGAAGGCTTCCCCAACTTAGGTTTTAAGTTAAGTTAACTTTAAGAATCAGAAGAAAACTAGAAGCAATAAACGTAAGACGTTATAACATCGAACCCGGCGTAGCTGATTAATTTGTCAAGGCAGGAAGGCATCATAGAATAAGTGGCGCCCAACCGATAAGATACCCACCCGCAGAAGGATCACGGAAATAACATAACATAATATACTATAATTGTAAGTTGAGTGCTCGAAAAAAAAACATAATAAAGAAAGTGACTGTGTAGAAGATTAAATCTAAATATAATAGTGCTTTAGTAGAAAGAGATAAAAAAAAAGTGATAGTGAGGAACTTAAATAAAAATCAACTAGTGTTTTGAGTCTCAGCTAGGCTATTATTTCCCATTTTATAACAGTTTGATGAGTAATACTGACAACAGTTTAGAAGAGCTGTTAGACAGAATAAGTAACTTGCAGGTTTCAGGGACAAGGAACACAATGGATGCGAACCAAATAACGATTTTAGTGCAGGCTGCTGTCGCTGCCGCACTGAAACAACAGCAAGAAGCTTTCGAACAGAAAATAGACCGACTTACAGAACAGGTTATGAGTACAAAAACGGAGAAAAAACCACAAGCTTTTGAGCCGGTGAAAATCATACCAGGGGTTAAATGTGAAGAGCCTTTAGATCTAGTGAAATCTTTGCCGGAGTTCGATGGACAAATCAGCACTTACGTTTCATGGCGCCAAGCCGCCCACACAGCGTATGAGGTATTTCGGGAATATCGGGGTAGCTCGAGGCATTACCAAGCTGTAGGGATAATTAGAAACAAACTGAAAGGATCCGCTGATGCCGTATTGGCGTCGTTCAATATAGTTCTTAATTTCGACGCAATTATTGCGAGACTGGACTTCACATACGCGGACAAGCGACCGATATACCTTATAGAACAGGAGCTTTCTACCCTTCGTCAGGGCAGCCTTTCGGTTCTAAAATACTTCGATGAGGTGGAGAAGAAATTAACTCTCCTCACAAATAAAACTATTATGACCCACGACGGTTCCATTGCTGAATCAATTTGCGCAAAGTATCGGGCAGACGCATTGAGGGTATTTATTTCGGGTCTGAAAAGACCTTTGTGCGACATTATTTTCGCGTCTCGACCAGACGATTTGCCAAGTGCTCTAGCCTTAGCACAAGAGGTTGAGTCGAATAGGGAACGATACGCGTTCGCTACAAGCTTCGCGGCGTCTAACGAAGACCCTAACAAATTCAAGAGAATCGGTGACAGTACCTCGGAACAAAGAACTCGAGCACCACAAAAGAACCCACATTTTTCTAATAGACAACCGAAAAGGGATAGTAACACAAACGATCAACAGGATCAACCAACACCAATGGACATAGACCCATCAGAATCGCGGCTGCGCCAGAATACCAACTGGCGTCAATCGCAAAAAATAAACCAGGGCCAGCAACAATATCGAAGCAACATAAATCAGGGCCCTAGCTTTAACGGAAAACAGCAAATTGCTAAACGACAAGCCGAATCAGGTAGGAGTACTGGTCCAAAAATGCAAAGAGTAAACAAATTAAGCCAGGAGAGTGAAGAGACCGCCTATTACAAGGAGGCCGAAGAGGCAACCGAGGACCTCGAGGAAGAGCAACTCAATTTTTTAGGGGGACGTCCTTGCTCCCGTGGATCGAGCGAGGAATAGGGCACCATGGGAAAAAAGTGAAATTATTAGTAGACACAGGCGCGTCAAAGAACTACATTAAACCCTTGCCTGAATTTAAGAATATTATTCCGGCATCCACACCCTTTCTTGTTAAGTCACTTCATGGTAATAGCCATGTGAATAAAAAGTATAGAATCAAAATATTTGGTATATGGGCAGACTTTTTCCTATTGCCTAATATAGAAACTTTCGACGGTATAATCGGCCTGGATCTACTAAACCAGGTAAACGCGAAAATAGATTTGAGTAGTGGAGTAATACGACACGACTTCGGAAACGAAAAGCTGTTGTTCCACGAATGTAAGAATGTTAATTTCATTGATATAAGAAGAGAAGAAATTCCTTCTAGTGTCCGAAATCAGTTTTGTAGAATGATAAAGAGTATGAAGAAGGCCTTCGCTGACCCAAACGAGTCTTTGCCCTTCAATACGAATATAGTTGCTACAATTCGAACAAAGACCGAAGAACCAGTATATTCTAAGCTGTACCCATACCCTATGAGTCTGGGTGACTTTGTCAGGAAGGAAATAGCTGATTTATCGGCGAATGGAATCATTCGTCCATCTAGGTCTCCCTACAATAATCCGATTTGGGTGGTCGAGAAGAAGGGTGTAGACCAAGTAGGAAATAAAAAAAAACGCCTGGTGATTGACTTTAGGAAACTGAATGAGGTCACCATAGAGGATAAATACCCAATGCCGAATGCAATGGTTATATTGTCAAACCTAAAGGGCGCACAATATTTTACCAGACTCGATTTAAAATCTGTATTTCACCAGATTGAGCTAGCGGAGAGAGACAGGGAAAAAACTGCCTTCTCCGTTAACAACGGCAAGTACGAATTTTGCCGACTGCCTTTTGGGCTTAAAAATGCCCTTAGTATATTTCAGAGGGCAATCGATGATGTCCTGAGGGAGCAGATTGGCAAGACATGCCATGTTTATGTCGACGACGTAATTGTCTATTCAAAAACAGCAGAAGAGCATTTGAGGGATATCGAATGGGTTTTACGTAATCTTTGTGAGGCCAACATGAGGGTATAAGTAGAGAAATCAAAATTTTTTAAAACTGAAGTTGACTACTTAGGCTTTGTGGTATCAAGAGGGGGTATTAAAACGAACCCCGAAAAGGTTAATGGCATAAAATGTTATGAGCAGCCAACAACACTTCGAGGACTTCGCTCCTTCCTGGGATTAGCCAGCTACTACAGATGTTTTATCAGAGATTTTGCCAGCATAGCAAAACCACTCACTGATCTCCTTAAGGGAGAAAATGGCAAAGCGAGTGCCGCCCAGTCAAAAAAAATTAAAGTCCAATTAACACCAGAGGGTGTAGAAGCATTCAACAAACTTAAGGAAATTCTTGCGTCGGAAGACGTCACATTAACCTATCCTGACTTCTCTAAGCCATTTGACCTGACGACCGATGCATCTTCTAGAGGTCTAGGCGCTGTGCTTTCTCAGGAGAAGAAACCAATAACCATGATCTCAAGAACACTCAGAGATAGGGAAGAACATTTGGCAACAAATGAGAGAGAACTTTTAGCAATTGTTTGGGCTCTCAATACTTTGAGAAATTATTTGTATGGGGTAAATCAGCTCAACATTTTCACCGACCACCAACCTCTGACATTCGCAGTTTCAGATAAAAATCCGAACGCAAAAATCAAACGCTGGGAATCTGTCATAGAAAGCTTTAACGCGAAGATTTTTTATAAACCAGGGAAAGAAAATCATGTCGCCGACGCGTTGTAGAGACAGCACATGAATATGATGGAAGTTGAAATGAAAACAAGTTCTGACTGCGCAACCATACATAGCGAGGAATCGCTTACCTACACCATTGAAACAGTGGGAAAACCTGTGAATTGCTTCAGAAATCAGATAATACTTCAGGAGGGTGAAAGCCCTTCAAAGCAGACTTTTATTATTTTTAGTTCAAAGACGAGGCATGTAATTTCATTTTGTGACGTAGAATCGCTTTTAAAATTCATTGCAGCCTACCAGTTCTGGCAAAAATCCAACACCGACTCGTGGAACTTTACCCCAATGTGAAATTTCGCCATACTGAGAAAATGGTCGCGGATATCTTTAACGAAGATGACCAACATGAAATTATCGTAGCCGAACACAACAGAGCACATAGGGCGGCACAAGAGAATGTAAAACAGATCCTGGCCGAATATTTTTTTCCAAAGATGGATAAAAAAGCAAGAGAGGTAGCGGCCAATTGCCGGATCTGTTCAAAGTCAAAATATGTCCGACACCCAGAAAAGCATGTTATCGCACCAACACCGATACCATCTACCACTGGGGAAATATTACACGTAGATATTTTCTCTACGGACCAAAAATACTTTCTGACTTGTGTCGATAAGTTTTCAAAATTTGCTATAGTACAGAAAATCTCATCTAGAACAATAATCGATGTGAAACCAACAATTTTACAACTTATAAACATTTTCCCTAACGTCAAGACAATATACTGCGATAACGAAAAGTAACTTAGCTCACATACCATAAGGTCAATACTGCTGAATTACAATAACGGAAAAATTGTGAATGCTCCCCCGCTCCACAGTACCTCAAACGGGCAGGTAGAGCGTTTCCACAGCACTTTGGCAGAGATAGCAAGGTGTCTGAAACTCGAACGAAATCTCAGCGACACCGTTGACTTGATTTTGTTGGCCACTATAGAGTATAATAAATCCATTCATTCAGTAACCAACACGAAACCAATCGACATCCTTCATTCCGGTACGGCCAACATTACGGAATCAATTCGGAACCGTATCAAAAAAACGCAGGCTATGGATCGCGAGTATCACAATAAGGACCGTCAAAATAGGACGTACAACGCTGGTGACAAGGTCCTGGTGAGGGCTAATCGAAGACTAGGCAATAAACTGTCAGCTTTATATGTAGAGGAAATAGTTGAACAGGACCTGGGTACCACCGTTCTTATAAAGGGGAGGAGAGTCCATAAGGACAACCTTCGGCCCCCCTGATAGACTAACCCATTAATCAATACTTATTTTAATTGTAGGATAATGACAATGGCATTTATGATGACGACCGCCGCGATGGAAAAACTCACGGACTACACCAACGCCAACTACATTCCGATTTCGGACGGAGAAGCAATAGTATGGGAACATTACGGCTACCTGACGCACTTTACAAACTTGACATTGTACGCAACAATGAAGGATGAGACGAAATCTCTAATCGCTTTATTCCCTCAGTCACACATGAGAACACTATTAGACTCGGATACAGGGCACATAGAAACACTACTACGAACTGTCGATATTCACCACCGACAAGCACGAAGTCTAAATTTTCTAGGTACGGCACTGAAGGTTATTGCCGGAACCCCTGATTTCGACGACCACCAGAGACTACAGATGACACAGGATATGCTCGTTGACTCAAACAACAAACAATATAGGATAAACACCCATGTTCAGCAAAAAATTTTAGAAATTACAGATAAAATAAACAAAATTATAACCAATGTCAAAAAGGAGCAAATTGATACAGGCCATTTATACGAAACGCTCCTAGCAAGGAACAGGATAATGACAATCGAATTACAGTCTGTCATTAATGCAATAGCTTTAGCCAAACTAAACGTAGTTAGCCCAGTAATATTAGATGGTACCGATGTAAACAAAATAATCAACGAGCACTCAACCAATGTAACAACATTAGAAATAATCGGAATGTCTAGAATTAAGGTTTTACAAAATAAGGAAAATTTGTATTTTATTATAAAGTACCCAATACCTAAGATAGTGTGTAGGAAGATTAGCCTTGTCGCTGTGCCGCATCAAGGGCTAGTACTTCACTTCGGGGACACAAACATTATAGCCGATTGCGGAAGCAAAACATACGCCGTGAAATGCGAAAAATCAACATTCGATATTTTTTGTCAAATATTAAATACCACTACTTGCGGGAAACAGCTGGTCGCAGGAGAGATAGCAAATTGCTCAACCACCGCTAACCATAACAAGGGCATCAATGAGATCGATGACGGGATAATCATAATAAACAATGATACGGCCGAAATCAAGGGCGAGAGCGGAATTTCGAGAACCGTTAAAGGCACCTACCTGTTAACATTCGAACAACAGGTGATAATAAACGGCACTGAATTCCGGAACAGAAATGCTGCCATAAAACGCACGCCAGGGACGCCGACTGCCCAGAAGATAAATCTAGTAGGGCACCTGGAGTCCCTGAGTCTAAGCTACCTACAGGAAATGAACGTGGAGAACATCAACCACATAAATACCTTGAGACGAGAAATCAGTCTTAAAACAACGGCTTTTGTCGTCGTAGTAACGGCAATTACCGTATTGTTAATAACATGGCTGGCTCTCAGTATTCGAAAAAGACTCAGCACAAAGAAGACGATGGAAGCTGCCATACGAAAAATCACTGAGAGGATCGCGGACGACCCTCACTTAGGAAGGGAGGAGTTAACCCAAAACGTTTAATCGTCAGCAGAATTCCTTTATAAATATTGTTTGCATAACATCCGCTTAAGACAATACTACAACTGTTATGTTGACGACAAATATCGATGTAAAAAGATACGGCTTATTGCACAGGTAGCGAATTCACCGCGGTTAACAATAAACACCTCAAACCGTGTGATTCGCTTAGTCAGCATACGCCAAATAAATCGAACGTTGATGAAATAAGACCGGCTAATGAAGAGACAGTCAATTCACTGCAGTTAACGCCTCGCACCGTGAGATGCGCTTAGTCAGCGATCAATAAGTAGCCAAATATCGGTAGCGGCAGCGACATCACCGAATATCGTTGGCAGCGGGTAAAACTTACGCTGCAAGCCCGACGGCAGTGGCGACGGCGGCGAAGGCTTCCCCAACTTAGGTTTTAAGTTAAGTTAACTTTAAGAATCAGAAGAAAACTAGAAGCAATAAACGTAAGACGTTATAACATCGAACCCGGCGTAGCTGATTAATTTGTCAAGGCAGGAAGGCATCATAGAATAAGTTATATTCTACAAAATAACAAAGTTTCCTCGGATTTTCTATCTTGTTCAGGCAATGAGTGAGGTGGAGAATCATACGGCGGATGCCAAGGGAAAACTGAAAGGCATATTAATACAGATTGGTGGCATATTATTGGGTGGTTTTAAAGTGTTGGCGATTGCTGTGAATGAGCATGCGTTGGTGGAGCTTTTTAAATGAATTCTAGAAGGCCTAACAAAAGGGTCGGCTTTACATTAAAGAACCACGATCCGAGAAAAATGACTTTTTCAGGGGGCTCTTACAGATATCAAAACCGAAATCAAAATTTGCCGGAGGCTTATAGTTCACGAGATATTTGTTGGTAATTTGTTGGTAGTTAGATGGGTCTATAGATATTACCGGATGAGGGTTATTTTTTAAAGCGCAGCCAAAGGCTATTAAAATAACAAAAATGTACATTACTTTTGTGTTTATATAAATAAAAAAAGCAATGAATTCTAAAACAAACACTCTGCGTTTTTAAATTGAAAATAGATTTATATTTCATATTAACCTAGTCAACAATGCCGTTTGTTAACCCATCAATAAAAGAGCTTTCACCTAACATTATAACAATTTCAAATTGACAATTCAATTTTGTTTCAAAGAATCTTCACTTTAAAATAACTACGATAACTACGTTACATCAACGTATCATTGTTAACCCAACAATAAACGCGCTTTTACCTAACATCACAACAATTTCAAATTGACATTTTAATGCTGTTTCAAATAATATTCACTTTGAAATAACTACGATACCTACTTTGCATCGACCAATAAAACGTTGAATTAAAATTTTAGTTGTTCTTTCATAATGGAATGTGTTTAAATTGTCAATGTCCTGGTGAGTGGATAATTCACATGATATGTTAAATTGGCAATCGTCACAGTCATATTAAATATAAATGCGGTTGTTTTCATTGTAATATTTGTAAAATGGGAAAATAACAATTATTATAGTCCATGCAACAATTTTCAAGGTAGGCTGACTATCATGACTGTTTTTTGTTGAGTTGACGTCGTTTTTGTCGTTCGGGAACAATTGGGCTACATTTATACCCGTACGGGAACAATCAGGGACTAATTGTGGACCGATTGTTCTCGAAAGAGATCAATCCGGGACAAATCTCTTTCAGGATGAATCGCACATTTTTTTGCAGGGGCGCAAGCGACGAACAATAACTCACAATATCGTCTTTCTGTATGCAGTCTATTTATTCCAGTGATGCTCAAACGCACATTACCAAATTGTGCGCCTGTGTTGAAATATGAGAGAGCTTGCTGATACACCCAAAAAAAATTCAAAATACGCGATAAAAAGAAAAATTTTGTGTATTTCGTTTAGTTACATCAGGGCTGCTCACCTCATAGGCACTCAAAGCACAATTGTTTTTGTTTTGTTCCGAATCATAGGCACAGATACATATTTTCACTTCAAATATGAAAATAAAATTTTCTTTGCACTCCCATAAGCACTCAGATATAAAAAAAATTTTATATGAATGTGCTTATGATTCATATTGAATGTGCAGAGCAAAAGCACTTTGTATATGAGCTCGAGCACTGCCGTAAGAAATCGAAATTTACAATAACAAATTTGTAATAAAACAAAATTCAAAAAGTTAAAGCACTGTAAAAAATTTGTATTAAAAAAATTTTCATATAAAAAATAAAAAAAACTTTAATGTATTTGATACTACCATTTGAAAATAAATTCTAAAATAATATTTTATTGGAATTCATAAAAAAATTAAATGAGCAAAAAAATTTTTCAGTGCATATACAAAATTTGTAGATGTATTGAGTTTTGTACTTTCAATACGAGAGCGTTGAGCAGCCCTGAGATACATATTTGCAAACTAAACACTCAGCATTACCGAAAAGTTTTCGGAAAATAAAAACTTGTCTTCCCACTCGATATTAAACATCCTAAAATTGTTAATCAACGCGTTCATACAAATTACATGCGTAGCAGTCAACAGTCGTTTATCAAGTGATTTGCAAACGCACTTTAATTTTTCACTATGCATATATTGCCTTATACGTGTCAGCAAATCTGTGAGAGAGCAATAAAGTCGCCCGCCCCGGGGCTAGGAAAAGAGCGCCACTGATTTGTTCGCACACATCGTCGCCGCTGAACACGAGTTAAGAGAAAAACAAGTAAGAGCGCGGCTGTCTTCATCCGTACCGAAGACTTCATACCTTTCATGAATGGGGAAATTAAAAGTTGCATAGTCTGAAATTGTTTAATTTATACTTTAAATTCTGTGAGTTATTTATGCAAAGATTCAATAGAAAAAAAGTTTCATGATTTAAATGAAGAATTTATAACCCAAAATGTCCGTAGCTAAACAATCGGTTGTATGGGAGCTATATGTTGTATTGGTCCGATCTTGACAAATTTCGGTGACATTATTTAAGTCCATATGTGTCAAAATACTTCAAAGTTTCATTCCCTTAGCTGTATAAATGGAAAAGTTATACCCCAAAATATCCATATCTGAACAATCGGTTGTATGGGAGATATATGTTATAGTGGTCCGATCTTGACAATTTTAAGTAAAATTATTAAGGTCAATATGAGTACAACTACTACAAATTTTGATGTCCTTAGCTCTTTAAATGGAGAAATTATACCCCGAAGTGTCTATATCTTAACAATCGGTTGTATGGCAGCTATATTTGTATTTGTATTTGTATTTATTTAAATTAACATTTGTACAACTAAAGACAATGACAGTCTTTTTAAAGTACATCAACATCATATAAATAGTACTAAACAAATATTTTAACATTAATTAAAGTTAACGTTTATAATTAACATAATAATCCTTAAACCCAAACTTACTTACTAAAAGATAAGAGAAAAAGGAGAAAGAAGGAAGAAGAGAAAAAAAAACCTCAGGTTGATGTTTAGCTGTTACTCACAGAAATGATTAAGAATTACTGATTTGTAGTTGCCTCGATTTAGCTGGGATTTAAGCGAATCAGGGAGTGAGTTCCATAGCCTCACAGCATTAACGAAAAACAGCCTGGAGGATATCAATGACCTATATTTTGGAACTATAAGGTTGTGATGTCTACGAGATACTGGCAGAATTAATTTGTCCCAAAGGTATGAAGGCGACTTCCACTCAAGCAGTTTGTAAACAAACATACAATTTCTTGCAGCCATATAATTGAGGATGCTGCAGCCCAGAATCTTATTTCTCCATGGGGAAATGTGGTCAAACTTTCTAACCCCATAAACATAACGAGTGACACTGTTGAAAAGCATATCGATTTTATATGATGAAATTGAGTCAAGCTTGCTATACACAAGCTCACAATATGTCATCTGGGGCAAGATGAGCTGAATGGATAATTTTCGCCTAGTTTCAACTGGGGTGAATGCGGCAGAGATTTTTAATGCACGCAGTGTTGCATAAACCTTGATAACTACATTGTTTATGTGGTCAGAAGCGCTTAACTTAGAATTTATTATAAAGCCTAAATTTTTTATGTTATCAGTAAACGAAAGTACATTGGTACCAATCCATAGTTTCGGGATAATGTCCGTATTCACATCACTACTACATATCGGCAACACAAAGGACTTAGAAGCATTTAAAATTAAGCAATTATCACGCGACCATACTGAAATAGCTGACAAATCACTATTAATTCTAAAACACAAATCCTCAATGAGTCCAACACGATTAGACAGGTACAATTGAACATCATCCGCATACGCATGCACATTAACATACTGACAGACAGAAAATATATCATTGACGAAAAGGCTAAACAGAAGTGGCCCTAGGATAGATCCTTGGGGTACACCTGAAGTAATAGCCCTACACTGCGAATACATGTTATTTACTTTCACTCTTTGAGTTCTCCCTTCTAGATAGCTGTCTATTAGTTTGACTGAGCTCTCCGAAAATCCAAAGAGTCGTTTCAGTTTCAAGCACAAAAGATAGTGATTAACCATATCAAAAGCTTTAGAGAAACCCAAGAGGCAAAGAAGTGTTATACTACCCTGATCCAACTGAGGTCTAATGTCATCAAAAATGTTTAGCATTGCCGTACTACAACTGTGCTGTGGTCTAAAACCAGATTGCCACGGTGATAATAATTTTCGTTGCTGTATAAAAACAGAGACTTGTTCCGCTATCAGCGACTCGCAGGCTTTTGAAAGCGTAGGCAAAATGCTTATCGGCCTATAATCAGAAGGATTCACAGCCTTCTTCCACACAGAAGGGAATGTTGAGCTAGTGAAACAAAAGTTTATGATATGTGTAATGGTTTTCAGAGTATATGGCAAAGTAATTTTAATAAACTTGAGAGATATTCCATCATCACCAACAGCATTTGATTTTATTCTCATGATGGCTTTTAGCACGTCCATTTCACTTACTCCTACAAACTGAAATTTATTAGCAAAGCCAGAACAAGTGAGGGTGGCATCAATTCGAGGTACTAAGTTAGCAGAATTGCTGGAACTAACGAAGAAATCATTCAGCAAATCAGGATCGGTAGTACAAGTCGGGTTCACCTTTCCATGAATATTCAGTTTATTTATGTTGCCCCATAGATCTCTCGAGGGCAGCAGGGGATTTAGCTTAGAGCGAAAGTACAAACATTTAGCTTTTCTAATGATACTGTTGCTTCATTTCGGGCTTTTTTATATTCACACCAATAGAAATCAGTTAACTTTACTCTCCACTTTGCATGTATCTTATTACGCTTTCTGATTGCCAAGCAGACTTTTTTGGTATACCATGGACAAGAGGGGTTTACTGAACGAGCAGTACGCATGGGTACATGTATATCAAATAACGATGTCAAGTTGGTATTCAAAAATTCAAGCTTATCGTCTACTGTCTGAAAACACTGTACGACATTCCAACACCGCGAGACAAATCATTAAACATGTTAGCGGTAGTTGATAGTTTGCGGGTGGAAAAATAAATATACTTGCCGATTGTCGCGGATAAGTAAAAAACACGTCTTTTCATTTGCAAGAAATTTAATAGAGAGAGAAAAACGGAAGTAAACAATGTCTGACAGCTGAGAGCAGTGCTTACAAAGTTAAGTAATGCCATTAGGAAAGTATACTATTTTAAGGTTGCCAATTAGGTTCGAACATGCCGGCCGCCTTGAACAACTGTTCAAAATAACAATACGTAACTATAATAATAAATAATTCAATTTGAAAATATGTCTGACTTCGTAGGCAGCAGTGATAGCTTGACAATAGGTCGTAAAAATTCCCCTTCTGATGTTTTCAATTTCACTACGCGAACACAATCGTCTTTCCCAGGATGGGTATCGAGTACACGTCCCAGTTTCCACTTAGTAGGAGGCGCGTTATTATCGTGAACAACTACGATGTCGTCCTTCTGCAGGTTTTGCGTTGGTCTAAACCATTTTGCTCGTTGCTGTAGATTGACGAGGTACTCGTCGCGCCAACGCTTCCAAAAGTGTTGTCGAATTGATGTGATAATTTGCCATCGTTGAGCAAGTGTGCCTTTAAAGACTTCCATTTCGGTGTCAGGTAGTCCCTTTAGTGGTTCGCCAATGAGAAAATGCCCTGGTGTAAGAACCTCGAAGTCATCAACATCGCCAGGTATCGAACATATTGGACGCGAATTTACGCAGGCTTCGACTTCGGTGAGTACAGTCGAAAATTCTTCGTACGTTAGAAGAGTAGCATCCAACGCTCGCTTGAGGTGGTATTTGATACGTTTTATGCCAGCCTCCCAAAACCCGCCCATGTGAGGAGCGCTTGGCGGATTGAAATGCCAGGTCGTCTGAGCGTCAGCGAAATAAGTGGAGAATTTTTCATCTCGGATACATCGTTCGTAGGCGGCACGCAGCTCCCTTTCTGCACCGACGAAATTCGTGCCGTTATCGGAGTACATATGTTGGCAGTACCCTCGGCGGTTAGTAAATCGTTTGAATGCCGCAATGAAGCTTACAGATGAAAGGTCACTTGCTAATTCCAAATGCATTGCGCCTGTGCTCATACAAATAAATGAGCAAATGTACGCCTTTATGGACTTGGCGCCTCTGCCCTGCGAAAATTTGATGTTGTATGGACCAGCGAAGTCAACTGCGCTTTGTAGAAAGCTGCGTGTGCATGTAACACGACTGGATGGAAGATCTGACATGAGTTGACGAAGTGGTTGATGGTTTAGTCGTTTGCACCGTACGCAATGACGGTATATCTTTCTGACGAGATTTCGAATGCCCGATACCCAAAACCGGCGTTGTAAGGCTGCTTGCATACTCTGCGGTCCAGAATGCAACGTCGTTATGTGTATTTCTTCAGCGATGACCTTAGCGAGTGATGAATTCTTTGGTAGTATTATAGGGTGTTTAACATTAAATGAGCAGTTTGATTTTTGTATACGGCCCCCCGCGCGTAGAACACCTTCGGCATCTAGAAATGGATGGAGGCGTACGAGGCTACTCCGCACCGGTACTGGTTTGTTCAATCTGCAATTAGAAATTTCTTGCTCGAAAGCATTAGACTGAGAGTATCTTACCAATACTAGTTCAGCTGTGCGAAGTTCGGTACAAGTCAAATAGCCTGTGGCGCGGCCCCCGGTACCAGAACGAGAAGCGTTGATACGTGCGTTGTTACAAAACCGGATTAAGTATGCGGTTACTCGTTTCAGCTTGTTGTATGAGTGGTAACGGGTTAGTAAATCCCATTCTTCAGCGGTTTGTGTTAAATGCGATGTTTTTTTGGTTGATTTTAACTCCAAGTCAGTAGTATGTTCGGAGGGTATATGAACCCAATCACCATCACTTTCTCGAAGCCAGGTGGGTCCATCCCACCAAAGCGGATGCGATAAGAGTTGCGAGGCAGAGATGCCCCTTGAAGCACAGTCAGCAGGATTTTGCTCCGACGATACATGCCTCCAAGCTGTCGAAGCTAATACCTCCTGTACGTCGGATACCCGATTAGCCACGAATGTAGACCAACGGCTTGGAGCTCCTTGTAACCATGCCAATGCAACCATTGAATCGGTCCATGCATACAATCTTTCCATTTTGCCCTCAAGACTTGATTGGACTTGGCGAACTAATTTTGCGCCTAGATGAGCAGCGCATAGCTCCAACCTTGGTAGCGATGTAGTTTTGAGAGGTGCTACTCGGGTTTTCGCTGCGACTAACAAAACTTTCACGTTCCCATCTGGACCTTGAGTGCGACAATAAAGAGCTGCCGCGTAAGCAACCTCCGACGCGTCTGTGAACACGTGGAACTCTGTAGCTGAAATAAGACTGGTGCCCAACCATCGAGCTAAGTTGAGCGATGAGAGCTTTGTCAGCTCCAAGCGATGCGTTTCCCAGTTTTCGGCTATTTCAGCGGGCACTAAGTCGTCCCAATCTACATTCGAGCGCCAAATTGATTGAAGCCAAATTTTAGAGCGTATTGTGCACGGAGCGACTAATCCAAGCGGGTCAAATATTTTGCTAGTGTCCGATAGAAAGGCGCGTTTTGTAAGTTTGTGAGGCAAGTCGTCTAGATTGACGGCGATGGAAAGCATATCATTGTTTGTGTGCCAAGTACACCCCAGCGTACGAACTTCGTTACCTTCAGCTAAAAGATGCGACACTTGTTTCGAGATGTGCGGTATTTGTTGTTGTAACAGACGACAATTTGTCGCCCATTTGCGAAGCTCGAAGCCGCGCTGAGACAGCACGAATGAGACATCCCTTTGAAGAGCGGCGAGGTCTTGGAATGTATCTGCACCTGTCAACAAGTCATCCATGTAGAAATCGGAGATAATTACCTTAGCTGCGACCTTATAAGTGTCGCCTGCATCAAGTGCTGCGCGGTGTAGAGACTTTACTGCAAGGTGGGATGCGGAAGCTACTCCATAAGTAACTCTTAACAGACGGTAGTCGCGAATTGGCGTACTTGGGTGTTCGCGCCAAACTATACGTTGTAGATCCGCGTCCTGTGGTGCAACGTAGACCTGCCGATACATCTTTTCGATGTCGGCGATGATAGCAAATCGATGTGTTCGAAAACGCACTAATATTGAAAACAGGTCTTGTTGCAACTGTGGACCTACCATCAGAGCATCGTTTAGCGATTTCCCGGATGACGTTTTCATCGACGCATTGAACACCACCCTTAGTTTGGTGGTGCAACTCGTCTCTTTCACAACTGCATGGTGAGGCATGTAATACGTGTGAGCTTCAGCTGGGCCTGCCAGCTCCATGTGCCCGAGGTCGATGAGTTCTTGCATAAAGTTGATGTAGTCACTTTTGAGGTGCTCGTTACCCACAAATCGTCTCTCCATACGTAGCAATGCGCGAACTGCAGCGTCCCTAGATTCTCCGATCGGGACCTCCTTCTTAATTGGAAGTCGTACAATATACCGACCATCTGCAGCCCTTTCGGTTGTATCGTCGAATATCTTTTCGCAAATCATTTGTTCGGGCGTGTAGCGCTTTCGTGTTTGCAGCTCTTCGAGTTCCCAAAACTGACTAACGAGTTGACTTAGTTGCGTGTCACAGTGGTAAGTTGAGACGGAAACGGGATGGGTTTGTAATGCAGATGCGTTGCCAAACAAAACCCAACCGAACGTGGTATTTTGAGCCATAGGTGTGCCGAATCCGCCCTTTCTAAGGCCGTTTAAGAGCACTTTATCCATCTCGTCCATACCGATGAGGATATCGACTGAGCCCGGTTTTGAGAAATTAGGGTCAGCTAGTGGTATGTCTCGAATATGTGGCCAAGATGGTGTTGGTACCTCGCAATTAGGTAAATCGTTAGTGATTTTTGACAAAACTAAAGTACTCACTTGAAACCTCGTTTGTAACGAGCGTGGTGATATGCATACTTGTACTTCGCCCTTCGTACGACCTCCCTGTAGTGATCCTATACCTGTTACGCTTATTGATGACGACGTTCTAGGGAGTCGCAGACGTTGGACGCAAGCCTCAGTTATGAACGACGCTTGAGAGCCGTTGTCCAGTAACGCGCGAGCGGGTTGCCAACGACCAGTGCTGTCTTGTAGCAAGACTTCTGCTGTTGCTAATAAGGTGATACGATCGGCGTCAGCATAATGCGATGAAACGTTGATGTTTTTATCGATAGTAGTTATAGCGGGTGCGGCGGTTTGGTTGCTACTAAAGCTAGCGTGTAGCATTGTGTGATGACGTCGCTGGCATATGCGACACGATGATGTGCTTCGGCATTTGTCTAGCATGTGTCCTTTGCTGAGACAATTCAGGCATGAACCTTGCTGTTTGATAGCGGATAGCTTAGCCTTTGGAGCGAGTTGACTAAACTTCAAGCAGCTGTATATTTTGTGATCGCTGTCGCAAAATGAACAGCCTAGCTTTTTGACAGCATTGCCCTGCGTATTGTTTTTCGATTCGAACGTGGTGTGAAGAACATTCTTAGCGGTTGATTTGGTGGTGGCGGCTGCAAGGGGTACCATCTCTAGAGAGCGTGCACGAGTTTCGAGGAATTCCCGAAGCGCGTTGAAAGATGGTAACTCGTCTACCACTAATGATAACTCCCATTGTTTTCGTGTTTCGTACGCTAATTTTGATACGGTTAAGTGCACTAGCCAGTCATCCCAATACTCAACTGGCCGTTTGAGTGCACGTAGTGCACCAACATGTTGTAGCGTGAGATTTAGTATGTGTTTGATGGCTTTAGCTGAATCTTTCGTTGCCCGTTCAATTAACGACAGAGCTTTGATATGGCTATCGACAATGACTCGAATGACTTTGTACCTTGCGACCAATAAATCCCATGCTTCACTGTAGTTGTCATCACTAACTGCTAGACTGCTTACCAAATCCAATGCTTCGCCCTTTAGGCAATTACGGAGGTAATGTAGTTTCTGACCTTTAGATAGGCTAGCATTTGCATTAATAAGGGAGCAAAATGCATCGTGAAATGGTACCCACTCTGTGGGATCACCGTTGAAAGAAGGCAGTTGCAGCTTTGGTAGTGGTACTGACGAATGAGTAACTTGAGTGGGCGTTTGTGGAGGTGGTTGGTTTGTAGCAGGGACAAGCCGTCTGAGATTTGCTTTGGCAGTAGCATACCACTCTTCAGCTTGTATGCGCGATTGCTCCTCCGCATCTATAGACTCCTGGCCACATTGGAACTCCACTTTTTGTTGCGCTGTGCAAAAGCGCGACCACTGCTCTTCGAGCATTTCTAAGTAGGCGGATACCATCTCCTTATCCGCTGCAAGCGTACCAGATTTGCTTGATTGCAAATAGCGTTTTATTGCCTTTAACGCCGAGTCTCTAGCCTTTAGCGTGGACATTTTGCCTAGGTAAATGCTTGTAGCGAGGTGTGAATGTTAACAATGAAAATAATGCGGGTTTTTAATTATTTGTTGAAAATAATGCGGTATCCGGCTCGAAGGACCAGAATGTTAGCGGTAGTTGATAGTTTGCGGGTGGAAAAATAAATATACTTGCCGATTGTCGCGGATAAGTAAAAAACACGTCTTTTCATTTGCAAGAAATTTAATAGAGAGAGAAAAACGGAAGTAAACAATGTCTGACAGCTGAGAGCAGTGCTTACAAAGTTAAGTAATGCCATTAGGAAAGTATACTATTTTAAGGTTGCCAATTAGGTTCGAACAAAACAAATAATCAGCATTCAAAGACTTCATATCACGATACATAAACGTTGCATTAATTTTTGGACGATTGAGAACTACATCTAATGAACAAAAAGTTAAATCATGATCAGAGATAAAGCTTAGTTGATCAAATTTCAGAATATGGGTCAAATCGGATGTGATAAAGAGATCTAATAAGCTAGGTGCAGAATTAGGCGCATATCTGGTCGGTACAGTTTCATTTACGATAGCAAGTCCTGCCGCAGAAATATGGTCAAGAAGTTTAATTGTATGAGTGTCATTAAGAAACAGATTAACATTAAAATCTCCACAGATAATATAACGATCATAATCAATAACAAACAAATTTAATTTGCCAAAAAAATAATCTAACAAATAGTTCCTATGAGGGTTATATACGCAAGATACAAGTAATTTAGAGAAACCATCTGACACCTCAACTATAATAAATTCCGTATCCGAGTTTTCTGATCTTGCAACACACCAACCTTTAAGTTTGCTTTATTATTATAAACTCCTCCACCTCTCTTAAGCTCGCGATCATGCCGCACTAACTTGTAGTTCTCGATGCTGTAGTGGAAGTCGGTTACCTTATGACTGAACCAAGTCTCAGTGACACAGATGATATCAATGGAGGAGTTCCCGAATACATATCTTATATAGTCCATTTTTTCTGAAGTTGGGCTTCGAGCATTAAAATGAACTATATTCAGACCTTTGCTTTGATTGGATAATATATTAATTAATAACTTATGGTTCCCGTTAATGCTAGAGACTGATCCACCAACATCAGAAGACATACCCATGCTCACAAAATGAGAGACAACCACAAAAGAGCACCAGAATTTCAGAAAACATCAACATTTCGAAAAGTAGGTAGATGTTAGAAATAGGGGTATTAAAGCTTACTAATGGAGATAAGAGAGAAGGATAAAAGAAAGTTGATGGAAATTTTAAGCTTAAAACTATTAAAAAGGACATATGAATAATTAAATACATATTTAAGTAATTTTATTATATTTATTTTTTTTTTTTTTGTTAATTTTTCGCGCTAATAAGATCATCAACGTCTCTCTTGCTGGACACAGCTTTCGCGTTTTCGTTTGGTTTCATCCTGACGTAAACTCTACCTCTTAATGAGAAGGCAGATGACAACAGCTTTTTCCTCTTGCAGTCAGTAGCGTAGGTCATCACCTCCCGTACAGACTTGGTTAGGCATTCATGAACATAAATTTGTCCATATCCAGGTATACCCAGATCCGCGAGAACCAGAGACCTCTTTTTACTTTTGCAGAAATTTGCGACAGATCTGAGGAACTGGTTACGATCAAATGAAGTAGCCAGTTTCACTACGATGGATGGATTGTGGTTCTTACGTTGGTCCCCTTTTACAGATGGAATCCGAAAAACGTCACGCAGAATTGGAGGTGTATGTTCAATTGCTGTGCAGATTTTGCCAAAAACATCCCGCAAGTTTAAGCTGTTGTCATTAGGGATTCCATTTATAAGTAAGTCAGTTGACACAGCACGGTTTTTGAGATCGCTCAATTCATTTTGCACGGCAAGCAGCTCAGTGCGCAGAGAAACATTATCAGCACAGGTGTTCTCAATTGCTGACACCCTATTTTCAATTGCCGTGACTGACTTTTTTAAGTTGGAAATTTCTGCAGAAAAATCACTATACTTCTGCATTACTCTTTCTTCTGACTCTTTTACTATAACAGAGACCTCAGACCTAATAGCCTCTATCTGCTTGACCATATTGACTTCAAACTTCTCTGCCAGTAATAACTCGAGTTTCTCAACTATTGATGAAGACGGCGTATGTGAGTTCTGAGGCAATGCAGAATGAGTCTTATTAGCAAGATCTTTTTTTACAGATCGAGTTTCAAGCGGCATTTTTTTTTTTTTCTTTTTTATAGAGTTTTTTTTTATCAGTGTAATAATATATTATTGGAGGGACGTGATACCATCAAGCGCTAGAAATCCTGCTAGCACCTCATATAAGGGAAAGTGAGTACCTTAATTAATATGTTTTTGTTTTTTTTTTTTTTACTTTTTATTCCTTTTTTATTTGGTATTATTTAATTAGCTCTTCAATTCAAAGCCGGCAACCCTGTCGGTACAGTACGATAAAAAAAAATTATTTTAGTTCGGCTGCTTGCCTACAGATGGCGCTGGTGATGATCTCAGCTGATCGCTCCGGGATTCACAACGCAACAACAGATGATATGGTTTTCTACCAACCCTTTTAATATGTAGGCACTTTACTCACTTTGTCAGGCCTTCAGCATTCGTTATGTTAATTAATGCTGCCACATTTCAAGCGACCACAGGGTCCACAAGCGATCATTCCATTTAGGCAGATATGTATATGTGTATGCATGTATGTATGCTGCTTGAAATTCAACTATTCGTTTTTCTGGCAGGAGACCGACAATATGTGTATTTTCGTGAATTTCACTTCTTCGCTCCCTTCAGCAAAGTTCTTCACAAGATAAATTTTGTATGACTTTGATTGTGAAATAATCACAAAACAACTATTGTCCAATGCCTAATTTATTATTTTATTCAAAATTTCTCCACAAACGTGCTGAATTTTTGTTGCACTTTTTTCCACTTACCCCAACAATTAAAAATTGAATTAAAATAAAAATTTCGTGCTAAGCACTAAAAACTCTTTCAAGTAAAAATTGTTAACGTTGTTTGGTATATACATAAAATAAATACCAACAACAATGTTCATTGCGAACTGCCTACAACAAAAATTCAGCACGTTTGTGGAGAATATATGCAAAAGCATATACACACTAACGTTAATGTTGAAAATGAAAAGGCAAAAGTGGGGAAAATCCAACAGCTTGCACAGAGTCACAATGGCCGAGTGTGTTTATGCGTTGGGTCATTGCGGCTGAAGATGGAATGGACTCGGGTTCAATCCCCGGTGCATCCACTTCCGAAAAGAGTGCTGATGATCGAAAATGGTTTTTCGTGAAATAGCTATACACTCAACCTTCGCTGTAAATAGTTGTTGAATTTTTTTCCACTTACCCCAACAATTAAAAATTGAATTAAAATAAAAATTTCGTGCTAAGCACTAAAAAATCTTTCATTCTTGTTGTACTCGTAATATTAAAAAAAAAATTTTCCTTGTCTTAGTTTTGGCGCCCCTATTGAAACGGCGCCCTGGGCAGCTGCCCATGTTGCCCCTATGTAAATCCGCTCCTGCAGAAAAGGAATTAGCAAGTCTGTTGAATTCATTGAGTGCTCGGAAAATAGGTGCATTTGAAGCATATAATGTTCGCACATTCTCTGTATAAAAAATATTACTATTCCGGAGAGTTCGGTGGGGAGTATGGAAACAAATACGTTCCAACAGGTATGGCGCGTCCACCACACCATTTATAATATCGAAGATGAAAATGAGAGACAAGGATGTTCTTCTGTACTGAAGAGATTTTAAATTAATAAGCATAGACCTAGCTTGGTATGAGGGAAGTGGAACAGAGAAATTGAGATTCCTCAAAGCAAATCGAAGAAACGATTTTTGAACATGTTCAATTCCATTAGTATGGCTGGCATGATACGGTCTCCAAATGAAGGCTGCGTATTCTAATTTAGGACCAACTAGAGAAGTGGACAATAATTTAAGAGTGTAGGGATCAGTGAATTCTTGGCTGAAACGGCGAATAAAAGCCAACATTGAGTAGGCCTTTGCAATTATATAGTTTATATGGCTACTAAAAGTAAATTTAGAGTAAAAAACTACGCCTAAATCAGTGATTTCGGTGCGAGTCTTGAGTCTTGATTCACTAATGTAATAACATTTAGGAATAATAGAGCGCGATTTGGAGAAAGAGGTATGAAGACATTAACTAATGTTTAGCTGTAAGCCATTGGTAGAACACCAATCTAAGAGTTTGTTTAAGTCTGACTGGATTTTGGAAGAGTCGACAGCACTAGAGATTGTTCTGTAAAGCTTCAGGTCATCAGCATACAGAAGAAAATTACAGCTTTTAAAGCAAGTAGAAATATCATTAATAAAAATTACAAATAATAACGGGCCTAAAATGCTACCCTGTGGGACTCCAGATGAGGCTATGAAAGGGTAAGAACGCGTGTTGTCAACAACGACAAGACATTCACGATGATGAAGGTACGATTTAATCCACGACCAAAATTTTGAGTGAAACCCCAAACATGACAATTTATGTACCAGTACTGAGTGACTGACCTTATCAAACGCTTTAGAAAAGTCAGTGTATACAGTGTCAACTAATAATCATTAAAAGCTCATATGCAAAACTCTGAAAAAATCGCTAAATTCGTGACGGTGGATCTACCAGACATAAAACCGTGCTGGTTGTCAGATATTAAATGTTTAACCGCGAAATATATCTTTTGTTTTACAATGTATTCAAATAACTTAGAGATAGTTGACAGCTTAGCAATAGGCCTGTAATTGCAGATATTACTTCTGTTTCCACTTTTGTAAACAGGACTGATAGCGGCAACCTTCCAGTCATCGATAAAGTCACCTCAAGTGACTTGTTGAAAATTAAGAGGATCGGCTTTGCAAAAGCAAGGCAGTTCTTTAGAAGATGAGATGAGATGATAAGCCATCAACATCTGTATTTAAGGATGGTTTGATAATAATACCATCAGGCACATCATCAAGATTTAAAGCGAGCGCCCCAAAATTAATTGAGGAATCCTGTATATTAAAAAAGCTGCTGGAGGTGCCAGTATGAGGTGCGAAATTCGCGCAAAAGAAATAAGCAAATAAGTTAGCTGCTTCAAAGGAGCCAGAAGCGCGTGCCCCATTATAAAATACTTCAGAGGGAATGCTAGAACAAGACCTTTTAGAGTTAACCTTTAGAGTTAAATCCTTATTTTACTGGTATTCACGAAGTAAATCGGGCCCAAAAAATATACATGCTTGTAATTAATAAAACTTTAAGGCGATGAAAATAATCTTATATAAAACACATTTTTTTAGCTTTCAAACGGTGCCGAGGCCAAGTCTCTACGATGACTACAACCCGAGATATTGGGGTTTGAATATGTACGTGATTTACCTAATTCATGAAAAATCAAAAGTTTGATAGATCATATCTCCGAAAAAGAATTTCAAAATTAAATCCCCGGATACTTGTAAGCTTATTTTAGGTGGAGAACCTATAAACCGAGTTTCAAGCAAATCGGAGGTGTAAGCTTACAATAGGTGTCCGATTTGTAAAAGAAAGACTCATATGTATGTATAGTAGAGAAAACTGGATTGGAGTAAATACCCGGCAAAAAAGCTTTCCTTATTGTTGAAAAATCAGGTCTAAAAGAGGAGTACGCTGGCTGCTCTGATTCTGTTATGCACTTACTCTGTCTGCTCCTAACTCTCTAATACTTATCTACACCGAGGGAAAAAGACAATTGTAAAAATACCTACCGTCGCGACGGTGACATTGTTAAATTTTTCAATGTCGCCTAATTTCTTGTGGAATCACACTTTTTTTATAATTATTTTTGAGTTGGTTTTAACGGAAAATTGTCAATTTAGCAATAGTTCGTAGTTAAAAATAACAATATAAGCAATTTCATTACATCAACATTTATAATTTGGCATAGCTACATTGGCAACTTAAAGTTTGCATTGTTGATCTGACGTTCAGAAATTTTAACTCGGTATGAATACACTTTCAATTTAAAGTGGGCATTGTTGATCTGTCAAATTTCAAATGTAAACAAACGTGTAAGTGGGCAAGTACGCAAAATTAGAAATACAATTAAATTTGGATCGGGACAAAAAGAAAGAATTGTGTTGTTTTAAAAACTCGAATGATGTTAATTGTGCGTGCTATGGGCATGTATCGGGCTTCAAATCACATATGTACATATTTAATTCGTTTTTTAATATTTCGCTTTGCTGCTGCAAACGGGCGTTTCATTGCGACGCGATATCTACTTGAATATTATCAGTTCGGTGTTGAGTTCTGTGGGCATGTCCATTGGCTTGTTTATTGCGGGTGCGCATGAAAATATGACACAATGGAGTTATGGCACTACAACGGGTTCGTTTTTGTACATTGCGTTGGCGGTTCTTGTTCCGGCAATGGGTGAATCATGCGGCGGATGCTAATGGCAAACTGAAGGCATATTAATACAGATTGGTGGCATGTTATTAGGTGGTTTGGGTCGGCTTTATATTAAGGAACCACGACCCGAGAAAAATTACTTTTTCGTATTCGTATTCTACACGCAAGTTACTTTAGCATGGAATATCTTCTGAACTATAAGCGTCCGGCAGGTGCGACTATTGGTTTTTGTTTTTATCGGACCGTGGTTCCTTAATGTAAAGCCGATCATTTTGGTAGGCAGATGGAAATCTCAGCTAAATATTATAAAATACTAGCGTTTGTTCGTGTCAAGAGAAATTTTTGGAAATTTGTTGGAGTGTGTAATCTATTAAAATAACCCAATGTACATATTTACATATTTGTTAATAATTTATATAAAATATATTTTCATATGTTACATATATGTTTATTTCAATAAATAAAAAATAAATTCTACAACAAAAATTCTAAGTTTTTAAATTGAAAGTGTCATTGATAACCCATCAATAAAAGTGCGTTTACTTAACATTCAAACAATTTCAAATTGACATTTCAATTCTGATTCAAATAATCTTCACTTTAAAATAACGATTCCTACGTTGCATGAACGTTAGCCCATCAATAAAAGCGCTTTTATCTAACATCACAACAATTTCAAATTGACATTTCAGTTTTGATTTAAATAATCTTCACTTTAAAATAACTACGATACCTACTATGCATCAACCAACAAAACGTTGAATTAAAATTTGATTTGTTCTTTCATAATGGAATGTGTTTAAATTGTCAATGTCCTGATGCATTATCCACTCAAATGATATGTAAAATTGACAATCGTCACAGTCATATTAAATATAAATGCGGTTGTTTTCTTTTTGGTTGCTTGTTTTTCCGACAGGGTATGATGTATTGTGGATTGTGTATTGTCAAGGGATGGCGGAAGATCGTTCCACAATACAGCGGTTGTTTTCATTGTAATATTTGTAAAATCGGAAAATAGCAATTATTATAGTCGATGCAACAATTTTCAAGGTAGGCTGACTATCATGACTGTTTTTGTTGAGTGGACGTCGTTTTTGTTGGATATACGTTGTTTTTTCCCTCAGTGGAGGCCTTATTTCGCCATACAATTTACGTCAAATTAACCACCGGGTAAGTTAACTGGAGGTGGGGAAAACGGTCCTAAATCTTGTCCGATTCTCACCAAATTTTATATTTTAAGCATTTTGGTAAAAAAGAAACTTTTAGCGTGGCGTTTTAAAATCGAAAACTCTTTGATAAAATAAGGGCCGGTCTTATGTATATATATCTCTATGGGTATATGTATGTATGTATTAGGTAGTAGTTGATAGTGTGTAAGTATTAAGTATACGTAAATTGTGATAGCACTATCATTTCTCCTGACAATAACTGACCTCTAACTTTTATTCTCTTTTCAGGTTATCACAACTGCTAAAGATAAATCTTTGAGAGTAATTCAGTTTCCAGCCGATTTTGACACAAAACGTAAATAATATTATCATTTCATCTTAGTTAAACTATAAAGTTTTGAAATGAAATTTATTGGAATAATATTATAATAATTGAAAATATATGAAAAATGTTTAGCGCGAATTCCTCTTGATTTCCCGAAAAGCGAACAGGATATAGGATAGCTTGTTCAGCGCCGCGATCTTTTATTCCAATTTTTCGTTTTTTAAATGTGGTGCAGCCCGAAGAAATTTTCGAAAGAACATTTCGAAAATCCCAGGATTATAAAAATTGAAAAAATTGGAATCCCTAATAGCCACCATCGAAATCGGTGGTTAACAGGACCAGAAGTAAGGAGGAGTGAACAAGTGTGGCACCCCCGCCAAATACCTACTAAGTGACGAAATTATTGCCTTTGAAGCAAAAAAGATAAGAAAAACAAGTAAGGAAGCCTAAGTTCGAGTGGAATCGAACATTAGATACTCAGCTGTATGCTTTCATTGTTTGTTTGCGTTTGATGGAAACACGGTGCACTTAATATAAAGCGAGTGCTGCATAAAGTGGGCGTAGCCACGCCCATTTTCTAAATTTTTATCAGTCATCCAACTAAGCATATGAATATTATTCTTTGTGCAAAATTTCATTCCTTTATGACTTCTAGTTATAAAGATGTTACGTTACAAATTCCCAAAGAGTGTTCCAGAAATATCTTTCTTAAAAAGTAGGCGTGGTCATAAACCGATTTCAATAAATTTTTGCGTGGCTATTAACACATGTTATAAAAGTGTATAAACCAAGTTTCGTCATAATATCTCAATTATTTGTCGAGTTATAGGCTAAGAAATCTCGTATATCCCTTTGTGTAAAAAGAGGCGGTGCCACGCCCATTTTCCAAAATTTTTCTATTTATTGTTTCCGGTCTATTGTAGAAATCATACCACAAAATTTCAATGAATTATCTTTACATTTGACAAAGATATCACTTAAAATGTTTTTATTAGGTCACTTTATAATACCCATATATAAAAGTGGGCGTGGTCGTCAACCGATTTCGCTAAAATTTTCAACATGTATTACCACAAGTAATAAAAGTGTACACACCAAGTTTAGTCATTATATATAAATTATTAGTCGAGTTATGGGCTCAGAAATCTCGTATATTCCTGTTTATAAAAAGAGGCGGTGCCACGCCCATTTGCCAAATTTTTGTGTTTTTCGTTTTATGTCCGCAAGTGGACTCCTGCTATAAAATTTCAATGATATATCTTTATATTTGACAGAGATATCGATTAAAATGTTTTTATTAGGTCACTTTATAATACAAATATATAAAAGTGGGCGTGGCCGTCAACCGATTTTAACTATTTTCCGTCCAAACGTTTGCCTAAGTAAGTAAATCATGCGTACCAAATTTTGTCGATATATCTTCAATGGTTTCTGAGTTATGACACATAAAACTTGCTAGGTTTGACCCTTAATAAGTGGGCGTGGCACCGCCCATTTTCCAAAATGTCATCAAATTTCTTCCTAGAGGCCTGAGCTCAGCACGTGGGTAAAATTTCATCACTCCAGCTATATTAGTGGCTGAGATACCAAATTTCCGATTTTTTCTATATAGGAAAAGTGGGCGTGGTCATGGTCCGATTTCGCCCATTTTCAATACCAACCGTCCCAGTCTCGATACCAACTTGCATTTCAAATTTCATCAAAATATCTCAATTTTTGCGCGAGTTAGGGTGTTTACAGACGGACGGACAGACGGACGGACAGACGGACGGACGGACGGACAGACGGACGGACGGACAGACGGACGGACGGACGGACATGGCTCAATCGATTTCTCTTTTCACCCTGATCATTTTGATATATATAAGTCTATATCTATCTCGATTATTTCACTCTGTTACAATCCACCGTTATGTGATTAAAACTATAATAATCTGTGTACTAGTACAGCTGAGTATAAAAAGTAACGGTACACAGTGCTCGGATTCCATACAAACGATGGACAAAAATAGGAGTGGTCAGAATATCTTGAAACTTTACTCCTTAAAGGATTACATCACGCTGATTTAAAGAATTATTTTTGTTTATTGAATTTTATAGTCCGAGATACGGCAAAACAAATATATCCCCTCATCTGTTATTTATCAATGGACAGTGGTAACTAATGGCGTGGTTATGCTATCAATGCTGCTGGTCGAGCACCGTGTAATTGTTGTTGTGCACTCCGAAGGTGAGAGAATTTTCGGACTCTCACATCCAGCAAATTTGCTGTGTGAAACAGGCAGCCAGCAGCCGAGGTTTCGGGGTAATAATGTGTTATGTTGTGTATGTGCTCAGTAATCATAATGTGTTATGTTGTGTATGTGCGCTCCCATCATCAATGTTAGCATAGCCACCTCTCACCAATCACGAAATGTTTCCGATTTTGATTGGCAAGCAACGTTGGTACCATAACCACGGCATAATAGATAATATGCATATTAGCACTCAAATATTTAGGCATACTCCTCTCATCTGTTTTTTACAAAACCCAGCGGCGAAAATGTTGCTTACGGAATCGATTAAGTCATACACGCATGTAAGGCTGTAATGCGCACCACCTCATATACAGATCTGATACATATACATGGCCGCAAAAGTAGAGTGAACGCCTACACGTTACAAACAAAGTAATCAGGGTAGTAAAGTGTTCATCCAATGAGCATATCACTAACTAGCATACATTGTAAGCTGTAGGTAGGCAGTTGGAATCCTACTTCGCCAACGTTGTAAGGTGGATGTAGGCGGACTGTATACAACTCTGTTTACAGGGTAAGTTGTTGGTAGGCACCTCGAATCTACTTTCGCTTACTTTGTAAGGTAAACGTAGGCGGACTGAATACAATTCCGCTTACATTGTAAGTTGTAAGTAGGCTCCTCGAATCTCCCTTAGCTTTTACTTTTTAAGGTGAATGTAGGCGGATTTTACACAATTCTGTTTACATTGTAAGCTGTAAGTAGACATTTCGAATTCAAAATCCACCACTACCCCCACTAATCATATGTATGTACATATCCAATGACTTTCAGGTAATACAGCAAAGAAATATACACAAATGGCTAATGACTGCTACACATAGGCTTGCCCAGCCAATTTATGCTGGGACTGCTACTGGTATGTATATAAGGAAACATGCATAATTAGGGAAATTCAAGAAAAAACCACATAAAACACCAAAAGAAAACACTGAAATCCGCCAATAATCCAATATATTTATGCTGGGACTGCTACTGGTATGTATGTAAGGAAACGTGCATAATTAGGGAAACTCAAGAAAAAACCACATTAAACCAAAAGAAAACATCGAAATCCGCCAATAATCCAATATATCTACATAGGGAGAACGTCTATGAAGATGTGGTGCATTTTTTTTATCACTAACAGCCAGTTTCACGTTTCTGGGGCAAACTGTAGGGTTGCCAGCTTTAAATAGTGCCAAAAAAGTGAGCATCTCCACTCATCTGTTTTTTTTTTTTTTTTGTTTAAATAATACACCAGACGAAAGAGTCTAAAAACATAGGTTGTCTACATACTTTTTTAAATGTTATTTCTTTGATAACAATGTATGACAGTGAAAAAATAATTTCTGCGAGACATACTTCAAGTTAAGTATACAAAAACTGCATATTTAAAATTTCCAACACACCTTCAAAATCTGGAGTTATGCCTATATGACACTACGATTTTTTCTTGTATTTTTCCCGTATTCTACATGGTTTTGTGCGTAAAAGAGATACACTCTAAAAACAGCATGTAAACTTACCATAGAAATAAGTTGGTATTTCAACAAAAAAGTGTGTACTAACGCGAAAAAAATGTTTAATATTTATTCTAAAGCAGGGACCGTAACGATTATCATTTTTATAAAAAAAATCATTTTTAATCGTTATAATTTGATTTTTATTTTTTCGATGAAATTTGATTGATATTTTATGATTTTATTTTTTCGATGAAAAATAATTTTTATTGTTGGATTTAAATTTTTCCTTTTCAACTTTAATCAATATTTTTTTATTTTTTCTTCGATCATAATAAACTTTTTCAAACGTTAGTGAATCCTATATTTTATGGCCGAAGTTGACGATTGCCAACATTGTGCTTGGTAAGTTTAGAATACCTATGCGTGCACATTTCCATAGCTCTGTTCCGTTCTGCTCAAAATCATACAACACCCATACAGTTATTTTTTCAACGGCGATTATGGACGCATTTTCCAACCAATTTTAATGAAAATTGGCGCAGTTCTATTTGAGAACAAAATTTATGTTAGCGTATTAATAATACAGCGTATGGTACAAAAGAAACAATTTTTTAGAGTTTATTATGATCGGAAAAAGGAATAAATAAATATTTATAAAAGTTGATCCGAGAAATTGAAATCCAAAATAAAAATTATTTTTGATCGAAAAAATAAAAATCATAAAATATCGATCAAGTTTCATTGGAAAAATTTAAATCCAATAATAAAAATTATTTTTGATCGAAAAAATAAAAATTGCAAATAATGGTTATTTAAAAATTTAAAAAATAAAAATCTTCAGAATAAAGATGAGGTCATATTTGGATAGAATGTGCTAAAATCATTATATTGGCACACTTGCATTTTATTGTTAACGAAGTTTTCATAATGATTTTTTCATCCGAACAAATGCAAATAACGATTAAAATCGGTCCCTGCTCTAAAGTATTTTGTGCATAATATTGCGATTCTTTTAATAGAAAAATACATCGTCAAATAATTCCGAACATTGTTTGTTTAAATACACTGAATCACAAAATAAAATTTGTTGTCTGTACTTTGGACGTGACTATCTTATATTATAAATGTGAAATGGAAATTGTGTTTAAACTCAATTGGCGAGAAAACCGCTGAACGGATCCTCACGAAACTTTGCACACCTAGGTATTTTCACCCGGTAATTGCTACAGGCATATTTTTAATCTGATTAAAAATCAGGGATGGGCACCTCCCATACAAAATTTTCCTTTTTTTCGTAATATCTCTTGAAATATTTGTACTAGAATAATGAAAAATTTTGTGAAGGAATAATACAAAAATATATACTCAACGGATAAACAATTTAGGTCTTGGTAAAGCAGGGATGGGCACTCTCCTCCCATATAAACTGAAATTTTCACATCGAATATCTCTGGAAATATTTGTAGTAGGGTACTGAAAACTGGTGTGAGGGCATATGAGATAACTATGTACTAAACGGGAAAAACACTAGGTCTTGGTAAAGCAGGGATGGGCACCTGCCATACAAACTGAAACTTTCACAGCGAATATCTCTGGATATATTTGTAGTAGGGTACTGAAAACTGATGTGAGGGCATGTGAGATAACTATGTATTAAACGGGTAAAAACGCTGGGTCTTGGTAAAGCAGGGATGGGCACCTCCCATACAAACTGATATTTTCACATCGAATATCTCTGGAAATATTTTTAGTAGGGTACTGAAAACTGGTGTGAGGGCATGTGAGATAACTATGTATTAAACGGGTAAAAACGCTAGGTCTTGGTAAAGCAGGGATGGGCACCTCCCATACAAACTGAAATTTTCACATCGAATATCTCTGGAAATATTTTTAGTAGGGTACTGAAAACTGGTGTGAGGGCATGTGAGATAACTATGTATTAAACGGGTAAAAACGCTAGGTCTTGGTAAAGCAGGGATGGGCACCTCCCATACAAACTGAAATTTTCACATCGAATATCTCTGGAAATATTTTTAGTAGGGTACTGAAAACTGGTGTGAGGGCATGTGAGATAACTATGTATTAAACGGGTAAAAACGCTAGGTCTTGGTAAAGCAGGGATGGGCACCTCCCATACAAACTGAAACTTTCACAGCGAATATCTCTGGAAATATTTGTAGTAGGGTTCTGAAAACTGGTGTGAGGGCATGTGAGATAACTATGTATTAAACGGGTAAAAACGCTAGGTCTTGGTAAAGCAGGGATGGGCACCTCCCATACAAACTGAAATTTTCACATCGAATATCTCTGGAAATATTTTTAGTAGGGTACTGAAAACTGGTGTGAGGGCATGTGAGATAACTATGTATTAAACGGGTAAAAACGCTAGGTCTTGGTAAAGCAGGGATGGGCACCTCCCATACAAACTGAAATTTTCACATCGAATATCTCTGGAAATATTTGTAGTAGGGTACTGAAAATTGGTGTGAGGGCATGTGAGATAACTATGTATTAAACGGGTAAAAACGCTAGGTCTTGGTAAAGCAGGGATGGGCACCTCCCATACAAACTGAAATTTTCACATCGAATATCTCTGGAAATATTTTTAGTAGGGTACTGAAAACTGGTGTGAGGGCATGTGAGATAACTATGTATTAAACGGGTAAAAACGCTAGGTCTTGGTAAAGCAGGGATGGGCACCTCCCATACAAACTGAAACTTTCACAGCGAATATCTCTGGAAATATTTGTAGTAGGGTTCTGAAAACTGGTGTGAGGGCATGTGAGATAACTATGTATTAAACGGGTAAAAACGCTAGGTCTTGGTAAAGCAGGGATGGGCACCTCCCATACAAACTGAAATTTTCACATCGAATATCTCTGGAAATATTTTTAGTAGGGTACTGAAAACTGGTGTGAGGGCATGTGAGATAACTATGTATTAAACGGGTAAAAACGCTAGGTCTTGGTAAAGCAGGGATGGGCACCTCCCATACAAACTGAAATTTTCACATCGAATATCTCTGGAAATATTTGTAGTAGGGTACTGAAAATTGGTGTGAGGGCATGTGAGATAACTATATATTAAACGGGGAAAACACTAGGTCTTGGTAAAGCAGGGATGGGCACCTCCCATACAAACTGAAATTTTCACATCGAATATCTCTGGAAATATTTGTAGTAGGGTACTGAAAATTGGTGTGAGGGCATGTGAGATAACTATATATTAAACGGGTAAAAACGCTAGGTCTTGGTGAAGCAGGGATGGGCACCTCCCATACAAACTGAAATTTTCACATCGAATATCTCTGGAAATATTTGTAGTAGGGTACTGAAAATTGGTGTGAGGGCATGTGAGATAACTATATATTAAACGGGAAAAACACTAGGTCTTGGTAAAGCAGGGATGGGCACCTCCCATACAGACTGAAATTTTTACAGCGAAAATCTCTTGAAATATTTATAGTAGGGTACTGAAAATTGGTGTTGGGCATATGAGATAATTACGTACTCAACGGACAAAAAAAAATAAGAAAACTATCTTTGACGTCAAGAATGATATTTTTCTATGTAACTTTTTTGGACTAACTCAATATGCTAATATTTTTAAAAGCGGTGTGAAACCCGCGGGTAACCTCTAGTACTATCTATATGTAAAATCGGTCGCTGATTCCGAAAATCTGGTTCATTTTTAATTTTATGGGAAGGTTTTTGAGATATCGGCAATTTACCGTTATTTGGCCAATGGCTCCACTTAATCCTCTATATCTCTTTAACTCAGCTATCTTCCTTAGCGTGGCACCAAACGAAAGAAAATTTCCTTTTCATGTCTCCTATAGCATTTTTCTCTAACTCTTATAGTTTCTGAAATATTGACGATTCAATTTGAATTTTTTCGATTTTTGACGATTTTTTGAAGAAAAAATTGACTGTCAAGCAATATCTTTAAAACCAATCTTTTCACCTTCGGTTTTACTCCTTTACGTGAAGCTCCATTTTACCATGGATTTTCTTCGTTGATAGCTTATTTTTTTCCTAATCAGCGACCGATTTTACATATAGATAGGATGGTCGTGTTTAGAGTATTTTTTGGCTGTAGAGCAGTGTTATTTGACAAAAATGTACCAAATATGTCAGCGTAGTACCTATGTACTTTTGGATACCGGAATGTACCAAAAAAAGTACAATTGTACCACATTTTCCATCCCTGAGATAGGGTCGAAAAAAAAGTTGTAAAAGTCCGCCCCTAAATTTGTAGCTTATGTATGTTGAGAGGGTTAAGGAACACAAAAAAACATTTTTTTTTATCCCGCGAAATACAGCCGAAATTGTTATTTTCATGTAACTTTGTTATTTAACATCCGATTTTTAAAATTGGTAAAACAAAAAGGATAATTTATGGACGTACATCTAGGTTAGCTGACCCAACTATGTCAAAACGACTTCAGGGTTCAAAAGGACATTAGAAGGAAATGTAGAGCTTCGAAATACGAAAATAACGACGTATCAATTTAAAAAATCGGATATAAAATAAAAACGGCACAATAAAAAAAAATAATTTCGGCGGTATTTCGCGGGATCCAAAACAAATATCTTTTTCCCCTTAACCCACTAAACATAACCTTAAAATTTAGGGCGGACTTTTACAACTTTTTTATTTCGTATGGGGACAAACCCAGTCTAATGTATATGTACGTATAGAATTTTATGAGGGTCTCTCATAGAGATTTTATTTCTTTGTTTTTCTTCATTTCAGTTGAATAAGGAAATCTTCGTATGTAGATATGTAGGTATAAATATATGTATGTTTATGATGGTAGCTAGCTATGAGGGAAAGAAATGTAACAGATATTTATACTTACTTTTTTCTATTTCCAAATTTAAGTAAAAATTCAAACATATAATAGGTATATATCGTCGTACCATACGAAAACTAACATATTTAAAATTTCTGGCGAAAGCTATCAATAAAAAAATTCTGTACGAAAATTAGAACATTTGACTTTTGGCCGACGAAAAGTAATAAAATCGAGTTTTGGCTGACGAAAAGTAATAAAATCGACTTTTGGCTGACGAAAAGTATCAGTAATTATATACTGTTTTTACATTAAAATTGTTGTTGTTTATACGAAATTGATAGTTTTCGTCAGCCAAAAGTTGATTTTATTACTTTTCGTCAGCCAAAACTCGATTTTATTACTTTTCGTCGGCCAAAACTTGAACTTTTTACTTTTCGTCAGCCACAAAAAATCTGATGTTAGTTTTCGTATGGTACGACGATATATTTTGTATAAAATGTATTTTTATTGATTTATTTTTTGATAATCGAGTAAAAGTAAAATTTTTACATTTGTTTACATTAAAGACTGTATTATTATAGAATTCCATAAGTTTCCCAACTTCCTCTACTTCACAAATATGATCTTTTCCACCTTCTTTTTTCTTCTACGTAAAATCTTTGATTACACTGGATCACAAAATGAAATTTGTTGTCTGATTTTTGAGATATCGGCAATTTAGCGTTATGTATTTGGCCAATGGCTTCACTTAATGCAGTATGCCTCTTTAACGCAGCTATCTACGTTGGGGTAACACCAAACGAAAGAAAATTAAATTTCCTACACATTGCTCCTATAACCTGTTTCTCTAGATCTTATAGTTTCTGAAATCTAGGTGAGTCAATTTGAAAATTTTCAATTTTTTACGAAAATTTTAAGAAAAAATTGACTCTGTCAGGCAAGATATTTGAAACAAACGTCTTTACCTTTAGTTTTACTCGTGAAGCTATCAACTAAGAAAATCCATGGTTAAATGGAAATGTTATAGGCGATCAAGTAAATACAGCCAGGCCGCGCAATGCCACTGTACGGGTACATTCTATGCAGATTGCACCAATACCTACACAACTGCAGTAGCAGCATGTTGGCAGCGCAGTAGATACAAGCCCATTTATGCTGTGGTTATGGTACCAATCAACATTGCCAATCAAAATCGGAAACATTTCGTGATTGGTGAGAGGTGGTTATGCTTACATTGGTGATTGGAGCGCACATACACAACATAACACATGATTATTACTGAGCACATACACAACATAACACATAATTACCCCCGAAACCTCGACTGCTGGCTGCCTGTTTCACACAGCAGTAGTGAGTTTCTGTAACTCATATCGATCAATGTTCTCTACTGAAATAGTCGATTTGACGTCATCATGACGTCATTCTCGATGCATGCGTTTCTGTATGAAAATGAGTCGAATGGATCGATAGAACTGACAAATCAGCTGATATGTTCCATTCCAATTCAGTAGGAATGATCGATTAAAGGTGTTTCTGTAAGCAAAATAGTCGATATATTATCTATCAATATACTCGCCAACTTTTTTAACGGTGAGAAAGCTTTCACCGGTCGAAAAAATGGACAAAACAGCCGAATTCAGCCAGAATGTAAGTATATTTTAATTAAAACAAATTATTTATGTATATATGTACATACTATATATTAATGAATATACATTTAAATATATTTAATATATATTTAAAGGATTTGTAGAGTCTCTTAAGGAGCGTCTTTGTACTCCCAAAATGCACACATACACACGTTTCTGCCTGTACATGCGCATTGTCGCTTGTCAAATTAGAAATAGGTCTATATTTGCGGCAGCGACAAATGCAACCCTTCTGCCGTGAAGTCGTGCTGGCGTTAAAATGTGTGCGCCCATAAGAACGTGTGCATTTTACTTTTGACAGCTGGCTGCTTTTCGCTCGCCGGTTCGAATGTGCTTAGGGCATTACATTTATTTTGGCGTTTAAGTTCTCGATTGGCGTTTCATTTCCATCACTGTTCCGAATTTTATCGATTAATGCTTGTAGAAACACTCGCTATCGATCAATAGAGAAGTTTTGATAGAATCGACGTGACGTCATCAAAATTGACAAATCCACTCGATTTCTTACAGAAACTCACTACAGATTTGCTGGATGTGAGAGTCCGAAAATACTCTCACCGTCGGAGTGCACAACAACAATTTCACGGTGCTCGACCAGCAAGATTGTAACCATAACCAGGCCCTTACGGGTATAACATGCATAGAATATACCCGTTCAGAGGCATTGCGCAACGTGCCTGTATTTACTTGATCGCCTATAACTTTTCCATTTTACCATGGATTATCTTCGTTAAATCTGATGTTGAATCTGATATATTACCGGCCAATGATGGTTTCATTCAAGTGACTAAAAAGAAAACTGTACGGCGTAGAAATGTTGTTGTTGGTCGTAATATTAATAGTGACCTTGATGTTATAAATCGAAAAAAGAAGTGGTTACATGTGTCTTCATTTAATCCTGATATATTAGTTGAGAAGGTTGTTGATTATGTTGCTAAGCAAGCTGGGGTTGATAAAGTCCATTTAATCTGCGACAAGCTTATTAAAAAAGGCACTGAATTAAAAGACCTTAATCACGTTAACTTAAAATTTGGCGTTGATCCTGCGTTCTACAACCAAATCTTAGATCCGAATATATGGCCGTCCAACATTAGTGTAAGACCGTTTGATTTTTTTTGGAAAGAGGAGAATCGAGCGAATATCAAGTAGCATCACAACTGAATACACAACAATCTTTAAATACTGCTTTAAATAGTTCGCATCTATCGAAGAGCCTACATATTTATTACCAAAATGCGTCTGGACTAAGAAGTAAGGCTGAAAATGTGCGTTTGTTTAGTTCCCTCGTCATTACTGAGACCTGGTTGAATGACAATTTCTTTGATGCAGAATTGTTTGACCCGAAGCTTTATAACATTTTCCGCAAAGATAGAGACTCGGTCAAAACTGGTTTGAGTAGAGGTGGAGGGGTATTAATTGCTTGCATGCCTCACTTGTATTATTATCAGAGTGCGATACACTTTTGGATCAACTTTGCGTGCGAATTCTGGTCTCTTATACATATGCGTCTCATACATACCACCGTTAAGCCCGGAGAATATTTACAAGGCTCATTTAAAAAATGTGTTGGCTATAAATCGAACTATTGGGGTTAATCAATTATGTCTACTTCTTCTTCTTGATTGGCGCTTAACCGTCTAGACGTTCTGGCCGAGTGCAACAGAGCGCGCCAATTGCTTCTGTTTCGTACAGCATGGCGCCACTTGGGAACACCTAGGGAGGCAGCATCGCTGTCCACCTGATTTTCCCAACGCAGTGGAGGTCTCCCTTTTCTTTTGCATTCAGCGGGTTTCGGTAGAAATGCTTTCTTGGCCGGAGCGCCTTCGTCCATTCTCACAACATGACCTGCCCAACGCAGCCGCTGGATCTTTATTCGCTGAACAATGTCGATGTCTGTGTAAAGCTCGTACAGCTCATCGTTAAATCTTCGTCGATACTCGCCCACGCCAACGCGCAAAGGTCCATAAATCTTACGAAGAACTTTTCTCTCGAATACTCCAAGTCCCATCTCATCTGATTTTGAAATTGTCCATGCTTCTGCATTTTTTTTACGCTCGCAGCACAAAGAGCTCTCTTTGCCCATATATAAGCGACGAAAAATTCAGTTTCAGAGCTCTGAAACTTCTTTCATAAATATCTCACAATTTGGAGGGCATCGTCATTTTCGGTCTCGGTTATCATAGACAAGAAAACGTTTTCGGGATTAAAGTAAAATGCGTTGTTTTCAATTGTAGGCTGAATAATTAACTGCATTTCTAGGGGCAGACGACGTATTTAGCGCAAGTATTGATAATACATTTAGACTTCCGTTGTCTCTTTAGGCACGTATAATTTTACAACGAACTCTAGCAGTTTTTCTAAATAACTTGGATGATTTTAAGATACGCACGGATGCAGAAATCGTGAAGCCGTTGTAAGCCAGGGCGCTGTGTTTAGAGGTCCCACTTGAATACTTGCCAAATCCTCACTACAGCCGTTATCATTCAATATAAATAGCGTTGATCAGCACGAATAGTCCAATCATCAATAATTTTTTTGCATATCATGTATCCAGTATTGGTAGCTGTTCCATCGTGGTACATACTGTATTGTACATATATTTTATGTTATTTTCTTTTTGTTATTAGAAAGTGTAAATGTATTAGTATTTTGTGTAGAGTCGTGGATAATATTTGCAGGTTTAAGTAAATCTATGGAAACTGTTTTAATATTATTTCCATATTGAATTTTAAACACCTTTTCATGTTTAGATATAACTTTTAATGGTCCTTCATAAGGTGGTTGTAAATTAGATTTGTGAATAACTTTAAGAAAAACATATTCACAAGATTTTAAATTTTTTGGAATAAAAGAATATTCTTTATTGTGATGTAAAACTTTCGATCTGATATGTGAAAAATATTCTCTTAATTTAGTAATCATCTCAATTGAATTAACATTTTCATTGTTATTATTATTATTTGAAATAACTAATTCACCTGGTAATCTAAGAGTTTGCCCATATACTAATTCTGCAGGACAGAATTTCAGTTTACAGTCCTAGTAGAATCCAAGGAAGAATATCAGACCAGTGTACGGAATCTCCTGAAGCTGTAATAGCAGTTTTCAAAGTTCTGTGAAACCTTTCAATCATTCCATTTGATTGAGGATGATAAGGAGAAGTATGAATTTTATGTGATCCTATCAATTTAGTTAATTCAGTGAATAATTTTGATGTGAACTGAGATCCTTGATCTACAGTTATTTTAAGTGGAATGCCAAAACGATGAATATAATATTGAACAAAAGTTGTTGCAATTAGAAGCAGAAATATCTTTAATTGGATAAGCTTCTGGCCAGCGTGTATTTCTATCAATTGTAGTTAAAATGAAACGATTTTCTCTTGACATAGGTAATGGGCCAACAAGGTCCATATGTATATGTTCAAATCGCCCATTAGGTATACTAATTTTTTCTACGATAGATTTTGTATGTTTCGAAATTTTAGATTTTTGACAACTGATACAAGTTGAATTCCAATTGTTAATTTCTTTACGCATATTAGGCCAATAATATTTTGATTGAATTAAACGTCTAGTTGTTCGAAAACTTGGATGTGATAATGAATGAATTTTATCAAAAATAATTCTCCTCATTGAATTTGGTACAAATGGTCTAAAAGGTTGTTGAGTAATGTCACACCAAATGTTAAGATTAAGGACTGGTATATTTATTTGTTTTAAATTATTTTTAGAATTTTTGTTAGAAATAATTTCATGTAAAATTTTATCTTTTTGTTGTTCTTCATATAATGTTTGTAAATGTATAGCTTGAGACGAAATTGTGTTTATATCTGGAATTCGTGAAAGAGTATCAGCAACTATATTATCTTTGCCAGAAATGTATTGAATGTCACTTGTGAATTGTGCAATATATTGATGTCTAATTTTTCGAGGTGATTTATCTGTTTTTGAATTTAGAATTTGTGTTAAAGGTTCATGATCTGTGAATACAGTAAATTTTCGGCCTTCAAGAAAATGTTTAAAATGTTTAATTGAATTGTATATTGCTAAAAGTTCTCTGTCAAAAGTAGAATATTTGCTTTATGTAGTAGATAATTTGCGTGAAAAATATGCAAGTGGTTCTAAAGTATTATTACTAATTTGTTGTAAAACTGCACCAATTGCTACATTTGATGCATCTACTGCAAGTGATAGTTGACCATTTTTATCAAAATGTGTAAGTAATGTTTTTTGGGCAAAAAGTTTTTTAACATTTTCAAAAGCATTAGTTGTTTTCTCAGACCAATTAAGTTCTTTAAGTTTATGTTTAATAGTAAATGTTAACATTTCATGTAACGGGCATAGTTCTGTTGCTAAGATTTTAATATATCTATGGTAATAATTAATCATGCCTAGAAACTTTTGCAATTTTTTGATTGAAAGTGGTTTTTCAAAATTAATGATTGCTTCAACTCGTTCGGAAGAAGGTTTAATTCCATCACATGAAATTTCATAACTGAGGAAGTCTAATTTATTTGTACCAAAAATGCATTTATTTGGTTTAATATTCAAATTATATTTTTGAAGTCTTTCAAATACGGATTTTAAATGTTCTATATGTTGCTCTTCATTATCACTTGCGACAAGAATGTCATCAATATAGACAAAAACAAATTCTAGACCTGAAAATACTTCGTTTATAAATCTTTGAAATGTTTGTGCACTGTTACGTAAACCAAAAGGCATACGAATAAATTCAAACATTCCAAAAGGTGTGGTTATTGCAGTTTTATGAATGTCTTCTTCGGCCATTGGTATTTGGTGATAAGCACGGACTAAATCAATTTTGAAAAATATGTGTTTATTCTTTAAGTCAATTGTTAAATCATGAATATGAGGTAATGGATAACGGTCTGGTATAGTTATAAAATTGAGTCTTCTATAGTCTCCACAAGGTCTCCAATCATTTGGATCTTTTTTTGGAACCAAATGTAGAGGAGAAGCAATGTGAGAATTAGAAGGTCTACATATTCCAGTTTTAACTAAATATTCAAATTCCGTTTTTGCTATTTTTAATTTAATTGGATCAAGACGTCTAGGTTTTGGGAAAGGTAAAATTCCTTTTGTTTCAATCCTGTGAACTGTTTGATGTTGCACTGATTTAGTGTAATCTGGTTCACAGGTAATAGAAGGGAATTCATTAAGAATTTTAGTAAACTTATTTTCAGTAAATGATATCTTAAGTGAGAATATATCACAATAACCTGAAGATCCAGAGACTTTTAATTTAGTAGTTGAATCTATTATTTCTCTATTTTTAATATCAACTAATATACCGAATTTTTCTAAAAAATTTGCACCAATGATGGGAGTTGAAGTATCAGCTAATATAAAAGGAAATTCGAAATCACGTCTTAATCCTAAATTAAGTTTCAAAAGTTTCGTTCCAAAAGTTTTGATAGAAGAACCGTTAGCTGCCGTTAAATTAAGATCAGAATTTCTTGTATACGATTTGAATTTGGAAAAAGGAACAACTGAAACTATTGCACCAGTGTCAATTAAAAAATTTAAATTATTGAATTTATCATAAATAAAGAGGCGGCGAGAGGGTTTTACATTGTTTCAATTATCAGCCACCATCATAATGGAACACTTTAGTTTAAATTACTTGAATTAGATTGAATATTATTTTTGTTAAAATTGCAAGGTGGAATGCATTTGTTGGCATTATGTTTAAATTTCTTATGATACCACCAAATTTGATCATAATTATTATTATTGTTACTTCGAGATCTTGAAAATCTTCTAAATCTTGAATTATTTCTTTCTCTAGATCTTGATCGTAATTTTAATTCATTAATATCAGATGTTATGTTATTTAAATTTTGGAAAATGACAGTAGTTAAATCTGTTAAATTTTTAACACATTCAGAAAGTACATTATTTTCAACACTAGCTATAAAAGCTGATTTAGAAGATTGAGGTTTATTAAGAATATCAAAAAGTTTGTCAGCTAAAATAATAATTTCATCTATATTTTGATTATTACTAGAAGTTAAGTGAATTTGAATTTGTTGGGGAAGTTTTCTGATCCATAATTTAAATAATAACTCTTGGCTAACTATTGAATTTGAACCTGTAAGAGATTTCATATATCGAAAAAGTTCTGATGGAGAACGATCACCTATTTCAGTATTAGAAAATAATTGTTCTAATCTCTTTTCTTCACTAAGGGAATATCTTTCACATAAAGTTTTTTTGATAGTTTCATATTTGTTAAGTAAAGGTGGAGGATTAATTACATCTAAAATTTTTGAAATTGTATCACGTTGGAGCGAAATAAGTATATTTTGAAATTTCAGATTATCATCAAAAATCTGATTAATTTCAAATTGTCCTTCAACTAAAAGAAACCACGCTTGAGGACATTCTTCCCAGAATTGGGGAAGTTTTAAGGATTTAGATCTATTAATATTTTCATTTTGAAATAATTGATTTGAACTTATAGTTTGTGTATTATTTAAATCTACAAACTGATTTTGATTTTCTTGTTGTGGATCTGTGGATGTATATGTTCGTGTACGTATAGGTGAACGATTCATGATTAATATGAAAATAAATATACAAATAAATTGGAAAAGGAGTGAACAATAATAATATAAATAGTTAATTTGTTAAAATATTAATGATAATAATTTCTGTTATATATGTATATAAAAGTATAAATAGAAATAATACAGCTCACCAAAAAGAATGTTGGAGCTAACGAAATAAAAGGAAGATTCTGATGGTGATGTTGATAATAATTTTTTGATCAAAATGTAGATAAAGTAGATGGTTGTGATATCGCTAAAGATTGTTGAAACGGAATTGATGTTGCTTTTCGTTGTAGTAGTTATAAGTTCGATTGCTCGTTGTTGTTAAATCGGTCGTTATTATTGCTGTTAGATGAATATTTGTTGATGTAGTTGTTGTTACAGCTTTATTGACAAATTAAATGCGATTACGAATTATTTGCTGCTGTAGCTGTTGTTGTTGGAGATATGCCAATTGCAGAAAAAGTTGTGGCTAAAATTTTCAATCTATACTTTGAATTTTTAGTTTCGGATAATTGCAATCATTGATTGTTGTTTAGGTATTTAGATTAATTGCCGTTGCGGTTTATGCATTGTTTAATATATGTAATTAAATTCGGATTTATCAAGATTCCGTTAAAATGTTCAAACTTTTAATTGTTGTGTCGTAGTTGACGATTTCAAATATTAATGGCACAGCTAGTCGACGCAAGAAATTAATATACATATATTCGTTCAAATAATTAGTTCGCAGGATCGCCAATATGTATTGTACATATATTTTATTTTATTTATAAATTGAAAGTTAATGTTATTTTGTAGAAAATTGAAAATCTGATAAAACAAATTTTACTTTTTTGATAATCATAAATTTCAAAGAATAAAAGATAAAATATTTAACAAATAATTGAAAGTAATTACTTAACAAAGTAACTCCTACACATACTCAAGTCAAGCGAGGACTTTTTAATCAAAAACTCATACTATATGGCGTTACTGCCTCATATAAATAAGAACTTGGGATAATTTTTCAAAAAACACAGGTTCCCTGATTTTAAAACGGTATAACTTTTTTGTTTGTGAATAAAGGCTAGATTTTCTTGTGGGGATTCCTCGTGGTTTTTTGAGAGCTTTGTATTAGTGGTCAAAATGAAAAAATCTGGGGATAGTACTTCAAAATTTTTAAAGGTAAAAATCAGAACAACCTTTGAGGTCGAAACTTTATATGGGCCAAATATAGTGCTGGGCGAGACCTTTTCAGCGACATTAAGATGATAGAGATCCGACATCAAATAAGGAAGTTATTACAAAAAACGCGATTTAGCTGTTTTTAACGCGGGCCTAAAAAAAAATTTACACCAAAAATATTTTTTCGACATAAGTGTTCAAATAAAACTGACACACGCAAACTTTATTTTCGTGATACGGCTTAATGTACATCCACAAACATTCATAGATTTTACAACATGTATTTACACAAATATTTATGCTTTTATAAAATTATTTTTTGTATGGTGTTGTCAAATTTGGGGGAAGGGGGTTTAACCCCAAAACCCCCCCTTGAGTGCGCCAATGGATTGCAGTAACGGGGTGGATTGCAGCCAGGTGACTGCGCAGTTAAAATTTACCAGTCAGAATGAAGGCTTACTTTTTTAATTCCCAGTCATGACTGACAAAAAATGAATAGCAGTCATTTTGACCCCAAAAAGATGAAGTACTGCATTACTTAACATCTCTGGTAGAAATCTTACTTATGTTTTAACTTACTTCATTTATTTACCATTATTACTTCATTATTTTTTCTTTCCTATTTTTTTCTCATACATATTTTAAGTTTTAAGATCATTGAACTCATATGTATATACATAGGTTCAATTCCCAAATTATATGAAATTGGATTTCCTGTGAAAACTATGAGGAAGTAAATTTTTTTCAATGAAATTTTAAATGAGGTAGGCAACTGCATTGAATTTTCTTTAATAATTCTAATATTATTTTTATTATGTTGATAAAAGTCAATTTTTAATACTTACAACACATACATGTAAGTTAATATATTCATTCTATAAAATCTCATTATTCTCATATATCATCCATATATTAATTTTGAATATCATTAGCTTCATTCATACATATATACATATTCATATCAGTTTTTAATCTTTGAAATTTTATTTTTAGTTTCTTAATTATATTTATGTGATACTATTTCTTTAAAAACTATTGATTCAACAGCAAAAGTATTCGTTTTTACAGCAAAGTTGTTGATCCAACAATTGATTCAAAAACCGGCGCTGTTGTTTCAAAAACCTGCTTGCTTTTAAAAAATTGTTTGTGAGAAAACATTTTTTTTGTCAACAAAAACAATAATGAAGGACAGAAGATGAAGAAAAAAATCCCAACAAAAGTTTATTTTTAGCAGACAATTTTCTCCAAAAGTCCCCGTTGTTGATTTAAAGGCAAAAGTATTTAACCCAACAGTTTCCGTTGTTAACAAAACTAATGAGAAAATTTTTTTTAAATTTTGTGTTTACAATGATTCATATAATTCATGGATTCTTTTTTAGGAAAAGGGAAATATAAATAGGCTACTACAATTCAATATAATGTTGAATGTTCCACTATGTGAGAAATGGATAGAATTTCAGGTTGATGTCATGGTTCGAATCCGGAGGAGAATATAAAATAAAGAAAAAGCAGAATAAGAAATAGAGATAGCAACCAGTAAGTGACAAGGAGAGAAAAAGAGGAGAACAAGCGGAGGCTACATATTTGCAGTTGGGACCCGGGTGGAGAGAAGATGAAGAGTAAAATGCAAACAAAAATTTATTTTTAGGTGAACATTTTTTCCAAGAATCTCCGTTGTTAACTTAAAGGCAATAGTATTTGATCCAACAGTTTCCGTAGTTGACTTAAATCAACAACGCTCGCACCTTTGAAACAACAACGGGGCGTTGTTGGGCACATTTCAACTGCGGAAAGTAGTTAATTTAACAGCGAAAGTCTATAGATTTACAACGTTTTTTTTTCAGAGTATCAAAATAGTAATTGTATAAATTTACTAAATCCATTATATGCGTATTTCTGTGGAAACCCGCTGAACCCAGAAGGGAAGACCTCCACTGCGTTGTGAAGATCAGGTGGACAGTGATGCTGACTCCCTAGGTATTTCCAAATGGCCCCAAGCCGCACGAAACAGAAATAGCTGGCGTGATATGTTGGACTCGGCCAAAATCGTCTAGATGGTTACGTGCCAATTAAGTAAACAATTTATATGCTTATATCGTCTTTCGATGGTGTGACAATTACATGTGTTGAAGACATGAGCGAAGATGACAATCTCATCTTCTTCGATTGAAACATTTTGTTTTCATACTTACGTTATGCACTCACCCTATACCTATCTTCTCCTAATGCAATTCCTTCCTCCTCACATACATACCTATTCTCCCTCTGAATATATGTACATACATACGCACCTACCTTACTTACCTTACCGCTCCCACTGGAAAGATCCAGCTACCTTTTCCTATTTACTTACTATAAGCATGTATTAGTGGTGTAAAACTTACCGTCGCACAGTGGGATTTTTTGGTCAAAAATAAATTCGAAATTAAAGTAGTGATAAATAAATATTTTTTAACTGCAATCGACAGATATCTTATGGGACAAAAGAAAACCCCATGTAAAATTTTTTGAGTTCCGTTTCGTTTAGCCGTACAGGTTGCCCGAAGTAGAACAAAAATTTTACCATTTGAATTATGAATAATATGACCTGCTACGATGGACGCATGTACTAGGTTTTGACATCGAAACATTGGAAATTCCATCCGTTCTCAGAAACAGTAATCTAGTTTCTTATAGCTTTCAAACACGATTTTATATGATTTTTCAAATAATGATAAAAAAATATAGAAAGAATTTTTTCTTCGTCAACTTTAAGGAATAAAATAAAAAAAAAAAAACTAAAAAGAGGTATCTTGTTTTTTTTTGTGGTATGAACTAACATATTATGTATTTATCAGATCATATTAAGAGATATTAATTTCACGCGCGCCCTCGCGTTTTTTAACTATTCTCCTAACTGGCCAAAAGTGCATTTTTGAAATTACATTTATGACATTCAAAATTAAAAAAAAATGTATAGTATTTATCATTCAATTTACATCTGTAATATATAGAGTAATAGTTTAGAACCAAATAAAAAAAGACAAAAAAAGGTGCCCTAAATCATAAAGTGGCACAACTCAAAATTCAAAAATTTTCAGGAGAGCCAAAAAACTTTTTTTCATTACAAGCAATCGTATGGCAAAGGGCCATGTATAATGGTTATTTTTCGGTCGAAAGAGACAGTTATTCAAAAGTTTTTTTGGCAATCGCTAGAGATATGTTCCGTATACCCGTTTATGAAAAAAACTCGATTTCGAAAAATTTTGAGTTGTGCCACTTTTTGATTTAGGGTGCGATATGTTGGCCCCAAGTGTGCTTTATAACACCCCACAGTCAGTTTCATCATTCACCCGCGCTCTTCTCACTTATTCATATTTTTGAGACGAGGTGTATATGCGCGATATCACTATAGATGTACATTAGAGCGTATCGCCAAAAAAAGTTTAAAATGTTCCCCTCTGGTTCGAATGTTTACTCCTTGGAGATTTCAAAAATGGAAAAAAAATTTTTTTCGGCACCCTGTAAAAACAGCGAATTCGTTTTTTGCTTATAACTTTTCTATTTGGTGTTTGATTTTAACGAGCAATATATTGTTGTAAAGGTTTTAACCCGTGTCATATTTCGTCCATATAAGCCATTAACCTGCGACACCAACTTTAGCTTTTATTAAAATTTATTTAAAACCAACACCCTGTATTAAAAAAAAAATTTGAATAAAGTAAATTTAGCCTTGAATTTAGTTTTGACATCATTATATGAGTAAAAAAGATTATTACTTATTAATATTAGCTCTGTTTAATGAACAAAAAAAGTTCGGAGCAGGTTAGAGCAGAGCAAAGTAGGACAGCTGTCGAAATAGAGCAACATAGAGCAACTCAGAGCAGAAATGCCATGAAGAAGTACATATTACACTCAAATGATCTATTGGAGCTCATTTAGAATTACAGAGCCACCATGCTTGCAATTTTATTCTGATACGGACTTGCAGGAACTACAAAATTCTAATGATGTTATAAAAATACCTGATTAATATTTCCAAACAGCAGTGATTGTAACTAATTATAATAAAAATAATAATAATAATAAACCCAACGATTTCCCTCCACCCACCCAACCGCACGAGGGGCGCATCCGCATGACGTACGCAACAAACGCGCAATATTGCACAATATATCGATGCTTGTGCAATATAATCGATTTATCTATTATCGATCTATTATAGATCAGCTTTAATTCTTAATCGTCGATATGTTATTTTCTTTATTTGTTTAAAAATTCTGAGCTCGCGCGCCCCTTGTAACTACGCGCCCCTAGGCAAGTGCCTAGTTTGCCTTAGGGATAATCCGCCTCTGCCTAGGTTAAATACTCGTTAAAGTAAGTAGCCGAGAACGTTACAGAAAATTAGAGCCAAGAAAAGATTTAGCATAAATGCATTACATTTATTTCCTCATTATATGCAGGTAAACATTCTTTTTATACCATTCATGGGAATGAAATGGTATTATAACTTTGTACCGAAACACGAATGGTGAAAGTACCAGAACGAGGCGTTGCAGACCTACGAAAATATATACCAATATGATCAGGATCATGAGCTGAGTCGATTAAGCCATGTCCGTCTGTCTGTCTGTCTGTTTAATCGCAAACTAGTCCCTCAATTTTTGAGATATCTGCATGAAATTCGGAATGTGAGTGTATTTTTAGGATAAGCTTATCATTTGTCGGAATCGGCCGAATCGGACCACTATATCATATAGCTGCCATACAACCGATTGTTCAGATATATATATTTTAGGGTATAACTTCTCCATCTAAATAATGACACTTCTTTTTCTAAGGAATCTTTGTATAAATTACCCAGAGAATTGAAAGTATAAATTAAACAATATCAGACTATGCAACTTTTAATTTCCCCATTCATGAAAGGTTTGGAGTCTTTGGTACGTCCGAAGTCAGCCGCGCTCTTACTTGTTTTTCTTAGTATTCAGGAAACAATTTTTTTTTTCAAATACAGGGTGTTGGATTTATTAAAAATAGAATAAAAGCTGAACTTGGCATGATGGGCTAAAAGTTTCTATGGATGAAATATTGCCTTGGTGAATACCTTTCTAAAAATGTATCACTTTTGAAAATCGAACGTAAAATATAGAAATTATAGAAAAAAAACAAATTTCGCTGTTTTTACAGGGTGACAAAAAAATTAAAAAAATTTTTTTTGAAAACCTCATAAGGTAAGTGTTCAAACTGGGGGGGAACATTTTCAACTTTTTTTTCCTCCATACACCGTGATACGCTCTAATGTACATACATATGTATTTAGAAAAATTCTTTTGGTGTTTGGCTCGGGCCGTGGTTTGAACCGGAGACCTCTGGCATAGCAGGCGAGTACTCTACCCACTGCACCACAGCGGCCACTCAATGAAATAACGCAATTATCGGCACGGCCTGGCTCACTGAGCTGGTGCTGAGAACAAGCTTCTCACACGTATTTAATACGTGAGTTTCATGCGAGCGCAATAATTAAAGCTCAAATTAGTTATGCAGCAACAGTATCTTTATAAAACAGCTGATCAACCAACCTTATGGGAAACAATGTATTTGATTAGTGATTCGCTAGTCGGTAACGCTATCGGTAACAACCAAATGAATTTTGGTTTTCAGCCGTAACGCTAACCAGCTGATCGATTGTTTGTTTCAGTTGTTCACTGTCATGACCCAATAATAATATGGTCGTAGCAATCAAAAGAGAACACGCAATTAGCATTAATACAAAATATGATAATTTCGCAACCTAAAAAACCAAAGAAGAAGAGCGACTCTATTGCTATGGTCACCTTTATTGGGCTATGATCACTGTTCAGCTGTTTACTGTTACTGCACCAATAATCGACCAAATTAATACCGATACTGTTACTATTATGGAAATAAAGTTAATGCATAACTAATTTAAGCTTAAAACCGAACAAATTGCTTAAGGTTCAGACATTGGTGACTTATAAGTATTTCAGTATCGTTAACCTTATTGTAACTTTATCGCTATCCATGTGAACTGTTAGTGGTGCCGTAAATCTGTAAACAGCTGACACTTGTCGAGGCAGATCTTGGAAGGTAGGCGCATAGGCGAATTCAGAAATTTCCCATGTATTTTGTTATTGTAATTGGTAGATTGTAATGTCAAAATAATATTTCTGCTTGTTAAAATCTGAATTCGCTTGGGACTCGCCCATTACTATTGGTCATGATGTGAATTCGCTTTGAATTTGAAATTATAATCTACCTTTGTAAATAAAAAAAGAAGTTTCTGAATTCGCTTATGCGCCTACCTTCCTATATCTGCTTTCACAAGTGTCAGCTGTTTACGGATTTAGGGTTGCTAACCAAAATCCAATTGGTCTGTAAGTTAACGATACAGCTACAGAATTACGATAAGGCACCAATTACTAGTAAGACAACTTGTCGTAAGGTTGGTTTAATCAGCTGTTTTATAAGGTTACAGATAAGTCACCAATGTCTGCACTTTTAGTATCATTCGGTTTGCCATTCTAGCAGGTCGATGGCGAATCAAGCAATGCCTGTATGTTTCCTACATATGTATATATGTTTATTTGTAGGTATGTAAACACATATGCGTGTTTTCATACGTACGCCCGCACATCATTGGACAAACGTCTGTTGGCAACAACAATCTGACATCAACTGATCGAATGCTAGCGGCTGCCGACATTGCCCGACAACGCTCTCTCACTAATACACATGCAACTAATAATTTCTTTGCATGTATTGGAATGCCGATAACTGAAATAACGCATTACAAATAGCTAATAAACACTCCTTCGCTTACTTTGCTCATTACTTGTAATGCAACAGTTTTAAAATTATTATTTTTTCGCTTACTGGTAATGCAGAAAATAATCGAAAAAGTTTGGAGTACTGCCTTATTTGTTTGCAAACACTTTGCTTTGATTTTAATTTTTCTAAATAGCAGTTTTGTAAAGCAAATTACCCTCATTCTCGTTTATTTTGCCAGTTTTCATTATAAAACTTTCGTGGTTAGTCGCGTTATTCCATCGTTACAAATTTTTTAAATAAACAAATAGCTGTGCAAATACATAGCGTAATAATTACACTGCTCTAGAGCAATGGTGGGCATTTTGACTCATATGAGCGTTACTCTCAGCACACGTATTCTTACGCTCTTATTTCAGTTGCTGTTGAGAGCGAAAAATCAATTGAGTCACAGTGGTGTTAGAACAGAATTTTCATGTCAGTTGTGTTTCAGCAAGCAAAGGGGTGACACGTATCGTCGCTTTGCTTTTATTTTTTATGCAATAGTAAATTATGCGCTATTTAATGAATGAAAGCATTTAACAAGCAGTGAACAAACACATATACATATGTAGGTACGCACATAAATAGTATCATAAAACAATCAAGCGGTGCACGATGTTGCTTCGCTGTTGTTTGTTAATCAACTGACTGCAAATGTTCTTTGTCCCATGGTAGCCACTTTACGCTCGCGGTTACCAATACATGCTTACATTTCATTTGCCCACCAATGCTCTAGAGCAATGGTGGGCATTTTGACTCATATGAGCGTTACTCTCAGCACACGTATTCTTACGCTCTTATTTCAGTTGCTGTTGAGAGCGAAAAATCAATTGAGTCACAGTGGTGTTAGAACAGAATTTTCATGTCAGTTGTGTTTCAGCAAGCAAAGGGGTGACACGTATCGTCGCTTTGCTTTTATTTTTTATGCAATAGTAAATTATGCGCTATTTAATGAATGAAAGCATTTAACAAGCAGTGAACAAACACATATACATATGTAGGTACGCACATAAATAGTATCATAAAACAATCAAGCGGTGCACGATGTTGCTTCGCTGTTGTTTGTTAATCAACTGACTGCAAATGTTCTTTGTCCCATGGTAGCCACTTTACGCTCGCGGTTACCAATACATGCTTACATTTCATTTGCCCACCAATGCTCTAGAGCCAAAAAATACTCTCAACGCGACCATCCTTTCTATATGTAAAATAGGTCGCTGATTCCGCTGATATACTGGATTAAGTGGAGCCATTGGCCAAATAACGGTAAATTGCCGATATCTCAAAAACCTTCCCATAGAATTAAAAATGAACCCGATTTACGGAATCAGCGACCGATTTTACATATAGATAGGATCAGTGGCGGATCCACGGGGGGGTTTTGGGGGTTCAAACCCCCCCCCCTTGTGGTTTATCATAGATCCCAAATTAATGCCTTTATAGATTCTGCGCCCAAATTTCCCAAACTGATCAAGGAAAGCAATGGTTGGATGGGTTTAGCTGTCCAAAGGCAAAACTCTACATTTATTTTCAGATTATATTTTATATGCACATATCCACAAGGTGGAACAGGTACAATTGAATCAGTTCATTAAAATAGTTGTCCTTGTAGGCAATAATAACATACAATTACAACTTATAGTTAAATAGAAAATACCCGAAATTTAGAGGAATTAAAATTCAACAACTATTTACATCGAAGGTTGAGTGTATAGTAAGCCGTATCACGTTATATGGACAAAAAAAAAGTTTAGTGTGTGTCAGTTTTATTTGAACACTTATGTCGAAAAAATATTTTTGGTGTAAAAATTTTTTTTTTAGGCCCGCGTTAAAAACAGCTAAATCGCGTTTTTTGTAATAACTTCCTTATTTGATGTCGGATCTCTATGATCTTAATGTCGCAGAAAAGGTCTCGCTCAGCACTATATTTGGCCCATATAATGTTTCGACCTCAAAGGTTGTCCTGAGTTTTACCTTTAAAAATTTTGGAGTTACTATCCCTAGATTTTTTTATTTTTATCACTAATACAAAGCTCTCAAAAAACCATGAGGAATCCCCCAAAGAAATTCTAGCCTTTATTCACAAACAAAAAAGTTATAACGTTGTAAAATGAAACACTTGTTTTTTTTATAAAAAATTACCACAGAGAAACGGCGAAACACGTCAACTTAATTTTTGGCTCCAGATTACGATGACGTTTTTAGAAGTGCAGTGTATGCACTCCCATTTTCGAGATATTTAAGAAAACATTTTCAGTTTTCACATACAAAGCGATCCGATGTGGGGGCGTATGAGTAACTATTGTTGAGGTAATAAAAGTAAAGAAAAGGGGAAAAAACTATACGTACATATATGTATATAAAATGCATATGAGAAGGAAGAGAATTCCCTGCACATAAATTCCAATTTGTTTTAAACGTTCGAAACCTGCACTGAAAAAACAACTTACCCAGATTATGGAAAAATGGGAATGTTTCGGCGCTTAAGACACATTTTCATTGTTTTGATGTACAACTTTCTTTAAATCAAGGAATAAAAACAACGTTTTGAAAGAAAATTTTATTCAAAACAATGAAAATATGTCATTAGCGGCGAATCATTCTCATTTTTCCATAATCTGAGTTTTTTGAGTGTGAGCAAAGTAATATAAGCGACGAAGAATTCACTTTCAGAGCTCTGAAACTGCTTTCATAAATATCTCTAAATTTGGAGGACATCGTCATTTTTGGTCTCGGTTATCATAGATAAGAAGATGTTTTGGGGATTAAAGTAAAGTGTGTTGTTTTCAATTGTAGGCTGAATAATTAACTGCATTTCTAGGGGCAGACGACGCATCCAGCGCAAGTATTGATAATACATTTAGACTTCCGTTGTCTCTTCTTAGGCGCGTATAATTTTACAACGAACTATAGCAGTTTTTCTAAATAACTTGGATGATTTTACGATACGCACGGATGCAGAAATCGTGAAGCCGTTGTAAGCCAGCGCGTTGTGCTTAGAGATCCCACTTGAATACTTACCAAATCTTCACTACAGCCATTATCATTCAATATAAATAACGTTGATCAGCACGAATAGTCCAATCATCAATAATTTTTGGCATATCATGTATCCAGTATTGGTAGCTGTTCCATCGCGGTACAAGATTCTCAAGTCAAGCGAGGACTTAGAATACTTTTTAATCAAAAACTCATACTATATGGCGTTACTGCCTCATATAAATAAGAACTTGGGATAATTTTTCAAAAAACAGGTTCTCTGATTTTAAAACGGTATAACTTTTTTGTTTGTGAGTAAAGGCTACAACTTTTTTAGCGGAGTCCTCATGGTTTTTTGAGAGCTTTGTATTAGTGATAAAAATAAAAAAATCTAGGGATAGTAACTCCAAAATTTTTAAAGGTAAAACTCAGAACAACCTTTGAGGTCGAAACTTTATTTGGGCCAAATATAGTGCTGAGCGAGACCTTTTCTGCGACATTAAGATCATAGAGATCGGACATCAAATAAGGAAGTTATTACAAAAAACGCGATTTAGCTGTTTTTAACGCGGGCCTAAAAAAAAAATTTTTACCATAAATATTTTTTCGACGTAAGTGTTCAAATAAAACTGACACACGCAAACTTTATTTTCGTGATACGGCTTAGTGTATAGCTATTTCACGAAAAACCATTTTCGATCATCAGCACTCTTTCCGGAAGTGGATGCTACCGGGGATTGAACCCGAGTACATTCCATCTTCAGCCTCAATGACCCAACGCATAAACATATTGAAAATGAAAAAGGCAAAAGTGGGGAAAATCCAACAGGTTGCACAGAGTCTCAATGGCCGAGTGTGTTTATGCATTGGGTCATAGCGGTCTAAAATTAGCCCGGCTCATTTTCAACCATCTTTGCAGTGGCGGTAGAGTATGAATAGAAACAATAACTAAATGTCAAGCAAAAGAAATGTCAAAATAAATTTATTTTTCGCCGCGAAAAAACAAACGAATTCGAGCTTGAAAAATGATGGGAAGGAACTCGCGAAGTCATCATCTTTTTTTTGACTAAACGATTTCCACCTCACTCGGTCAAAATACCGAATTTTCCCTTCCTATTCTGAAAAAAAAAACGTTGTAAATCTAAAGACTTTCGCTGTTAAATCAACTACTTTCCGCAGTTGAAATGTGCCCAACAACGCTCCGTTGTTGTTTCAAAGGTGCGAGCGTTGTTGAGTTAAGTCAATAACGGAGATTGTTGGAAAAAATTTTCACCTAAAAATTAATTTTTGTTTGCATTTTACTCTTCATCTTCTCTCCGCCCGGGTCCCAACTGCAAATATGTAGCCTCCGCTTGTTCTCCTATTCTTCTCTCCTTCTTATCATTCACTGGTTGCTATCCTTATTTCTTATTCTGATTTTTCTTCTTTATTTTATATTCTTCTGCGGATTCGAACAATGACATCAACCTGAAATTCTATTCAATCATCACATAGTGGAACATTCAACATTATATTGAATTGTAGTAACCTATTTATACTTCCATTTCCTAAAAAAGAATCCATGAATTATTTGAATCATTGTAAAAATAAAATTTTAAAAAAATATGTTCTCATTAGTTTTGTTTACAGCGGAAACTGTTGGGTCAAATACTTTTGCCTTTAAATCAACAACGGGGAGAAAATTGTTGCTAAAAATAAACTTTTTTTTGGATTTTTCTCTTCATCTTCTCTCCATAATTTTTTTTTTTTTTGTTGGTTTTCTCACAAAAAAATATTTTCTCACAAAAAATATTTTAAAAGCAAGAAAGTTTTTGAAACAACAACGGCCGTTTTTGAATAAATTGTTGGGTCAAAAACTTTGCTGTAAAAACAAATACTTTTGCTGTTGAATCAAAGACGGAGATTCAACAGCGGAAAGTTGTTGGTTTAGCTACGGGTATTTTTTTCAGAGTATACAACATACGTTCTTTGGTTGCACGTTTGAAAATTTAGAACACGCAGTAGCGACCTCGCGCTTCAAATTATATCATATAATAACTGCTACCCTTCACTAGGTGTCGCGCAGTGGTCAAGTTTATAATAAAGTAGCTTCAGAGCCATCTGAAGGCCTAACACCCGCATATGCCGGCTTTTTTAATTTATGAATTTATTAAATACATGTACGTTATACATGTTATTTAGAACTTCAATTGAAATCTCCTGCACTTTATGTGATGACATAGATATTGTTAATTTGGAGGGTTTTGAGTTTGGTGTTTTTAAGGTGCGGGAAATGGTGCAACTAGTATATAGAATAATAATAGTAGGTGGTATTAAAAATTTTCAAAACCCCCCCCTTGCCGAAATCCTGGATCCGCGCCTGGATAGGATAGTCACGTCCAAAGTACAAATAAAAAATTTCATTTTGTGATCCAGTGTTATTATTCAAATAGGGTTTTTTAATGTATTGTGGAACGACTTTCCGTTATCCCTTCTCAAGTTTGATTTGGTTATAAACCGGTTTCGGCTATGTGTCATCTTCAGTATCTGGTTTCGTTCGAACCAAATCAAACTTCACAAGGGATGACGGAAATTCGTTCCACAATACATCGCAATCCTACCCTGTCGGAAAAGCAAACAATAAAAAATAATTTTTTTTACATACCTTTTGCAAAGAATGTTTTGATTCTTTATTCATTCTGTATGCTATTTGTTTTCGGCATAAATTCCTCACTCATATTTTTTAAATTATTTTTTCGCTTACCGGTATTGCATAAAATAAGCGAAAAGATTTGGAACACTTCCGATATATTTTGAAAAGCCTACATTGATATAAATTTTTGTAATTAGCAATTTTGTAAAGCAATTTACCCTCATTCTCGTTCATTTTGCCAGTTTTTATTATAATACATTATAGATTACTATACTGGATTGTGTGATATATGCAATTACTTATACCAGTGAAAGAACTTATTACTTGTAACTAGAGCTCCAGATTTTTTTGGAACATTTTCGAGTAGCCCGAACAAATGTTGTTCAAATGCTCGAACAGTCGTTTGTTTGTTTATTACCCGTATGTTTGTACGGGCATTTGAATAATTCGGGCATTTTGAAGTTTGTTTTTTTCTTTTATTTTTTTTTTTTCTTCATATGTATTTTTTTTATTTTTGTTTTTCCGATACACATTTTTTTTGTTTGTAAGCTGGAATGCTCGAAAAACAAAAACGATCAGTTCGAATTGCTCGATACCCGGGTATCTAGGGCTCTACTTGTAACAGCTTATTTTTTTCAATATTAGTAGCGATTATATAATGCATTATTGTCTACAATATTGTAAGACAATACCGCCAATGACATGCCTATGTTAAAGTAATGAAATCCGTATTCGAAAGTGTAAGCGATGAATCAAGATTTCTCGATGATTTTACCCATTACATGTAAGAGAAAGCCCTGCTGGGTACTTGTAATGCGACAGTTTTAAAATTATTATTTTTTCGCTTACTGGTAACGCAGAAAATAATCGAAAAGGCTGGGAGTACTGCCTTATTTTTTTGCAAACGCTTTGCTTTGATTTTAATTTTTTAAATAGCAGTTTTGTAAAGCAATTTACCCTCATTCTCGTTTATTTTGCCAGTTTTTATTATAAGACTCGTGGTTAGTCGCGTTATTCCATCGTTGAAAATTTTTTAAATAAGCCAATAGCTGTGCAAATATATAGTGTAATAATTATTATTCAAAAAGGGTTTTTTTTTAAATGTATTGTGGAACGAATTTCCGTCATCCCTTCTCAAGTTTGATTTGGTTATAAACCGGTTTCGGCTATGTGTCATCTTCAGTATCTGGTTTCGTTCGAACCAAGGGATGACGGAAATTCGTTCCATATATGAACAGAAAATATTTTTTTTATATAGACACTTACGACATTCTTTTGTTTATTGCCCCTCCTGTAAAGTTTGAAAAAAGGCACTTAGCCAATTTGCACTCTAAGCGAGCGAAATGTAAATCTTAGGTATGTACACGTTTTAAAACAGAAAGACAATTAAAATTAAATAAACTAAACCAGTTTGGTAAGAAAAGCCTGCAAACGGCATCCCTGATAACCACAACAAACAAAATGGAAGCTAGGAGCGGAGTTAACGAAAAAAATTTTGCTCCGATTCCTGTGAAGATTACATAATTTAAATATATATGAAGGGTTAGAGGTGCAATAAAATTTTGCTGAAATTACTCGACGTTTAAACATGCCATATCTAGAACAATTCAGTTGGCAACTTGAAGGGATTAGCCAATGAGAGAGCAGAAAATCCTTAACTTTGTTAGGGCATATTTTTTCCAATTTTTTTCAGTTAATAGTGAAATTAGCATGTATTAGCATTTATTATATTTATTATGAATTTGGACATTTTTAGCTCTATTAAGAGCAGGTCAGAATGTATAACCCTATAGTAAGCATTATATGATAGCTGTCATAGAAAATAACTTGCTTCTGCAAGTTTTTGATTGCTCTATAGATTACTCTACTGGATTGTGTGATATATACAATTACTTACACCAGTGAAAGAACTTATTACTTGTAACAGCTTACTTTTCCCAATATTAGTAGCGACTTTATAATGCATTACTGTCTACCATAGTGTAAGACAATACCGCCAATGACATGCCTATGTTAAAGTAATGCAATCCGTATTCGAAAGTGTAAGCGATGAATCAAGATTTCTCGATGATTTTACCCATTACATGTAAGAGAAAGTATGGACCTCCCAGGTTAAGGTAAATATTTTTGTATGAAAAATTTGACAGCAGAAATTAATCAAAGTAGAATATCTTAGGAACGCCTTGGCGGATATGAACAAGTTATACATCGTTGAAAGTAGAATTAATAGGAGATTATATTGAAATAATTTTGCATATACACTGGTTAATAAATTATTAGAGAAAACCGTGATTAAAAATGAAAAAAATTGAAAAAATTTAACAAAAAATTTAATTTTTGAGATTATTTTTACAGTTTCTCTGACATTTATCAAGATAGATTAATAATGATTACAACGATAGAAACGGTGGAATGTCGCCTTTTCAACGATATCAAACGCGTGTTGATAGGATTAGCAGGAAAAAAGTTATCGGGCCAAATATGCCTTAACCTATTAAGGGCTCATATCTCAAAAACTACACGTACGATTCAAAAAAGTTGTTATCAGTGCATCGTATACTACCAACTGCAGTTACAAGCAGGGCTGCACAAAAATATCAAGTTTTTTGTTGACCTGTGTTATATAATAACTCATATTTCGCTTAAGAAAACTTAAGCTGTTTTTCCTATGAAGAAAGATATATTCCATTACATTTTACACTCGCATTGATTTCGCTTAATAATACAATAGGGGTATTCGCTATCCATAGCATAACCCTAGCACGTAGCACGGATTGCACGGATTGCAAAGTTTTACAACGTACAACAACAAAATACAGGCGCACAAAAATATGCTAGACCTCAAAAATATGCTACACCAAAACCTATGTATATTTATTTGCTATGAAGTGTAGGAAATTAATTGCGACCCTGCGTCAGCTGACATTTGCCATTTGCTAATTTCAATTTCAATTTGATCATTCGAATTTTGCTTAAAATGTTATTTTTTATGTGTATTTATTAAATTTACTAAAATAAAATGATTTATTTATTAAAAAGTGAGTGATGAACGCGTCCCTTTGGCTAAAAAGAAAAGCTGCTTCTTAAAATTTCCTACGACTGTGCAATGGGGTGCTCTCGATGTGTAGCATATTTTGGTCTAGGATATTTGCAATCCGTGCTATCTTGCTATCTTGCTAGGGATAGCGAATACCCCTAACGAAAAATACCGTTCAAATGTTTTAGTGGCTAAAAAAGCTCGTTCGGCAACCCCGCGTTGAGCAAAAGCAATCAGCTGACACGTTTTTCCGGCAAAATGCTCGTTGATTTCTGCGGTACGGGCTGCGTATTCGTATGTTTCGGTCGTTGGCATGGTACAATAACTTAGAGGTAGGCGCGGGTTAAACCCCCCCCCCCCAAATTTGACAACACCATACAAAAAAATGATTTTATAAAAGATGGTACATGCACAAATATTTGTGTAAATGCATGTTGTAAAATCTGTGAATATTCGTGGATGTACATTGCCAATGTTTGTCAACAACTACTGATTATGTTTATAAACAATCAGTGTGGAGACATTTCCCTAAAAGTATGCTCTGGATATTAGCTAAGGTTTGTTATACTCAGCTACACTAGTACACAGAGTATTATAGTTTTAATCACATAATGAAATTTGGAATACAAGTTGGTATCGAGACTGGGACGGTTGGTATTGAAAATCGGCGAAATCGGACCATGACCACGCCCACTTTCCACATATCTATAGTAAAAATCAGATATTTTGTATCTCAGTCACTAATAGAGCTGGAGTGACAAAATTTAACCTACGTATTCAGCTCAGGCCCTTATGAAGAAATATGGTGAAATTTTGGAAAATGGGCGGTGCCACACCCACTTATTAAGGGGCAAACATTGAAAGTTTTATATGTCATAACTCAGAAAACGTAGCAGATATATCGACGAAATTTGGTACGCGTAATTTACTTAGGAAAATGTTTGGACGAAAAATTTCCAAAATCGATTGACGACCACGCCCAAATTTATATATGGGAACTATTAAGGGGTATAATAAAAATATTTTAAGCGATATCTATGTCAAATATAAAGATATGTCATTGAAATTTTGTTTCATGAATCCAACTATAGACATAAAACAAAAAATAGAAAAATGTTGGAAAATGGGTGTGGCACCGCCTCTTTTCAGACGAAGGAATCTACGAGATTTCGGAACCCATAACTCTACAAAGAATTAAGATGTTATGACGAAAATCAGTTTGTACACTTTAATAACTTGTGGTAATACATGCTCAAAAATTTAGCGAAGTCGGTTTATGACCACGCCTACTTTTTAGCAAAGATATTTCTGGAACACCCTTTGGAAATTTGTAACGTGACATCTTTGCAACTAGAAATCATAAAGGAATGAAATTTTGCACAAAGAATAATATTCATATGCTTAGTTGAATGACTGATAAAAACGTTGAAAATGGACGTGGCTACGCCCACTTTATGCAGCACTCGCTTTATATAAAGTACACCGTGTATGTATTTGATGGAAATACAAACAAACAATGAAAGAATACAGCTGAATATCTAATGTTCGATTCCACTCGAACTTAGGCTTCCTTACTTGTTAGTTTTAGTTTAAATACAGATAAAATGCAATGAATTGAGATTTAAAAGGTGCCTTTATTTAATGTGTGCATACGTAGGTCCACTCCCCAAACATAAATTTAAGTAAAAATTGTCTGGACGAGTTTTAAGTATTTTTTTTTTAATTTTCCGTTGGATATTGAAAACCCCCCCAAAATTTTTTTCTGTGTGCGCCACTGTATGGCACTCTCACAAGGTAGATCGTGTCAGCTGACACGGGTTGTGGGAACTCGTTGTTGACTGTTAGCACCATAAGGGTGCCGACAGTCATCAACGAGTCGACCGAACGAATCGAGTACCCGTAAACATAACGAGTTGAACGAATTTCATGCCCGCATGACAACACAAAAATCAGCTGTTTTCTATCTTGAACAGCCGTGTGAGTGTTGCCGTATTTGAAATAATGGGAAGACACAAAAATTTCGCATGAAATACCCAAACTTAGTACCGATATTTATTCTCGATTTAAATTTTTAAATATATTGTTTTCTTTCAGAAAAAAAGACGTAGGGCGAAAATGATTAATAAAAATATGCGCGATTTTGTATTCAAAGTTTTGGTAATTATCTAGTTTAGGTGACATGGTGAAAATTGGTAAATATTCAAGAACTGGGGTGTCAATCGACGCGTTTTGATCACATGAACACGAATTCGAAGCGGAACTTAATTTTTTAACGCAATAAAAAATTGTTAACAAAAGACGGCGGGGTAAAAACAGTTTTTTGAGTGGTGTGGTCCTGTCCCTCCTCAGGAGTCATAGTTGCATTTCTGATGCATTTTGTAATTTTCTTGTTGAACAGTGAAAAATAAGTAAAAGAAAATACACTTTTTTGGCAATAAATAAAGGAATAACCATAAGCATTTTTTATTTCGTGCTTACACAAACAATTTTCTAAAATCTGCCTTCGTCGCAATTTTGTTTGCCTGTGTGGATTTTATGACGGAAAATATCAGTTGTTCACTACCCGCTGGCCCGCTATCCGTTGATCCGTTCAAAAATGGTAAAAGGGGTAATTTTGAAACAAAAATTACTTTTATTTATAGTAAATTACTTTTTTCTTTTCATTGCCTAATTTCTCATATATTTGAAAAATACGCTATCCATTTCCTATGTAGCGGGGATATAAAATAACTATTATTTCATTCAAACATATACATTTTTCAACTATAACATCATTTATGCAACTTTTTTATTTCATCCGGTGCGAAAAGTTATGATCCGAAAAACATAAAAGTTATAGCTGGATAATATCGATTTTAAGTTTATTTGAAACTAAAATAATGGCATTAAAAATGGTTACATGTGAATTAATAACATATACAGAAATGATAATTATTTTCAATAAATGAGCTAAACAATTATCTAATAACTCATATTTCGCTTAAGTAAACTTAAGCGGTTTTTCCTATGAACAAAGATATATTCTTAGCAGGGTTTGAAAAACTGACAGTAAAACAGCAACAGTCTCAAAAAATAAGCTGCTCCTGTTCTGCGAAAGTTGTCATTATTTTTTTAGAACTTTTGAATTTTGATTTCCTTTGAAAATATCTACATTCGAGAGAGAACATTCGAATCATTTTTTTTTTTTTTGTTTCTGTGCTGTTGCTTTGCTGTGTAATTTCATCCAGTTCAGTTAACAGCAAAGCACAGATAAACAAAAATTTCCATTTTCAGTACGGCTTTTTGAAATTTTTTTTACCTTATAATTTCGATTGTGTTCACATAAAAAAAAAAAAACAAAAGTCCTGAAAAAAAATATATTTGCATTTTGTTGTTTTACTGTGCTGTAAAAATTTCCACAGTAAAGCTACAGTCGACAGTAATTTTTAGAAATTGAAGGCTGCATAGTTACAGTACAGTAGAATTTTTTATTTTTTTTACTTTTGTTGCGCTGTTTATTTTTTAATTTTGAAATGAAAATAAAATTCAAAGTAAATGAAAAAAAGGTGAAAGTAATTTCAAACCCTGGAATTTAGTGTTGATTTTTATTTTTGTTGTGCCTGTTGCTTCATTGTTGTATCTTGTAATGTCGACGTCCAAACACGGAAACAAATAGTTGAGCAACCCGCTGCTTTTGATCGTTTGTGGGCGAGAAGGCGACGAGGAAAGGAGGGGGGCACCAAGTCGTCGGTGCTCGGCCAACACGCTTTGTGCTGTCATTCTTATCGCCAACGACCAATCAGAGCGTTCGAAGAATGCCAGAACAAAACATAATGAACAAAAGTTGGCCAGCGACGAGTTGATGTGTTTGGACAAATGGAAGACAGAACAGCGGCACAAAAGAGAATCGTTGGATAATTTCGCGGCAGAGTTGCTGTGTTTGGACACGGACAATGTTGATGACTCTGGCATTATTGGCACTTCCAGTTTTTGCGACGGTCGGAGTTCATTGGGAAATACGTGTGGTCCGAAATTGTCGTGCAGGTCGTAAAATGGTATTTGTTGTCGCAGAAAAGACACACTACATAATCCCCGCTAATAAGCAATGACTTCTTGCACTCGTCGCAGTTCACAATTATTGTGTTTAGCTCTTTTTTTGACATTCTTATATATGTATGTATGTAGGCAGGTGTGTATATATGTGTGTATGTATATTGGTTTTTGTGTTAGAGTTGACATTTTTATTTATTTATATTTCTGTTTTATGATCAAAATCAGCAATTTAATGGATTAATTCACTTGCAGCGGCAATAAAGTGTTTTTAAATATCTGATAAATATTTTTACTCAGAAATTATAAATTTTTTGGCACTTAGTTATAGAGCAAAATAAAATGAGTCTTCCCGCTTTAGCTGTCAAACTCTGTGAAAGTTATAGGCATATTTTTAATCTTATTGGAAAGCAGGGATGGGCACCTTCCATACAAACTTTTCCTTTATTTCGTAATATGTCTTGAAGTACTTGTACCAGAATACTGGAAATTAGTGTGAAGGAATACTACGTAGTTAAGCACTCAACGGATGCAAACGCTAGGCCTTGGTAAAACAGGAAAATATTAATGAAGGTATGTAGATTCGGGCATATTTAACTTTTTGCGAAACATTCGCCTCGGTGATATATTTTTTTTTTGTGTGTTTAGTAGAGTAAAAGCAATGCGATTCCAATGGTTTCCACGCGAATCATATATGTGGATAAAGCTGGAACAATGCTCTTTCATGTAAATTATAAGAGTATCTTATCTGCACGGCTCTGCGAGGTAGACTACAATTTCACTTTTCTTCAGAGCAAAGTAAACTTCGAAAATAGCGATAATTTACAATTTTATATTGATAATAATAATCTTAACTCTATTTTATTCCTCAAAAATTGAATTTTGAACCATTGTGCAAAGTACTGAAAATTGGTGTAGGGCATGAGATAATTACGTACTCAACGGATAAGGAAAACTGTCTTTGACACCAAGAATGATATTTTTTCAGTGCAACTTTTTAGAACAGGCTCAATATTAGCTAGAGATAGAGAGAGAATTATTGACTTGTTGTTTACTTTCCAAAACGTCGGTAAAAATGATGTTTGACGATAAAACGTACCTCGAAGTTGGAACGTTGGTTGCGAAGCATGCGATTTACCGTACGACGGTGTACTTAGTACGACAAATCGTACAGTTACTTACGCCATCTGGCTAGGCATATAGGACACTATACAAGTGCTCTAAAATCATCATATCGCTCATTTGCTGCAACGTCGTCATAACTAAAAAAAACCCAAATTTTGAGTTAATATCACCAATATATCGGAAATAATATGTTTGATCAACTGAAAATGTGTTATATCCGAGGTTTTTACATTTCACGCAGCATCGCGAATTATTACAAATAATATGTATTTAAAGAACTATTCTTTGTTATGACATTCTTGCACTAAATATTTTTTTTTATATAAATTATTTGCTATGAATTATTTCCATTTATGTCAGTATTGTTGTCATCTTCAGTCAAAAAATCATGGAATCTAATTCTCGATCCGCCAAAATGGTGGTAATGGCTTTTAAAAAAACAAGAAGGAAATGATAAAGAATGGCAGATAAAAAGTACATCAACATTGTCTTCTGCTGAAATGAAATCGGACTCATTAAGCTCGAGTTCATTTTCTGAAAATGACGATTCTGTACGTAATACTACGTACATTCCACCCGATATTAGGTTCATTTATTATTAGCTAGTTATGAATAGTTAGCCAAGTTTCGGCTGGCAAATCGTATATAGCAGAAGAGAGCCAAATTTCAGCAAGTAAGATTTTCCCTAGCTGAAATTATTTGCTGCCAATGTAAGAAACAGCTGTTGAAAAAATAAACAAACGAATACTGATTTTATTACTTTTGAAATTTTCTGAATTTTTGAAATAGAAATAATGAAAATTTAATGTTTTTTTTTAGAAAAAATAACCTTTAACAGTCAAAAATAGCATTCAAATTATTAATTGCTAAATTTTACTATTTTTCCGTTTCTTGATTTTCTGTTCGTTTCGCTCTTTATGAGCGCAATTCTTTCCGTTTTGCTGACTTGACAGCTAGCTGTTAGTTTAATAAGAAACAAACCGATTGTATTTTTACGAGCAATTGTCCTTATTCATTGATTTTTTTGCGTAATTTTTTTAATTTATGTTCCTTCCAGGGACTTGTAAGGCGTTTCGTAAGTAGTATGAATTTCAATTATTGCATCATGTACACGGTCGAATGTGTGTGGTCCGAAAAACCTCTTACATGCCAAAGCAACAGATTTTCTTTAGAGAGAGTCATCTAGCCAATGACATGTATAGCCAAAAAAAACTTGTGTTTAGTTGACCACACATCTGCTGTAGTGCCAACAAATTCACAATCACTCAATTCAGTTCTTAACTTGTCAATCATGGATATGTATGTAGTATTTACTAATGATGATGCCGTTGGTCTACTCATTAATTTTAATTTTGGATTTGCACACTCAATCAACTTCTTAAAAGTTTTTTTCTCCACAACAGATACTGGTAACATAAGATCCGCAATATAGGAAATAGTTAATTTATTGAAAACATCTTGTTCGCTGCTGTTTGCTCGTGGTGTCTCTAATTTGGTTTCTTTATATTCTTTAAAAACTTCCACATGTTTTAATCGTAAGTGACGAATGAAGTTCGAAGTTATTTGCGTCGAACCTTGCAGCTTCTTTTTACATATGTGGCATTCAGCTACCACCCCATTTCTTTTGCGGTGAAAGTATGTTTTGTTCAACTATATGAAAATATTCATTAGAATAAACAGTTACTATTAAAACAGCAATTATTAAAAAATTCTCTGTGGAAACCAAAACTACTCAGTCAAGTAAGATAAGAAATGTCAAAATAAATTTCTTACTACCGTTTGGAAAAGCATCTTAAAAGCAAGGTAACAAACTGATTAAAATAACGTTCTGGCTTCAGTTTTGAAAAATGAACCGGTTTTAATCGGTTACGGTTTCGGGTCCACTCCTTGCTTAAAAGTCTTATTCTTTCTAAGTGCCTTTTTTCGTCCATCAAAATTTTTGCAAAAAAAAAAACTTAAGCCATACTGACTAGTTGAGTTTTTAAGAGTTTTTTTTATAACCTACATGCTTAATAACTTTAACGATATCTTTAGAATTGCCACTCGGTGTTAAACCGGTTGAAGATGGCTCGTCACATGTTTTTGATCTCTTGCTAGTAGAAGGTTGGTCGAGCAACAAACATCTCTTTCTCCTGTTCTTGCCACTTTCAGCCTGTTTGCAAATAATCAAAAATAATAATTTAGGAAAAATGATGGGAACGGTCTAAAGTCCACTAAAATATCGAAATACATTTATGCAAATCAATGACCATTAAAGACTTACTATGAAAGTGTGATCTATTATCGAGTCATCCGAAGAAAAGTCAATAATTGAATCACTGGACATTTTAAATTTTAATTTCAACTTTACTACAATTTGAACAATTAACAATTCGACTTAAATTTTACAATTTAACAATCCAACTAACACTTTTAACACTACAAATTATAACACTTCAAAACCAAATCACGAAAACTTTTTAAGCGTATAACCAAATTTCGTTATTTATTGCTCCATATGATTTGAGTATTCAAATTGGACTATACAGAGTTATTTGAAAATAGAATGCTTATGCTAAAAAATTTATCTAGTTTACAAAGTCAATAAATGCAACGAAGAAAGAGCGATTCCCAATCGAAGGCTGATGAGTGATGCTTGTTGTTGTTGGGTAGCGAGGAATTGCAACGATAAAGATATGAGTGTGCATCGCGACGGTCCGAAAATTACGTTTTTTATGCACGCACTTTTCTATTAGCTGATGATTAGCGTTGCATTGGCTAAAACAATAAAAACATAGCAGCGACAAACAAATAAATTAATTATTTGTATAATATGTTTTACAGTTTAATAAATACTAGGACTTCCCGCTACTGTCGAAAATCGACAGTTTTCTAGTAGTATAGCTACCCCAGAATGCAAAAATATTTTTCACTTTATGATATTTTTTTATTAAAATTTATCTTTATTTGATTCAAACCCCAATTGTAGTTCAAGCACAACCCTTTCCATTTTTAATTAAAATTTTTCATACAAAATAAGTTTTTTACCATAGTTTGGATGTCACTGGTTTTTTTTTTGTTTTAGTTTGGACACAGCCCATTTATTACGCCTAAAAGCAGGCAACACAAAATATTATAAAAATTATTATTGGTAAAGTTGTGTTTTGCAAAAACAATAACATAGGAATTTTCTGAAACAACAACAATTACAAAGAAATTTTCCAACGGCGATTGTGCACTAGGCATATAACAAATTTTAGCGAAAAATTTGGCATACCACCACGTGGTGGCAAATATTGTACAAGTAATGAATATCACTTTTTTAGGTGATTTCGGTTCAAAAACGTTCCGCGCAAAAATGGATTTCTAAAAAAAGTCAGAATTTTTTTAATTTTTTTTAATATTTTTATTTTTACATTTTTGTCAATTGTTATATGAAATAAGTTTTAAGTTTAAAGTATCTGATGATTTACACAATGGTAAAATGTCTTGCACAATTTTAATTGCACGCTCTGCGCAGATGTACAAAACTTTTTTTGTTTTTTTTTCAGCAGTTCTGATAAAAAAGTAATTTCGTTTTGCGCGGAAACTTTTTTACAATTTCGCAAAAAAAAAATAATGGAGTTCATACTTTCTTATGCTCTATTCGACTATGGTATGCCGTTTTTCGTATTTGCAAAAATTGTAAAAAGTTATATGCCTATTGTGCACGTATTTTCCAACCGATTTTAATGAAAATCAAAATGGACCTATTCTAGGGAATTTCCTTTCTAATGATGGTCCAACTTTTAAAATCGGCTCAGTAGTATCGCCAAAAGATCGCGGACAAAATTCATATTAGCGTATATATATATAGATGCCACAGGTAAATTGACTTCAAATTTACTTCAGAGTGAGATTTTTTATTCAATGAATGCAACACATAAATAACCAAAAAAATTAATTGAAAAAGAATTCGTCACAAAATGAAGTCTGAATGGTGACTTCAATTTTTAAGTCTCAAAAACTCGGTTTGAAGCGCAACCTGCTTTTGTAGTAGAAGCAGAGCGTTCATAAACGTAAATTTTGCATGAAGCGTCGTTCATCGCAATCATCAAAAAAATAATTACTGCCGCTGTTGCGTTTCATGCTGCGTTTCTGAACATAGCCATGTTTTTATATCCCATGGCATTGTGTATACTGCATGTCCTACTCGTAACACATAAAGTTGAAATCAAACATTTGAGTTGCTTCGATTAGGTCGATGTATTCTGGTATTTTATGGCATACATACATAGGTCAGCGGGACGTACTTGATATTTGCTAATAAATCCATGAAACATCATATGGTTGCATATATTTTATCAACCTGTTTGCAGTAGTCGCATATTGCACACGCTAAGACCAATTGGACGACAACGCGATCCCCCGGAAATATATTTTTTTTTGTGGAGCGTCGAACCTGAAGGAATAGGAGAGCAATAAGTATAAGGAATCTTCTAATACAATCGGAAAATGTCTTACTTGATCCACAATACCAATTGCTTATGTCCAAGTCTCATACCGGAGTAGGATGGGCCTCCTTTCTCGAACGAACTTGAATAAGAATGTTCGCGGTAGGGTACAACAAATTTTGATGCGAAGGTCACACCGCGCACGAGGTTATTGCAGAATATTAAAGTTCAATACTTCATTAACAAGTATCTGTCAAAACCAAAATCGTACAATGGTAAATTTTTTAGAAAACCGCGATTTTATATACATATTTCATGTTTTGGCGCAATCTAATATCCGCCACAGTCGAATTTTTTCGATTGGTTTACCTTTTCGGATACCTTGAGTATAATAAAGAAAGCATCAAACAAAAAAATCTGTTCTCCAAAATAGTTTCAAAAGTTACGCAAAATACTTTACCCCAAAGGAGGAACATAGAAAAAACGATTTTTATTGAAATTTTGGCGTTGCACAAAAGTGCATTAAGTACTGCACGTACATCAAACCATATATCAAAGAAATGTTTGTGCATTAATTCTAAATGAAGGTGCGATATATGTTTTTCACGAGGAACTAATATTTTCGGAATTATAAGTGTATCCGGAAAGGTATACCAATCGAAAAAATTCAATTTTTTTTTTAAATTTTCGTAAAAAATTGAGAATTTTAAAATTGACTCATTTATATTTCAAAAACTATATCGTCGCTCCGGAAGAAGAAAGACGCATGTCAGTAATTTTTCGACGAAAAAAGGCGCATTAAAAATATGTCGGGGAAGAAAGACGCTTTACAAAACATGTCGACGAAGATAGACGCATTAAAAAATATTTCGAAGAACAGAGACGCATTATAAAATATTTCGACGAAGAAAGACGCATTAGCATTATTAACTGATAAGAAAGACGCATTAGTATTAATATTGACAAAGAAAAATGAAAAATCGAATACGTCTTTCTTTCCTAAAAAATATTTAAATGCGTTTTTCTTTATAGTAAAAAAAAATAAAGCGTCTTTCTTCGTTATCAAAAAAAATAAAGACTTTTTTTTTCGAAAAATATTTTTAATGCGTCTTTCTTTGAAAGAAAAAAAGTTTGCGTCTTTCTTCCTCAACAAAACAGTTTGCGTCTTTTTTCTTCTATAGCGACGATATGACCTAGAGAAAAATGTTATAGGAAATTTAATTTTCTTTCGTTTGGTGTCACTCCATAATTCAATGCGTTAAAGAGATATACAGGATGAAGTGAATCCATTGGCCAAATAACGGTAAATTGCCGATATCTCAAAAACTTTCGCATATATTTAAAAATAAACCCAATTTTCGGAATTAGCGAGATCATATAGATAGGATTGTGGTTTTCGCAGTATTTTTTTACAGTAGAGCAGTGTTATCTTTCAAAATTTGTATTAAAATATATCTAAGCAGAGTCTATCACTTTACCAAACGATTTCCTTGCCTAAATTTATAAATTTCGGTAAAATTCAATTCTGACACATTGTCAGCTTTACTTTTTCAATTAAAAAAAAAACGAAATTGTATTTAGGTGTTCCGATTTTTGCCAATGTCTACATAAGTTTCCTGCTTTCTTTCGGCATTTTAGCACGAATTGTTAATTAATTTCTAAGGTGCGTTCATGTAAGAATGCGGATAAACTGATAAACTTTAGCAATTTATTACTTTATATGAAGACAACTAATATTTTATAGTTTTAAATGGCTGTTTCTTCTTGTGGTATCACAATGGGCCTCTGCACTGGCCTAAGTGTGCCCCTAGGGCAGCCACTCTAACCTAACCTAAGATAATATTAAAAAGAAAAAAAAATGTTTAGTTAAAAATTTATAAAAATATAGGAATAATGTAAAATGAGAATTTTAATAAACCCCATACTAATTTAAAATAAGAAAACTAAGAGAAGAGCATCAGTTGGTTATTGGTTATTATTTGGTAATTTTTCTAAGCTCTTGCATTAGTGAGTGAAATTAACGGTGTGAGCGCTCAACTGCATTTGGTGCAGTTTCTGGTTGAGTTTTTGATTATGATCCTTCAAATAAGCAATAAGGTCGGCCTTTAGAGAAAAAAATAAAGTAAGAAAATATTACCAATTTACTCTCTAGAATTTTCTGAAGAGTACCTGTTTCTCCAGTAACTCGGCGGTATAACCGCCTGGTTGCATTACACCCAGCGACCCTGATGAATTATTGCCACCACGTAGTGCATCAGGTAAAGCCGCAGCCTTGTTAAATTTATACACTTTCGCTAAAAACAAAATTCAGGATATTGGTAAATTGAAAAAATTGTTTGTAACAAACAAAGAATATTTTCAACAGAACTTACATATATAAACTCCATGTGTTATACTCAATACAAACGTCTCTAATATATTGAAGCCAGCAACATAAGACGCGGGTGAAAGAAGATTAAGAGCACAATGTTGCCAGAAATCTGCAGCATAATAGTGATGTATTCCCGCTTCTATAGCCAATAGCATAGAATTCCACAGCGATACCACTTTTAGTGATATGTCGTTTTGCATTGCGAGGGCACGATGAAATTCATGGTAGCCATTTAACCGCAAATCTTCGTGATGCTTTTTGACAAAATGATCGAAAAACTGGAATATAAAATATGTGTAGTTGAAATGCAATATTTATTATAAAAAATAAGAATACAATACATATCTATGTATAAAATTGTAATTAATTTTCGCCACTGGGAAAATTCATCAATAAAATTGCCACCAAATAAACGAAGTTGACATGGTGTGTTAAACGGTCGTTTCTAAGCAGGGTAGGAAGAAACTCAGATTATGAGTGAGTGATGAAACTCACCCTCAGAGCGTGAGGATGAGTTAACGCTTGCTTTTTTCACTCATCTACTGCGTTGCCACTAAAAAAAATTCAAATTTACCAAAATACAAAATAAAAGTAACCAAACTAGAAACAAGTAACCAAAATAAATTAATAACTTTGAAAATTTATTTTTATGAAAATGCAATTAGCATATAGGCTCTATTGGTCCATCGTGTGCAAGTGCAAAGGAAAACACTAACACATTTCACGTAATACCCGACGTTTCGCTAAACTTTTTAGCATCCTCTGGGGCGAAATCTTTATTTAAAAAACAACATAGACAAAAATCAATATGTATAAGTAAAAACAAATAAATACATAAAAAAATGACAGAAGAAAAATTAATGATTTTGTATACATAACTGATGGTGACGGACGTAAACTTACATGAAATTGGTGAATTGGTGAAAACTTTAAAATTTTAAACAAATAACATTATAAACAAACATCAACTTGATACCTTAAACATCAGGTACACTCGTCAGACTAAATACATACATATAACTTATAAACAATATAAATACATAGCTGCAATTTCGTCTGTCTTCTTTTTTGTTTACTGTACGTTCACTATTCTTTAAAATATGTAAACTTTCCAAAGTGTATCTTGTTCTGTCTTTTCTTTCAATGTCTATTACTTTAGTGTTGTTTAAATCAGCTGTGTGTCCGTTTAAAGCAGCGTTGCGCAGCCTCTTGCCCGCGGGCAGACCAGCTGTTTGCGATCCACACGTATACACACCGATTGTCACTACTACAGACAAATAAAGATCGTGAAATGAGCGCTTACGTTGCACAATAGGATATTTTTGCCAAAAATAAATTCGAAATTAAAGTAGTGATAAATAAATATTTTTTAACTGCAATCGACAGATATCTTATGGGACAAAAAAAGCCATGTAAAATTTTTTGAGATTCGTTTCGTTAAGCCATACAGCGTGTTCAAAGTTGAAAAAAAAATATGTCATGTCGAGCCATAACCGCCGAGAAAATGTATCCCACAAACTCGAAATTTTACAGGGGAAGGTTTTTTTTAAATTAAATAAGTTTGAATAAAGCCATTATTTTAAAATTTATAATGTAAATATTTTTTTTGTGTAATACATTAAATTTTAATAATTTTAAATAGATATTTGCATCATAACGGTAACAAAACCAAAATCGATTATGGTGTGGGATACATTATTTTGGCGGTAATGGCTCGATATGAATTATGAATTTTATGACCTGTTACGAAAAGCTCTATCTAAGCCATTTATCGACGTATATATTTGGTTTTGACATCTAAATATCGACGGCTGAGAATAAGATCGCCCTTTTTCAAAAATTGTTTCAAAAACGCCCTATTTGAAAAATTGTTTGAATAACGTCCCATTTCAGATTTTGCTTCAAAAACGCCCTATTTCAGAGAAAATTCCATATATTTTTTTCTGAAACAGGGCGTTTTTGAATAATTGTCTGAAATAGGACGTTATTGAAACAAATTCTGATATAGGGCGTTTTTGAAGCAAAATCTGAAATAGGACGTTATTCAAACAATTTTTCAAATAGGGCGATCTTATTCTCAGCCGTCGATATAGAAAATGACCTCTACTTTTCTAGAAAGTAATCTCGTTTCTTCTAACTTTGAAATCTGATTTTATATGATTTTTCAAATACTGATATAAAAATATAGAAAACTTTTTTTTCTTCGTCAACTTTAAGGAATAAAATAAAAAAAAACAAAAAAAGGTATCTTGGTTTTTTTTTGTGTTATGAACTAACATATTCTTTATCAGATCACATTAACAGATATTAATTTCACGCGCGCCTTCGCGTTTTTTAATTATTGTCCTAACTGGCTAAAAGTGCATTTTTCAAATTACATTTATAATGACATATTCAAAATTAAAAAAAAAATAAAATGTATAGAAGATCTATCATCCAATTTACGTCGGTAATATAGAAAATGGTTCACAATATGAAATACAGCAGCTCGTTTTTAAATTAGCTATATATATGTTCTATTATATATTGTTTTTGCAGGGTAAAAAAAAATTCCAAAAGTTTGAAATCAAATAAAAAAAAAGCAAAAAAAAGGTCTCAATTTTTTAATATATGTTCACCGCAAATGTGCTTTATAACCCCCCAAAGTCAGTTTCATTATTCGCGCGCGCTCTTCTCACTAATTCATATTTTTCGAGGAGGTGTATATGCGCGCTATCGCTATGGATGTACATACATATGTATACGTGTGTAGCTAGAGAGAAAAGCATTGATTAGCAGTTTTGACATATGTTTATGCTTTAAAAACGGTAATACATTAACTAATGCGATTTTATATAGAATATTTACATATATACTTACTTTTAGCCTATTTACTTCAAAAGTATCATAACTCAAAAACGCGAGTTTTCAGGTAAGGATGGGTATGCATGCATGTGTGTATATGTATGTGCATTATATATATTGAAAATTTAGAGTTTGAGATCAATAAACTATCTGTGCTATACTATTGATGTACATATGTAGCTAGGCATGTACTTACAAATGCTTGCATGCATAGTCGTACAAATGCAAATATCAGCAACAGCAGCAACGAAGCGAAGTTGTTGTTGTTGTTGTTGTTGTTTTCTGCAACAATGCGACAAATAGGCAAAATAAAAAGGACCAACCTGTTTGAACATGTATGCAAATGTATGATATTCATACCTACATCTACCTATTTAATTTTCTGAGCAATATTGGTATCAAATGAAAGGTTTTGAGCAGGACTTCGATATGAAGCTCTTTTCATTGTGACCCCTAGAACGGGTCTCCAGATATGGGTCAAAATGAGGACCCAGATGATCCTTGAATTTTTCTGAGCAATATGGGTATCAAATGAAAGGTTTTAAGAAGGCCTTCTACAGGGAGCTCTATTCTTTATGGTTCCTAGGTTGGGTCCCGAGATATGGGTCAAAACGAGGACCCGGATGATCCTTGAATGTTTCTGAGAAAAATTGGTATTAAATGAAAGGTTTTGAGCAAGGATTCTACAGAGAGCTCTACTCTTTATAATTCCTAAGTCGGGTCCCGAGATATAGATCAAAACGAGGACCTGGTTGATCCTTGAATGTGTCTGAGCAATATTGGTATCAAATGAAAGGTTTTCAGCAAGGTTCCTACAGAGAGCTCTACTCTATAATTCATAGGTCGGGTCTCCAGAGATGGGTCAAACGTGGACTCGGATGATCTTGCATGTTTCTGAGCAATATTGGTATGAAATGAAAGGTTCTGAGCAGGGATTCTACACGGAGCTCTACTCTTTATGATTCCTATGTCGGGTCCCGACATATGGGGCAATACGAGGACCTGGATGATCCTAGAATGTTTCTGAGCAATATTGATATCAAACGAAAGGCTTTGGGCAGGGTTTCTACAGTGAGCCCTATTCTTTATGATTCCCAGGTCGGGTCCCGAGATATGGGTCAAAACGAGGACCCGGATGATCCTTGAATGTTTCTGAGCAACATTGATATCAAATGAAAGGTTTTGAGCAGGACTTCGATATGAAGCTCTTTTCATTGTGACCCCTAGGCCGGGTCTCCAGATATGGGTTAAACGTGGACTCGTATGATCTTGCATGTTTCTGAGCAATACAAAACAAAACAAAATAAAAAATCAAAAGTCAAAATCCAAAAAGCAAAACAAACAAAAACAACAAAATAGTAGCAGTCACAATGACAACAAAAAATTACAAAAACGACAGTCGCCTTTTAATCCATAGAAAACCAGGAAAAAAAGGAATAAGCAAAAGGGAATAAATGTCCGATTTCGAAACTGGTTACACATCACTGTTCATGAATACCCATTATTCACGCTTTATTTTTTTTATTCTAAGGCTGACTTTATTTTATTATATACTCTATGGCATTGTTCAGGAGTTCCGTGGTTTCGGCGATACCCGTACTGTTCGTCAGGGATTATTTTTAAATTTTCCAAAACTGGCATCAGTCTACGTAAGAGAATTCTTTGAAATACCTTAGAGAAAGTCACCAATAAACTAATGCGGCGATATGAGCTAACCACATTTTCCGGTTTTTTTGGTTTAGCAATCATAATTATTTCCGCACATTTCCAAGCTATTGGAAAGTGCTGAAGCCTTAGTATAGCATTGAAAATAATTGTAAGGGCTCTTATGGACTTTTCAGTTAAGTGCTTAAGGACGGTGTTATCTATTTGATCGTAGCCTGGGGACTTTTTGCAGCTGCATTTTGCTAGTTCCTCTTTTACTTCCAATAAAATAATGCTCCTTATTAGAAGGTCCATTTGACATGGATTATCCAAAAAGCGCAGACAATCACTTTCATCGGAGGCATCAGTAAAGTTATACGGGTTGAACACTACTTTTAAGTACTGAGCAAATGCTTCTGCTTTATCCGCGTCTGATCGATACCATGTATTGTTAGAATCTTTTATTGGAATTTTTTTAACTTTTGGGCGTTTGGGATATTTTGTGACATTCCACAGGCATTCTGATCTTGCCGCGTTTGTACTCAGGTTAGTTAGAAATACTGCAAGAGAGTTGTTTTTCAACAGCTTAAGCTTAGCCTTTAAATGCTTAGTAGCTCTGTTTAATAACAACTTGTCACTTGGACATTGGGTTCTTTGCCATCTTTTCCTTAATTCTCGCTTCTTGCTTATAAGAGTTTTGATTTCCGAAGGAAAAAAACTATTTTGGGCTACAGTTTTTTCTTGTGGAGTTGACACAAAACCTACTTCAACAATAACATTATTAAATTTAATCGTATGTTAAGATCAATATGGTTGTCTAACCAGGAAGAAAAAGAAGGGAAGTTCGAGGAGTCAGAATTTTTGGTTTGCTTTGAAAAGTTATAGGTTCTGATTGGAGTATCGCTATTAAGGGAGAATGGTCAGAGCTTAGCTCAAAACTTTCTTCAATGTATAGCAAGTTGCCGCTGGTGGCAGCTGTGGTGCAGTGGGTAGAGTGCTCGCCTGCTATGCCAGAGGTCTCGGGTTCAAACCACAGTCCGAGCAAAACACCAAAAAAAAATGTTTCTAATTAGTAAAAGTCCAATTATGGGGTTTTTTAAGAGCAGCGCTCACCTCTCGGCAGTGGGCGGCATACCCTCCGAGTATTTCTGCCATGAAAAAGCTTCTCACAAAAAATGCATTCGCCGTTCGGAGCCGGCATAAAACTGTAGGTCCACCCAATTAGTAGGAAAAACAAAAAGGAGCACACCTCGAATTGGGAGAGAAGCTCGGCCATAAAACACGTCAGAGTTATAATAACGCCATTGTATTATTATATTATTATAGCAAGTTGCTATAAATTCCTGAGTACACTACAAAATCTAATAGGTCCGGGGTTTTGGCAGGGTGTGATGGCCAATACGTAGGCATACCAGTTGAGGACGGACAGGTTCTTATTCATTATACATTTAAATAACTCATTGCCTTTCGGGTTATTTAAACGGGAGCCCCACCAGTATGAAGGTAGAACCTAGTTCGTTAAACATATTTTCATATTCTATGCAACTAATATTGTATGGGTGGAAAATAGCCAGCGCCAATTACTATTGAACGAGTGTTTGTCTTGATTTTTATGCAAGTAAAGTGAACAAATTTCTTTCAGTCATATCCCCTTATTCTAAAAAATTATCTATGCGAAAAGTGTGTTTTTTATTGAGAAATGTCTCAATTTCGTCAATATGGTTGACAATGCCATTGGCATTCCAAATTGCTAATCTTAAATTTAATTGCATACTTTTTTTTGTGTGCCGAGTCGTACAGGAAGGGGTTTGTTAGGTGTCGAGATCTAAAACTATTCAGCTACAGAACAAAATTCATCAGCTGTTTGTATGTCATTTATTAAGTGAGTCTACAACTATTTTTTTTTATAATAATAAATAATAGCTTAAAAAACTAAAAAACACACTTTAATCTTAAAAATCGTACTAGAAATTGAGAAATAATTTAATTAGAAACAAAATGATGAACGAAAATATAAGAATTTAAGGAAAAGCGTCGGGTGCTCAGTATGTCACAAAATATTTAAAATCGCTGTTTTTTTACTAATATTTTTATTTTGACTTTTTTGAGATTTCATATAACGTACTCTTTAATTTCGCAACTAGGTATGTATATTTTTGTACTAGTTGTACGAATCGAATATTTTCATGTTCAAATATTATTGAGCACCCCCACGCTTTTCCTTAAATACATATATTTTCGTTCATCATTTTGTTTCTAATTAAATTATTTCTCAGTTTTTAGTAAGATTTTTAAGATTAAAGCGTGTTTTTTTTAGTTTTTTAAGCTATTATTTATTTTTAACTTTTTAGTGAAATTTTTCATTAAAGGATGTTTTATGTGGACGCAAGAATAAAAGTAAAAAGAAGTCTGATGAAGGGATGTGGTGATCTCCGAAATAGATCTACATCAGTCGAAGTGTACATATGTATTTATAACTTCTACCAAAAATATTAATTTTTCACATAAATTTTTTCCTTATAAAAAAAAAAACATTGGTCATGAGAGCTCAAAAAAAAAGCCTAAACGAAAAAATATCAACTAATATGTACTATGTGTATCGAAGCAAAACTATTTCAGTTTTTAATCGGAGATATGCTCTTCTTTATTTGCCTGTGCATATTCACAATGAACAGTCAGCGCTCCAAAATATTGTCATTGTCCTATAATCACTTCCATATTTTTCTTGTATACCAAAAATAGTAAACAACTTCTTGAAAATAAAAATAGCCAAACACATGTGAAAGTTACCAAAAAAGCAACAGCGAAAAAATAACCTATTTTGGTAATTACCAAGTTCGGCAACCGTGCTATAAGTGCTATAATTTATAGCCTATAAATAGAATTTGAACAAAGAAAAACACAAAACCAGTTCTTGCTTTGCATACGTATGTATGTACATGCGGTTGTTTTTATTGCAAACACAACAACAAAACAGAAAGCTTGTTACTTATTGGCCTGCATACGGGAGTGAATTGAATGAAATTCATAGAGGCTATTTTAAAGAAAGGTAACTTAAAAGCCTCAATGAAGCATGGAATATAATGTTGAATGTCCCACTATATGATGTCGTTGGGCTGAATTTTATGTTGAAGTCATATTTCGAATCCGGAGGAGAATAGAAATAATAGAAGAGAGAAAGCTACCCTGCAAAAAATGCGACTAGTCCGGGATACATCCAGGATCACTCGCAAAGAAGCATGCGACTACTCACTTTTTGTATCTCTTTATATGGAATGAAGTGTTCCTTTTTGTTTGAGCATGTCCTATGGAGAGACTAATTGTACCCTTTTATACCTGAAGGAGTACGAAAGTAGAGAACTCTTCTTTGATGCCAATGGGATACCAAATGGAAGTTGTAACATTTTATACCTGAACGTGTACGAATGTAGATTTATAACCTTTTAACTAAAATTGTCAACAATTACTCTACATTTTTACCGTTCCGGGTGCAATTGAGAGTAATTGTAGCCAAGTGTACCCGAAAGAGAGTTGTCCGGGACAAATCTCTTTCGAGACTAATCGCACAATTTTTTGCAGGGTAATAAAAGCGTGTTAAAAGGCGAGTCAGTGAAGTGTCAAACGTGCTGGAGTGATTATTAAAGTCATGGCATAAGCGGCGAAATGGTTCATTTAATTCAAAATTTATTTTGCAAGGTTTCACAAATAGTGGCTTGAAATGGCTCGATACCTTACATCAATTATCGGCACGGCCTGGCTCACTGAGCTGGTGCTGAGAACAAGCTTCTCACACGTATTTAACCCATTAGTGGTCGCCGTGCCAATTTGGGAACACCCAATGATATGTTTTACATTTATTGTAGGTTGGCTTTGACCACTAATGGGTTAATACGTAAGTTCCATGCGAGCGCAATAATCAGCCTTGGGCACCACTACACTCAAGCCATTGATGTAGGATAAAGTGAAAAATTACTAAAAATAATCAGTCTGCATGCAGATGTTGAGCGAGCAGGGTCATGCGCGCACGTATACACATACATATGCTTGTTGTTTGGCATCTGCAAATAGAATAAAAGAATTGCAAGCGACCACTTGCTTTCACGCCAGTCGAAGGCAAACTGATTATTTTTCCTAAGCGACGATCGCCAAGTCCCATCGTAAGCGCTCGTTTTACGCTCTTTATTTGTCTGTAGTAGTGACCAGTGTTGCCACTTTAGCTATTTTGTAGCTAGATTTAGCTATAACTTTTGGCGTTTAGCTACAGATATTTGCGTTTAGCTATTAGCTATTTTTGTTAGCTTTTTTTTTAATAGCTTAGCTATTTTTCTTAATTTCTTTATTTTGCACATCAGTTTATCATTTTAAGCTAATGAGTCATCTGCGAGTTTATGAAAACTTGAAAGTGTATACTTATCCTTATGATTATCAAACTATACAAAAGTTGATAGTCTGGCATGCCTTCCTTATTTTATCGATTATTGGTGTATTCATATGCAAGGTTGATGCAATCAAGGCAGATCTAGGAAGGTAGGCTCGGTGGCGAATTCAGAAATTTCCCAGGTATTTTGTTATTGTAATTGGTAGAGTGTAATGTCAAAATGATAATTCGCCTTAGTTAAAATCTGAATTCGCTTGAGACTCGCCCATTCCTATTGGTCATGATGTGAATTCGCTTTGATTTTGACATTACACTCTACCTTTGTAAATAAAAAAGTAGTTTCTGAATTCGCCACCGAGCCTACCTTCCTAGATCTGCCTTGGATGCAATAAGGTTTTCGCAGTGCGCAAAAGCAACCCTGCCATACATTTTGTTGTTGCCCATTTTGCTATTTGAATTCGCAAATGACCATTGGCATACGCGATATTTGAACCGTCCTTTTCACGGTGTATTCGTAAAATTTTTCAGAACTTTATTATCAAGTTAATTGAGCAACTCCGCCAACGCTTACCGCAGAATATTCAATCTTTAAAAAATATTGAATTTTTTTCTGTAAATAAGCCAAAAATATTTGACACTTTCAAGGATGAAAAGGATCACTTTAACACGGAGGAAATCACTATTTTAGAAATGCAATGGAAAAACTACACGCATACCCATGGAAGGGAACTACCTCTACAATAAAGTTTTGGGTAGACGTAAGAAAGCTTAGAAATGCTCTTAACGAAAATCCGTTTGAAGAACTACAATCTTTTGTGTTTAATTTTCTAATCCTACCGCTTAGTAATACAGAAATAGAACGTAGATTTTCTGTTATGAACGTAATAAAAACAAAGCAAAGAAATAGAATGCAATTATTTATGTTAAACTCTCTATTGACTGTTAGGTATGGTCTAAAAAGGCTTGAAAAATGTTGTAATAACTTTAAAATTCCTAACGATATTATTAAAGCAATGACTTCAATTAATAATAATTCAACCTGTGAATTAAATGAAGAAGATATGATTTTTGAAATGTTATTGAATCAAATTTTTAACTAAAGTTTAAATATTAATTAGTCGCTATTATAATTTATTTTAATACTGCAATTGAATGTACATACATACATACATACATATGTAATGAATTGATTTTTTTCATTGTAATAATCTTATTATACGACGTACATATATAAGTACATACAAACAAATATATGTATGGCTACAATATATAATATATGTATATATAAATATTCATATATGTGAAGTTGTTTTATGTCACGTCTTTTTAAATAAATCATTATTTGGCTATTTTTGAAAAAAAAAAAAATTTGGCTATTTATTTTAGCTATGAAAAAAATTATTTAGCTATTTTTAGCAATTTTTTAATTTAATTTAGCTATAAGCTTCAAAATATTCTGGCAACACTGGTAGTGACAATCGGTGTGTATACGTACACGGGCGCTTACTCTCATTTAGCAGGTGCTAAGGTTTTGCCCAAGGCTGGCAATCATTGTTTATACTATATAGTTTGGTCACTCAAATGGTCTTCTTCTTGTTCATTTTTAAAAATGCATTTGTATTTGTGCGAAGATCGAGAGAATGAAGGAATCAATGCTGTGCAATTTCGTAGAATTGCTGTTACTAACAAAATGGGAGCAAATTATTTAGGATTTACTCCGTTTCTACTAAATTTTAATAAAAATATATCGCACCCTAAATCATAAAGTGACACAATTCAAAATTTTTTTAAATCGACTTTTCTAGCGATTGCCAACAAAAAAACTTTTCATTCGGGTCTCTTTTGACTGAAAAATAGCCATTATACGTCGCCTTTTGCCATGTCATTGCTTGTAAAGGAAAAAAGTTTTTTGCTTCCTGCAAATTTTTGAATTTTGAGTTGTGCCACTTTATGATTTAGGGTGCGATATACATACATATATTAATTTTTTTTTGGTCATATCGGTCCAAGTGCGCACAAAATAACAGATAAATGTGCAGAACTAACATTAAAATAATATTGAGTTTTGCTGTTGACTTCACATTTTTAACTAGATAATTTTGCAATTTAAGCTAGTTAAATTTACACGGAATGGTCGCGTTAAATTAGCAATAATATCTTTTTGTTTTTACCTTAAATTTATTGTTAAATTAACTGGATTGATTTTACAATTTACAAAAATACAATATATGTATGTACATTCAATAAAAGAAGGTGCTTCGGTATTGGGAGATATGGGAGGATATACTCCTGGTAAAATTGCAAACTATGAGGAGAAAGAAGAAAATATTTTACATTAAAAACTTGAAATAAAAATACGTTTCACCTTTAACTCGCCTACAAACTGAAAATATAAATGAAAATGCCATTATCACGCACTTCCAATGACGCCAAACTCTTCCCACGGCACCAGATTTTCTTTTTATTTAAAAAATAATAATTCCGTTTTGCACGAAAAGCAGAACTCCAAATGTTCAAAAAAATTGTGTATGTTTCAAAATAGTTTTGACGTTCTTTTTTTTTAAACTTTTTAGTTTATATTGACATGTTAAATAAACCAAATTCCAAATGACATTTAAGAATAAAATTTTATATTTGAAATGATTCATTCATTATTTTAAAATTGCCTAATGTTGCATCAACACTAAAATTTGGTTGAATTTACCAAAATGTCAAATGACGTTTTAAAAGCTAAAATCACGTTCCAAAAATCGTGTAATTTGAAAAAAATTGTTGCTGTTATATGTGTAAAGATCGATCGTGTTAATCTTACATGAATTAAAATTTGCATACACGCGAACGAAGTAGTAAAGGCATTGGTATCCGTATATTCCCTCTTCTATATTTCTAGGAAAAATGTAGTAATAGAACAGTACGAGAAAGTGCAACCCTGCTTATACAAAAATGTTCAAAAGGAAAGAAAAAAATTTGAATTCAAACGGCCATTTTGCATGGCGAAACCCAACAAACATTTAGGTTAGATATCGGTTTGAGAATGACTCAAGAACTAGCACTTTTCTAAAATCTCTAACGTTAGAGGACGACTCGAGAAGCAGTCGAGAATCCTAGCGATTTCAAACAAAATGGGACATAATTCTCAAATTTAGAAAATCATAGTTTCCGAATGGAAATCAAATTTAGTTTTCTAATGAGATTCTAATGAGAATTCGCAAATACTTATTTTTCTAATCAGTCTCCAATTTATTTCTAGTGTAGTTTTCTACCTTCGCTTTGGATTAGAGATAAGTTTGAGAATTACACTCTCTACCAGTAGATATTGTGTTTGCTGATAAAACGCTGTGCCAATCCATACTTTTTGATTAATGCCTGGATGCCTTTGAACGCTTTGGTTGCTTTGGAAACTCTACATTCTCCTACATTTGGATAGATCCCAATTAGCACGAATCCAATGTTGGAGAAAAGTCTCAATTCTCAAGTTTATATCCAACATGTTTTTACACTTGAGTTACAACACTTTTCCAAACTGTACTGAGAGTATAATTAGCATGAATTAAATTCAATCATATTAGCAATAAATAAACTAAAAACGAGTGAAGAATATACTTTAAAAAGGAATGTATAATTCAACTAATTTTTGTGTATAAAATGTTGTTACTATTTTTAAATGCATAAAAAAAAGTGCGGAAATAAGTTAAACAGACAATCATAATTGTTACATTTTTGTTCCATTATTTCAATCGGATGAGCGTTTTTTGTTCAAAGGCTTTATCCTGACGTTTGATTTTGGTTGGAGAATATCGATAGAATTCAAGTCAAATCAATGAAATTCAAATGCATTCAAAAATGCTTATTGGGTAGCAACGATTGGCATCATGGATATTTCATTTTTGTTTTGAAAAAATAAATGTGTATCTATATTTTTGATACATACAGTAAGTCGCAGTGAAAATGAGCCACGTTTTGTTGTCCGAAGTTTTATGAAAATAAAAAATTATACACAAACCGATTGAAAACCAAGATTATATAATTAGGTATATTTTATAATAAACCGCAATTTAGTATTTCAAAAAATATTTGATTGAAAAGTTCATGAAACGGGCTCACAGTGAAAGTTAGCCACTAAGAGGAATATGCCCTAAAACGGTTTTAATACTTTGTTGCATTGTTTCAACAGTTCAATTACTCTATCCCTAATGAATTAAATATAATACAAATTTTATTAGAATGCAATGTGTTTTATTCATCTAACAAAACACGATTTTTACGCGATCTAGCGTATATTGTCTGATAAGTACACCTTTTAAAATCGGAAAAAAAAATTGCCTGAATCCCCTTTTATATAGATTGTGTATACCTATAATTAACACACAAAGTAAGATGTGAACTGTAAAAATATATAAGAGAAAAATAATAATTCTTGAGAGAAACTTTAAGTATTTAAATTAGAGCTGCTAGAAGAATTACTTTGATTGTTTTTGTTTTTCATAATTTCTGGCATGTTGTTGAAAGTTTTCCGTTGCAAAGAAATTAGGAAAGTCAAGTAATTGTTAACAAAGATATTTAATAATAAAAATTTGTGAATAAATGATGGCTCACTTTCACTGTGACTCACTGTATTCCCATCAAAACAAACTTCAACCATGGGAATTGTTGTTGCAAAAAGTGACAGGCACATTATGTGTCAATGGGAGAATGGGAAACTAAATAAACCAAATGTGAAGAAGAATCGACCACAGTGTTGTATTCAAACGTAGTAAAATCTTCACAAGAAAATATCCAAAATTGCTAATAAAATCAATTAAAACTCAAAAATATGTTAATTTTTTGTTATTATCGCTACAAATATAGCATTAGAAATTCAATTCACACAATAATTTCAAAGATTTAAAGATTTCAAAATTCATTTGAATTTTTTTCTGTAAATTTTGCACAGCACTGCATGGTGACAGGCACAACATGCCAAACGATCAGCTGAGAGTGTCGCAACTTATAGATATAAACCAGTGATAGGCGTTTCATAGATCAATTGATCGCGCTCAATTCACACAGACGCATTATGCTCTTTCTTTTGTAAACGATTTAGTCATCGCTCAGCAACATCGTGGGTGAATGTCGCTTGTTTGCGCATATTTATATATGTAAAAGCATAATTACTTATACATATGTGCGCATGCTTGTCGTTTTTATAAACGACCGCATTCATTGAGGGCCAGCAAGCGACTAAACCAAAGATAACTAGATACGAGACTCTCATATTTATCTGCTCTCACGGGGGCCTGAACTGTCTTTTCACTTTCAAACACTGACGAATCAGGGAAAACAGCTGATCGAAAAAACAGCTGGAAGCTAAAAAGGCGCGCTGCCAGAAAAATCGCGCCAATTATAATAGCAGAAAATCAGTGCGTTTTTTCATTCTACAGGTAAGATGTATTTATTAGAGTGAAGTGAAGTGAATTGTTAAAATAAGTGAAAATTTCAGTGTCTCAATATGAGAAAGTTATTTATTTGTTATAAGTGGTGTATGCGGTGTAATAAAATGATAAAAAAAATGTAAGTTAATGTTTAATTTTATCATTTTTCAGCAAAATATGCCACGAGTGAAAAAGTGTGTAGCAGGCTGCCATGGTTGCCAGCAATTTTTTAATTTTCCAGACCGTATACACGACGAAGCACGGTAAACAAGATTTGCGTTAGAAGACAAGCGTTGTTTAGATTTAAATTCAAATGTGTTTGTTATATATTTTAAGAATACTAGATGTAGATGGAAAATAGTAGAATTTTAACGTAATATAATATTCCACTTTAAAACATTGTGTTTAATTAAAAAAATAACAAATACAAGATTTACTAATGTTTGTTCTTTCAGTGTTTTAATTTGAAAATAAAGTTTTATTAGTAACAGAATTTTTCGTGTTCAAATTTATTTGGTATATATTTTAAGAATAGGTAGAAAATTTAATATATCTAGTAGTCATATTTACAATTTGAATTTTAACTTAGCATATAATATTCGAATTAAACAAACATATTAACAAATTAACAAAATAAAAAATAAAATGTTAACAATAACAATAGTAAAGTGCTAATAACTTGCATGTAAACTCTTTATTTTATAAAAAAAAATTGCTTTATAGTGGTAAGGTTTTTATTTTAATTTCATTAGATATATGGTGTGGCTGGATCGTCTGTGTGTGGGGAAACCCAAAAATAAAATTTTGCATGCTTGTGAGCGCCATTTTTCGAGAGAAATGCGTTATGAAAAAAAATTAATTTTAGGCGCTATTCCTGATATCAATTTACCAAATGTACCTGCAGCCAGTTATCAAGAAGAAGTAGGCCCCAACTCAGTTATTGAGCTGGGAACTTCAGATTTTTTGCCCTCAGCCGGAGATAATAATAGCAATCTTGTTTCATTTATTGAGCTGGGAACTTCCGATTTTTTGCCCTCAGCTGAAGAAATTTCAAATAATGATAGCACCAATCTTTTTCTGCTTGCATCTGTTGCAGAGGATGCTGATGACCAAATTATGGACCTCAGTATAATTGTTGAGGATGAAAACTTAATGGAGAGAGGAAGTCAGACAAATTTGAGTTTGACATCAGTAGTTTGTAGGGAAGAGAAATTGGCCGAGGAGAATAGGCTCTTAAAAGTTAGGTTAGAGGAAAAAAATCAGCATATTATTTATTTAAGATGTCAACTCGTAGAACTGGCAGCTAAAGTGAAAAATTTAGAACAAGAATTAAGTAACAAGGAAGAAGGGTTAAATTCCACTATCGATATACGTAGGAACCTCCCACCCCAGATTAGCGCGATAGTGGAAAGTGGATTAAAAAATTGTAGTCGTCACCCTAATGGTCGTAGATACGACAATTATTTTAAAACTTTGGCTTTGGGTGTATATTTTCTTTCGCCTTTAGCTTACAGACACTTAAAGCCTCTCCTTAGGTTTCCTGATGAAAGAACTCTCGACGAGTTTGTTTCAGGATGGCCTCGGGACCCAGGATGCAACAATAGCTCTTTAAAATGTTTAGAATTGCGATCCCGAGGCTTTAGTAGGGAACAGAAATTCGTGTCCATTTTGTGCGATGAAATGGCACTTAAGAGTCATATGCAATATTTACCAAAGCAGGATAAAATTGTAGGAGTTGAGGATTATGGAGATGAAAACCGCACTTGCAGGTTAGGTAACAGTGCTATGACTCTTATGGTCCAAGGCATTGGTGGAAAACCTTGGTCTCACCCTCTCGCATACTTTATTGTCCATAATTCCTGCAAAGGTGATGTCGCCAAAAAATATATTTTTGAGGCCATTACCCAACTGCAAAATATAGGTCTCACACCATGCCATTTCGTCTGTGATCAAGGAAAAAATTTTCAAAGTTTAGCCAGGTATTTAGGAGTCTCTGAAATGCGTCCATATTTCGAAGTAAATGGCAAGAATATATACTTTTTCAATGACAGCCCCCACCTTCTAAAGAATAGTAGAAATTGCCTTGAAAATTCAAAAAATAGAGTCACCTTCAGATCACGTCCTATAAGTTGGTCCGACATTATTCATTTTTACAACAAGGATTCACAAAACTCCATCCGTTGTGCACCTAAACTTACAGACGCGCATATGTTTCCAAATAATTTTCAAAAGATGAGTGTAAAATTAGCTGCCCATGTAATGAGCGATACGGTAGGTTCTGGAATGTTAGCTATTTATAGTTCAGGTTGTCTGAGTTCTGACTCCATTAGTTTTTTTAATACCGCGGAATATGTTCTTTTTATTAATAAACTTTTCGATATTTTTAATAGCTTTAATTTTGATGCTACTTTGCCAACCAAGAAGGTGTTTACTGCTTCACCCGAACAAATGGAATTTCTCGAAGAAGCTGTCCAACTTTTGAAGACGATTAGAGTTACAGATGAAAAAGGCTCTGACATAACTCACTCTTTTAGTTATATAAAGGGTTGGATCTCAAATATTCAAAGTTTACGACATTTGTGGAGATTTTTATCTCAATCAGGTTTTACTAACTTACAGACGAGACGCCTTTGTCAGGACAGTTTAGAAAGTTATTTCGGACAAATTAGAAGAGGGGGTGGAAGAACTGTAAGAATAACACCTTACATGTTTTCTAACTTGTTTAAGAAGTCTTGGGGATTGAGGTATACCAATTTAGTGATACACGGGAACTGTGAGCCCATTAGACAGGACGACAATTTTTCTCCAGAAATTTCAAACGAAATTATTCAAAGTGTCTGTGATGATAATGTAATGCAGGATTTATCATGGCAGGAATTTCAAGGTCTTCCCAGACCAGAGCATATATTTAATAGGATAAGATTAGAGAATCAATCTGAATTAGAAGATGCAGAAGTAGATTTTTTTAGGTCAAATGCAAACGCATATTTTTGCGGATATTTGTATTTAAAAATTTTCAAAACACACGCTTGTACCCAACCCTTACCTTATTTAGAAGATGATGAGACTTCAAATGAATTTTACTTTTCCCAGCAAAGGCAAATTGACAGGTGCAATTTAATTAAACCGCCTCAGGAGTTCTTAGATTATTTGAGAGAGTTAGAAATAATTTTTAAAAGCGAATTCGAGACCACCTGTCATAGAATAGGAATAGGCCAAATTTTATTTGAAAAAATGAAAAATGTCAGACCATATCTTTGTTGCACCAACTGCGATGCAAATGCCGTATTAGCCCTTTTTATTAAGATTCGTATTTTCTTTACATTAAAGTTTTTTAATAGAGAGCTAAGTAATCCCAATTTTAAAACAAAGATATTGTGCGTTTCCCATTTGTAGGTTGGCAAAGTAGTGTAATTTTTTCTGTATTATTTTCCAGTATCCTCTTTAATACACGTACATAGATAAGTTGATAACTGGCTGCAGTCTTATTTTATTTTGTATATTAATTATGTTTAAAATAATGTCTTTATTTCATTTCATTTGAAGTTTGTAATATTTTTATGTTTATTTATTTTTTTGTTTGTGAATTGATTTTATTCATTTATTTGCTTATTTTTATTTATTATTTAAAAAAATGGATTGTAATCAATGTGATATTTATTTTTTATTACTTACTTACATGTACATATATGTTGATAACTGGCTGCAGTCTTATTTTGTTTTGTATATTAATTATGTTTAAAATAATGTCTTTATTTCAATTCATTTGAAGTTTGTAACATTTTTATGTTTATTTATTTTTTGTTTGTGAATTGATTTTATTTATTATTTGCTTAATTTTGCGTTTTGCTAATTATTTTATTTATTATTTAAAAAAATGGATTGTAATCAATGTGATATTTGGTTTTTATTACTTACTTACATGTACATATATGTTGATAACTGGCTGCAGTCTTATTTTATTCTGTATATTAATTATGTTTAAAATAATGTCTTTATTTCATTTCATTTTAAGTTTGTAAAATTTTTATGTTTATTTATTTATTTTTTGTTTGTGAATTGATTTTATTTATTTATTTGCTTAATTTTCTATTTTGCTAGATATTTTTATTTATTATTTAAAAAAAATGAATTGTTATCAATGTGATATTTATTTTTTGCCACTTTTGTTTATTTTTCTGTTGTGCAATAATTTAAGAATTTTTAATTTTGCATATATACATATAATGTCCGTTTATATACTGCAGCTTAGCTGTTGTAAATATATTTACAGTTATGTTTATATGGGTGGTATAGGCCTACTGGGGAACCGAGCACCCACAATTAGCACGTTAGCACGTGTTAAACTCGGTAACGCGCCATTTGCATACCTCTTGGGTGGTGCGGAAATTGCAAATTGAAATATTCATCAAAAAATTACAACCCGCCAATTTTTGTATGTTATTCTTAATTTTTTTCCTGAAATTGGGTTTACAACACAAGACATTCGGAATGTGGGAAAATCACTCTATCATATATATCACTTCTGTGATTAAATCCTAACCTTAATTTGGATCTTTTCCAAACAATCTAGACCATAATTATAATCTGGTTCATATTATTTTTCACGTTAATTTCGGGAATATTTATATTTTTTTCTTATTAATTTATTTTTTTTTACTTGTATTAGGTTTTTTTTTATAAATAAGTCATACAAAATTGTTTCATTGCGATAGTCGCCAATACCACAAGGAAACCCAAAAATTCCCATAAAAAATGTTGCAAAATACCCACATTCACTTTTTTACGCAGTGGCACCAATGGAAAATGTTATAAAAAATGCGCATTTTTCAGCGCTCTCACGAAACAAAGAGTTTCGTATCTAGTTATCTATGGACTAAACGAAAACGAACCAATTGATTTGCGCTATTACGGCGCTCTCACTAATAGTGCAACTCTAATGAACCGTATGCAGATGCGTATGCGTGTGCGTGTCACTGACAGCCGTGTTGCATACCTGTGTTTAAATGAGGCAAACTCCAGTGGCACGGATGTAAATGCACCACACGCATAGAAAATTCGAAGATGATTTCGAACACGCATTCGAATGCAGCTAAGTTAAAAATTTTCTACTTCTATGCGTTTTCTATGCGTTTCGCAACCAATATTAAGTTGGTTGCTACATCGGTATACATATTTTCTGGTAAAAATGTCGTTAAATTGATTTAAAATGAAGTAGTGAAAGTTTGTTTGCCTGCAGAAAAGTTAATTAAATGGGGTTTTAAATATATTTAGAAATGATTAATAATTATTAATTATATGCTGTGGTGCAATGGGTAGAGTACTCGCCTGCTATACCAGCGGTCTCGTGTTCTAACCCCGTCCGGACAAACTCCAAAAAAAATTTTTTCTAATTAATTAAAACCCAATTATTGGGTTTTTAGAAATAGCGGTTACCTTTCGGCAGTGGGCGGCTTACCCTCCGAGTATATATCTGCCATGAAAAAGCTTCTCACAAAAAATGCATTCGCCGTTGGCAGCCGGCATAAAACTGTAGGTCCACCCAATTAGGAAAAACAAAAGGAGCACTTCTCGAATTGGGAGAGAAACTCGGTCATTAAACTCGTCAGAGTTATAATAGCGCCAGTGTATTATTATTATTATTATATTATTATTAATTTGGAATTGATCCACTTCACGGGTTTTCATCAAATTAAAAAAAAAACACTAACTTCCCTTTCCAATTACAAATCACATACCCCAGTGGTACGTTTTTTTTTTTTTAATAATTTGAAAGTATTCCGTATATGCGGCAATAATACTTCCAATCATAATTAATATCAATTCTAAATCGTCATCCATTATACATTTTATTGAATCTTTCGCGAATTGGTAAAATAAGTATTTTCAAAAATAACAATGTCGGGAATTGTATATATGTAGTGTAATTGACAGACGCAACCATGCGCATACACTGGAGCAGTCATGGCCGCACGCAAGAAAACGTTTAGATGCGCATACGCACACGCATTCGCATACGGTGCATTAGAGTTGAACTATAATACAGTTGCATTTCAATTTTGCCTATCACTGATATAAACTATGCTGGCAATAATGAAAAACGAACAAAACAGTCAGTGCCATTCGATTTGCCATTCTAGCAGGTCGATGGCGGATCAACAAGCATGGGCACCACCACAAGCGAACAAGCAGAGAGTGTGAGCATGTAGTAGTGTGCTTAAAATTGCACAGTGAGGCAAAATTCAAAAAATTTTTCGTAACTTCGTGTGTTGATGAAAATTTAATTATATCAGATTTTATAGCATGAAAATAGAGGTTATATCAAAAATAGGTATGTTTGTAGATACAAATTTAATAAAAAATAAATGTTGATTTATTTCGATTCACATTCGAATTAATTGCAATTTCAATATAAAAGCATAAAAAATTAACCCATTTTCAATTTTAAAGAGTTGAAATGGCATAAAAAATAATATTTCATTTGATTTCAAACGGCTCTATTTAACACTATTGAGAATATTTAAAATAAAAAAATAATCAATTTCCCAACCAATCTTAAACATTTTAAAAAAATTTCATACATCAGTCGCCCACTGTTGTTACGGACAAAAAAAGGCATCAACCTGCTTCCATCACTGTTGAAGGCGAACTGAATCGTTTTCTCGCTGAAATAATTATGCTCTGCATTTGTGTACGTATACATTTTTTTACGCTCGCAGCACAAAGAGCTCTCTTTGCCCATGTCCGCGAATCAAGCAATGTGTGTATGTTTCCTCCATACGTATATATGTTTGTTTGTATATATGCGTGTTTTCATATACATATATATTCAAAATTGATTCGAATCACGCAACGCTGCTATCACATGTGCCAGTCGGCAGCTGACAGTCACAGTTGTTTTCTCATAGTCGATGCCTAGTCATAGTCAAACACAACGACTGAAATGACTAGCTGCAACGACTGTGTACTTCAACAGTATCATAACTCAAAAAAATAAATAAATTGAGTTAAGCATGAGGAAATTTGCGAATCAAAATTGAATCGAATCAAAAATTTTATTCGAATCAAAAATTTATTTAGAATCAAAAATACTGTAGCATATCAGAAATATTCAAGTACATTCTCGGTAACTTGAAACACAAAAATGTATAAAATGCACCAAAAGTCCCATAAAGCCAAATTGTATGCTGACGCCAAATGTGTACATGCGTATGTATGTATGTACATATATACATATTTCTGATTGTCGTATTTACGTTTGTGCTACGCCGTACGTACATACATACATACGTATGTATGTGCATATGCACATTATTTGAAATAAAGTTTTGATTAAAAATAATTTTTTGATTCGAATGAAAAGTTTGATTCGAATCAAAAATTTTATTCGAATCAAATATTTGATTCGAATCAAAAATTTTATTCGAATCAAAAATTTTATTCGAATCAAAAATTTGATTCGAATCAAAAAATTATTAAGAATCTTGATTCGAAATCAAGTTTGAATCAAGAATCAAAAAAGATTTTTGATTCTTTTGAGAAATGAATCACAAATCAATTTTATCTTTGATTTGAAAATAGTTTGAATCACGAATCAAAGGGTATTTCTGATTCTTTTGTGAAACGAATCACAAATAAAATTTATCTTTGATTTGAAAATAGTTTGAATCACGAATCAAAGGGTATTTCTGATTCTTTTTTGAAACGAATCACAAATAAAAATTATCTTTGATTTGAAAATATTTTAAATCAAGAATCAGAAAATATTTTTGATTAGTGATTCAGTCAAATCAAAATCACGCAACCCTGTGTGATAGTCGGCAGTTAAGTCGTTTGGTTTCATTCGCGTAGTTTTCAGTATTGCCGCAGCCTCAAAAAATTTGGTATCAAAAATTGTTACTTTCATGGTTTATTTCGTATCACCGAAAATTTTTTGGAAAAAAACTTAAATTAATAAAAAAAATCTGTTTTCGGGCTTTTAGCCCGTATAACAAATTGATACGGCATTTTTTTCGTATCACTGAAAATTTTTGAAAAAAAATTAAAATTAATAAAATAAGCTGCTTTTGTGTTTTTAACGTGACATCGTTTTTCTATTACATTTACCAATATAAAAATATAAAGATAATGAATAGTTAGGTATCATTTTAGATTTTTCGAATTCAATTTAATTCAAGAAAATCATTAATGCTATTAAAATAATGGTTAATATAAAACATAACGCTGTTTGCTCATGCCTGCCATTGGCAGTGATGCCTACTATACAGTTTGATCAAATGTTGCCCATTTTTGGTTTTTTCAAGACATTCACAAAACATATTTTTCGCAGCAAAAACAGGTTGGTAAATTTTTAGAAAATCTTAAAAATGAAAAAGAATAGCTTAATATTCTTTGATTTTGATTAAATCGTATCAAAATTATTTGATGCTGATTAAAAAGATATCAAATTTGTTCTACATCAGAATAAAAAGTATCTACGTATCTTGGGCTTAAAAAAGTATCACATTTGATACGATTGTATCAAAACGGCATCACTGGTCGGCAGCCGCTAGTATTTTATCAGTTGATGTCAGATTGTTGTTGACTAGGGGTGAGTAATGACACGATTTTTTGGGAGTTGACACATAAGCACTGACTCACTAAAAAGAGTCGACTCACTGAGTTGGCACGATTGTGCTACAACACCTTGTGTTACAGTACGATTGTACTACAGAACATATTACTTTCGTGCTATTGTCAACCAAAAAGTGTTACTGTGTGCTATCAGAGACTGTGTCAGTGAAAGAGTCGCTCCGATGATGAATTGATATTTGTACGAGAATGGCATATAAATCAATAATAGAATTGAAGTGATAGGTGTGGGTGGGCAAATATATGGAAAATTAATTAGTTAATTAATTAATGTCGTTTTTGTTGTTGATTATTGATTTAGAGTCTAAATTTTAGACCTATGTAGCTCTGAGATATGGGGTATTTAGGGATTTTTGAGAAGTTCATGAAGTACACATATTGGGCTATCTGATGGATAAATAAAATATATATATGTGTGCCAATATAAACTTAGTTGATAAGATCAATTACAAATTTCAAATGAATGTATCTTTTTATATATGCACGATATACGATAATGGGTTAAAGTCCAAAAGTTGGGAAAAATCATCTAGCTTCTGAATATCATAACCAAATTTACCAAAATTAAGGGGAACAACCGAAAAAAACCCAAAATATGTGTCCATACAAAAACGGGTTAGTGTCCGAAAGTTAGTACAATTCATGCAGAATAAACCTATATACACCAAATTTGCCTAAATCACCTGGAACAAATGAAAAAATGCATAAATAGGTGACCACCCCAATACCAAAATACACCAAGTGCCATATAAAGCAAGCATGCACAAGATGACACTTAAATAAGAGGCGAAATCGAACTTGCCAGCGGAGTCGAGTGTGCTAATGAGTTAACATGCTATAATAAACGTGCCAGCGGAGTCAAGTGTGCTACTGAGTTAACGTGCTATAAACGTGCCAAAGGAGTCAAGTGTGCTACTGAGTTATAATTTTATCGTGAGGTGAGCTTGAGCGTGCAGCTCACTGATAAGAGTTGACACGGAGTCATGACTCAGTGCTGAGTTACCCAAGCCTATTGTTGACAACGGACGTTTGTCCAATGATGTGCGGGCGTACGTATGAAAACACGCATATGTGTGTACATACCTACAAACAAACATATATACGTATGTAGGAAACATACACGCATTGCTTGATCCGCTATCGACCTGCTAGAATGTAGGCATGGGTAACACTGCGCTGCGCGGCGCAATTGCGCTAACACCAACCCTGGCGTTATTGCGCTAACTCCGATTTGGGAAATGCGCCAACTCAATATAGCGCCAACCCAATATAGCGCCAACTCAATATTGCGCCAACTCAATTTTGCAATATAACACCGACTCAATTTCGTGCGCTAACACCAGCACCAATATAGCGCTAGTGTAAAATGGCGCAACCACAACGCCAATAACAGCACCATAGTATATGTATACGTATGACACCGTCACAATTATGTATGCTTGATAGTGATCTAAGTGACCTTAATTTCCAGCATATTTTCACAAATATACGGAATATGTTTCCAAATGATTATGAAAATTTAAATTAATTGTGCCCTCGTATATGTAAGCAGAATTGCGCCAAAAGAAATAAAACAGGGATGGTAAACAGTAACAAACGAAAAAATGTTATTTATCGATTATTCCATGACAATTGCGCTAAAGGTGTTATTGCGCCAGTACCGTGAGTTGGCGCCACGACTGGCGCTGGAGTTATTGTATCAGCGCCAAAAAAATTGCGCCATTACCCATGGCTACTAGAATGGCAAACCGAATGACACTAATGCAGCGATGCGCAGCCTCTTGCCCGCGGGCAGACCAGCTGTTTGCGATCACCGTTGCCACTTTTGGTACTTTCGTACCAAAACTGGTACTTTGAAAATGATTTGGTACGTTGGTACGTTGCTTTTGATTTTGGTACTTTTTCCTTAAAAGCAACGGTTTGGGAAAACAATATTTATTTCCATCTATTTTTTATTTTTCTATATATTGTTTTTGTTTGACCACTAAAAGAACAGTAATTATGTTGATTAATTACATCGCAATTTTTTTGGCGCTGGTACAATAACACCAGTGCCAACTGTGGCGCCGCGCACTGTTCTGGCGTAATAACACCTTTAGCGCAATTGCCATGGAATAATCGATAAATAACACTTGTTCGCTTCTTACTGTTTACCATCCCCGTTTTATTTCTTTTGGCGCAAAATTTTAATTTTCATAATCATTTGGAAACATATTCCGTATATTTGTGAAAATATGCTGGAAATTAGAGTCACTTAGATCACTATCAAGCATACATAATTGTGACGGTGTCATATACGCTGTGCTGTTATTGGCTTTGTGGTGGTGCCATTTTACACTAGCGCTATATTGGTGCTGGTATTAGCGCACGAAATTGAGTCGGTTTTATATTGCAAAATTGAGTTGGCGCAATATTGAGTTGGCGCTATATTGGGTTGGCGCGTTTCCCAAATCGGAGTTTGCGCAATAACGCCAGGGTTGGTGTTAGCGCAATTGCGCCGCGCAGCGCAGTGTTACCCATGTCTAGCACTTGCTCCTATGGAAGAAAGCACTCATCTGATGGGATGCTACAGCCGCTGTTAGTGAGCCCTGATCACTACTCAATAAATGTACATGTATCAAGCAAGTTTTAAATGGAAATATAGTGATGGAGATGTAAAAAGTTAAATTACTTAATTTAAAGCGCGATAATTTTATTAATTTTTGGTTTGTTTTCTTTAATTTTTAAATACTCTTCTTTCTTTTTGTTAAAGTTAACATCGCACCCTAAATCATTAAGTGGCACAACTCAAAATTTTTTGAAATCAGTTTTTTTATCATAAACCGGTACATAGAACATATCTCTAGCAGTTGCCAAAAAAAAACTTTTCAATCGATATCCCTTTTGACTGAAAAATAGCAATTATACTTAGCCTTTTCAACATCATTGCTTGTAAAAAAAAATTTTTTTTGACTCCTGAAAATTTTTGAATTTTGAGCTGTGTCAATTTATGATTCAGGGTGCGATATATTGAAGTTAGTTTTCCATTAAAAAATAATAAATAAAAAAAACTATTTGTCTACTACGACTGTTACCACGAAATAATCTGTTTGGTACTCTCAAACGCAATTTGGTATGTTTTTTGGTACGAGAAAAAACCCTGCAAAAAATGCGATCACTCCGGGATACATCCGGGACAACTCGCAAGGGAGCATGCGATTACTACCCATTTGTATCTCTTTATATGGGTTGAAGTGTTCTCTTTTGTTTGAGCATGTCCTATGAAGAGACTAATTGTACCCAGTTTGTACCCGAACGGGTAGCAAAAGCGCACAATTGTACCCGTTTTGTACCCGAACAGGTAGCAAATGCGACACATCCATTTGTGCGACTAATGGTAACCGTTTGATACCCTTTCGGGTACAATTCGTCTACAATTAGTATACATATGTACCCGTTCGGGTACAATTGGGAACAATTGTAGACTAATTGTACCCGAAAGAGAGCGCTCCCGGACAAATCTTTTTAGAGACTCGTCGCACACTTTTTTACAGGGAATATGTTAGTGGCATCACTGTTTGCGATTCACACGTATCCCTGTAAAAAAGTGTGCGACGAGTCTCTAAAAAGATTTGTCCGGGAGCGCTCTCTTTCGGGTACAATTAGTCTACAATTGTTCCCAATTGTACCCGAACGGGTACATATGTATACTAATTGTAGACGAATTGTACCCGAAAGGGTATCAAACGGGTACAATTAGTCGCACAAATGGATGTGTCGCATTTGCTACCTGTTCGGGTACAAAACGGGTACAATTGTGCGCTTTTGCTACCCGTTCGGGTACAAACTGGGTACAATTAGTCTCTTCATAGGACATGCTCAAACAAAAGAGAACACTTCAACCCATATAAAGAGATACAAATGGGTAGTAATCGCATGCTCCCTTGCGAGTTGTCCCGGATGTATCCCGGAGTGATCGCATTTTTTGCAGGGATACTCACCGATTGTCACTAATACAGACAAATAAAGAGCGTAAAACGAGCGCTTACGATGGGACCAGGCGATCGTCGCTTAGCAAAAAGAATTAGAGCCCGTGCACAATTGACTTCTACCTCGCTTTGCTTCAGAGTTTTGCTTTGACAGTTTCGTTCAGCATGTGCTTTTCAAAGGGACATGTTCACAATTGAGGTGAAGCGGGTAAAGCAAGGTATAAAGTTAGCCATGTTTCAACTTTTTTACACTTTGACAAACATCTCCCCTTGTGTGTGTGTGTGTATGTTTGTATAGCTACACTTATTTTAGAGATTTCGCACAATTTCGTGAGAAGTGAACAGAGAAAAGTAAAAAATAACATTCGAATAAGCAGAAAAAGGCAAATTCGCCAAATATTTTACCAAAAATCAGGTTTATAAATTAAAGCAAAGAAGTGAAGTGCAAATTGTCAAAGTGTTAATTGTAGCAAGCATCTGGAATTTCGCTTTGCTTTAAGGTTTTTTCTATCAAAGTTGGAGCAGACAAAGCCAATTGTGCACGGGCTCTTAATTTGCCTTCGACTGTCGTGAAAGCAAGTGGTCGTCGCTTGAAATTCTTTTGTTTTATTTGCAGAAGCCAGACAACAAACAAAACTATCAAGACTTTGCATATAACATACATACGTATGTATTTGTATACGTACGTTGTTTCATAATTTCGCAAGGCGTGCGCAACATGACCCTGCTGGCTCAACATCTGCATGCAGACTGATTATTGTTTGTCGTTTTCCACTTTGGCCTACAGTAGGCGCACCAATACACACTAATTTTTGGAGATTGTTTGAATGTGTTTGTGTGCCCATCCCTGCACTAATCACTTTGTTCGTTTTTAATTAGCTACATTCGCGTACTTTTTCCAGCAGCTTTTCTCTGTCTGCCTCTATCACTCTCTATCTCGCCAAAAATCATTTTTCCTCCCACCAGAGATAATTATCCAAAAAAGTAAAAAAATGCAAATCTATTCAAATCTTGCAGCAAAGACGAACAGCTGATCAAATTAAAATTATAAGAATTAACAAAATATATACAAATCCTATATTTACAAAAATTTGGAAGAAATTTGTATTACTTTAGCTTAGTTTCAGCAGTAGATTATGCCTGTATTATATTTTACTAATAAAGAAACATGTATGTATGTATATAAATGTGGAGTTGCGACTGCCTGCTGGCATTGCATTTTGACATACATATGTATAAGTAGCAGAGGGTAGAGCTGCAAAACCATCGATAGTCGGAGCACTCGATAATTTCGATAGTCAAAAAAAAAACTATCGATACTATTTTCTTTCCAAAAAGTGTTTAATTTTTCTTTTTTTTATGCAAAACTATAATTAAATAAAATATAAAATAAGAATTAAATACTTCACTTATGTATGTAGCATTTTCAGGTTAAATTAAACCTTAAAAAGAGGGATGGTTTTGTTTACATTTTCCTTTTCAAAGTCTTTAATTTTTTAACGCATAACATTAATTAATTAACAAAAGAACAACAAATAGGAATTAAATACTTCACTTATGCTATATATAGCATTTTCTGGTTAAATTAAACCTCTTTCAATTGAAAATTTTCACTTGATTTGAAAAAGGTTTCATTTGAGTTGAAAAAGCTATAGTAATAAAACTAAAAGTAGTACATTTGTTTTTTTAGCATCGTTGGCGCTGACTAGTACGTAAGACACACTGTTTATACATTTCATTAATGTAAAATACCGATAATCAAAAGGCACACTGTTTGAACATTTCATTAATGTAGAATACACTATGCTTTAAATAAATCAAAGAACAAAAAAATACGAAGAATTTCAGTAATGGGGGAGGATACGTTTTATTATTTAAAAATTAGCCCGTTTAATTGTTAACGTAATATCAAGGATATCTGATAAAAACATAATTTTTAGCGATTTATTTCATGTGAAACAAAAAGGATATTTTATGGACGAAAAACTCGGTTAGATAACTCATCCGTGAATAGACAAAAGATAAAATTTGTGTGTGACTTCACCCTCTCATATGGTTAGCGTTAATCAGAGGTTTAGTAAACGGCCCTTAAGCTAAAGATATAGATACTTATGTATTGTGGAACGATTTTTCGTCATCCCTTATGAAAAAATCGTTCCACAATACATCATATTCCTACCCCGCACAGTGCCGCGACTCCATACAAATGATGGACAAAAATAGAAGGAGTGGTCAGAATTGGCTAGAACTTCACACCTAGAAATATTATGCCACGCTAATTTCAAAAATGAAATCGGTTTTTCTGTACAGGTTACTCATTTCGAGAAAACCGAGTTTTTCATGCATTTTTATATGAAAATAGTCATTGTGAACATGTGTTGATATAAGTGGAAGCAGTCATCAGAATGGGCTGAAACTTTACACCTGAAAGGCTTATGTCACGTCAATTTCAGAAAACAAATCCGGTTTTCAGCATCTGTTACCATTTAATTAAAAACAATTTTTTTTTTTACAATTTTTTCAAAAGGTAAAATAACTCATAATCATCGTAGACATATGTTTATAAAAACCGAAATCGTATTCAAAACTTGTTGAAACTTTAAAACTAAAAGGACTAAGACATGCTAATTTCAAAAATGAAATTGATTTTTCGGTACCGCGTACCCATTTAAAAAAATCTATTTTTTTTACATTACTATATGAAAGACAAATAAGGCACAATCATTGCTGATTGTGGTGTTTACGAAAACATGAAGGAGTTGTCAGAATTTATTGAAGGTAAGGTGTCTCGATTGCATTTATTTGCTTACCCGAATTGGTTAACATATTATTTGTAAACTGGTGTCATATATATATATATATATATATATATATATATATATATATATATATATATATATATATATATATATATATATATTAGGGCGGGTCGATTTGTGGGGAGGCAAAAAAATCGCCCATGGCTCTGTGAAAATCATATTCTAGGGATCAAAATAAGAAACTTTGCCGAAGGAACCATACCTCTAAAACGAATTCTGATGTCCCCCAATTTGGGTCGAACTTTTGGGTAGGAAATTTGGTATCTCAGTCACTAATATAGCTGAAGCGATGAAATTTTACCCACGTGTTCAGCTCAGGCCCCTAAGAAGAAATTTGATGAAATTTTGGAAAATGGGCGATGCCACGCCCACTCATTAAGGGTCAAACATTGAAAGTTTTATATGTCATAACTCAGAAACCATTAAAGATATATCGATGAAATTTGGTACGCGTGATTTACTTCTTTAGGTAAACGTTTGGACGGAAAATAGTTAAAATCGGTTCACGGCCACGCCCACTTTTATATATGTGTATTATAAAGTGATTTTAACTATTTTCCGTCCAAACGTTTGCCTAGGTAAGTAAATCACGCGTACCAAATTTCATCGGTATATCTTTAATGGTTTCTGAGTTATGACATATAAAACTTTCAATGTTTGACCCTTAATAAGTGGGCGTGGCATCGCCCATTTTCCAAAATTTCATCAAATTTCTTCTTAGGGGCCTGAGCTGAACACGTGGGTAAAATTTCATCGCTTCAGCTATATTAGTGACTGAGATACCAAATTTCCTTCGGCAAAGTTTCTTATTTTGATCACTAGAATACGATTTTCACAGAGCAATGAGGGATTTTTAAATCGACCCGCCCTAATATATATATATGTGTAAATCTTCGTATACCTTTGTTTTTGGCTCCCATACCGTGGTGCATATTTAAGTATTTTAATTAGCTCATAATTTTTTAATTTCAAATCACCCTGTAACTCTAAAAATTTTTTTGGCACTTTTAGCTTTAATTCAACACTTTAATTTTGAAAAAAAAAAACCAAAAATTTAGATATTAGGGCATTCACAAAAAGTATTATAAATATAGATCAGCCAAAATAATACCAAAAAAAAGGGCATTTAGTCACTTTTTCAAAATTGAAAATTTTCAAATATTGGAAAAAGGTGGAAGAGATTTCGACTGTTTCTGTTAGTAGTAGGTCCAAACTACCATAAACAAAAAAATTCATGGAATTTTATGATGTTTTTTTTTGCCTCCAAAGTTTACTAATTTCCGGATTTTGTTTGTTTAATCATATATTTATTTATTAATAAAAAAAATATTTGTATATTTGTTTTTTTTTTTTCATGAACCATACATATGCATATATCTTTATCAAATTGCAAAAGCTGATCTTGCTAGGATTAAAAAATTTATTTTTAACAAATTTTTAACTGCGGCCACTTTTATGTGCGAAGCGCCGAAATGAAATGGTATGTAGAAAATAGGTGAACTTTGAGGGGGTGTGTGAGGCTAAAAGTTGTTTTTATCACAAAATAACTTACGAATTTCTCTTAGATGGAGTTTTAGCTGTAACTTGACATCAAAATATCTAAGTTTCAAGACAGTCGATTTTTGTATTTTTGTCCACCTTCGCGGCACTGTGCCCCGTCGGAAAACCAAGCAAAAAAATTAATAATGAAAATTACTTAACTATTGCTTGTCATTTTATATCAGAAGTAGATTTCAAATTGCGAGTAGCTGTACTGTCGATACAAAAGCTGCTGTCAGATACAAATCATTCCGCAGCTAATATATTGGAAACCTTGCACCATGTTCCATCTGTGATCAAAGCATGCGAGTTACTGTGTTTTGCACCTTCATTGAATTTAGCTGTGCGAGCAAATTGTTTCCTATTTTAAAGGCAAAAAGAAGTCTATGGTGTTTTGCAAAAAAAAATGTAAAACGACGCCCTATACACGGATGAGTCATATAACCGAGTTTTTAGTCCATAAAATATCCTTTTTGTTTCACATGAAAGAAATTGCTAAAAATAATGTTTTTGTCAGATATCTTTGATATTACGTTAACAATTAAACGGGATAATTTTTAAAAAATAAAACTTTTCTTATTTTTACAAGTTTTTATAAAAAACTTAATTTGAAAATCAAAACTTTCAAAATTCGCAAAAAATTAAAAATTTTGACATTGACCAGATGTCATTTAGCGAGGTGTCGTTCAATTACTACAAGTTATATATCGTTAGAAGCGTGGATTTTAGTCGCCTCTTACGACAGGCATTCCTTACCACGGGTATATTCTAAGCCCCCTAACCCGCTGGGGTATTAATTTGAGCAATTGGATATCGAAATCCAACTCCTCCCTAACATTCAGTATTCTTCTCTTGGGACAAAACTACAAGAATGAATAGGGATAACCATCGATAGTGGAAAAAAACTATCGATAGTGACACGAAAAAAAAAAACTATCGATACTATCGATAGTGCCATCGATAGTTTTGCAGCTCTAGCAGAGGGTAACTGGCGGACTTCCACCATTAATCAACAAACATACAATGCTGCTGTTATCACCCAAAATTTAGCTCAAGTACAGATGCAGACATAATAAAATGTTATTTATTTGCATCTTTCATAATTAATTATCCAAATTTAACTTTTTTAATTTTGAATTTCAATTTTGCAATTTTTGCAAATTACAAACATATGCTTTTTCATCAGCTGTTTTGCTGCTGGATAAATGTGATGGAAAAAATTTGTCCAGCAGAATTTTGCAGCCTCTCACAAAAATAAACGTCACTTTGCTCTCTCATTTTCCTCTCTTCTGCAATTTTTTTGCGAAAAAAAATGGAAAAAGCGGATATTTGTTGCAAAATTGTAATAAATTGTAACAAATTGCTGTACGCGAATACACCTATTATTGCGCTCGCCAGTGTTGTCACCGCAAAATTTTAAAGTGAAGTGAAGCGGCTGAAAAATCAAAGTGATTCGAAGTAAATCGAAGTGAAGCGCGGCTAAATGGGTTTTCATACGTTTCCCGCGAGGTCAAGAAAATTTGGATCGTAAAAACGGAATAATAGTTATATGCATTTTGTTTTTAAGTATCATCTCAAAGAAAAACTATTAAAACTACATATCGTCGTACCATACGAAAACTAACATCATATTTTTTGTGGCTGACGAAAAGTAAAAAGTTCGACTTTTGGCCGACGAAAAATAACCAAATCGAGTTTTGGCTGATGAAAAGTAACAAGTTCAACTTTTGGCTGACGAAAACTATCAATTTCGTTTAAACAACAACAATTTTAATGTAAAAACAGTATATAATTACTGATACTTTTCGTCAGCCAAAAGTCGAACTTGTTACTTTTCGTCAGCCAAAAGTCGATTTTGTTAATTTTCGTCAGCCAAAAGTGAAATATGTTACTTTTCATACAGAATTTTTTTTTTGATAGCTTTCGCCAGAAATTTTAAATATGTTAGTTTTCGTATGGTACGACGATATGTATAAAATAAAATGCTTAAATTTTTTAACGATATGTTATTTTTTATTATTTCTAACAATGCAAAAATAATCCATCATTTTAAATTCACGTACATATGTACATACATTATGTACATATGTATATATGAATGCAGCATATTCAATTGTTTATATAGGTTTGTGTATATAAATACGAGATCTTTTTTATTTCTGGGCCCTCACTCTGTAGTTCTATTCGAAAGTGAAATTAGATTCGAAAGCACATTCGTAAACTGTAGAATATAGTTTATATGGAATATGAAATTTTCTTTCGAATCGAACTACAGAGTGAGGGCATTGGATAACGTTGTACTAAGTATTCTTTTGTATACTTAAGTATGTACTTGTAAAATTATATTTTATTGTATCGCGCCGTGATTATTGTATTAATTCTGGTATATTAATCGGCTTTTCAATCGAAATTTGTGCCGAGAAACTTAGGAGGCGATTCCCCCACTCCCACGGGATCGTGAAAGTTCTACAAAGATAAGTATTTAAAAGTTAATAGTTTAAATAAATACTTATATACATAGTACATATATACATACATAAATGTAAATATATAAATACATACATACTAAGTACATTTTGTTTCGCGCAGAGTTGCATCAGCTGCGCTGTACCAGCAGGTGGCGCTGCCAACCCATATCGACAGCCGGATCAGCAGAAATCCTGCATTACCGGCGAACTGCATTCCCGGCAGTTAGAGCACTGCACAATTCCGATTATAAATTCATAATATACATATATATATATAAATAACATACAAATATAAGTAAATAAATAAATAAAACTAAATAAATAAAATAAAATAAAATAAAATAAAATAAATAAAAAAAATAAAAATAAAATTAAATTAAATAATTGTTGGGGTAAGTGGAAAAAATTTCAACAACTATTTACAGCGAAGGTTGAGTGTATAGCTATTTCACGAAAAACCATTTTCGATCATCAGCACTCTTTTCGGAAGTGGATGCACCGGGGATTGAACCCGAGTCCATTCCATCTTCAGCCGCAATGACCCAACGGATAAACACACTCGGCCATTGAGACTCTGTGCAAGCTGTTGGATTTTCCCCACTTTTGCCTCTTTCATTTTCAACATTAACGTTAGTGTGTATATGCTTTTGCATATATTCTCCACAAACGTGCTGAATTTTTGTTGTAGGCAGTTCGCAATGAACATTGTTGTTGGTATTTATTTTATGTATATACCAAACAACGTTAACAATTTTACTTGAAAGAGTTTTTAGTGCTTAGCACGAAATTTTTATTTTAATTCAATTTTAATTGTTGGGGTAAGTGGAAAAAATTTCAATAACTATTTACAGCGAAGGTTGAGTGTATAGCTATTTCACGAAAAACCATTTTCGATCATCAGCACTCTTTTCGGAAGTGGATGCACCGGGGATTGAACCCGAGTCCATTCCATCTTCAGCCGCAATGACCCAACGCATAAACACACTCGGCCATTGAGACTCTGTGCAAGCTGTTGGATTTTCCCCACTTTTGCCTTTTTCATTTTCAACATTAACGTTAGTGTGTGTATGCTTTTGCATATATTCTCCACAAACGTGCTGAATTTTTGTTGTAGGCAGTTCGCAATGAACATTGTTGTTGGTATTTATTTTATGTATATACCAAACAACGTTAACAATTTTACTTGAAAGAGTTTTTAGTGCTTAGCAAGAAATTTTTTATTTAAATTCAATTTTTAATTGTTGGGGTAAGTGGATCTTTGCGGCTGAAGATGGAATGGACTCGGGTTCAATCCCCGGTGCATCCACTTCCGAAAAGAGTGCTGATGATCGAAAATGGTTTTTCGTGAAATAGCTATATACTCAACCTTCGCTGTAAATAGTTGTTGAAATTTTTTCCACTTACCCCAACAATTAAAATTGAATTAAAATAAAAATTTCGTGCTAAGCACTAAAAACTCTTTCAAGTTAAATTAAATAAAATCAAATAAATAAAATTAAATTAAATAAAATACATATGTATATATGCATATGAGTGTCCCAGGCACTTCTTCAACCGATCGCGTGCGCAATGCGTATTTCACCTTCAAATCGTTTGATATAAACGAAAAAGCCGGAAAAGGATACACGGCGATTGAACAAAGGGCACGGTCCTGTTCCCCGAGTGTCCAAATTACTTGCCCTCAATTCACAGAGCCTCTAGCAAGTACTTCCGTAGCTGGAGCTCAAAATAAAGCTGGCGATACCATAAAAATGGCAGATAAAAACGCCAAGAAAATACAAGTGCAAACTGGCTTGGATCGCTATATCCGTATAAAAAGAAAGCGAACCCCAGAAAAGAATGGGAAATCAAATCCCTCCAAATTAATCAAAGGTGACCTGCCAGCAGTGGCAACAAAAGAGGCACCGAAAATAACATTGGGCGACAACAGATTCAGTGTGCTCGCTGAATCTCAAAATATTCAAGTGGAAAAGCCACAAAAGAGTTCCAAGCCCCCTCCAATTTACCTGCGAGAACAAAGCTCTAATACATTAGTAAGCAAACTGGTTGAGCTAGTAGGTCCTAAAAACTTCCATGTCGTACCTATAAAAAAAGGCAATATACAGGAAGTTAAAATTCAAACTTATAGTGAGGATTATTTCCGCAAAATAACTAAAGACTTTGAAAACAGGAAGAAAAATTTCTATACCCATCAGCTAAAAAGTAGCCGTGGCTTGTCAGTTGTACTAAAAGGAATAGAAAATTCTGTAAGCCCGGCAGAAATAGAGACTGCATTAAACGAGGAAGGCTTTAAAGTCAGATATGTTTACAATATCAAAAATAAAGCCAACATACCGCAACCGATGTTCAGGGTTGAAATCGAGCCAGATTTCCAGCTCTCAATGGCCGAGTGTGTTTATGCGTTGGGTCATTGCGGCTGAAGATGGAATGGACTCGGGTTCAATCCCCGGTGCATCCACTTCCGAAAAGAGTGCTGATGATCGAAAATGGTTTTTCGTGAAATAGCTATATACTCAACCTTCGCTGTAAATAGTTGTTGAAATTTTTTCCACTTACCCCAACAATTAAAATTGAATTAAAATAAAAATTTCGTGCTAAGCACTAAAAACTCTTTCAAGTTAAATTAAATAAAATCAAATAAATAAAATTAAATTAAATAAAATACATATGTATATATGCATATGAGTGTCCCAGGCACTTCTTCAAACGATCGCGTGCGCAATGCGTATTTCACCTTCAAATCGTTTGATATAAACGAAAAAGCCGGAAAAGGATACACGGCGATTGAACAAAGGGCACGGTCCTGTTCCCCGAGTGTCCAAATTACTTGCCCTCAATTCACAGAGCCTCTAGCAAGTACTTCCGTAGCTGGAGCTCAAAATAAAGCTGGCGATACCATAAAAATGGCAGATAAAAACGCCAAGAAAATACAAGTGCAAACTGGCTTGGATCGCTATATCCGTATAAAAAGAAAGCGAACCCCAGAAAAGAATGGGAAATCGAATCCCTCCAAATTAATCAAAGGTGACCTGCCAGCAGTGGCAACAAAAGAGGCACCGAAAATAACATTGGGCGACAACAGATTCAGTGTGCTCGCTGAATCTCAAAATATTCAAGTGGAAAAGCCACAAAAGAGTTCCAAGCCCCCTCCAATTTACCTGCGAGAACAAAGCTCTAATACATTAGTAAGCAAACTGGTTGAGCTAGTAGGTCCTAAAAACTTCCATGTCGTACCTATAAAAAAAGGCAATATACAGGAAGTTAAAATTCAAACTTATAGTGAGGATTATTTCCGCAAAATAACTAAAGACTTTGAAAACAGGAAGAAAAATTTCTATACCCATCAGCTAAAAAGTAGCCGTGGCTTGTCAGTTGTACTAAAAGGAATAGAAAATTCTGTAAGCCCGGCAGAAATAGAGACTGCATTAAACGAGGAAGGCTTTAAAGTCAGATATGTTTACAATATCAAAAATAAAGCCAACATACCGCAACCGATGTTCAGGGTTGAAATCGAGCCAGATTTCCAGCTCTTAAAGAAGGGAGAAGTACATCCAATTTATAAATTGCGTTATCTTCTACACCGAAGAATCTCTGTGGAAGAACCGCATAAACGTGTGGGCCCCGTACAATGCCATAATTGTCAGGAGTTCGGGCATACGAAACGATATTGCACATTACCTAGCGTATGTGTAATTTGCGGAAATTTGCACAGCTCCCAAAGAGTGCGAGAAACCTAAAGCAAACCCAGAAAATAAGAAGTGCAGTAACTGCGGTCAAAATCACACTGCTAATTATAGGGGTTGCCCAGTATACATTTCATTAAAAGAGAAAGGTAGCAAAAAACCTAAAACTGTACCTGTCCCACAACCTCAAAATGTGCTAAAACCAACTATTAATACAGCCCCGCAGAGAAATCTGGGAACGTACTCATACGCTCAAGTCTTAAGAGGCACACAACAGACCGAAATCCAAGACGATTCCAATCCAACAACATCACTCGAAAACACTCTAAATAGCTTTGTTCATATGATGCAGGACCATATGAAGTCAATGCAAAACATGATGCAAGCATTGATTAGGAATCAAAATCTCCTACTTCAAACAATTTTGTCAAGACCATGAATTGTTTCAATATAGGTTTCTGGAATGCTAACGGCATAGGCCAACATCGCAATGAACTCCATGTTTTCCTAGAAAGTCACCAAATTGACATAATGTTAGTGTCTGAAACCCATCTGACTGTGTTTAATAATTTTAATATTGATGGGTATATGTTTTATAATACCAAGCACCCTGAAGGAAAAGATAGAGGTGGAACCGGTATACTTATAAGAAAGAGGATTAAGCACAACGTTCTAGAAGAATATTGCAAAGAGTATATACACTCAACATCAGTGTACGTAGATGATAGTTCTGGCGGATTAACTGTATCTGCAATATACTGCCCTCCCCGTTTTAATATAACAGAATACCAATTCACTGAATACTTCTCCAAGTTAGGCAAGAGATTTCTACCAGCAGGTGATTACAATGCTAAACATACTTTTTGGGGATCTAGGCTAATAACACCAAAAGGAAGAAACTTGTTCAAAGCAATCCACTGATAGGAGCAAAACCCCCGACCTCATAGATTTTGGGGTAACTCGCGGCCTCGATCGGGAAATACTTCAGATAGAATCACTTTTTGACCTATCATCTGATCACTCTCCTTGCGTCATATCTATCAAAACCTTTCCAACTTTAAACGAACTGAACCCAAGCTTAACTAATAGATTTACGAATTGGCTGAAGTACAGAAAATTTATAAGTTCGCATATTAATCCAAATGTGAGCCTTAAATCAGCCGCCGAAGTGGAATATGCGATAATTGACTTCACAAACTTACTGCAAGTGGCGGCAAAGGTTTCAACGCCCTTACGTACTAATACAACCCAGCAGCAAAGCTTTAGTTCTTTCAATGAAAACGATATCATTGAGCTAGTTTCCAAGAAAAGGCAACTTAGGAGAGACTGGCAAGGTTGCGATCTCCAACTCTGAAAAACGAGCTAAAAAAATGCACAAAAGAGCTCCAAATGCTCCTAGAGGAGAAAAGGGAAACAAAATTTCAAAATAGAATTATTTCCCTCACGGCCACATCTGGTACAGATTATTCCTTGTGGCGCTCTCTCAAATATCTAAAACGGCCGGTTCAGCAGGATCCTCCAATACGAATGCAAAATGGTGAATTTGCTCGAAGTGACCTCGAAAAAGGAATAGCTTTTGCAACCCATTTTTCAAATGTATTTACTCCAAATGATGGCCAAAATGTTCTACAAGAAAATACACTAAAATTACCAGCAATACCACTTGGTTTTAAACTAGACGACTTGAATAAAACTATATCCAAAGACATAGAGAATAAGAAAGCACCAGGGTATGACAGAATAACAGGTGAAATGTTAAAAGCTCTTCCCATAGTAGCTATTAAGCAACTACTATACATCTACAATAGTATCCTCCGATTATGTCACTTTCCTAATCTATGGAAACTATCTGAAATTATTATGATCCCAAAACCAGACAAAGACCCGACAATAGTAAGCTCCTACAGGCCAATAAGCTTAATCTCTATCTTTTCCAAACTATTCGAAAAATTATTGCTGAAAAAAATTCAGCCCATCTTAGAACTGCGCGAAACCATACAAAGTCACCAATTCGGATTTAGAGAGCAGCACGGTACGATAGACCAAGTGCATAGAATAGTTTCAGAAATAAGGTCACCTTTTGAAACCAAACGATATTGCACTGCCCTATTCCTAGATGTGGCACAAGCTTTCGATAAAGTATGGCTAGAAGGGCTATTGTATAAAATAAAACAAACACTTCCTTATAATCTCTGTGGGATCCTAGAAAGCTTTTTAACGGGTAGAAAATTTCGAGTAAGACACCAAAGTTTTACAACCGAAAGTCATCCAATTTCTGCTGGAGTTCCACAAGGTAGCGTTCTAGGGCCTGTACTATACTTAATTTACACAAGCGATCTGCCAACCGACGCGAGCCTTGTCACGTCTACCTTTGCAGATGATACGGCTATACTGAGTGTGCACGCAAATCCTACAACTGCTACTATCCAATTGCAGAGACACATAAAAACTTTAGAAGAAAGGCTTACTACGTGGAGAATTAAGGTCAACGAATCTAAATGTGTACAAGTAACTTTTAGCCTAAAAAAAGACACATGCCCACCAGTCTCAATAAATGGAAAAATAATAACTCAGAAAGACTTCGTTACGTACCTTGGAGTCACATTGGATAGAAGAATGACTTGGAAAAATCACATTGACAAAAAGATTATGCAAACCAAGTTGAAAATAAGCCATCTGCAATGGTTAATTGGTCCAAGTTCCAGACTGGGATTAGATAATAAGATATTAATATTTAATATGGTTTTAAAACCAATTTGGATGTATGGAATACAACTATGGGGCTCAGCATCGAAATCTAGCGTAGAAAGAATTCAAAGGCTACAGTCCAAGATATTAAGAACAATATGCAAAGCTCCTTGGTATGTAAAAAATTCAATTATACATAGTAACCTAGAGATAAATACGGTGACCGAAGAGATAGAGAAAATGCAAACAAATTATGCGAAAAGATTAGTCAACCATCCTAATTCATTAGCAAAAAGTCTCCTAAAGCAAAGCTATCCTAGGCGGTTAAAGAGAAAGGATGTAAACCTCAATTGTGCATAAGGTCATATTCCAATATCTCGAAAGTAACGTAAAGTAAAGATAATGACGAACGTCGCCGAAGCGACCGACCAATGGCCATCGCGATGAACGGCACCTAGTCCCTGGCGTTCATAGTACAGGCTAGTGGAAATACCGTAAAATACAATAAACGTCGCCGAAGCGTCCGACCAACGGCCACCGCGATGAACGCACCTAGTCCCTGTTGTTCATCGCACGGGCTAGCGTAAATACCGAACAATACAATAAACGTCGCCGAAGCGACCGACCAATGGCCATCGCGATGAACGGCACCTAGTCCCTGGCGTTCATAGTACAGGCTAGTGGAAATAACGTAAAATACAATAAACATCGCCGAAGCGTCCGACTAACGGCCACCGCGATGAACGCACCTAGTCTCTGTTGTTCATCGCGCCAGCCCGCGCGAAGACAAACACCTCTACGACCCCCATGCTATGGCTGTACAATGTACATATAAATGTAAATGAAAACTTAAACTTTTGGTTTTTGGTCGTTTTTATTTTGATAACTACTTTATTATTGAGCTCAAGACCATTTTTTTTTTTTTTTTTTTTTATCGGATGAGCCAGCCGACAAACAAACTCTACTAATTAGCGCAAAGCATTGCTTGTGCTTAAAAATAGAATTTGTACAAACCAAACAAACACACAACCACACCAACATACAAGTGACAAATACCGATAACGTCGGCAAGGTCACTGTTGCTGGATGGTAGGTTGTAAGAAGGGAAAAAAATGAAAAGAAAAATGAATACAAGCAAAATGCAAGGCGGCGGTAGCCTAATGGTGATGCCATTAGACTTCCAACCGGAAAATCCGAGGTTCGATCTCGGCGGACGCCAATGAATAAAAAAAATGTTAAAAAAAAGAAGTCTGACGAAGAGATGTGGTGGTCTCCGAAATGGATCTATAACTTCTACCAAACAAGTATTAATCTTTCATACCAATTTTTCCTTTATAAAAAAAAAAAAAAAAAAATGGTCTTGAGAGCTCAATAATAAAGTAAAACTTAAACAGTTTAATCCACTTTTGAAAAAAAAAAACTGAAATAAAATAATAATAATAATAAATAAATAAATAATAACAGTGACCTAGACCAAGATAAAACTCCATTACACAACTAGGTTAATATTACACTCCTAGGTTAAGATACATGTCATATGTGTATATGTAAAAAGACTCTTTGCCAACTTTATTATTCGTAGCATTGGCAACAAATAATTTATTGTATTAGTTTGTAAGATTTGCGAAATTATTGTTATTTTCTAAGCAAGAAAGATTCAATAAAAACAAATATGATGAAAAAAAAAATTTAAGTATAACAGGTACTGGTTATAATTCATTCAATGTAAAAAAAAATACCACACGGTAGGGTAGAACAAATTTTAATACGAAGGGCAGACCATTGCAGAATATCAAAGGATGACAAAATTAATGTTAAAGGAATAAACTTTCAAAACTTGTTCAGCACAAAATTTAGGTTCAACATTTTAGGCTTGTTTCAAGTGAAAGGAAAAGAAAAAAATGAATTACGCAAAACGAACAGGAAAACAAGAAACGGAAAAATGGTAAAAATTAGCAAATAATTATTTGAATGCTATTTTTGGCTGTTAATGGTTATTTTTTTTTTTTTTCTAAAAAGAAAAAAACATTTCATATTCATTGGGCCATATTAATAAAATCCAAGCAAATGCTTTTACTCAAAATTCAGAAATTTGACATTAATTTGTATGAACCAAATTTCAAAATTTGAGTAAAGGTCGGAAATCTTAAGCAAAAGCAAATGCTTGGCTTTTATTAATATGACCCATTATTTCTAGTTTGAAAATTCAAAAGAAATAAAATGATATACATTAATTCATATGTGTGTGTGTATTCTTTGTTTATCTACATTTATTTTAGCGATTTCGCGCAACTACTTAAAATGAACAATAAAGAGTAAAAGATAGCATTTGAAATAAGCAGAAAAAAGTCGATTCCCCAAATATTTTGCACAAAATCAGTGTTATAAATCAAAGCAAAAAAGTGAAGTGGAAATTGTCAAAGTGTTAATTGTAGCAAACATCTGGAATTTCGCTTTGCTTTAATGTGAATTGTGCACGGGCTATTATTTGCCAATTTTTTTGCTTCGAACTCCGCTCCGGGGCCCTGTGCCAAACTCTTAAAAAAAGCGATAAAACCCTAGAGATAAGAGAAGCTTTTAGAAAATCGATTATTTATCTCAATCACACGGAGAAAACTGTTGTGCATTATTTCTGCACAAGCTGTTCATAACTATAAAATGTTTAAGTACATTTTTGAATATGCAACTTTGCGCATAAGTTATGCCCAATAATCATAAATTCTAAACAATCTATTAAGATTGTGCATAAGTTATACACAAAAAATGTGCACAGTTTGTGAACATTGTTCATAGCTTAATTATTTGAAAATCAAACACAATTGATCATAATATATGAACATTGTACATAATATGTGACCGTAAACACTTTCTTTGTGTCAAGAGTGCCGTCTGTGTTCAACAAAAAAAGGTAAAAAACTATTTATACATGGAATAAAGAACTAATTTAATTATTATTTTTGAATTTTCTTCCAGATTTACAATTAATTGAAGTCTCGAAGGTACTGACAGCAATTTTAAGCCTGTGGCAAGAAAACCAATTCAGAAAAAGACGTGGAAGGTTAGCACAGGCGACGCTTGGAATTCCTGAAATAAACAGCGCTGCGGACATACAAAGCACTATAAACAAGCGTAAAGAATTTTGTGTGAGCGAGAAGATAAATTTTCAACCATTTTTGATGATTCTTAAGGATCGAAATGATATCAATTCATATAAATATGTTCTAATCGTGGAAAGTCTAATTTATCTTTTTGCTGCCGTTTTTAATTCTTTTGATACATATTTCGAGTGTTTTTTCCTCTTCAACCTAGAATAGCCGTTTGAAAACACAGTTTTCTGGAACTTATATATAATATCACGGCGTACCATACGAAAACTAGCATACGATTTTTTGTGGCTGACGAATACAAGCACATTCAATTTTTGGCTGACGAAAACTATTAATTTCGTTTAAACAACAACAATTTTAATGTAAAAACAGTATAGTATAATTATTGCTACTTTTCGTCGGCCAAAAGTGAAATGTGCTATTTTTCGTTCAGAATTTTTTAATTGCCAGCTTTCATCAGAAATTTTAAATGTGCTAGTTTTCGTATGGTACGGCGATTAGTTAGTAAGCAATTGTACTTTGAAATAAAGATATAGATAGAAAATAAAATGAAATTTTGTTTATTTAATATTAGCAGGAGGTGTAAAATTTTTCCCTATTTGTTCACAATCTATGAAAATGTTGTTCATAACCCATGCTCAGTTGTTCACAGTCTTTCCCAGTTGTTCAGAAGCTATGAAAATGTTGTTCATAATCTATGCCCTGTTGTTCATAAAACATGCTCATAGTGCTGAACTTAAGTTATGAACAAGTGTGCATAGATTATGAACAACTGTTCTTGGTCATTTTTCGTGAACAATTTGTGCATAAGTTGTACCCATACCGCATAATTTCTGCACACAATTCTCTCCGTGCAGGGATGTAATATCTTATGATTGTATAAACATTTATCTCTTGCATACTTGCATATGCAACTTTTATTAGAATTTGTAAGAATAAATTATAAAAGTAAGTTAATTCTGATTGGTCAAAATCGAAGTGATTTTTCGAAAGAGGAAGTGTCGAAGTGACGGGCATAAAAGTAAAGTGAAATACTTCGATCGAAGTGAAAATGACATCACTGGCGCTCGCATGAAACTCACGTATTAAATACGTGTGAGAAGCTTGTTCTCGGCACCAGCTCAGTGAGCCAGGACTAGGGATTCCAATCCCGGGATCCCGCCCTTTTTGACACCCCGACAATCCCGGGATTGCTAGAATTTCATCCCGGGATTTTCGGGATAAAATAAAGACATAATATTCTCCTATTAAAGCAAAGAAAATTATTTTATATAATTTTTATTGACCTCAGATCTGTATACTAATAGCTTTTCCTATTCCAAACGATAATTTTACATTTTTATATGGAAGAATTATCAACATGTGCCCTGTGCCCTGTGAAAATGCTGCATATGATGAATGAAACAAAAATAATGCAGCGCTTTACTTGTGTTAAGAGCAGAAATGTTTGCCCCGTAATCAGGCCGATTTTAAATTTTGTCAATAGAACATAAAGGCCTAAAAAATATTGGAATAGAACAATCCGGAAGAAAATGCAGAATAATTGCAGCATTTTTGCCAGAATTTAAAATGTCCATTAGTCAAAGTGAGGATTAATATTTTTTAATTTTTTTTAATAATTAAATTGTTTTGTTGTAAAGTACGTGCTGTGAGGAAACGAACGTTAAGTACCTTTAAAATCTTTAGAATTCTTGTGGTAAATTCTTTTGATAACTTCGATTTCCTGATTTTTGGCCATTTTATTCTCAAGGGTTTTTTCGAAGTTTCTCCCATGAAAAGTAAATATTGGAAGAAAATGCAATGGAAAACTTTGAAAAGTTTAAAAGATTTGTAAACTTTTAAGGTTTAGATTTTATTCCAAAATAAAATTTATTTTAAGACTTTCAAAAGTTTAAAATTTAAACCTTTTTTTGGTTTAAATTAAAAAAAGAATGTCTGCTCCCAAATCCCCTTCATGCTTTTCCCTATTTTATCTTCTTTCCTATCCTTTTTTCTCCTTTTCTTCCATATTGTTCTCTCCCCAACATCCCCTTAATCCTTTTCCATATTGTGTCTTTTTCCTATCCTCTCGTTCTCCTTCTCCTTTTCTTCCTTCTTCATTTTATCTGTTTCCATAATTATTTTGTATTTGTTTGTTTCTCCATTCAAACAACGCCACACAGTCACTCATTCAAATTGTCTAATAACTATAAATGAGCTTTTTATATTGTTCATTTCTCGAAAAAGCAAGTTGGAATTTCAAATCAAAAATTAAATTTTTTTTGTTGAAATCAAATTTTACGACCAATGAAAGTTTAAAATTTAAACCTTAAAAGTTTAAATGAGAAAAAGTGTAAGATTTAAACCAAAAAAGTATGAAATTTATTCCAAAAAATACTTTGATATATTTGAACTTTTGTAAGTTTGAATTGTAAACCAAAAAGGAATAAGATACTTTTAAACTTTCAAAGGTTCAAAATTTAACTCAAAAAAAGTTTTAAATTCCTTTCAAACCAAATCAAAGTTTAAAAAATATTCCAATATTTCTAACAGTGTACTAAAATTAAATGTGCCACTCCGTTTTAATTACTTCTGTGAAATTTTTCATATTATAATTGCTAAATCGGGTATCCATACACGGGTATCATACACGGGTTAAGGGTGGATTCAAATTTAGCAATTTTAGTATGGAAAATTTAACAGTAGAAATTGATTAAAGTAGAATATCATAGGTGAGCCTACGCAGATATGAAAAGTTATATATCGTTGAAAATAGTATTAACAGGAAATTGTTTCGAAATAATTTTATATATATGCACTTGTTAACAAATTATTCGAGGAAGATGAAAAAAGGAAAAAATAAAGAGTTTTTAGTGCTTAGCACGAAATTTTTTATTTAAATTCAATTTTTAATTGTTGGGGTAAGTGGAAAAAAATTCAACAACTATTTACAGCGAAGGTTGAGTGTATAGCTATTTCACGAAAAACCATTTTCGATCATCAGCACTCTTTTCGGAAGTGGATGCACCGGGGATTGAACCCGAGTCCATTCCATCTTCAGCCGCAATGACCCAACGCATAAACGCACTCGGCCATTGAGACTCTGTGCAAGCTGTTGGATTTTCCCCACTTTTGCCTTTTTCATTTTCAACATTAACGTTAGTGTGTATATGCTTTTGCATATATTCTCCACAAACGTGCTGAATTTTTGTTGTAGGCAGTTCGCAATGAACATTGTTGTTGGTATTTATTTTATGTATATACCAAACAACGTTAACAATTTTACTTGAAAGAGTTTTTAGTGCTTAGCACGAATTTTTTTATTTAAATTCAATTTTTAATTGTTGGGGTAAGTGGAAAAAAATTCAACAACTATTTACAGCGAAGGTTGAGTATATAGCTATTTCACGAAAAACCATTTTCGATCATCAGCACTCTTTTCGGAAGTGGATGCACCGGGGATTGAACCCGAGTCCATTCCATCTTCAGCCGCAATGACCCAACGCATAAACGCACTCGGCCATTGAGACTCTGTGCAAGCTGTTGGATTTTCCCCACTTTTGCCTTTTTCATTTTCAACATTAACGTTAGTGTGTATATGCTTTTGCATATATTCTCCACAAACGTGCTGAATTTTTGTTGTAGGCAGTTCGCAATGAACATTGTTGTTGGTATTTATTTTATGTATATACCAAACAACGTTAACAATTTTACTTGAAAGAGTTTTTAGTGCTTAGCACGAATTTTTTTATTTAAATTCAATTTTTAATTGTTGGGGTAAGTGGAAAAAAATTCAACAACTATTTACAGCGAAGGTTGAGTGTATAGCTATTTCACGAAAAACCATTTTCGATCATCAGCACTCTTTTCGGAAGTGGACGCACCGGGGATTGAACCCGAGTCCATTCCATCTTCAGCCGCAATGACCCAACGCATAAACACACTCGGCCATTGAGACTCTGTGCAAGCTGTTGGATTTTCCCCACTTTTGCCTTTTTCATTTTCAACATTAACGTTAGTGTGTGTATGCTTTTGCATATATTCTCCACAAACGTGCTGAATTTTTGTTGTAGGCAGTTCGCAATGAACATTGTTGTTGGTATTTATTTTATGTATATACCAAACAACGTTAACAATTTTACTTGAAAGAGTTTTTAGTGCTTAGCACGAAATTTTTTATTTAAATTCAATTTTTAATTGTTGGGGTAAGTGGATCATTGCGGCTGAAGATGGAATGGACTCGGGTTCAATCCCCGGTGCATCCACTTCCGAAAAGAGTGCTGATGATCGAAAATGGTTTTTCGTGAAATAGCATACACTCAACCTTCGCTGTAAATAGTTCTTGAATTTTTTTCCACTTACCCCAACAATTAAAAATTGAATTTAAATAAAAAATTTCGTGCTAAGCACTAAAAACTCTTTCAAGTAAAATTGTTAACGTTGTTTGGTATATACATAAAATAAATACCAACAACAATGTTCATTGCGAACTGCCTACAACAAAAATTCAGCACGTTTGTGGAGAATATATGCAAAAGCATATACACACTAACGTTAATGTTGAAAATGAAAAAGGCAAAAGTGGGGAAAATCCAACAGCTTGCACAGAGTCTCAATGGCCGAGTGTGTTTATGCGTTGGGTCATTGCGGCTGAAGATGGAATGGACTCGGGTTCAATCCCCGGTGCATCCACTTCCGAAAAGAGTGCTCATGATCGAAAATGGTTTTTCGTGAAATAGCTATACACTCAACCTTCGCTGTAAATAGTTGTTGAATTTTTTTCCACTTACCCCAACAATTAAAAATTGAATTTAAATAAAAAATTTCGTGCTAAGCACTAAAAACTCTTTCAAGTAAAATTGTTAACGTTGTTTGGTATATACATAAAATAAATACCAACAACAATGTTCATTGCGAACTGCCTACAACAAAAATTCAGCACGTTTGTGGAGAATATATGCAAAAGCATATACACATAACGTTAATGTTGAAAATGAAAAAGGCAAAAGTGGGGAAAATCCAACAGCTAGCACAGAGTCTCAATGGCCGAGAGTATTTATGCGTTGGGTCATTGCGGCTGAAGATGGAATGGACTCGGGTTCAATCCCCGGTGCATCCACTTCCGAAAAGAGTGCTGATGATCGAAAATGGTTTTTCGTGAAATAGCATACACTCAACCTTCGCTGTAAATAGTTGTTGAATTTTTTTCCACTTACCCCAACAATTAAAAATTGAATTTAAATAAAAAATTTCGTGCTAAGCACTAAAAACTCTTTCAAGTAAAATTGTTAACGTTGTTTGGTATATACATAAAATAAATACCAACAACAATGTTCATTGCGAACTGCCTACAACAAAAATTCAGCACGTTTGTGGAGAATATATGCAAAAGCATATACACACTAACGTTAATGTTGAAAATGAAAAAGGCAAAAGTGGGGAAAATCCAACAGCTTGCACAGAGTCTCAATGGCCGAGTGTGTTTATGCGTTGGGTCATTGCGGCTGAAGATGGAATGGACTCGGGTTCAATCCCCGGTGCATCCACTTCCGAAAAGAGTGCTCATGATCGAAAATGGTTTTTCGTGAAATAGCTATACACTCAACCTTCGCTGTAAATAGTTGTTGAATTTTTTTCCACTTACCCCAACAGGAAAAAATAAATTTCGATAATATTTTTACAGTTTCTCTGACATTTATCTAGGTACATTAACAGTCCGTATACTGATGGAAGCGGTGAAATATCGTATTTTCAACATCAAAATTATGTTCATAGACTAGACAGACTTATCATGTGAAAAAGGGTTTTTGGCCAGTACTCCAGATTTTTAGGGTGTATTGAAATTTTAAGTATGCATTCTTCGTATATTTGTTACGGCCTATAACATATCGAGGTTCACGAAAAAAGTACTTTAAATTTTTTTTTATTTTGTCACACATTGTTATCAAATGATCCCAAGCCTTCTTGTCAATATCTTAAAAGTACCAACTTTAAAGCAAATGTTTTTTACACCAAATGTACATATGTCATTTTCTTAGTTGGTTGTCTTTTTTAAAGCAACTCTTAAGTATTATTAAATAATACGCATGAATTAATTTTTTTTATGAAATAATTTTTGTTTTAAATAAAAAATGGCAATAAAAATCAATTATTTTCTTTGCATTTAAAAGTGGTAGCGTTACTCGAAAAATATATGTATTTACTGTTTTCAACCGAAAATGTCGGAAAATAATTAATGGAAAAATCCCGGGTCAAATCCCGGGATTATAAAAAAAAATCTCGAAAATCCCGGGATTGAAAAAATCGGAAAATTTGGAATCCCTAGCCAGGACGCACAGTGCCACGAAGGTGGACAAAAATACAAAAATCGACTGTCTTGAAACTTTGATGTTTTGATGTCAAGTTACAGCTAAAACTGCAACTAAGAGAAGTTCATAAGTTATTTTGTGAAAAAACAACTTTCAGCCTCACACACCCCCTCAAAGTACACCTATTTTCTACATACCATTTCATTTCGGCGCTTCACACATAAAAGTGGTCGCAGTTAAAAATTTGTTAAAAATACATTTTTATTCCCAGCAAAATCAACTTTTGCAATTTGATAAAGATATATGCGACAAACCAAAAAATATATGGTTGATGAAAAAAACAAGTCTACAAATATTTTTTTTTATTAATAAATAAATATATGATTAAACATACCAAAATCCGAAAATTGGTAAACTTTGGAGGCAAAAAAAAAAACATAAAATTCCGTGAAATTTTTTTTTTTGTTTATGGTAGTTTGGACCTTCTACTAAGAGAAACAATCGAAATCTCTTCCACCTTTTTCCAATATTTGAAAATCTTCAATTTTGAAAGTGACTAAATGCGCTTTTTTTGTATTATATTAGCTGATCTATATTTATAATACTTTTTGTGAATGCCCTAAGATCTAAATTTTTGGTTCGCTTTTCAAAAATAAGGTGTTGAATTAAAGCTAAAAGTGCCAACAAGAAGTTTACAGGTACAGAGTGATTTGAAATGAAAAAATTATCAGCTAATTAAAATACTTAAATATGCATCACGGTATGGGAGCCAAAAACAAAGGTATACGAAGAGTTACATATGTATATATATATATATATATATATATATATATATATACACATATGTATATATATGGCCGCTGTGGTGCAGTGGGTAGAGTGCTCGCCTGCTATGCCAGAGGTCTCGGGTTCAAACCATAGTCCGAGCAAACACCAAAAAAAATTTTTTTTTCTAATTAGTAAAAATCCAATTGTTGGGTTTTTTAAGAGGAGCGGTCACCTCTCGGCAGTGGGGGGCATAGCCTCCGAGTGATTTCTGCCATGAAAAAGCTTATCACAAAAAATGCATTCGCTGTTCGAAGCCGGCATAAAACTGTAGGTCCACCCAATTAGTAGGAAAAACAAAAGGAGCATACCTCGAATTGGGAGAGAAGCTCGGCCATAAAACTCGTCAGAGTTATAATAGCGCCATTGTATTATATTATTATATATACATATGGAGAGCAATGACACCAGTTAACAAATAATATGTTAACCAATTCGGGTAAGCAAATAAGTCGAATCGAGACACCTTACAGCGCCCACTGATTAGACGAAAGGCGAACAAAAAGAAAATAAAAATAACATACCTATTACTCTTTATCTGCATAATGAATAATATTTTGCTTAAGCACTAAACAAAAACAGCTTGCGAAAATAATAGTACAAATATATGCACATCAGGGAGGTCCAATTTTTATATATATTTTTTTTTTGATTGAGTCTTTTTATAATTTTGTTCACCTAACTAATCACATTACCTATGCAAAATTTCAACGTTTTACTATTAGTGGAAAATGTTGCTCAACGCGAGTTTAAAATTTCATGAATAAATTGTATTTGACATATTTTTTTACCCATTTACACAAACAAATATTTAAAATATAAAACATCGATGAGTTATGTTTTTATTAACATATAACAGCAATTATTACTAACTTACTTAACAGCGATTATGCTTTATTTTAAAGAATTGTTTTTTCTAAAGGTTTTGTGGCCGCTGTGGTGCAGTGGGTAGAGTGCTCGCCTGCTATGCCAGAGGTCTCGGGTTCAAACCACGGTCCGAGCAAAACACCAAAACAATTTTTCTAATTAGTAAAAATCCAATTATTGGGTTTTTTTAAGAGCAGCGGTCACCTCTCGGCAGTGGGCGGCATACCCTCCGAGAGTATTTCTGCCATGAAAAAGCTTCTCACAAAAAATGCATTCGCCGTTCGGAGCCGGCATAAAACTGTAGGTCCACCCAATTAGTAGGAAAAACAAAAAGGAGCACACCTCGAATTGGGAGAGAAGCTCGGCCATAAAACTCGTCAGAGTTATAATAGCGCCATTGTATTATATTATTATATATTATTATATTTTTCTAAAGGTTAACATGTAAGGAAAAAACTACTTAATTTTTCAAATTACCATAATGTATTCACTTAGGGAATAAAGTTTCGACACATTTTGATTATTAACATTTTTAAATAATGATGTGAAAAAACTCGGTTTTTTTAATGGGTACCCGTTACAAAAAAACAGATTACTTTTTTAAAATTAGAGTAATATAGACACTTCAGATGTAAAGTTTTAATAAATTCTGAGAACTCCTTCATGTTTTCGTTAACACCACAATCAGCAATGATTATGCCTTATTTGTCTTTCATATAGTAATGTAAAAAAAAATCGTTTTTTTTTAATGAGTACCCGGTACCGAAAAATCAAATTCATTTTTGAAATTAGCATGGCTTAGTTCTTTTAGGTGTAAGGTTTCAACAAGTTCTGAACACTATTTCGGATTTTATAAACATATGTCTACGATGATTATGAGTTATTTTACCTTTTTAAAATATTGTAAAAAAAAATTGTTTTTAATTAACTGGTAACAGATGCTGAAAAACGGCTTTCTTTTCTGAAATTGGTGTGATATAGTCCTTTGAGGTGTAAAGTTTCAGCCCATTCTGATGACTGCTTCCACTTATGTCAACACATGTTCACAATGACTATTTTCATATAAAAATGCAAGAAAAACGAAATGAGTAACCGGTACCGAAAAACCGATTTCATTTTTGAAATTAGTGTGGCATAATACTTCTGGGTGTGAAGTTCCAGCCAATTCTGACCACTCCTATTTTTGTCCATCATTTGTATGGAGTCGCGGCACTGTGGGCCGTGCCGATAATTGCTCTACATCAGCCATGGGCGATTGAGCCCATATGGGTATTTACCCGTACGGGTCGCGTCGGCTCATTGCATGGGGATGGTGAAGTAGGTAAATGTACCAGCTGGTGGGGAGAAGGACGAACTCAAACTGAGCATATGGTTGCCACACTTGGTAATTAATTCCAAAATAGGTATTTTTTTGCGGTTGGTAATTTGGTAACTATCAAATGATTTTAGTATTTTTCTTTTTCAATATGATAAAATTATTCTAAGGTATACTTAATTTGTTAATGTTAAAAATGTTTTTTTTTTAATTTCTACTAAAGCTATGACCAAAGAAAAATCAAACGAACTACAAACAAAATTCATTCATAGATGTGATTTACGTTTCAGATAATTTTTTTTTGTAAACCAAAGCAGGTGTACTTCTTTTAAGTTTCTTTTATCATTCGAATTATGAAGGCGATAATTTATTAGTCTGTTTGTAATTTTTTGGTTATTTTGTTGGGAATTATTATCAACATTTTTTTAGGATAGTGGCAACCAATATCAACCAATATTGAGCGCGCTAATGCATATTCGGTATTGAGAACAAGAGAGCATATATATATATATATATACATATGTACATTAAGGTGGGGCGAATTTTTTTTTTTTTTGGAAATTCAATTTGTTCCAAAGCCAGAACGGCACCTTCCTAGCCCAGAAATAAGCCTGTAAAATTTTATTGACCTAGTAGCATGTATTTTCCCTTAAATTTGGTATACATTTTATATATGAAAAGTAAGGTGGGTAAAAAAAAGGGGGTTGACCCCCGCTGGGGGGTGTTATGGAACGCACTGTAAAATGTATATGAAATTAAAGGGAATCAAAATACCTATCGAATGGTATAAAATATTCGAAATCGGTTCAGTAGTTTTTAAGTAATTGCAATTTAAAGAATGCATAATATAAACTTTGACCTTTAATAACTTTTGTTGTTGTTGTTTCCGAAAAAAAATTCACTTTAATACTCAGCTTAGCCATGTTTATCAATCCTCATACTTGGTTTTTTGCTTTTATAATTTTCAAAATTTCATATTTGTACCAGATCGTGCTTTCAACTTTGCGGGGCTGGGGGCAGTTCAAAATGTCATCCTATGGCCATAAAATTTTGTGGGGTTCATTAAGGCAACTTTTCATTGGTACGTTCAAAAAAAAAAAAAACAAAAAAAGCTCCATATGTTTTCACTCCACCTTAATGTACATGCCAAAAGCACAAAGCACACTTGCTTCAATAACGACACAACACAATTTTCTGAATCGATACTTAGTAGTGAGAATCAGTGTTATTTATTTGTTATGAAATTTTATGGTCATAGATGAAAATTAAGGGCTTTATTTAAAAAATATTGTTGCTTTACTATAGTAGCTTACTTCCATATATAGCGAAGAAGACATAAATTGGCTTTTTTAAATTATGACACTAATGAAGTAAATGGCATCGGAGTTCGAAAACAATAGAGCGAGAAAGAAACTGCAAAATTAGCGATTGTACAGAATTGCCGCTGAGGCCACTAAAGTGACAATTTGAACCTTTTTTAAGAGCCAGGATACCGGAACCAAACTTTTTGAAAATATGCAATATTTGAACCTTTTTAAACATTTGGGCCACTTTTGGTCCTTTTTTACTTTCAAACCTATAATGTAATAAATATTTTTTAGTTTTTTTCTTAAATATAAAAAAAGCTTTTTTATGTTTGTTTTTACATGGCCGTTTTCTGCTACTGTTGTAATAAAAGGAAAATTGAGAATTAAGCAAAACAAAGCTGACGGCGGTGGTAGCTCAATGGGATGCTATTGGCTTACCAATCGAAACGACTTAAGTTCGATCCTCGGTTGAGGCCGGCTGAAGAAGTCTGATGAGGGGATGTGGTGGTCTCCGAAATGGATCCATAACCTCTACCAAAAAAATTTTTTAAATTTTTCTTAATTAAAAACTGGCCAATAGCTCATATAAAATTCACATAAAAAAGCCTCTTTGTTACCTTTTCACTTTTCATTAGCAATTCTCCGCTGCGAAGGAAAACCCCGAAAAAGTTGGGGTAAGTGGAAAAAAATTCAACAACTATTTACAGCGAAGGTTGAGTGTATAGCTATTTCACGAAAAACCATTTTCGATCATCAGCACTCTTTTCGGAAGTGGATGCACCGGGGATTGAACCCGAGTCCATTCCAACTTCAGCCGCAATGACCCAACGGATAAACACACTCGGCCATTGAGACTCTGTGCAAGCTGTTGGATTTTCCCCACTTTTGCCTTTTTCATTTTCAACATTAACGTTAGTGTGTATATGCTTTTGCATATATTCTCCACAAACGTGCTGAATTTTTGTTGTAGGCAAAAGCATATACACACTAACGTTAATGTTGAAAATGAAAAAGGCAAAAGTGGGGAAAATCCAACGAAAAAGTTATTTGGGAGTAAAAATTTTTAGAATGCAAGAAAATTGTTTTAACAAACCGAAATAGAAGAGTTTTCGCACAACGTGGGGGAATGAAAAACAACTTAAATGAGAACTAGTTGTGAATTTGTTGCAAATATGTTATCGCTGCCAGCAGTGCATGAGCAGAAAGATTATTTTCAAAACTTTCACTATTTAAGACCAAGGGTACAAACCGCTTGCAAATTGCTTTAAGCATTAAATAAACAACAAAAATATATGAAAATGTGCTTCTAGCTAAAAAAAATTTGGGAAACACTTTTTTTAATTTTTTCGGCCACTTTTCGAAATTTTTTAGCGGCAACACTGCACATTTTATTATTGGTGAATTCCTCTCTCTATATAAAACAATGTGGTTTTCATTTTTAGTGTTTCCGTACGCGCTGTGCGATGAACATCACTTAAGGCGGAGTGTACATCAACTTCGATATCGCCTTAGCTCCCCTTTCCCCGGAAATTATTCAGTGCCCACGAAAGCCCATGATCGCCCCTCTGCTGCGTTTATGTGCCTTGCGGCGCCCATCCCTGCTCTACATCAAGGCCCGGCAAATCGACTCACGTGAGTTAATGAGTATAACACACATAGGCTTACGCTCTGTGATTCAGTCGTTGTTTAGACAGCGAAGAAGCAACACAAGCACTGGCTGCGTTGCTTTGTTTGTTATGCGACAGTGTGCCATTGCGTATGTATGACCATGAATAATAAATCATTTTGTACTGCAACCAAATTTTCAAGTTGCAAAATTGCAATGCTTTATTTTTAAATTAATATAATAAAATTTGCTTATTCTTAAAGGTTCTACTAAATCTTCAGTTATAACTTACGCCCCATCCTTGCATACCTTAACAAGTTTAGTTATGTACTTTTGGAAAAATTTCGTAAATGATATCAACTCTCAACTATTTCTCAATGAATATTCTTCAAATAAATTTTTAATGTATATTTTTTACACTAAAAACTCCTTATAGATATTTTTTTATTATTGGAATTTCCAATATTTTACATTGTTGAATCCAAATTAATTTCTAAAACATTTTTTAAGTTAATTTCCAATATTTTAGATTGGTGAATCCAAATTAATTTATAAAACATTTTTTCAAGTTAAAAATTCCTAAGTAATACATTTTTCGTTATTATTCAAATATTTATTTTCAAAACGTTGCTATTTTGTACGTTTGCCCCATATGCTTAGTTCTTACACCACTGTTGCATAAACCTCTCTGTTCTCACTAACACAATCTCAGTTTTAGTTTTGCCGGGGTCTGCTCTACATCAAGGCCAGTGTTGCCGCAGCCTCAAAAAATTTGGTATCAAAAATTGATACCTTCATGGTTTTTTTCGTATCACCGAAAATTTTTTGGAAAAAACACTTCAGTTAATCAAGAAAGCTGTTTTCGAGCTTTTAACCCGTATAACAATTTGATACGTCCATTTTTTTTTTCGTGTCACCAAAAATTTTTTACAAAAACCCTCGATTTCCTTGTATTTCGGGCAATGTTCATACATGAAGACGCGCGTTTTCTGCCGTCATGTGTGGCTAGCTTTAGTGAGCCGTGCTCATTCCTTCCATGGGCAGTGATGCCTACTATAAAGTTTGATAAAATATTGCCCTTTTTTGTATTTTCAAAGACCTTCACAATACATGTTTTTCGTGGCATTCATAGGTTGTTAAAAATTTTAAGAAAATCTTAAAAATTAAAAAGAATCGGTTAATATTCTTTGATTTTGATTAAATTGTATCAAAATTATTTGATACGAATTAAAAATGTATCAAATTTGTTCTACGGCAAAATAAAAAGTATCTACGTATCTTCGGCTTAAAAAAGTATCACATTTGATACGATTGTATCAAAACGGCATCACTGATCAAGGCCCGGCAAATCGACTCACGTGAGTTAATGAGTATAACACACATAGGCTTACTGTGTAACCTAAATCAAACGCAAGTCGTCAATTTAACGCACGCACGCAAATTTTTCATATGCGTTGAACCGAAATTGACTTGCGTGCGTGTTCAGAAAAAGAAATAGAAAAATACAGAAAATCAGAGAAAATCTTGTTATTTTGTGGAATATGTACCTAACAGACACGATATCAAAAGTAAGTGTCATTTTTTTTTGCAGACAATCACCCACAATGCTTAATTTCAACTGTCAAGCAAAACAAAAATTGGGCGTCGAATTTGCTTTTTACGCACGCCGTTCAATTTCGGTTACTCCCATACAAGTTGTATGGGCATGAGAAATTTTTGACAGTAAATTGACGGCGTGCGTTTGATTTAGGTTACACAGTTACGCTCTGTGATTCAGTCGTTGTTTAGACAGCGAAGAAGCAATACAAGCACTGGCTGCGTTGCTTTGTTTGTTATGCGACAGTGTGCCATTGCGTATGTATGACCATGAATAATAAATCATTTTGTACTGCAACCAAATTTTCAAGTTGCAAAATTGCAATGCTTTATTTTTAAATTAATATAATAAAATTTGCTTATTCTTAAAGGTTCTACTAAATCTTCAGTTATAACTTACGCCCCATCCTTGCATACCTTAACAAGTTTAGTTATGTACTTTTGGAAAAATTTCGTAAATGATATCAACTCTCAACTATTTCTCAATGAATATTCTTCAAATAAATTTTTAATGTATATTTTTTACACTAAAAACTCCTTATAGATATTTTTTTATTATTGGAGTTTCCAATATTTTACATTGTTGAATCCAAATTAATTTCTAAAACATTTTTTTAAGTTAATTTCCAATATTTTAGATTGGTGAATCCAAATTAATTTATAAAACATTTTTTCAAGTTAAAAATTCCTAAGTAATACATTTTTCGTTATTATTCAAATATTTATTTTATTTTCAAAACGTTGCTATTTTGTACGTTTGCCCCATATGCTTAGTTCTTACACCACTGTTGCATAAATCTCTCTGTTCTCACTAACACAATCTCAGTTTTAGTTTTGCCGGGGTCTGCTCTACATGGAACGTTAAAATATAACTCACTTAGAAGGCATGGGCTATTTATAAGTCCAGTGATTAATTTAACCATAAAAACTATAACAAGCATCTCTCTACGACTAGAAAGTGAAGGCAAATTAATGAGTTGTAAACGAGAAGTGTAAGGTGGAAGAATGTAATCTGAGTCCCAACGAAAGTTACGCAAAGCAAAAAGCAGGAACTGCTTTTGGACAGATTCTGTTTTATCTGATAAACACTGGTAGTGGGGATTCCAAATAATAGATGCGTATTCCAAGATAGGTCTAACTAAGCTTATAAATAGAGCTTTTGTGATGTAAGGATCGTTGAACTCCTTAGACCATCGCTTTATAAATCCAGACAGCTTTAGCTTTGTTGACAGTGGAGTTTATATGGAGGTTAAAGGTGAGTTTTGAGTCCATTGTGACGCCAAGATCGATGTTCTAGAATCTAGATTATGCTGTGATATTTTATAAGAAGCTGGTTGTACTGTTCTTCGTGAAAAGCACATAACTTTACATTTTTTTAAGTTTAGCGGCATGTAGTTTGCTTTACACCAATGGACAAGGTTTTTAAGATCTGCTTATAAGAAAGATCTATCTTCTATAGAGGAAAATGTTTTAAATAGTTTTACATCATCAGCATATAATAAGATCTAATACTGATTTCAGACAGAAAATAATGTAGTACATTACATTTATAATTTAACTAGCTGACCCGGCAAACTTCGTTCTGCCCAAAATAGATTTTTTTATTAATTTCATTTAAAAAATTGTTATTCTCCGGTATTGTTTTTAATAGAAAATTAACGATTTTTCACTACTTCATTATGTATACAACTTCAAAAATATATAATTTTAGTATTCAGTTTAAGGCTGCACGATACACAAAATTTTTAGTTTTCTGTTCCGGATATTTATTTTCACTTGGTATTGGCTATTTTAACCAATTAAGTAAGAGTATTGATACGTATAGTATACCTCCATAATGGTTTTCAGGCCCTTCCTCCAACCCTTTTAGATATATTCAGCCTCAAAAGTTTAGTACGTATGGGAGGTGCAATGCCCCATTTTTCGATAAATCTTTTCTTTTTTTGGGTGAACATGGTATTGATATCGTATATCTGCATAGTGATTTCTATGTACATGCCATGAACGCTTTTAGGGATATTTAGCCTTAAAAATTAAGAACGCATGGGAGGTGCCACGCCCCCTTTTCCCAAAACTACTGTTTTTTTCATAAGCATGCTATTGATATCGTTAATCTCCTGATGAATTTTCAGGTCCCAACCTTAAACGCTTTTATAGATATTCAGCTTGAAAAATTAAGTTTGTATGGGAGGTGCCACGCCCCCTTTTCCGATAACCTACACTTTTATGCGCAAAAATTGTTTTGATATCATATAGCTCTGTACCAATTTCTAGGTCCCTGACTTAAATCCTTTTAAAGATATTCAGCTAAAAAAATTAAGCGTTGTTGGGAGGAGCCACGCCCCCTTTTCGTATAACTCCTATTATTTTGCGTTAATATGGAATTGTTATGGTTTATCTCCACACCAATTTCCAAGTCCCTAGCGTAAACAATTTTAGAGATATTCAGCATGAAAAATTAGGTTTGTATGGGAGGTGCCACGCCCCTTTTTCCGATAACCCCCACTTATATGCGTGGGAATGGTTTTGATATCATTTATCTCTATACCAATTTTCAGCTCCCTACCTTGAACTGTTTTAGACATAATCAGCTTTCGAAATTAAGGTTGTATGGAAGGTGCCACGCCCCCTTTTCTGATAACCCCCACTTTTCTGATTGAGAAGGGTTTTGATATCACCTACCTCTATACCAATTTTCAGCTCCCTACCTTAAACTGTTTAGAGATAATCAGCTTTAAAAAATAAGCTTGTATGGGAGGTGCCACGCCCCCTTTTTTGATAACCCCCACTTTTCCGAGTGAGAAAGGTTTTGATATCACCTACCTCTATACCAATTTTCAGCTCCCTACCTTGAACTGTTTTAGAGATAATCAGCTTTAAAAATTAAGGTTGGATGGGAGGTGCCACGCCACCTTTTCTGATAACCCGCACTTTTCTGAGTGAGAAGGGTTTTGATATCACCTACCTCTATACCAATTTTCAGCTCCCTACCTTGAACTGTTTTGGAGATAATCAGCTTTAAAAATTAAGGTTGTATGGGAGGTGCCACGCCCCCTTTTCTGATAACCCCCACTTTTCTGAGTGAGAAGGGTTTTGATATCACCTGCCTCTATACGAATTTTCAGTTCCCTACCTTAAACTGTTTTAGAGATAATCAGCTTTAAAAATTAAGGTTGTATGGGAGGTGCCACGCCCCCTTTTCTGATAACCCCCACTTTTCTGAGTGAGAAGGGGTTTGATATCACCTACCACTATACCAATTTTCAGCTCCCTACCTTGAACTGTTTTAGAGATAATCAGCTTTAAAAATTAAGGTTGTATGGGAGGTGCCACGCCCCCCTAACATTTTTAAATTTTTTCTTCGACTAAACCTTCGCGAGGTAACAACAAACAAACCCCCCTAAGGAAGTATTTGATTTGGTTCAGCCGTTTTCAAGTTTTAGCGTTTCAATTAAATACCAAATCATTTTTATATATATAGACAATAAATTTTTGTGTTGGGGTAAGTGGAAAAAAATTCAACAACTATTTACAGCGAAGGTTGAGTGTATAGCTATTTCACGAAAAACCATTTTCGATCATCAGCACTCTTTTCGGAAGTGGATGCACCGGGGATTGAACCCGAGTCCATTCCAACTTCAGCCGCAATGACCCAACGGATAAACACACTCGGCCATTGAGACTCTGTGCAAGCTGTTGGATTTTCCCCACTTTTGCCTTTTTCATTTTCAACATTAACGTTAGTGTGTATATGCTTTTTGCATATATTCTCCACAAACGTGCTGAATTTTTGTTGTAGGCAGTTCGCAATGAACATTGTTGTTGGTATTTATTTTTATGTATATACCAAACAACGTTAACAATTTTACTTGAAAGAGTTTTTAGTGCTTAGCACGAAATTTTTATTTTTAATTCAATTTTTAATTGTTGGGGTAAGTGGAAAAAAATTCAACAACTATTTACAGCGAAATTTCGTGCTAAGCACTAAAAACTCTTTCAAGTAAAATTGTTAACGTTGTTTGGTATATACATAAAAATAAATACCAACAACAATGTTCATTGCGAACTGCCTACAACAAAAATTCAGCACGTTTGTGGAGAATATATGCAAAAAGCATATACACACTAACGTTAATGTTGAAAATGAAAAAGGCAAAAGTGGGGAAAATCCAACAGCTTGCACAGAGTCTCAATGGCCGAGTGTGTTTATCCGTTGGGTCATTGCGGCTGAAGTGGGAATGGACTCGGGTTCAATCCCCGGTGCATCCACTTCCGAAAAGAGTGCTGATGATCGAAAATGGTTTTTCGTGAAATAGCTATACACTCAACCTTCGCTGTAAATAGTTGTTGAATTTTTTTCCACTTACCCCAACAATTAAAAATTGAATTAAAAATAAAAATTTCGTGCTAAGCACTAAAAACTCTTTCAAATATAAATTTTTGTGTTTCACACACACTCAATTAACAAGGAGATGTCAAATTGCATAAAATAATTTGTTGTTATTGACAACAATTTTTGAATAAATAATCCCAGTAAACATTCGGGTCATAAAAGAGTCCTAAAGGAATCCTAGACTGGAGCTCACTTTGGAGTCCGAAATGTATGTATTTCTGTTCTTAAGGTGGTCCCCTGATATGAGCCTAATTTCATACATTTTATGAGTCTGAATATGTAGTAAAACAAAAAAAATTATTTTGTTTTTGCATTTTCCTTCCCCTTCTTCTCTTCATCCTCTCTCTCCCTTCATGCCAGATTATTCTCCTCTTCTATCATTGGTTGCGTTCAGAAGTCGCAACTGTTAAGCGAAACACCGAGCGCAAAGTGATATAATTTGCGCCTTCTGAACGAGCTGATACAGACAAAAAACAAATTATTATTATAATTACCTATCCCCAACATAATCGGCAATAGCTTCGCTGCTTTGAAACATTTTTATTACATTCAAAAATTCATAAATATATGTAATAATAATAATACAATGGCGCTATTATAACTCTGACGAGTTTTATGGCCGAGCTTCTCTCCCAATTCGAGGTGTGCTCCTTTTTGTTTTTCCTACTAATTGGGTGGACCTACAGTTTTATGCCGGCTCCGAACGGCGAATGCATTTTTTGTGAGAAGCTTTTTCATGGCAGAAATACACTCGTAGGGTATGCCGCCCACTGCCGAGAGGTGACCGCTGCTCTTAAAAAACCCAATAATTGGATTTTTATTAATTGAAAAATTGTTTTGGTGTTTTGCTCGGACCGTGGTTTGAACCCGAGACCTCTGGCATAGCAGGCGAGCACTCTACCCACTGCACCACAGCGGCCACATAAATATATGTAGGTACATATTTATATTTTTGTGCATATGTCAAAATCGTAAGCACAACATGTTGTCCGAAGTGAGCATAAACAATTTATGATGGAAAAAAGTGTCCAAACTCAAATCATGTTGTGATGATCAGAAATACTCAACTTTGCGTTCAGAAGATAAAAACACAACTGTTGCACAACCGTTGGGATTCTGAACGCAACCATGGTGGAACCTTCATTGCTTGCTTTATAGTATTGTATATTGCAGGGACTTGTAACGCGTTTCGGTTTCGGTTTGTGTTACACAGCTAAGTAACGAAACTGAAACAGAAACAAAACTCCTTTGTAACAAAAGTCGTAACAAAACTCCGAAACGTTTCCAGCAGAAACAAAACCTGTAACGAAACTAAATTAATTTTGTTGCTTGTAACAGAAACAGAAACAAAACTCCTTTGTAACAAAACTCCGAAACGTTTCCAGCAGAAACAAAACCTGTAACGAAACTAAATTAATTGTGTTCCTTGTAACAAAATCCGTAACGAAACTAAATTAATTTTGTTTCTCAGTATCAGAAACAAAATTAATTTTGTTCCTTGCAACAAAAACAAAACCAGAAACAAAACTAATTTTGTTTCTCAGTAGAAAAACTATACTTGCAGAACATTAGGATGGACTTGTTATTTTTAGGTATATAATATACATATATATGTATGTAGGCGACAATAGAAAAACAAACGAAATAAAGTTATTAATCATTTATTTAATCTGTCTTTCTAAACAGCATGAAAATGCATTTGGCGTGCGGTTAAAGAAATTTGATGTCCTCTCTATATCTTTTCTTTTGCGAATGAATTCGAATTCTAGAAACTTCTTTTCGGTTAATATAAATTGAAGTGAATACATATGTACATGTATATTGCTTATGTATTAAGTATTTTGAGAGTTGGCAAATACATATAAAAATGCAGTATTACATAAATAAAGCAGTATTACATACATACAGAAAAGTTGAATACATTTATATGCACAAATGAGAGGATTCGAACATAAGTAGGTATGGTGAGAGGATTCGAACATACATAAATGAGAGTATTCGAACAAGTATTAAATTCGATTAAGTATACATACATTTACAGTGTTGTATTTCATGTCATGAAAATATAATTAGGTGTGTTCTAACAAAATGAAATTTGCTTTGCGTCAACAATGACTTTGCGTTAATGACTTTGCTTCAATGACTTTGCGTCAACATTCCACCTCCAGGTGAATCCTTACGTGGATTCACAAACATTTAAAGCGGCTAGCTTGCTGGCTGGTCTTCGTAGTTCGCCTTGACTGGTTTTCACTACTGCGGATCGAACTTGACCATCTTTTGCTGTTATTACCTCCTTAATACGACCTTTTATCCACTGGCTACGAGGTTGGCTAGCGTCACAAACGATGACCAAATCCCCGGTTTTCAATGGCTCCACCCTTTCTCTCCATTTTGATCGACATAATAGCGTTGGCAAATATTCGCAAGTCCATCTTTTCCATAGACGATCTTTAAGTGCTTGTGATATTCGATATTGCTTTTGTAAACAGATATTCTCTTCTTCGTTATGTGGCGTTTGTGTTGAATTAAGACATCCAATTAAAAAGTGATTAGGCGTTATTGGTTCTTCATCATCAGGTGAAACTGGAACATCTGTTAGTGGACGATTGTTAATTATATTCTCAGCTTCGATTAGTGTACTTCTAAATGTTTCAAGACGAGGAGTCTCCTCCTTTAAAACCCTGTGTAATAGACGTTTTACACACTGGATCAATCTTTCCCAGCACCCTCCAGCTGACGGATTAGCTGGGCAATTGAATACCCATTCGATACCACGTATAGCACATTCTTGTTCAACTCGGGAGAAGTCCCATAAATGTTCGTTATCTTGAAGGATCTTACGTGCACCGATAAAGTTTGTGCCATTATCGCTACGTAAACGGATAGGCGTACCTCGACGATTTACGAAATTCCTTAGGCAAATTAAGAAGGCATCTGATGATAGGTTTTCTGCCACCTCCAGGTGGACCGCTCGCACCGTCAAACACGTGAAGAGAGCAACCCAGCGCTTTTCACGACGACGGCCAATAGCTATTTGGAAAGGTCCACAATAGTCGACACCTGTGTAGCTAAATGGACGGACAAATGGCGTTAAACGATCAGCTGGTAGCTGACCCATCATTGGCGTATTTGGTTTGGCAACATTGATTTGACATATGTGGCATGATCTTTTGACGGACATTAATACTGAACGAATATGAGGGACCCAAAACTTTTGTCGAACTTCGTTAATTGTCAGACTGTCGTTTTGATGATGTAATTTCTTATGCCAATGTGTGATGACTAATCGCGTGAAGTAATGATGTTTTGGCAGTATTATTGGGCGACGTGCAGATGCGGGGAGACAATATGCCGCATCTATTCGGCCATTAACTCGAATAAGACCATCTTCGTCGATGAAAGGTGTTAACGCATATATGTGACTAGATTTTGATAAATTTTTGTTGCATTGTAGGTCAGAGATTTCGGTAGCAAAATTTTCCTCCTGCACACGACGACATATTATTTTTTCTGCTTCTGACATTTCTGAGGCCATCAATTCACCAGTTCGTCGGCAGTTATTTCTGGCGTTATAAATGAATCGCTGTACCCAGCCCATGACCCTTAATACCTTTAAATAAGAGGAAAAGTTGGTAAATTTGATTATATACTCATCTGTTTTCGGTTCCAGAATAAGGCATGTCTTCTTCTCTTCTGCAACACACTCGTTTGGTAGGAAATCTTCCAGCTCCATTGGCCACTCTTCTTCTTCTTCTCGTAGGAACTCTGGACCCTTTAACCATCTATGATTTTGATCGAATTGCGGCACTAGTTTACCTCGCGTAGCGTCATCAGCCACATTTAGCGTTGTTGCCAACCACCTCCAGTTAGAAGGCTGTGTGGTAGACAAAATCTCGGCGATTCTACAGGCGACGAACTGTTTGTACTCCCTGTCAGTGGATTTTATCCAAAGTAAAACAGTTTTTGAATCACACCAGAAGACCACTCGATGAATTTTTATGTCATGACAATCTATTATGGACTTATACATGCGGCTTCCTAGGACTGCTGCTTGCAGCTCCAAACGTGGAACCGTCATACCCTTTACTGGAGCGCATCGCGTCTTGCCTGCTACAAATGCAACATCAACCGAACCTCTTCTTTTTACTCGTAAATAGGCGACTGCTGCATAGGCGACAGAGCTCGCGTCGACAAATACATGCAGCTGAATTTCATCGGCGGACATTAAAAGCTGCGAATAACAACGTGGTATAGACAAGCTCGATACCTTCTGAAAATTTTCCCACCATGACGCCCACTTGATGTTTAGTTGTTGTGGTATTTGCTCGTCCCATTCGACTTTACATTTCCATAATGATTGTACCAAAAGTTTTGCGTATATCGTGGCATCGGCAAGAAATCCGAACGGATCGTAAATAGACATCACTATGCTGAGAAGCTCTCTCTTCGTTGGCGGTCGTTTAAAGTTTAAAACATCACGAGAAATCTTGTGGACTTTAATATGGAACTCAAATGAATCCGTGATCGTGTTCCAAAACATTCCCAAAACTTTGTCGGCAGCTGATTGATGTTCCATGTTGACACATGTTGCAGAAGTTGTATCTTCTTCGCACAATTTGATTTGTAAAGATTTATCGTTGGACAAAAAATTTCGTAATTTAAAACCAGCAGCTGAGTTGATGGCTATTGCTTCCTTTACGACTTCCTCAGCTTCTTTCACATTCGAAAAACTAACAACTAAATCGTCGACATACATGTTGTTCACCACAACAGCTGCTCCTCTTGGCATGGTTGATACAAACTTGGTTGCGTTCAAATTTTTAATAAATTCTGCGCAGCATGGTGAACATACGGCTCCAAAAATCATCGACGACATTACGTAGACTCTAATTGGCTTAGACGGATCTCCGTCACGCCACAGAAAGCGCTGCGAGTTCTGATCGGCACCCCTAATGAAGACCTGCGAAAACATTTCTTGTATATCGCCTGCTACTGCTATTGACCCTTGACGAAATTTATGTAGCACAGTAATAAGTGGTTGTGCATGCTCGGGTCCTTTGAGTAATGTGGAGTTAAGTGACACATTAGATATGCTGGCAGCAGCATCAAATACAATCCGAAGCTTATTTGGCTTATGCGGATTCACCACTCCAAAATGTGGTAAATACCATGTAGTCGGACTCGTTTGTGCAACTTCATCTGGCGACAATAACCTAGCATATCCCTTGTTAAAATATTTTTCTATCTCAATTTTATATCTGGTGGCAAAATTATTATCTTTCTTCATACGTGATTCAAGATTTTTTAGTCGCTGATATGCCATTTCGAAACTAGGTGGGAGCGTTGTATGATCCGAGCGCCACAACAAACCCACTTCATATCGCTGACCGACCTCTTTCGTTGTCAGCTCTAAAATAGACCTGGCACGTTTATTTTCGTCAGACTCTAGTACCACGTCAGTGCTACGTACACCAAAACTATCTACTGTGTAATACTCGCTCACTAATTTATGTAATTCTTGTAGTGAATGTTTCTCACGAACATGCAATACCCGCGGTTGTAAATCATTGCATTGTTTAAGTGGTCCATATGCTAACCATCCCAGCTGTGTTGCAATTGCGATCGGCTCATCTGGTCCGGCATCAACTGTTTTGTTGGCAATACCTAGATAACTATTATCGAGACCCAGCAAAACTACAGGTTTGGCATTAGTGTAACTTGTAATTGGTAATTCTTGTAAATGAGGAAACTTCTCTTTAGCAAATGATTGACTTGGCAAATTTAACGACTTTACTGTATACACATTTCTTAGATTGAACTCATTAAAACTACCTTTGATTGTGACAGATACCTTTTTTGAGTTTTCTTTCACCTGACTTTCGCCATACCACTGTAACGTTAGTGGCATGGTTTGACCACGAAGACCTAACTTTGTAGCGACGTTTTCTTCTAATAGCGTAATTGATGAACCTTCATCAAACATTGCATATGCTGATATTTTCCCATTCGGCCCAGACAGTATTATTGGCAATATCTTGAAAAGCGTTGACTTTTTAAATTCATGGCAATTTAACACACGTTCAATTTCGGTATTATCTACAGCGGATTTCGACTCATCTAAATGTAACAATTTATGGTGCATCCTCTTACACCCATTGAATGCACATTCTTTACGCTGGTGGCAATTCCCTAAACTGTGCCCTTTACGAAGGCACCCAAAACATAAACGATTGTTCTTGACAAAACTCCATTTGGTTGGAATGTCACACGACAAAAATTGACGGCAATCTTCTAATTTGTGTGCTTGGTTACATTTTATACATACCATTTTTCTTTCAGCTTGCACCTCATTGTTGTACAAGACTCGTCGTGTAGAATTTGTATTTGACATGTTGTTACGTGTTATGGTTCGAGGTTGTGCAGTTGACGTTGACTGCGATACGTTTGCTTGGATTGAGCGCAGCGACACATCTGATACTCCTGGCAATAATGAAATGACTTTGGCTATTTCGCTTAGCCACTCTCCAAAATTCTCTACTGTTGGGAAGGGAACTAAACCTGCAGCCCGTTGACTCCATTCGTATTGTTTTGATGGCGGCAGTTTTCCAACTAGGCATTCTAACAACGTGGGATTCATTAAATGATGTGCGCACCTAGCTGACTTAAAAAACGCAACAATATTTCTCACACGATTGGAAAAGTCCAATACTTGATCCAATTGATTTTCATTCATATTTGGGAATCGTTGTACTTTCTGTAGTTGTGCTTTTATTAATAACTCCGGACGACCAAAGTTAAACTCCAATTCTTGAATGACTCTTGGCACATCTTCGGGATAAATCAAAAGTGATGTTACTGCCCTTTTTGCTGCACCTTGTAAAGCCTTATGAAGACGCATTAAATTTTGCCTGTTGCTATAATGAAACTCGATTGTTGTATCATTATAATTGGCGAGAAAAAGAGGCCAATCCTCTGGATTGCCATCGAAATTCGGCAATGGAAAAAGCTTGACGGCAGAATTATCCATAAAGGTTAATGATGCACTGTTCATTGCTGGCGCTTGCAACATACGTGGTTGTATGTGTGTTGACGTAAGCGGCATTTGCGTTGATGAAAACGGCTGCTGTGTTCTTACATACGGCTGTATTGTCGGTGACTGCATGGTGACGGACGGCGGTACTGGCGCTGGCGACTGCGCTTGTGTTAATACAACTGTTGGTGATTGTGACTGCATTGTTGCATACGGCTGGTCTTGTGCTGACGACTGCACTTGCATTGACGATGAAGGTGGCACTTGCGTTGGCGACTGAGGAATATCGGTAGCTCCAGCGTTGGCAAAGCTGGCTCCGACCTCTTGCCTATGACGTATGTTATCGTTTCTTAACTCTTCCACACATGCACGTAATGATGTAATACTAGACACAAGTAAAGCAAGTTGATCACCAGGAATGGTTACTGGATGGCTTCCATGAGTAGTCGTAGAATTGTCTGTAACTTTTGATCCAGCGGCCTGCGTGTCTTCCATGTCGTTTGATGAATCGTACTCCGAATTATCACTTACTGACTCCTTTCTGGTCGTCTCCTTATTTGCTTGCGATCTTAAAATCATTGATTATTTGAATGCGCGAATTGCAGAGAACAAATTTCTTTAAACAAATGTAGGCGACAATAGAAAAACAAACGAAATAAAGTTATTAATCATTTATTTAATCTGTCTTTCTAAACAGCATGAAAATGCATTTGGCGTGCGGTTAAAGAAATTTGATGTCCTCTCTATATCTTTTCTTTTGCGAATGAATTCGAATTCTAGAAACTTCTTTTCGGTTAATATAAATTGAAGTGAATACATATGTACATGTATATTGCTTATGTATTAAGTATTTTGAGAGTTGGCAAATACATATAAAAATGCAGTATTACATAAATAAAGCAGTATTACATACATACAGAAAAGTTGAATACATTTATATGCACAAATGAGAGGATTCGAACATAAGTAGGTATGGTGAGAGGATTCGAACATACATAAATGAGAGTATTCGAACAAGTATTAAATTCGATTAAGTATACATACATTTACAGTGTTGTATTTCATGTCATGAAAATATAATTAGGTGTGTTCTAACAAAATGAAATTTGCTTTGCGTCAACAATGACTTTGCGTTAATGACTTTGCTTCAATGACTTTGCGTCAACAATGTATGTCTGTGGACACCAACTAAAGTATGGAATAAGACACATATTTTTTAAATATTATCGTAAGGGACATTTATTCAAATACGCTCATAAAACATTGAGAGCGAAATTATCGTAAGGGACAAAATTATGATTTTTTCGCAAACTGCAAATTTTTTCAAGAAAAAAGATATCAGGTTCAATATATTTATTAACCATCTAAACGCGTGTTCAATTTCATTTAAATATACCAGTAAAAAAAAAGTGCAAAAAACAAAAAAAAAATGCTTTCCTAAAAGAACCTAACTCGACCTCTGTTCAAATCCAAAAATATCTTAAGTGAAGTTAAAAAATGTGTATTTGCTTAATTAATCAAGCTTTATTACATTTCTGTGAATCTATCATTTCGCGCAGCAAATTATAGTCCGAAACAAGTTTCTAAAAGGTATTAGTTAATAAAGCAAATTATAAGGATTTTTTTTAATTTCGCCTTTGTAAATTTTGACATATTTTCCTACCTCCAGTTGAGTTAAAAAAAAAGGAAACGTGAGTAAGGAGTACTCATGAACATTGATGTGTAATCAGTTTCGAAATAGGACTTTTATTGCCTTTCCCTTATTCCTTTTTTCACAGGTTTTCTATCGATTAAACTGCGACTATCGTTTTTATAATTTTTTGTTGCCATTGTCACTGTTACATTTTGTTGTTTTTGTTTGTTTTGTTTGTTTTGGTGTTTGGTTTTTGATTTTTAATTTTTGATTTTTGGTTTCTGATTTTGATTTGTTTTGCTCAGAAACATGCAAGATCATTCGGATCCACGTTTGACCCATATCTCGGGGCTCCGTGTAGATGTCCTGCTCAAAGCCTTTCATTTGATACCAACATTGCTCAGAAATATTCAAGGATCATCCGGGTCCTCGTTTTGACCCATATCTCGCGACCCGACCTAGGAATCATAAAGAATAGGGCTCCATGTAGAAGCCCTGCCCAAAACTTTGCATTAGATACGCGTAAACTTTACCTGTTTTTCGAAATTACTCGTAGCTATAGCAAAGATGTTTACACATCAAAATGCCAAAGATATATATATATATATATATTATATACCTAAAAATAATAAGTCCATCCTAATGTACGGCAAATAGTATTATAATAATTTTTATAGTTTTGCCACTGAGAAACAAAATTAATTTCGTTTCTGGTTTTGTTTTTGTTGCAAGGAACAAAATTAATTTTGTTTCTGATACTGAGAAACGAAATTAATTTTACTTGAAAGAGTTTTTAGTGCTTAGCACGAAATTTTTATTTTTAATTCAATTTTTAATTGTTGGGGTAAGTGGAAAAAATTCAACAACTATTTACAGCGTATACACACTAACGTTAATGTTGAAAATGAAAAAGGCAAAAGTGGGGAAAATCCAACAGCTTGCACAGAGTCTCAATGGCCGAGTGTGTTTATCCGTTGGGTCATTGCGGCTGAAGTTGGAATTGACTCGGGTTCAATCCCCGGTGCATCCCCTTCCGAAAAGAGTGCTGATGATCGAAAATGGTTTTTCGTGAAATAGCTATACACTCAACCTTCGCTGTAAATAGTTGTTGAATTTTTTTCCACTTACCCCAACAATTAAAAATTGAATTAAAAATAAAAATTTCGTGCTAAGCACTAAAAACTCTTTCAAGTAAAATTGTTAACGTTGTTTGGTATATACATAAAATAAATACCAACAACAATGTTCATTGCGAACTGCCTACAACAAAAATTCAGCACGTTTGTGGAGAATATATGCAAAAGCATATACACACTAACGTTAATGTTGAAAATGAAAAGGGCAAAAATGGGGAAAATCCAACAGCTTGCACAGAGTCTCAATGGCCGAGTGTGTTTATCCGTTGGGTCATTGCGGCTGAAGTTGGAATGGACTCGGGTTCAATCCCCGGTGCATCCACTTCCGAAAAGAGTGCTGATGATCGAAAATGGTTTTTCGTGAAATAGCTATACACTCAACCTTCGCTGTAAACAGTTGTTGAATTTTTTTCCACTTACCCCAACAATTAAAAATTGAATTAAAAATAAAAATTTCGTGCTAAGCACTAAAAACTCTTTCAAGTAAAATTGTTAACGTTGTTTGGTATATACATAAAATAAATACCAACAACAATGTTCATTGCGAACTGCCTACAACAAAAATTCAGCACGTTTGTGGAGAATATATGCAAAAGCATATACACACTAACGTTAATGTTGAAAATGAAAAGGGCAAAAGTGGGGAAAATCCAACAGCTTGCACAGAGTCTCAATGGCCGAGTGTGTTTATCCGTTGGGTCATTGCGGCTGAAGTTGGAATGGACTCGGGTTCAATCCCCGGTGCATCCACTTCCGAAAAGAGTGCTGATGATCGAAAATGGTTTTTCGTGAAATAGCTATACACTCAACCTTCGCTGTAAATAGTTGTTGAATTTTTTTCCGAAATTAATTTTGTTTCTGAGAAACAAAATTAATTTAGTTTCGTTACGGATTTTGTTACAAGGAACAAAATTAATTCAGTTTCTTTACAGGTTTTGTTTCTGCTGGAAACGTTTCGGAGTTTTGTTACGACTTTTGTTACAAAGGAGTTTTGTTTCTGTTTCTGTTACAAGGAACAAAATTAATTTAGTTTCGTTACAGGTTTTGTTACTTATTGAAACGTTACAATCTTTTGGTTTCGAATTTAGTTTCTATCCTTTAATGTTTCTTGGAACAGAAACGCCAGAAACGAGAGTTTCGTTTCGTTACGAGTTTTGTTACAAGTCCCTGGTCAATTGGTATTTTCCTCCGAATTCGAACCTGAAATTCAATACAACGCTATAATATAATGGAACATTCAACATTATATTGAACTTTAGTGATACTTTTATACCTACTTCCCATATTTCGAATTACAATTATCATTTAAAAACAAGTAAGGAAGCCTAAGTTCGAGTGGAATCGAACATTAGATACTCAGCTGTATGCTTTCATTGTTTGCTTGCGTTCGATGGAAACACGGCGTACTTTATATAAAGCGAGTGCCGCATAAAGTGGGCGTCGCCACGCCCATTTTCAATATTTTTATCAGTCATCCAACTAAGCATATCAATATTATTCTTTGTGCAAAATTTCATTCCTTTTTGACTTCTAGTTACAAAGATGTCACGTTACAAGTTCCCAAAGGGTGTTCCAGAAATATCTTTGTTAAAAAGTAGGCGTGGTCATAAACCGATTTCAATAAATTTTTGCGTGGCTATTAACACAAGTTATAGAAGTGTATAAACCAAGTTCCGTCATAATATCTCAATTATTTGTCGAGTTATTGGCTAAGAAATCTCGTATATTCCCTTGTCTAAAAAGAGGCGGTGCCACGCCCATTTTACAAAATTTTTATATTTTTTGTTTCCGGTCTATTATGGAACTCATGCCACAAAATTTCTATGAATTATCTCTATATTTGACAAAGATATCGCTTAAAATGTTTTTATTAGGTCACCTTATAAGACCCATATATATAAGTGGGCGTGATCGTCAACCGATTTCGCAAAAATTTTCAACATGTATTACAACAAGTAATAAAAGTGTACACACCAAGGTTAGTCATTATATATAAATCATTTGTCGAGTTATGGGCTCAGAAATCTCGTATATTCCTGTTTATAAAAAGAGGCGGTGCCACGCCCATTTGCCAAAATTTTTGTGTTTTTCGTTTTATGTCCGCAGTTGGACTCCTGCTATAAAATTTCAGTGATATATCTTTATATTTGACAGAGATATCGCTTAAAATGTTTTTATTAGGTCACCTTATAAGACCCATATATAAAAGTGGGCGTGGCCCTCAACCGATTTCAGAAATTTTTCGTCCAAATATTTGACTAAGTAAGTATATCACGCGTACCAAATTTCATCGATATATATTCAACGGTTTCTGATTTATGACTCATAAAACTTTCAATGTTTGCCCCTTAATAAGTGGGCGTGGCACCGCCCATTTTCCAAAATTTTTGTGTTTTTTGATTTATGTCCATAGTTGGACTCATGCGACAAAATTTCAATGATAGATCTTTATATTTGACAGAGATATGGCTTAAAATGTTTTTATTAGGTCACTTTATAATACAAATATATAAAAGTGGGCGTGGCCGTCAACCGATTTTAACTATTTTCCGTCCAAACGTTTGCCTAAGTAAGTAAATCACGCGTACCAAATTTTGTCGATATATCTTCAATGGTTTCTGAGTTATGACATATAAAACTTTCAAGGTTTGACCCTTAATAAGTGGGCGTGGCACCGCCCATTTTCCAAAATTTCATCAAATTTCTTCCTAGGGGCCTGAGCTCAACACGTGGGTAAAATTTCATCGCTCTAGCTATATTAGTGGCTGAGATACCAAATTTCCGATTTTTTCTATATAGGAAAAGTGGGCGTGGCCATCGTCCGATTTCGCCCATTTTCAATACCAACCGTCCCAGTCTCGATACCAATTTGCATTTCAAATTTCATCAAAATATCTCAATTTTTGCGCGAGTTAGAGTGTTTACAGACGGACGGACGGACGGACGGACATGGCTCAATCGATTCCTCTTTTCACCCTGATCATTTTGATATAAATAAGTTTTTATCTATCTCGATTATTTCATTCTGTTACAATCCACCGTTATGTGATTAAAACTATAATACTCTGTGTACTAGTACAGCTGAGTATAAAAAACAAGAAAAAAAAATTATAAAAATTTTTCCTTACGCCGCGGCGTTCTGTCAAACGATTAAAATACACGGCAGTATATGAGAATGAACAGAACGAAAACGCTGGCGAAAATCGCCCGGCGAAAATTCGTCAGAATAGACTTATTTCTAATTTGGACGCTATCGCCTGTCAAATAAATTATTTAGAACTTGATAAAAACATGTAATAAAACAAAAATATATGTTTTTTGATGTGGAAAAAATTGAAAATGTGTACAGAAGAGAAAAGTCAATTGAAGAAGTAAGGAAACATCGTAATTATAAAAATATGCATATGGCAATTTCGCATTGATTCTGTTTTACTGGGCGATATTCGCAAACAAATCTCATCGCCGCACCGCGCGAATATATGTCCGGCGATCGGTTCTGTTTAAAGCTTAAGCTCACACATATTTCACTCATGTTTGTGATTCATATCCGACTCCAAATTATGAGTGCTCTGAGAATGTTTGTTGGGATAATAAATTCATGCCAAAACTAATTGACGGTTGACACTGAAAATTTCAAAATTAAAAAAATGAACTTACCTCCCAGAGTTGTATTGGATTTTTATTCGATTAAAAATTCAATTAATTAGTAATGGATCCATTAAGAATTGAACTTCTGTATGGAAAATCGAGCTTCATTATTGACTTAATGAAGAAAATGTGGATAATTACTCCATTAACCGCCTGTGTGAAATCAGTATTAGAATGTTTTATTACACACGAAATATCATCAATGAATAGCAGGAACAGAATTGGCCCAAGGCTTCCTTGGGGAACGCCCGAAGGAACGAAAATGACATCGGAAGAACAATTTTTGAAAATAACTTTTTGAGTTCTACCATGTAGGTATGAAGATATCCATCGAATAAAACTGGGTTGAAGACCTATTAGACCTAGTTTACGGATGAGCAATGAATGACATACTTTGTCAAAAGCTTTACTAAAATCCGTGTAAATTACATCTGTGTGAGCATTTTCTCTAAATCTATTTGAAACATAAGTTGTGAACTGCAATAAATTAGTTGTGTTAGATTTTTCAGCAGAAAACCCATGTTGAGATGGCGATATTGATGAGGAAATAGAGTACTTCAGATAATTAACAATGATCGCTTCAAATAATTTTGGAACCGCTGACAGCTTGGCTATGCCTCGATAATTTTCAATAGAGGACCTACTGCCATTTTTGTGTAGGGGTATTATAAAAGATTCCTTCCAAACTAATGGGAAAACACCTTTTTTAGACACAAGTTAAATAAGGCTGTTAGGGGCTTGTAAATATTTTTAGCACATTTTTTAAGAAAGCAAGCCGGAATGAGATCCGGTCCAGATCTAAATGACTCTTTTAAGGTTTTTAATGAGTTTAAGACTACTTCCGGAGATATAACTGAGACATGAGTTAAATTGGATGGGGTAAGTCTAAACGGATAATCACTACTTTTAGGAGAGTCCATAGAATAATTCGAACTAAAAAATTTTGCGAACATGGTAGGAATAAGTTGGCTGTCAGAAGACGCAGTATTATTATAATTCATAGCGGACGGAAAACTATGAACTCCACGTTTTGAGTTGACGAAGTTATAGAATGATTTGGGATCGTGAACCAGTTTTTTCTTCATTTTGCATAAGTATGATTTGTCACATTTATTGTTTAATGCCATATATGTAGCTATGCCGCAAGACTGAATACTTGACGTAATCTCTATGAAGACCACATTTTTTGTATAACTTAAAATAGCGTAACTTTTAATTTTTTTAATTTTTTAAGCTCTTTGGTGAACCATAACTGTGTTTGTTCTTCATTGACCATGCGTTTAGGAACATACTTTAGAAATAGGTTATAGATGGTGTTATTGAAATGTTCTACACAAAGGTCAATATCATCTACATAGTTTGGCCAGGGAAAGCGCGCCAACTCTTTATTTATTTTCCTGAAGTTCGCCTTTGCAAAAACAAATTGATCACTATAATTGAAATAAGTTTTAGTTCCATTTTCGTTAATAACTTCATAAGAGAACTCAATAGGAGGATGGTAAACATTCTCCGGAAGAACTAGAGGGTCACACCGATTTAGGGAGAAGTTCGGAATATCATTAACGTATACTAGGTCTAATATCCTACCATATTTATTTGGATTCAAGTTTATTTGGTTGAGGCAGAGTTCAGCCATTTCTTCAAGGAAAAAATTGTGATTATCTTTAGAGGAAACAGGTACAATATCCGAGTCATTAACGTTCCAATATATGCTCGGGAGGTTAAAATCACCCAGTACTACCAGAGTATCAGAAAGTGTCATCCTAGAGTTTATGGATTTAAGTGTTAATAGAAGCTCATTGTAAATTGACATGTTGGAATTTGGTGGGATATAGCAAAGGGTTAGATACATATATCCTTTACTAATCAACACACGTATGCATTTGAGCTCAAAGTAAGCATTGGATGAAAGATTAACATCCTCAGATGTATGAACTGCAATTAGAACACCACCACCAATTCTATCTACGCGGTCATTTCTGTAGATTTCATATTGATTTGGAAGAACTTCTGAGTTCAAGACGTGAGGTTTGAGCCATGTTGCTGATTGTTCTAACACAGTGACCAAAATCTTCGATGTCGTTTTTGATATCTTCAATTTGTGATGTGGGATGAAGGTTTTTAATCACCACACGAAAAGCTCGATCTTGCTTAATCTGATATGTATGAAATTCGATGTTTTTGTCGTTTAGACATTTTACCAGAGAGCGGTAGGCCTCAATTATTTTTGTTGTTAGTCTTATTTGTCCATCTGCTTGCATTTTGTAGTAAAAATTTGTTTTGGCGGTGATTGCAGAAAAATTATGAACCATTTTAGTAATATATGTCACATTTGAAATTATTATAGGCGGTGGTCTAGCTGATTCTTCGCTCACTTCTTTGCTGTGTATATCCATATATTTGTTGTCATTTGCCTTGTCTAATATGTTAAACCGGTTTTCTTTATTGATGCCAGCATTAGTGTTCACCTTCGTGAACCTTCGTCTCGTAGATGCAGGGGAAGGGTTGGGGGAGTTGGGAGCTGCTCTTCTTTTGCCACCCACAGTTTGCCATACAGTGTCGGTAAACGACATTGTTTAGCTAATTAGTTATACTGCTTATGCTCTAACTCAGTTTTTTTATTTTACTTTGGTTTTAATTTTATTGTTGTTGTTATTGCTTTTATTTCTGTTTAAAACAGGTATCACAAGCAAGTTGATTATGCGCGCACTTGTTAATCGGTTCGCTGATCATAGCAAACCAGCGCCGAAATCTATATTATAATACGCTAACATAAATTTTGTTCCATCTTCTTCGTCGAAACTACTGAACCGATTTTAAAACTAAGCACACCACTAGAAAGGTATAGCTCTCAAATAGAACTGCGCCAATTTTCATGAAAATTGGTTGGAAAATGCGTCCATAATCGTCGTTGGAAAATTGCCGTGTGGTTGTTGTTGCATGCTTTTGCACACAACAGAGCTGTCTCAATGCGCAAGCATATGTAGCTGACTTTGTGCGTTTTCACCAAACTTACCATGCAAATCTGAACATGTTTGGCTGGATGTGGTGTGTAGTTTCAAAGAAGTAGCAACGTAAAAAGGTAGCAAATGCACTGCAACAAAAACATAAGGTCAAGTAATAAGAAGGATAAGAAAGAATAAGTAGGAAAGAAATTAAGGAAAGAAAAGAGTAGAAATAGAAAGAAGGAAGTAGGTGGGAGAATTATGAAAACGATTAACGACAAGAACACCAACAACAACAACAACAACAACAACAACAACAACAACAACAACAACAACAACAACAACAACAACAAAAGCAAAATAGTAGCAGTGACAGTAGCAACAAAAGGAACAGCATCAACAGGAACAACAACGGAATAGTAACAGTGGCAATAACAACAAACAATTATACAAAAATTATAGTTGCACCTATGTTATAAGAAAACATTTAGAAAAACTGTCGAGTTTCGACAGTAGGCAGCACTCTAGTTTTATTTATTCCGTGTATTTTGCTTTTATGTCATTTAGTCTTACTTTTCATTTGGGTATATAAAATTGCTGTGCACGGTAATGGATTCATCGGATGAAGAGTATTTTGCTTCTCCTAGTGTGGTTAATGCATTTATTATCACAAAAGAATTTGGAAAACATCCAATTACACTAAAAAGGTATCAATTTGATGAATTTCATCATTTATATAATGATTTAAGAAAATATCCAGCTAAATTTTAAAGTGAGGGTTATTTGAATCAAAATTGAAATGTCAATTTGAAATTGTTTGGATGTTAAGTAAACGCGCTTTTATTGATGGGTTAACAATGGCACTTTCAATTTAAAAATGTAGAATATTTGTTCTAGAATTTATTTTTTATTTATTGAAATAAACACATATGTAACATATGTAAATATCGTCGTTTAAAGTGCATTTTCGCGTAAGAGGTATTTTCATTTTCGCGTAAGGGACTTTTTTGCAAAAATTAGATTTTCCAACCCTGAGTTCCTGACGCTCAGCTCTATCGATCCATACCAAAACTTTGCAATTCTAACAACAAAAACGCATAATAACAGTAAATTGCATAATCGCTTATGAAGAGTATTGTTAAAATTTGGCAGCATTACCGCGTATGATTTCAGTTCATTGATACAAGCGAAGTTATATGTTAATAAATTAAATGGCCATTTTATATGAAAGGGAGCTAAAGTTAACTTATTTCAACAAATCGCCCGTTTTATGCAATAGAGATTTAACTCGAAATTTTCGATTTCTGGGATTTTGCCATATATTTCAATAGCTGGGTCGTGCCTTTGAGTCTAGTCTTATAAAATACTCAAAAAGATAAATATGACGGAAATAAAAGTGATTTTGTAGTTAGCCGTAGAAGGAAACTATTTGAAATTAAAAAAGTTTGTTTGCGTTTTCCCAAAAAAAAAATTTATTTGAGTTAAATCCCTATTGAATAAAACGTGCGAAATAATGTCAGGTAAATAACAAAAAGATATTATTTTAAACAAATTAAATGAAGTTGTTAATATGTAAGCTCTGAGACTACGTTTTTTTGCTTCAATCTTTGCAATTTCTGAACCAAATTATGACTAAAGGTATCAAAAATTAAAAAACAAAACTAAAGGTATCAAAAATTAAAAAACAAAACAAGAAAGGAAGCCTCAGTTCGAGTGGAGCCAAATATTGTAAGCTTTCATAGTTTTTTTACGTTTGCTTGAAACACGGTGCAGTTTATATAAAGCCCGTGCCGCATAAAGTGGGCGCTGCCACGCCTATTTTGAAAATTCGTATCAATAATCCGACTAAACGTATAAATATTCTTGTTAGTATAAAATTTCATCTCTTTATGACTTTAGTAACAGAGATGTCACGTTACAAATTTCTGAAGGGCATTCGAGAAATATTTTTATTAAAAAGTAGGCGTGGTTATAAACTGATTTCGCTAAAATTTTGCACATATACTACCGCAAGTGGTAGAAATAAGTCCACAAATTTTCGTCATAATATCTCAATTATTTGTCGAGTTATGGGCTCCGAAATCTCGTAGATTCCTTTGTCTAATAAGAGGCGTTGCCACGCCTATTTCCCAAAATATCTCTGTTTATGGTTTTCTATCTATCGTGGTACTTGTGCCACAAAATTTCATTGAATTATCTTTATAACTGATGAAGATATCGCTCAAAATGTTTTTATTGGGCTCCTTTGTAATACCCATATATAAAAGTGGGCGTGGTAATGGTTCGATTTCGCCCATTTTCAACCGTCCCAGTCTGGATAGGAACCTGTATAAGTTTTGTTACTTTTACTAAAAAAAAGAATTATATTGAACATTTTGCCATTTCATTACCGCATTTACATGATTTTTGTGCCAAATAAAAATTGCACAACCGCACATAAAAAAAAAGAGTCCTAATAATTCAATTTGTTTCTTTTTTAGTGTAAAAAAAGGAAACAAAAATGTCCCTTGCGTGAAAATGCAAATACCTCTTACGCGAAAATGCACTTTAAAGGACGATATTATATTAATTAATAACAAATATGTAAATATGTACATTGGGTTATTTTAATAGATTACACACTCCAACAAATTTACAAAAATTGCACTTAACACGAACAAACGCTAGTAATATATAATATTTTGACTGAGATTTCCATCTGCCTACCAAAATTATCGGCTTTACATTAAGGAACCACGGTCCGATAAAAACAAAAACCAATAGTCGCACCTGCCGGACGTTTATAGTTCAGGAGATATTCCTTGCTAAAGTAATATGCGTGTAGAATATGAATACGAAAAATTAATTTTTCTCGGGCAGTGGTTCCTTAATATAAAGCCGACCCAAACCACCCAATAACATTCCACGAATCTGTATATATATGCTTTCAGTTTGCCATTAGCATCCGCCGCATGATTCTCCACATCACCCATTGCCGGAACAAGATCCGCCAACGCAATGTACAAAAACTCAAAACTTGTCCATTGTGTCATATTTTCATGCGCACCCGCAATAAACAAGCCAATGGACATACCCACAGAAGTCAACACCGAACTGACAATATTCAAATAGATATCGCGTCGCAATGAAACGCCCGTTTGCAGCAGCAAAGCGAAATAATAAAAAGCGAATTAAATATGTATGTGATTTGAAGCGCGATAAATGCTCATTGCACGCACAATTAACAACATTCGAGTTTTTAAAAGACCGCAATTCTTTTTTTTTGTCCCGATCCAAATTTAATTGTATTTCTAATTTTGTGTACTTCACCACTTACACGTTTGTTTACATTTGAAATTTGTCAGATCAACAATGCCCACTTTAAATTGAAAGTGTATTCATACCGAGTTAAAATTTCTGAACGTCATATCAATAATGCTCACTTTAAGCTGACAATGTAGCCACACCAGGGTAAAATTTCTTAACGTCAGATCAACAATGCCAACTTTAAGTTGACAACGTAGCCATGCCAAATTAGAAATGTTGATGTTGTAATGAAATTGCTTATATTGTTAAGTTATTTTTAACTACGAACTATTGCTAAATTGACCATTTTACTTTTAAATCAACTAAAAAATATTTACTTTAACTATAAAAAAGTGTTATTCAACAAGAAATTAGGCGACATTGAAAAATGTAACATTGTCATCGTTGGTAGCTATTTTTACAATTGCCTTTTTCCCTCAGTGAAATAGTAATGAAACCCATACACCAACGCAAAACACTAACGAAATGCGAGAAATGATAGACTTACTGAAACAAGTCATGCAATAAATAACAGCAATGATGAGCCTCCTCGTCACCTTCATGACTAAAAACTGTACATCTTCAACCCGTTAAATATTATTATTTGGAATGGCAATGGCCTATCCAAATACTTACTTGAAGCTAAGGCTTTACTTCAGACCCATGATATATATATACTCCTCATATCTGAGACCCGCTTTACTGACAAAAGCCACTTTCAAGTACCCAACTATCACACAAAACACTCAAGTAACAAAGCTCATGGAGGCTCAGGTATCCTGATACGGAAAAGTATTAAACATTGCAAAACGAATTCATTCCGTACAAATGCTATACAAGCCACAAATGTTGTCATTGAAGACCCGAGCGGCCAGCTTACGCTCTCTGCTATCTATAGCCCGCCAAGGCACTCCATTAGTACTGCAGAATATGAAAATTTATTCAAAACTCTTGGAAATCGATTTCTAGTTGGCGGCGATTACAATGCCAAACCCACATTCTGGGGATCTCGTGTCATTACCCCCAAAGGAAGACAGCTATATATCTAATGCTATTAACAATCTCAATTTAACCCCAATCTCTACTGGAACTAGCACTTATTGGCCAACAGATACAAATAAAATTCCCGATTTAATCGATTTCTGCGTGGTGAAAGACATGGCTTCCTCAGACATAACTTGTAAATCGTTCTTTGAATTGTCTTCCGACCACTCTCCAATCCTGGTAACAATTGATAAAAATTTTACACCGGCAGAAGATCATGTAGCCTTTACAATCGGAAGATTGACTGGGCATACTTCCGACATATCACGTCTAAGCTTGATTCGAAATTAGCGCTGAAATCTGCTGAAGATATAGAAGAAGCTGATGAACACTTTAACAGCTGCATCCAACAAGCTGAGTGGAAATCACCTCCCACCCTCACCAGACAAAAAATTCCAAGCGTTACCCACAGCATGAAAGCTAAGCTAATGGAAAAGCGACTCGCAAGGAAAAAGTGGCAACAAACCCGTCACCCCGACATCAAGAAACAATTGAATGCACTCACCAAAGAACTCAAAAATATCCTCAAAATTGAACACAACAGACAAGTTCAACAATATTGATTCAAAAGCTACAACTGGTTCCTCCCTTTGGAAAGCGGCTACTAAGCTTAAAAGACCGATTCTCTCTAATTCTCCTACACGAATGGAAAATAACGAATGTGCGAAAAGTGACGCAGAGAAAGCAAATACTTTCGCACGCCACCTAAAATCAGTATTCACCCCACATGATATTGAACCCTCACTAAGCATAACAACATAAGTGGAAACTACTCTGAGCCATCCCTATCAAATAGACCTTCCCATAAAAAGATTCTCAATATTGGAGGTAAAAACCGTAATAGCGAAACTCAACGCAAAGAAAGCTCCTGGGTACAATATTATTAGCTAGAAGGTTGTGCTGCTCACGCAGTCTCTGAACGCTTGTAAATGATTGTGCGTTGGGGGTGGTTTTTTTATCTAATTTTTTACGTAATATTTTTATTAGGCTTTGTTTTCTTGCTCTTATTTTGTTTGGGTGTTTTTTTGTGAAGTTAATAACTAGTATCGCCAGTGCTCGAAATTCGACCATGCAATTTATTTTTTCAACCTTGTATTGGTACAAAAATTATTCCTTTTCGCGGAGATAAGCAACACTTTCCAAATTCGAGTTGTACCGCAACACTGATTTGCCCTTTTGATCACGGTCCGACGCAAAATCATGGTCAAAATCAAGGCAGATCTAGGAAGGTAGGCCCGGTGGCGAGTTCAGAAATTTTCCATGTATTTTGTTATTGTAATTGGTAGAGTGTAATGTCAAAATGATATTTCGCCGTGGTTAAAATCTGAATTCGCTTGGGGCTCGTCCATTCCTATTGGCCATGATGTGAATTCGCTTTGATTTTGACATTACACTCTACCTTTGTAAATAAAAAAAGAAGTTTTTCAATTCGCAGCCGAGCATACCTGTTAGATATGCTTGGTCAAAATTAAAATTACTCAGTGCTCTCCCACCCGCTCTCTCATTTTTCGCTTTAATGGAAAAGCAATAGGAGATATTTGGCCGCCTTGATTTTAATCTCAGCGTAAACTGGGCCAATGCATATAAAATAGAGAGAGCGCTTTTAAATTAAAGCGACTCTCCAACTGGAGGATGGCTCCGTGTGTAGAAGTCCACGTAAGTGGGGAAAGCTTTCTTGCATGCGGAGCAAGCAGCTCACGACTTCCGCGCAGTGTCCTCTGGATAGCCACCGAACACCCGTTTGGTGGTGAACTAAAGTGAGAAGGCGACAACTCGACAAGGTCACTCCGACATATTCGGTTTAAGGGCTTGTTGAGGGGAATAACTGCAGCGTCTGTTCACCAGAAGGTGCGGCTGCGAGCGGGCGTCTGTCTTGGAGCAAGCGGCTCGCTATATAAACGTGTAACAATATACAACTCCCGCAGGGCGGGTTGTGCGTCGGGCTTGGGACCCACCACGTAAAAATCCTATCCAATGAAAACAACAACAAAGCCTCGGACCATGATTTGACGGTAAGCACCTGGAACGTCCGGACCCTTAATTGGGAAGGTGCCTCTGCCCAGCTGGTTGATGTCCTCGAAAGAGTGAAAGCTGACATCACCGCCATACAAGAGATGCGGTGGAAGGGGCAAGGCAAGAAGAAATGTGGGCCTTGCGCTATATATTACAGTGGCCATGCAGAGGAGCGTATATTTGGTGTTGGTTTTGTGGTGGGAAAGAGACTCAGCCGCCAAGTACTGTCGTTCACGCCAGTGAACGAGCGTCTAGCCACCATCCGCATCAAAGCGAGATTTTTCAACATATCTCTCATCTGCGCCCACGCCCCGACGGAAGAGAAGGACGATGCGATCAAAGACACTTTCTATGAGCAGTTAGAGCATGCTTACGACCGCTGCCCCCGTCACGACATTAAGATTGTGCTTGGCGATTTTAATGCCAGGGTGGGTAAGGAAGGTATCTTTGGCAGCACAGACGGAAAATTCGGTCTCCACGACGTAACCAGTCCCAATGGGACGAGGCTGATCGATTTCGCCGGGTCACGAAACATGGTCATTAGCAGTACCAGATTCCAGCACAAAAAAATACACCAAGCCACATGGCTGTCTCCTGATCGAAAAACGCGAAATCAAATTGATCACGTCATGATCGACGGCAGACACAGCTCCAGCATCCTAGATGTGAGCACAATCCGTGGTCCCAATGTCGACTCCGACCACTATCTTGTAGCAAAGAATGTGGCAACAGGACAGCAAGGAAAGTTTGAAGTCGAAAGGCTGCACATGACGCAGACAGCCAATGAATACACCAATCGGCTCTCACTCCTGCTCTCTGAGAGCAACCCTTCACTAAACGATGTATCTGAGGAATGGGAACACATCGCTCGCTCACTTCGTATCGCCACTGAGGAACCTATAGGATACAAGCGAGCCCACAAAAACACCTGGTACGACAAGGAATGTCGCGATGTCTCGGAAAGAAAGAACGCCGCCTACAGGGCTACATTGTGTGCGGGCGCAACCCGAAGCGTATGGGAGCATTATCGAACGGCGAAGAAGGAAGAGAGGCGCCTTTTTCGAAAGAAAAGGGAGGCTGAAAGGCGCGAGTGTGAAGAGCTTGAGATGCTGGCGGGTAGGAACGATGCTCGAAAATTCTATCAAAAAATCAGGCGGATGACTGAAGGTTTCAAGACCGGGGCAAATTCCTGCCGGAATGATAACGGTGATCTGGTAACTGATGTCCAGAGCATACTTAAGTTGTGGAGGGATCACTTCTCCTCCTTGCTAGATAATGGCAACAGTGAAAGTGCGGAAGGAGAAGATGTACGACCCGAATCCCCAATAGCAGATGATGGTAGGCATGTTCCACCACCTGATCATGACGAAGTGCGAATAGCAGTATCTAGGCTTAAGAATAACAAGGCCCCGGGCGCTGACGGCTTGCCAGCCGAGCTATTCAAACATGGTGGCGAAGAGTTGATAAGGAGCATGCATCAACTCCTATGCAGAATATGGTCGGACGAACGCATGCCCGACGATTGGAACTTAAGTGTGCTCTGCCCAATCCACAAAAAAAGGAGACTCCACAGGTGACTCTCTTTCGTGCGACTTTTTCAATTTGATGCTGGAAAAGATAATACGAGCTGCAGAACTTAACCATACAGGAAGCGTCTTATATCACAAGAGTGTGCAACTGCTGGCGTACGCCGATGACATCGACATCATTGGCACTAACACGCGCGCCATATGATCTGCCTTCTCCAAGCTGGATAAAGAGGCTAAGAAAATGGGTTTGGCGGTCAACGAGGACAAGACGAAGTACCTCCTGTCATCACACAAAGAAACAGCACGCCTTGGCAGCCACGTCAATGTTGATAGCTACAAATTCGAAACTGTTAAGGACTTCGTCTATCTGGGAACCAGCATTAACACCAAGAATGATGTCAGCACGGAGATCCAACGAAGAATCACGTTTGCCAATAAATGCTACTTCGGACTAAGTAGGCAACTGAAAAGTAAAGTCCTCTCTCGACAAACAAAAATCACACTCTACAGGACGCTCATCGTTCCAGTCCTCATGTACGGCGCAGAAGCATGGACAATTTCAAAATCAGATGAGATGGCACTTGGAGTATTCGAGAGAAACGTTCTTCGTAAGATTTATGGACCTTTGCGCGTTGGCGAGGGCGAGTATCGACGGAGATTTAACGATGAGCTGTACGAGCTTTACACAGACATCGACATTGTTCAGCGAATAAAGATCCAGCGGCTGCGTTGGGCAGGTCATGTCGTGAGAATGGACGAAGGCGCTCCGGCCAAGAAAGCATTTCTATCGAAACCCGCTGAACGCAAAAGAAAAGGGAGACCTCCACTGCGTTGGGAAAATCAGGTGGACAGCGATGCTGCCTCCCTAGGTGATCCCAAGTGGCGCCATGCTGCACGAAACAGAAGCAATTGGCGCGCTCTGTTGGACTCGGCCAGAATCGTCTAGACGGTTAAGCGCCAATCAAGAAGAAGAAGACTCTCCAACTGTGTTTACGATATTTGTGAACATTTTTACGATATCTATTTCTCTTAACTAAAAACTTTATTTATTAATTATAAACAAATTAAATAATTTATAGAAAAAATTATATGCTTATGCACTGCTCCTAACTCATACGAACACAGCCATATCAATTTTATGTGGATATGAGTATGTTAAATGTGCTAAACAGCCTGGCAATTGTTTGTATGGGAAAAATGTTAGCCTATTAATATATAGATAATGGGCACATTTGCCAACGAAGCAAAAACGAAGTAAATCAAAAATAGTACAAATATAAATAAAGTAATAAAGTATAATAAATACGAATTGAGTAAAATTGAAATAAAAAGAGCAAAATATTTAAATAAAAGAAAATAATAATAAATAAATGAAAAAAGGAAAAATAGTAAAATATAAAGATATAAGATAATAAATAAGAGAAATAAAATAATAAATAAATGAAAATAGAAAACGCCCTAACGGTAAATAGAGCGAAATTAAAAAAAAAATTTAAATGAAAAAAAAAAAATAAAAAACACCTAATATATGGAATAAATACGAATTAAGTTAAATTGAAATAAAATGAACAAAATATTTAAATAAAAAGAAATAATATAATAAGTAAATGGAAATAAAAAATAAAAGGAAATAAAATAATAAATAAATGAAAATAAAAAAGACCTAACATTGAATAAAGTGACATGAAAACAAAAATTAAATCAAAAAAATAATGGAAAAGTACACATACATATGTATTGGCATAATCTAAAGTAAATAAGTATGGCATCCATTTAAAATATTTGAGAGCCAAAAATGGCTTCGGCAAAGTATTCGATGGAGGTTTTAATTTTCCATGTATTTTTTATTGTAATTGGTTGCTCCCTTTTCTCTATAGTATGGAATATCTCACGGCCTACTTCTTGGAGCTTTTTAGTTTTCTTGCGCTCTATTGCTCTGGCGTTTATAGAAATCATAATAGGAAATCTACAAATCACTCATAGAGACAGAGATTTCAGTGTAATGCAATTTTTGAGTGTAATCCATCTACAAATCACTCATAGAGCAGAGATTTGAGTGTAATGCAATTTCTGAATGTAATCCCAATGCGTATGAAAAAGGAAGAGAGAGAGAGTGCTTTGAAATTAAAGAAACTCTTCAACTGTGTTTACGATATTTGTGAACATTTTTACGATATCTATTTCTCTTAACTAAAAACTTTATTTATTAATTATAAACAAATTAAATAATTTATAGAAAAAATTATATGCCTATGCACTGCTCCTAATTCATACGAACACATCCATATCAATTTTATGTGGATATGAGTATGTTAAAGGTGCTAAACAGCCTGGCAATTGTTCGTATGGAAAAAATGTTAGCCTATTAATATATAGATCAGGGCTGCTCAACGCTCTCGTATTGAAAGTACAAAACTCAATACATCTACAAATTTTGTATATGCACTGAAAAATTTTTTTGCTCATTTAAATTTTTTTATCAATTCCAATAAAATATTATTTTAGAATTTAGTTTCAAATGATAGTACCACATATACAATTTTTTTTAATTTCTTATATGAAAATTTTTTGAATACAAATTTTTTACAGTGCTTTCATTTTTTGAATTTTTTTTTCATTACACATTTGTTATTGTAAATTTCGATTTCTTACGGCAGTGCTCGAGCTCCTATACAAAGTGCTTTTGCTCTGCACATTCAATATGAATCATAGGCACATACATATAAATTTTTTTTTTGATATCTGAGTGCTTATGGGAGTGCACAGAAAATTTTATTTTCACATTTCAAGTGCAAATATGTATCTGTGCCTATGATTCGGAACAAAACAAAAACAATTGTGCTTTTAGTGCCTATGAGGTGAGCAGCCCTGATATAGATAATATCCATTTCCAATTTCAAAATTTTAGTCTTCGACCATGATTGAGTTTCTTTTGGGTGTAGGCAAGAGCTTTTTGTGCTTTTAACACATGCACAATATGTGAGAGTATTAGTGTGATAATCCCTGACTTAAACACTTACCTTACGAAGGCATACAATTTCTCATCCAACTGCTTAATGCAGTACTAATATCTGGATTCATACCCCTCAATGGAAAGTCGCTTAGGTGAAAATGATTCTGAAACCAGAAAAACCCCCTGATACGGTTGCATCTTACAGACCCATTAGCCTGTTGCCTATTGTCTCAAGAGTCTTCGAAGTTCTTTTCCTTAAGACTCATACCCATAATACAAGAGCGCAACATCTTACCTAAACACCATAATGGCTTCAGAAGAAATTGGCACGGAAGAAATGAAACAAGTACATAGACTAACCGAGAAAATCTACTCTGCCTTTGAGCAAGAAAAATAATGTACGGCTTCCTTTCTAGACATATCCCAAGCTTTTGATCGCATATAGCACGGCGGACTCCTCTATAAAATAAAAAATACTCTCCCTACAAATTACTTTCTATTTTTACAATCTATTATATAAAAATGAATGTGTGTGTGTGTGTGTTATTTATGGACTCCCAAAGTAATCAACCGATCTTTATGAAATTTTCACAGTAGATTCATATGGTATATGCGCTGGTGATAGGGTATACAGACTTTCGGAAAAGTGGGAACTTCCCGGAATATAGGCCCAAATGTGGACCCAGAGTGACCCAGCAAGTCTTTGAGCAATATTGGTATCAAATGAAAGCTGCTGAGCAGGCCTTCAACATAGAGTTATTTTCATTGCGATGCCTAGACCGGGTCCCCAAATATTGGTCAACCGCGGATGACCCTCGAATGTTTCTAAGCGATATTGGTATCAAATGAAAGGTGTCGAGCAGGGCTTCAACATACAGATATTTTCATTGTTATTTTTTAAGTCGGTTTCCCAGAGATGGTTCAAGTAGTGGGCCTGGATGGTGATGGATGGTCCCGGTAAAGGTAAAGGTAAAGGTAAAGGTAGAAGTAAAGATAAAGGTAAAGGTAAAGGTAAAAGGAAAGACCCATTATAACATAAAAGCTTTTGTTCGTCGCTGCGAAGCGGGACGGGTATTTGCTAGTGTTATCTAAAAAAGCGTTACTTCGTCGTCAAAGAAGGAGTAGAGCAGTCTGAGCTCTACGAGAGCGTAGCAGGCGTCCCGCAAGGTAGTGTAATGGGCCCAATACTGTATATACTCTACACGTGTGATCTACCGATAGCAGAAGGATCAGTATTGGCACTTTTGCTGATGATACTGCCGTACAATGTTGGAAAATGACTCGTGCATGTGCACTTTTCGGCCCTTTCGGAAGTAGCTTGGCACTTATGCACAATCGACCGATTTTCGGCGCTATTTTGCAGTTAAACAAATATTCCGCAGTATTTTATGAAATTATTGATCACATTTGAGCCTTTTTCGACCCCACTGTACGATTTAAATAATCTTAAATGCGCTTATTTTCTGATCATTTGTCGATAGAAAATAGTGCCCTGCGCGTGGCTCTTCTTGGGGAGACGTTTTCGAGAGTTATTTCAACCGTATTTTAATCCTTTTTGAATCTTTTTCGAATTTATTTTTGAATAATATGATAATCGTTTTCTGATCGTTTTTGAATATATTTTTTTTCTTTATTTTCCAACCGTATTTCAACCACCTCCCCTATCACAGGAAACATTCTGGGATCCCTCATAATTTTGGAGTCCTATATGAGCCCGAAATATATATGAATATGCAATAGGAGTCTTTTATGACTCTTATTCAGGCTCATATGATGTATGAAATTTGGCTCATATCGGGCGACCACCTTAAGAACAGAAATACATATACATATTTCGGACTCCGAAATGGGTGTGAATGCTTCAGTTTGTTGGGATCCTATTCTATCATCCTTAATTTAGCCTTTCCATATTCAGCAAATAAAAATAATTTAAAGAAAAAAGCAATTTTTTTCAAACTTTCTTAAATAAAAACTCTATTGGCCAGCTGGACAATTACTTTCAAAAAATGCACAATTTTTTGGACAAATTTGGCACAATTTGAAATTTTAATTTTCCATCCCTGCTGCCGTACTGGCTGCAGACCTCAACCCTAATGTGGTCTCACTCAAGCTTCAAAGAAGTTTAAATAAAATTACCCAATGGCTGAAAGACTGGCGGATAAAGTCAAATGAATCAAAATCTGTCCAAGTGACGTTTACCACTAGACGTAACACTTTCCCACTCGTAAAACTCAATGGCATTGATATACCGCAAAGAGACGTAACAAAGTACCTTGGTATGCATCTCGACAGAAAACTAACATGGAGAACCCATATATTCACCAAACGAAAAGCTCTTGGTATAAAAGTACAGAATCTCTATTGGCTCATGAATCGAAACTCCCAACTATCAATCGATAACAAACTCCTGCTTTACTCAGCCATCATAAAACCCATTTCGACCTATGTCATACAGCTGTGGGGAACTGCAGCAAACTCAAATATAGAAATTCTCCAAAGATTCCAATCGAAAACTCTTAGAATGATTGCAAATGCACCCTACTACGTCACAAACGACCAACTACATCGTGACCTAAAGATACTTACTATCGCTCAAGAAATCAGAAAGTATGCTGCATCATACAAAACGAGACTAATACCTCACCCCAACCCACTCGCACTATCCCTGACGGCAAGGCCAACTAATTTCGTACGCCTCAAAAGAAAATCGTTTACATATCTTTATTGATGCACTATGTATAATAAATGCATGCATTACTGAGAGCAATCCATACATGCCCACCAAGTTTATGAAATCATTATTAATTACTTTTAACGAATCATAAAATTGGTAGATGTATTTTATTTATACAATTGGAAAAATATATTGGATGATAAAAAAATGTTGAGGATTAAGGGCCACATTTTTTTCGATGCCGCGAAATATCGCTGAAATGGTTTTTTTATTATAACTTTGTTATTTTACATCCGATTTTTAAAATTGAAATGTCATTATCTTGGTCTTTTGAAACTCTATATTTCCTTCTAATGTTCTTTTGAACTCTCACATACATAGTTGGGTCAGCTAACCTAGCTGCACGTTCATAAATCATTCGAAATTCATGGTAAAGTTCCTTTCAAACGGTTATACTAATTTAATAAACAAAGAAGTTATTATAGCAAAGTCGTCCCTCAGTTTTTAAGATATCTGCTTGATATTTGGCAAATATGTATGTGAATTTCTTTCTAAGTACAATTAATTAAGTAGTTGTCGGAATCGGCCGAATCACACTACTATATATAGCTGCCATACAACCGATTGCTCAGATATAGAGATTTTTGGCTAAAACTTATCCATTTAAACAGCTAAGGACATGATAATTTTCAATATTTGTGCCCATAATGACTCACACTTACTGAGTTTGTCAAGATCAGATATGAATATATAAATCATGAAACTTCCGAAACGTTAGATAATAAGTTAACGAAACAGACGGATGCTTTTGTTCTAACATTTTCTAAGCATTTTTGATTTTTTAGAAACTAGAAAAAAACTTTTTAAGCATGGATGTAACTACAGCTGTTTCACCTTAGATCCCTCTAAGACTCATCAGGTTACTTTTGCTTCTGCCAAGACTCGAACTTGCGCACCTTGCAGTACAATAACTACAGTTCTAACCGCTGAGCTATTGCCTGCCTTCGACATCTGATAGAAAATTTGTTGCTAGTTTCTTTCCTACTATAATTCGTTTCTAACTTATGCACATACATATGTACATATTTACATATTATTGTATGATTAAACATAAGTAGCGAATAAAGTGTAGGGATGTTCAAATGAACTTAATTTTTTATTTTTATTTATTTAATTTAACGAGCACAGGCCCAGGTTATTTTCTAAGCATATTTATTACTTTAGCATACTTTTATAAAAAGTGACATTCTGAAAAAATTTTAACAAAATGAAAAAATAAGAAAAACAATTTTTTTTTTGGGAGGCCTAAAAGCAGTTTCTTATTCTACATAGATTTTCGCGTCCTTATCGGGTTTCATGGGATATATAGCTTAGCAACAAACAAACAAACATAAACAAAAAGAAATCCTTTTGATATTTTGTTTTGATATCAAAAAAGCAAAATTAATTGTGATATAATTTTATTGATAATTTTGGAATCGGAAATATTTTGGTTTTGATAAGCAGCAAAGCAATATGAATTTTTGATATTTTTTGTGTTTATTGAAAAAATTTTTTTTTTTTTTGATTATTTTGTTGAGCAGCATTGGTTTAATCGAATTATATTTTTCAAGTACAGTAATAATAGCTAGGCTTGTCCAGATGCTTTTTTAGTGTGAAATAAAAGTTTTCCCAATAAAACAAAACAAAAATTGATATCAATTGGAAAATAACTGCATTTTACTTAGTTTCCAAAAAATGCGTTTGGAAATCTTTAACAAAATCAACTGAAAGGGTCCGTTCAGCTGGACCCCCCACTCAATGGATTTGAAAATTGATAGGCTAGGATTTATGTGGTAACTTCGTCCCCCAGCAAAAAGTTTTGTGCCCGAATTTAAAAAAAAATACCCTTAAAATTTGAGCACAAAATTTTTTGTTGGGGGACGAAATTAGCACATAAATCCTATCCTATCAATTTTCAAATCCATTGAGTGGGGGGTCCAGCTGAACGGACCCCATTTGAAATCAATTTAAAACATTATTTAAAAATTAAAAAAAAAAGCAAAAAACTATAAATTTTTGAAAACTAAAATTTCCATGCTTTCAGAATGCGTGATTTTGTCACCGTGACTATATGAAATCAGTCACTGCAGTGACCAGTGATTTTTAAGGAACAGTGATAAATTAACAGGTACGCAAATATTTGCCAACTCTAGTGCATACGTAAACAGATCCTTTGCCAACTGTATTATTTGTAGCATTGGCAACAACTAAATTTAGTTGCTAAGATTTTCTAAATTGTTATTTTCTAAAGAAGAAATATTCAATAATAACATATATTTAGTGAAAAGAAAAGAAAATACGTTCCATCTTTTCTTTCGATTTGAGCATAACTCAGAATATCAAATTACATTGTTGCAGAACGGAGGGCGTGAAAGTAATCGAAATTCACAATAGCGCTAATCGCTCAGTAAAAATGTTAAATAAATATATGACTTACAAAAGTTACCATCCAAAATGTGAATCGTAAATATAACATAATAAAATATGCTTCGCAGCGTTTCTCCTTTGGCAAAGTATATGCTAGTAGAACACTAACAAACGAAATTGCTACTGAAACAAACAAGTGGGTGCTGAAAAAGAAAAAAATTTAAAAAAAACGTATATATAAACGTGAGAATAGGGAGATTTGTATGGACAGAAATTAATAGATATTGTGCTGTCAATTTTTATCGAAAGAGAATTTAAGCTAAATATATACAGCAAGAGACAAAGGCGGTAATATTTGATTTTGAGCATTTCGCCTCAGGTCATACACTCAGAGAAAAAGCAACCTAAATTTAAGTATAGCGGGCTTGAAACAAGCCGAAAACGTTATAAAGACTGAGAAAATGCTAAAATCAAGAATATATTCTCATTTTTAGAACGCTTATATTAGAATTTTCTGTTTTTTGAAATAAGCTTATATAAACTTATTTTCAGCATTGCCCATAATTGATTTAAAAATGTTCATTCTTATGCGTAGAATGTTCAACTTCGTTTTAAGAATGCTTATTCTTGATTTTCCACTTTTTCGAAATTCAAAATTCGAAATTTTTAACCCACCTAACAAAAATAAAACATAAAAGTGGGTATTTTTGTGCATTGTGTTTTATTTTCAGATTTTTCAAATATTTACAAAATACATATACAGTAGACGCTCACAAATTAGAACCACTTTGTTTTTAGGGTGATTCTAATTTCCGAAAAATTCTAATTCCTGGACGTTTTTTATTTCAATAAAACCTTAAAATTTAGGTCAATTTGCATTGAAAAACTACTATGAAATTTTGTATTATTCAATTTTATTCATAAAAACGAGAAAACATAAGGTAACAATCCAATATACATATATTTATTTATGCGCTAAGTCAAAAAAAAGGTCCAAAAAACAAAAACTCCAATTATCGAATTCAAACAAAAACTAACAAAAAGTGTAGAGATAGCGACGAAAATCCAACGACTACCGAGCGTAATATGAATAAATTGGTGATTCCCTTTTTTATATCTATTTTGCAACAAAAAAAAAACAAAATACGAATCGAAAATTCTAATTTCAGAGCGTGTAATGTATTCAAAAAGTTGATTCTAATTTCTGGAAATTCTAATTGCTGAGAGTTCTAATTTGTGATCGTCTACTGTATAGTAATATATATAATATATAATTCAGTCATTACATACAAAATTATATATTATAAACCCAAAAATATTTATATATTCAGATATTGTTATAACTATAAATACAACTATAACTATTACAGATATTTAATTGCAATAAAAGATTTTAAATCAACAATTCAGCTTCCCAGAGTTATTTCAGAAACGAGATGGGGAGGGAAGCACTGCGTTGAATATTACGATTGATAAACAAACTTGAGAATCTGAAATAAAAGATAAAAATCAAAAATTATAATAAAAATTTAAATTATAATCGATTGCCGATTGTATGTTATCTTTATAAATGTATAGCACGCATACACGCATATGTATGTAGTTATACTAGTCCCAGATCCAACTGTAGAAACACCACGAGTTGAGTGATTGCCTCTATTTTTATATCCATCATAAGGAGATTACTTATCTACTAGGATTCCTAAGCGCAATTACATATGTATATTATCTTTACAAATAAATTTTGTTATATTTCCGTAAAAACACATACATTCGTATGACGAGCCGTATGAGTAACTTTTTTAGGTAAAACAAGTAAAAGCGCGGCTGTCTTCGGCCGAACTGAAGACTTCATACCTTTCATGAGTGGGGAAAGGAAAAGTTACCTATGTATGTACATAGCCGGATTTAGTATAATTTATAATTTCAATTCTGTGGGTTATTTATGGAAGGATTTATTAGAAAAAATGGGCTATTTAAATGGAGGAGTTATACGAAAAAATGTGTATACCAGAAAAATCGGTTGTATGGGAGCTATATGTTAAGTGGCCCGATCTTGATAATTTTCGGTAACTATTTGGGCCGATATGGGTACAAACACTTCAGTTTCATGCCGTTAGCTATTTAAATGGAGATGTTATACACCAAAATGTCCATATCTGAACAATAGGTTGTAGGGGAACTATATGTTATAGTTGTCTGATCTTGACAATTATCGGTGACCTTGTTTAGGCCACCATGGGCACAAATACTTCAAGGTTTCATGTCCTTAGCTGTTTAAATGGGGAAGTTATGCAGAAATTACACCCCAAAATTTTCATGTATATCTGAATAATCGGTTGTTTTATATATGTTATAGTGGTCCGATTCTTCCGATTCCGACAAATGATCAATTGCACATAACAACAAACCTGTATTCCGAATTTCATTCAGATATCTCAAAAACTGAGGGACTAGTTTGCGTGGGTCTAACCACTCAAATCGATCGGGCACATATCTCGAACGGATAACTACACTTTAAATATGAGAAAACGGCCACCAAATTTTTCTCAGGCTTTCGTCATCATCCGCTTTTCATCGACGAATTCCATCCTGATTCGTCAATACGTGCATACGCCTGGCACTCGTTCAATGGGACCAGTGGCGTAGTAACGGGGGGGTTTTGGGGACAAAACCCCCCCGAAGGATTCGTTTTGACCATAAAACCATCTTTGACTTTATTAGCATACATTTCTTTTTCAGGAAAAAATCAATGAGAATAGTAATTTTTCGAAATTGGTAATTCGAAATTTAGCGCTTTTTCACGAAGTATTACTTATAATTCTAGCGTTTGTTGAGCCGTAGGAAAGTGCAAGAATCGCAGGAATTTTACCACAATTTACATTCTTTGTACTTATATTCGCTCTTTTGTGGTAAAATTCCGTTCCTGCACTTCCCTACGGCTCAACAAACGCTACAATTATTATACGGTATTGCTGTTATTAACATGCTAATAACAGAAAAGTAACGCCAATTATTTAAATTTCAAGTTTTCTTTCAATTACTTATCATCTTAATCAAATAATGTTTGTATAAACTACAATGGGAATAAATATGCAATGTAAAAGAGTATCTGAACTTGAGATTTTACTTAATGTCTGTCAAAATGGAATATTAAAAAACTAAATTATATAAGAAAATTATTATTTATAACCGTAGCACATAGGTAGATTTTCAAGTTTTATGCGGCCAAAAATATTTTATTGTGTACATCTATTCCAAATTGCTTGTTTAATGCAAAATTTTAATAATTTGTGTTAAAAGTAGAGCTCTCGATTTTTTTTGAACATTTTCGAGTAGCCCGAACAGTTGTTGTTCAAATGCTCGAAGAGTTGTTTGTTTGTTTATTACCCGTATGTTTGTACGGGCACTTGAACAATTCGGGTATTTTGAAGTTTGTTTTTTTCTTTTGTTTATTATTATTTTTTTTTCTTTATATGTAGTTTTTTTTATTTTTCCGATACACATTTTTTTTGTTTATAAGCTCGAATGCTCGAATGTTTGTACGGGCATTTGAACAACAAACGGGCTTCAAACAAAAACGATCAGATCGAATTGCTCGATACCCAGGTATCTAGGGCTCTAGTTAAAAGTCGATTTTATTGAAAAATTATACTTGTCGTTTTCGATTCGCCATCACACAAGCGAGGTCAGATCGAACAAAAATGTTTGAATCCATAATGAGTAGTAGCCATACTCGCTAACTTGTCGATAAAAATTTCCCTCTGCTCGCTATCATTAACATATAAATTTGACAGGAGGAAATATATAACCAGCAGAGAAATTGTGAATCGAAAGCGGCTACAGTGACTCAAAAAAAAAATCATACGCCAGAGTTTTTAAATTTATTTAAAACAGTTCTGTCGAAAATTTGACTCTCTTATTTTCGTTTAAAAATGTAGACAATTTTTAAATAAAAATCGTTTTAAGCAGGATTTGTAAGCTTATGGAAAAAATTGGAAAAATCGTAGAAACTTCTAAAAGTGGATCAAAAATTTCAAAGCGAGGCCAGAATTTATAGAAGATTTTGAGGAGATTTCTAAGTGTGCTGTTATGTAGCCAACAAACTTTAGTGTAAAAAGTGCAATTCCCAATGCTGTGAAAAATTCTGTCGATTTTAGTAATTTTTTTCTGTAGGGTGTTTGCGTTACATGTACGTGAGACCGTTCCAATTAAAATTTCCGAAAAGCCAATGAATTTTTTCAAAAAGTTGAATGTTGCATATTATTATATTACAATTGAATGAGCTGCAAAATTGCATACTCAAAAATCTTCCAAAAAATGTAGCTTTATAATTCTTAGCCCCTTTTTATGATAAGTACTTCCTTAACTTTGAAAAATTGGAAATACTAAAAATACTGCCTAAAAAGTTAACAATAATCGCTGCTAAATATATGGGTTACTTTCGAGCATCACCTACATTAACCAAGATATGCGTTAGAAATATAAACATTAAAATTAAATATAAAGCACAAAAAGAAAATTATTGTAGGTACATATGAAAAACCCTGTATCTAGTAGTGCGGCTTTGTGCGACGTAATTTTTTGTCGGCAAACTACTAGTTGTACTAGATATCATGTCCGAGGGTTAATTTGACTGAGTCTGACAGAGCAACATAACAAAACCAATTTTTAACATGAAAAAGAGTGATAATTTTTTTTTAAATATCCCAACTTAAAAGCTTAAAACTATAAACTTAGAATTATTGGAAACCAAGGATATTATTGAAAAGTGTTAACAATTACTTGAACCTTTAGGATTCATCACGATTACTTAAATGAAATGCTTTAAATAATAAATATTCAAGTTGAAACTAGCACTTAAAAATATGTAAGAAAAAAACAAAAAAATTAACTTCAGATATGCGACTTCAGTTACGACCATCTGGGGCAAGTGCAGAGTATGGGGTCGGGAAAAAAGCGATGAATTATTGTTCCCCATTCTATTTCCAATATGTGGATGTTTTTTTTCTGTAATTGTAACAATTTTACAAAATTCAATTTTGGGCGCATAAAACTTGAAAATCTACCTATGCGCGTAGATTTCCAGAAGAGAATATGAGACTTACTTTTGAAGTATAGTTAAAGGCCCTTGGCAACTGACAATCTGGCATGTCAAGCAGTGTGTATGTGTGAGTTTTTTTGTGTGTGTTAGTGCATTCGGCAGTCGTCGTGCTACACGTTCTTGTTCGGGCTCGCGTTGATGAGAATCAAATCTTTTAGATATTTGCGTCAATCACCCGACACTCACACATATGTATACACTTCTTAACATTCCAGATTTTAAGTGGCCAAGGGCTTTAAGAGTTTGATATATGTATTATAAGCGATATTTGTGTACTAAAATGTTAAATTATAGTCTGAAAAAATTACATTTCGCTAGCTTAGTGTGCAAAATGTGTAAGTCCACTTTTATGAAAAAGTGTATTTTTATGTAGAACGCTAGAAAAATCAAATACGCACCGCGCTGAACAAGTCTTAGATACTTGTCATATTTCTACTCGTTGTTATTCAGTGATACGCAAATTGTGTAAGTCCAAAAAGCGAAAAAAATTGTGTAGGTCCAAAATATTTATATGAACAGAAATTTTTTTGTCATTTCGAATTTTTTTTCTTTTTTGTTTTTTGTCTCTCCTACAAAGTTTTAAAAAAGGACTTACACAATTTGCATTCTAAGCTAGCGATTTTTATCATTTGTAAAAAAAATTGTAGTTTTTTTTTTGGTAATTTTAATTTTGGTAAATTTTTTACATTGGCTGTGACCCCCCCGAAAAATTCTCTAGCTACGCCACTGAATGGGACATATGCATTATGCATTATTTATTTATTTATTAAAGTCAAACATACAACCATGGATTTTGTGACAATGTTGACTATACATAAAACTTAAAACTAAATTATATACTTAAACATAAGCCATTTAATTACATACATAAAACCTTAGGGACTAAACAATACTATGCTATATTATATAGCTATATAAGAATTAGGAAGAATACGGAGGAGAGATAGACGAAACAGGAAAGAAATCATTACAGTTAGCAGTGTTCCAGGAAAAAGTTAAGCAGTGCAGATCTGAAGCGCGATGTCTCCTTTATGCTTTGAATTTTTAGCGGTAAGGTGTTTCAGAGGCGGACAGAGAAAACAAAGTGTTGACGTTCAGTCGCCAAACAACTATATTTCGTAGGTAATATGTTAAGCGATCTAGAAGATTTCGAGGATTGAAGTCGTTCTGCGAGATATTGTGGCTCCTGTGTTGTAATGATCTTCTGAAGTAACACTAAACATTTAAACTTTAACAGGACATTAAAGGGCACTGACGCGATTTGCCTCGCGAACACGGAGATGTGGTCATATCGTCTTTTACAATATACGTATCTGGCGATATTATTATATAATACATTAAGTTTACTACTACACACACTATCACAACTGGCATACAACCCAATAAACACAGACGCGAGGATGATATCGCGGCGAATTCGAGGCGAGTTCGAGAAAGCATATTTTCGCGAACGTAATTTCTCGGACTCGCCTCGAGTTCGCGGCAAGTTCGAGAAAATCAATTTTTGCGATATCATTTTTTTCTATTTTTTTTAAGTTGTTTTGCACTAAAAAATCATTATAGTTCTGAAATTTTACATTTATACCTGAACTCGGATGTAACCCATTGCCATTAAACCAAACTCTGAACTTTTAATTTTTGAAACGCCATTTATAAAAAATCTCGAATCGCCAACGATCAGAGAAATTAAAAATTCTCGACTCTCTAATGATAAAAAATTCGAATCGCTAGTGATAGGTGACATGCCTACGAATTCGGATTCGCCGATCTATCGCCGCGAACTATTGCCGCGATAATATAATCAGTAGGGAAGCTAAAAATATGCACGAAAAATTTTAAAATATGCATGCTAGTATGCTCGAAAAATAACTGAAATATGCTCGTAAATATGCACGAAAAAATCTCATTATATGCATATATGCCTAAAAAATACCTGAAATATGCTCAATAAATGTATGTATTTCATTTCAAGCTTACATTTTTATTTAACCAATTTTGCAAAATAATAATAATATAAGAACTGAAACGTACAATTCACATTTTCCCCATTTAAAAAATTTGTTTTTAAATACTAAAAATACTTTAAATTAATTTTAGATTTGTATTTATGCAAAGACATGAGATCTTTTTACAAAGCAAACGAAAGCATTCCATTAATATTGCGCAGGGTTGCATTGAACTATCGTATGTTTTACTAAATTTTCCAATGTGAATTTTTGGCGGTTTTCCGAGAAAAAGCTTAAATATGGGAAAACGATTAATATTGACCGTGTAGCATCGAGTACTGATGGATCGCGATTCTGGATCGCAAAATATTTAGAAATTTTGAAATCGCATCGCAATATTGGCAATAAACGAATTGAAAGTAAAAGTGTGAAAGGACGGAAGTAAAATATTTTAAATCTCAGGAGCGAGAAAAATATCGCAATATTCATATTGAACGTGTAGCACTAGTCTGCGATTCATCAGACCATCAATATAAATCGCGATCCAAATATCGCGATTCATATTGATAGTTTAGCGTATGCCTATGTAGGTCGATACATATTGTATATTATTGTTCCCTTCATATTTTCACACTACAGCTGTTTTCTATCAGTAACAGGGCATCGGAGAAAAGTTTTTTTTTTACTCTGGGTTTGCTTCGAGGCTCTGTGGGCCTATTCTGTAACCAATTTGCGACAATTTTCGGATCGGTATCGTAAATTTGCGATCATTTTTGCGATTATGCTATTCTATACGATTTTTCGGTCGAATTCTATAGTATATTCGCAAAATAAGTTACAGAATTCCAGCACTGATCAGCATACAAGAAATTAGCGTTTGTCGTGGTGAATATAAGGCAAAATGCTCCGCTCCGGGGCCCAGATCAATAGTTAAATAGCCTTGTTTGTATGTATACGCAACTATCTGAATTAACCACAGATAAGATGTTGCCAGCTCAATATTTTTCGATATTGCTCGATTAAGTGCCAAAATATGCCAAAATATGCACGAAATGCATATTGACCGTAAATATGCATTTTAGGTGTAAATATGCATTTGCATATTTTTAGCTTCCCTAATAATCAGAGAAAGCGAATCCGACGCGAATTCGAGGCGAATCCGTTGTGTTTATTGGGAACTCACAACCATACAATAATGTCGGTAACAGGTACGATTTAACAAGCAGTAATCTGATTTTCATTGGTGTAAAATGCTGAATAGTCCATAGGTTTCGTAGCATACCATACACCTTGCCTATAGTATTATAAATGTGACTATTCCACGTCAGTGTTCTATTAAATATAACCCCCAAATTTTTACATTGTCAACATATTTTATCACATAATTGTTTAGCATAATATCCGGGTAGTCGTCAAGTTTTAAAAGTTTTTTATATATTGCGATGCACTGGGATTTATCTGGATTAAGAATTAAACCATTTTTGGAAGCCCACATGCTTATAGATCTCAGGTCTGAATTTAACTTGTTTATATAAATATTGACATTATCAACGGGACTACAGACATACAGTTGAACATCATCTGCATAGACATGGACTTTACTATGTTTGATTACACTAAACAGGTCATTAATATACAGCACAAACAGTAAAGGTCCAAGAATGGAACCTTGGGGGACACCTCTTGATATAGGTAAACAGCTAGATATATTATTACTAGAACACACCACCTGAGAACGATCACGTAGATATGTTTTCACAAGAGTTGAAGCCGAGGTTGAAAAGTTAAACATACTTTTTAGTTTTAAGACTAAAAGTTTGTGGTCGACATAGTCGAAAGCCTTGGAGTGGTCCAGCAAAGTTAGGAATGTTACACAATTTTTGTCCATATTAGTTTTTATATCGTCCGAGACATTTAAAAGCGCCGTGGTGCAGCTTCTGTTAGATCTGAACGCAGACTGCAATGGCTTCAACAAGGAATTATCACACAGAAAACAGTTTATCTGGCGATGCATTATGCGCTCGAGGACTTTTGAGAGGTATGGTAATATCGCAATCGGCCGATAGTCACCGTTCGCTTTCATTATTGGGATTATCTTGGCTTTCTTCCAAGAATTTGGAAAATTGGACGTAGTCAGGAGGGTATTAAAAACCAAAGTGAGATGTGGTAGAATTTTAGGTAGTATACATTTTAGGAATTTAGGATGAATACCATCAAGTCCTGCAGCATTCGACCTTACACTGAGAATAGACTGATCCACTTCGCAATCATCGACACAGTTAAAACAGAAGCTGGACATTTCAACATTTTATACATATACACAGTAAAAAATGATAGTTTAATTCTAATATCATTTGGTACTTGATTTAATCATTCTTGGAATTAAATTTGAATTTTAATGCTAAAAAGTCTTATTTTTAAACTATGAGAAGTTTTACAATTTTATTTATTCCAAAATAGTTTCAAAATAAAACCTTGAAAAGTATTAAATTTCTCTCTAAGGAAGTTTGATAATTTATGGTTTAAAAACAAATCCTGAAAAGTATAAAAAACTTTCTCTTTCTCAATGTATATTACCATTAAAGCTTTTTTGGTTTGAAATCAAAACCAAAAAAATATTAAAACAAATTTTCATTAAAAAAGTCAAAATAAATACATATGTACGATGTATTGTGGACATATGTACATACATAAACAAAATGTTTCTAAAAGTTCCCTACGTGATCCAAGTAAGAAAATGTCCAAATCGGATGCTGATCCCAAAGCAGTAATATATCTAACAGATGATGCAGATACCATAGTAATACATAATAATATAATAATATCTGATGTTCATTACAATCCGGAAACACGTCAAGGTGTAAGCAATATAAAAGCAATACATTCGCTACTCACGGGCAAAAGTGTGCAACAGATTTGTGAGGATGCCAAAGATACGATACTGGCAAATATAAAATGCTTGTCGCAGAGGAGATAGTCGAACATTTACATCCCAATCGCAATAAAATCCAACAACAGCTGTTGCGACGCACACTGGGGATTTTGCGGAAAAAAGTCAAATTGTCAACATACTCTTCATGCAATATGCAGTGATATTTTGGAATTTAGACTAAATGGTACAACCAAATCAAAAAGAATTACTCCGATCTGACTGCTAGTTTTTTTTTTATAGCCGTCTCAAACTCAGTACTTGTATGTTTTACCGAACCAACTTAATTTAAACCTAAGAATTTCAAAACGAATAATCTTTTATTATGTGAGCTAACGTTTTTCTTTTTATTTTTTATTTAAAGTAGGATATTTCAGTCTACTAAAATTGAAAAAATAAACTCTGCAGAGACTTAAGTTTTTTTTTTTGTTTATTTTTATGAACATATAACAAAAATCCCTTTTTTCTCCAAACATTTGGACCTGTAATTTTAGCGCCACTTGCCTCCAGTTGGAAATCACTACTAATACATTGTTTCATATCTGTTTTTACATTTTTAATCAATTTCAAGTGCCCCCAGGTGCCCATTTTCAATTTATTGTATTATACAGTACAACATTTTTCAGCTAATTGATTCGCGACTCAATTCTGATAAGGCTCTTTTGTTTAACATAACTCAAGAACCACTAGTCGGATTTTGTTTAAACAAATTTATAAAAATCAAGAATTACTAGTACTTTCATCTGTTTATATAACGCTTCGCTATATAGGCAACAGTTTCCCAGTTATAAATAAATGTATGGAGAAAAAAAAATATTTTTTGCCTAAAAATAATTTTTTTTTTTTAATTCATAAAAAATCGAAAACGGTAAAAAAGTTCAAAGTCCTATTATTTTCACGTAAAGTCGCATAACCTATGAACAAAATGATACATAAATCAAGAAAATCGATGAACGCGTTTCGCTTTTATTCACAATTAAGTACAGGTATGGATTAAAAATTATTTTTATTTTTTACTATAGGTCCAAGGGAGGTACCCCTAGGGAGTGGCCGATTTCAATTATTTTTTGTACCGTCAATGCCCTTTATGAGGGTAATTGATATGCGAAGTTTCGTAAAGATATCTTACTTTTTTGAGCTGAAATTAAAATTTGTATTTAAATTTTTTTTTTAATTTTTTACTATAGGTCCAAGGGAGGTACCCCTAGGGAGTGGCCGATTTCAATTATTTTTTGTACCGTCAATGCCCTTTATGAGGGTAACTGATATGCAAAGTTTTGTGAAGATATCTTACTTTTTTCGGCTGAAATTAAAATTTGTATTTAAATGTTTTTTTTTTAATTTTTTACTATAGGTCCAAGGGAGGTACCCCTAGGAGTTGACCGATTTCAACCATTTTTGGAAATTTTCTTAACTAGCTCATATATAACCTGTCTGCAAAATTTCAAAGCCCTACGACAACTCCTTCTATTTTTTTCCGCTGAATGTATGGAAGTTTCCCCACTGTGCGACGTAATGAGTTAGTTTATTTGCTTGAGATTGGCGCAGAGAAGGCGCGTGAAACGGCTGCGCCAACGATGGCGGAAATTAGACAAAAAATTGGTTTTGATTTAATTCCATAAAAGTATAGAATTTATTCCAATTTTTGTATTGATCTTATACCATTTCAACTTCTTTTAATACCAGAAATATTCGAAAAATAATCAAAATTTGGTTTTGATTTAATTCTAAGAAATTATTAATTTGCCACCAAGGATAATTTCTGTCTCTCAATATTCTCTTCTTTTTTTAAAACCAGAAAAAAAAAAAAATGGTCTTGAGAGCTCAATAATAAAGTAGTTATCAGAATGGTTTTAATTTAATGCTTTTTGGCCTTGTTATATATAAATGCCAAAATGGTATTAAAATTAAACTAAAATTTTTACTGTGTACATATATGTAATTTTCGAATGTTGTTATTTTTTTGTGAAAATGGAAAATTATTTAAAAAAAAATTTACATAGCAAAACGGGAGCAACTAAAATGTCATAAATATGTATGCATAATGCATGTCCCATTGAACGAGTCCCAGGCGTATGCACGTATTGACATCTATTACCTTGTTTATACGCAACAGTAGCCGAGACCGCATCCACTCAATACACTAACCTTCCGTCTGTTTATACAATCTAGTTTGAGCGTTTATAGTGAAACCGCATTGTAATGCATTTCGATCAGCTGTTCTTTGTTTACATTCGATTACTTTTTCACTACAAATGTGCCTTGAAATCGTACTATTCATAAAAGAAAAAGGAAAGAAAACATTTATTTTCGTCCATCTTAAAGTATTATTTAAGTTAATTGATTTGAATTAAATGCACACGCGTTTAATACAGCAATCAGCTGATCTTTAATTCGCTTCGATAAATTTAGTCGTTTATGCGCTAACTTCAACCGTAGCGAGAAATAAAATACCGATTTGGAAATGAGTCTGAGCGAATTCAGTGATGCATTTCAAACCGTATTCAAAATCGATTTATACATGCGTGTGTATTCAGTGAAACCGCATTATGTCGCCGTATAAACAAGGTATATGTTATAATGGTGCTTATTCCTTTTTATGGAGACGCCGGGTAAGGAATTGTTGGTTTTTGGCTTCGGCTTTGCAGCATAAATTTGAATTTATTTTCTGTTGCAACACAAAAATTCGGTATGATGCAAATTCTTATACAGCGATATATGTATGTACGTGTATGTAAACAGCGATATGCCGAAAACAAACCAAGATTGCGAAGCTAAAATTTGCTTTGGTGCTTCGTACAGTTGAATTCGATTACTCTTGCACTAAAGCGTTCAGCAGAATCAGTCGGGCAATACTTTGAAATCACTGGGAGCTAAGTAGACTGTGGGTGTTTGTATGCGTATGTATTCCAATTTAAAGAAATTTATTTCATACAAATAAAGCAATATGTATTTAAACAAACTTCATTCAGACCTATGGTCCCATGGACAATATTACTCAGTATGACCCATGGATTCAGAAACTGGATGTGCCTTTTGAACAACACATTTGACACACCCTAATATGTTTATTTCTATGTAAACATATTTACTTGATCTGTATTAATGTATAGATAAATTAAATTCATTGAATTTTGATTTTGAGAATTTGTTTATTTAGTATGGGGTCCGTAGTTTTTTTGACCCCGGGTCCGGATTTTGCACAATAAACTATTTACTTAGAATGAGGGAATGAAGTTCGAATTCCTCAGGTTCGTAGATTTACGAAAGTTTAAAAATATTTCTCTAATTTTGTTTATGAACTATAATAGTAGTACTCACGCGAAAATGAAAAAAATATAAAACAATTTTTTTTAATTCTCATTTTTAATGAATTTTTAGCAAAGAATGAATAAAAAAGTACATTTAAAGTATTTTGATAGAATAAGTAAAAAATAACTTAAAACTTTTCTTCGGCAAATAAGCTGTTCGAGCAACCTCAATAAAGTCGCCATCGATGCATGAAAACCAATGCAAACTTTTAATTCCGATGTTTGGAACACTTCTCCATAACTTAGAGAGATTAAGTTCGTATCGGAGATGCCACGCCCCCTTTTCCATTAGCTCCAATTTTCTTTCGTAAGTATGGCATTGATATTGTTTATCTCTGTACCAATTCCCAGTGTCCAACCATGAACACTTCCAGAGATATTGAGTATATGGGAGGTGCCACGCTCCTTTTTGTAATAACGCTCATTTCTATTTGTGATCTTGGCATCACGTTAGTATATCATCCCAAGTTCTAAGCCTTACAAAGAATATTTGCAGGAATACGTATACAGTATGAAGCGTTTTGTTTGTATGGAAGGTGCCACGCCCTTTTAACTTTTTTGAAAGTATTTTTCAATAGAACCTTCTCCAGAAAATACTAAACACAACAAAGAAAGAATTATCGAAATCGTTCCATCCGTAATTCGATGACCAAGAAAATAGTGATTCATTTTTATATATATACATAGATTGAATTTTTGCACTTACGGTAAACGCACGCGACAAATTTAAAACACACATAAAGTTGTAAAATTCAGCTTTCGGACAACACTGATTTTATTTTTGGAAAAAGGTACACAAGCTTACTTTGTCACTGAAAATTTTTTTTATTTCAAGTGGTTTCTTCGGTTTAATAACTATTTATATAGTTTTTTGGTAACGCACGCGACAAAAAGATAAGCGAAATTTTAAAGTAAAAAAACTCCTTTATTTTTACTAGCTTCGCAAATTTTATACTCTTAAATTAAATTACGTTCTCAGTAGAATGATTAGAGCGTGTAACAATATTATAACTCTCTTTACAATGAACTAAACCCGCGAAGAAAAAAAAATGATACTTTGCTAATAAAAAAGCTTTAGTGAAAATTATTTTTTTGGCGATTTTTCTCAGCCTGAGTTTAAGAACGAATAGAAAATGCCTATGTTTTTCTAACATATACATGTATTATCTTTACTAACAAATACCAAAAAAAAGTTCTGACCATTTTCAATTTCATGCTCTTGGTTGACTTTTTCAGGATTAGCCCATATGTTTAGACCAGACCTGTTAAATAATGATTATTAATCGTAATGATTAGCGGTTTGATTGATTACACTGGATCACAAAATGAAATTTGTTGTCTGTACTTTGGACGTGACTACCCTATATATATGTAAAATCGGTCGCTGATTCCGAAAATCGGGTTAATTTTTAATTCTATGGGAAGGTTTTTGAGATATCGGCAATTTACCGTTATTTGGCCAATGGCTCCACTTAATCCTGAATGTCTCTCTAACGGAGTGAGCTATCTTCCTTGAGGATATCTCAAAAACCTTCCCATAGAATTAAAAATGAACCCGATTTTCGGAATCAGCGACCGATTTTACATATAGATAGGATGGTCGCGTTCAGAGTATTTTTTGGCTGTAGAGCAGTGTTATTTTTTCAGGTATCTATTTAATGATTGATTACCCATTGTTTTCAAATTTTAATGATTGTTTTGCAATTACCATTAAAAAAAATCAAAAAAATCATAAAAAATCAAAAAAAATTAAAAATAATCATAAAAAATCAAAAATAATCAAAAACAATCAAAATAAATAATTTGATTTTGATTATTTTTGATTTTTTATGATTTTTGTTTGATTTTTTTTGATTTTTTTTTTGATTTTTATCAACATTGTTGTAAAGAAAGATGCACTCTTGTACGTATGCAGGTATGTATGTAGCCTTTTATGGCAAACTGAGGGCAATAACGCGACGATTACGGACATAAAGCCTGGTGCTCAACCAACCTCCCGACGGTAGCTTGATGATAGTACCGTAGGGGAGGGGGGTTCGGTACGAAGACAGCAGGTTTAGTGCGGGTAAAGTCCCACACTTACAGGGTAAATGCTTTAAATGCATCAACTATTATGCAGAATTTGGTCGGACGAACGCATGTCCGACGATTGGAACTCAAGTGTGCTCTGCCCAATCCATAAAAAAGGAGACTCCACAGTACGCGCCAATTATCGTGGGATAAGTCTTCTGAATATCGCATATAAGGTCTTAGCAAGTGTATTGTGCGAAAGACTGAAGCCCACCGTCAACAAGCTGATTGGACCTTATCAGTGTGGCTTCAGACCTGGTAAATCTACCATCGACAAGATCTTCACAATACGCCAAATCCTGGAAAAAACTCATGAAAAAGGAACCGACACACACCATCTTTTTGTCGATTGTGAAGCCGCTTTTGATAGCACGAATAGGAGTTGCCTATATGCCGCAATGTCTGAATTTGGTTTCCCTGCTAAACTTATACGGCTATGCCAAATGACGTTGACTAACACCACCAGCTCCGTCAGAATTGGGAAGGACCTCTCCGAGCCGTTCGAGACCAAACGAGGTTTCAGACAAGGTGACTCTCTTTCGTGCAACTTCTTCAATTTGATGCTGGAAAAGATAATACGAGCTGCAGAACTTAACCATACAGGAAGCATTTTATACCACAAGAGTGTACAACTGCTGGCGTACGCCGATGACATCGACATCATTGGCACTAACACGCGCGCCGTATGTTCTGCCTTCTTCAAGCTGGATAAAGAGGCTAATAAAATGGGTTTGGCGGTAAACGAGGACAAGACGAAGTACCTCCTATCATCACACAAATAAACAGCACACCTTGGTAACCACGTTAGCTACAAACTCAAAACTGTTAAGGACTTCGTCTATTTGGGAACCAGCATTAAAACCAAAAATAATGTCAGTACAGAAATCCAAAGAAAAATAACTCTTGCCAATAAATACTACTTTGGACTAAGTAGGCAATTGAAAAGTAAAGTCGTCTCTCGACGAACTAAAATCATACTCTACAGGACACTCATCGTTCCAGTCCTCATGTATGGCGCAGAAGCCTGGACTATATCAAACGCAGATGAGATGGTGCTTGGAGTATTCGAGAGGAAAGTTCTTCGAAGGATTTATGGACCTTTGCGCTTTGGCGAGGGCGAGTATCGACGGAGATTTAACAATGAGCTGTACGAGCTGTACGCAGACATCGATATTGTTCAGCGAATAAAGATCCAGCGGCTCCGCTGGGCAGGTCATGTCGTGAGAATGGACGAAGGTACTCCGGCCAAGAAAGTATTTCTGTCGAAACCCGCTGAACGCAGAAGAAAGCGGAGACCTCCACTGCGTTGGGAAGATCAGGTGGACAGTGTTGCTGGCTCCCTAGGTATTGCCAAATGGCGCCACGCTGCACGAAACAGAAATAGCTGGCGCGCTATATTGGATTCGGCCAAAATCGTCTAGACGGTACAATTATTTTGATTATTTTTGATTATTTTTGATTTTTTATGATTATTTTTGATTTTTTTTGATTTTTTTAATGGTAATCATTAAAATTACTTTTTTTCTGCAAAAGAATTAAAATAATGATTACCAATTAAAAAACAAAACAATTTAATTGATTACTAATCCTAATCGGAATTTAACAGGTCTGGTTTAGACCCAACACTGAAACTACTGAGAAAACAATACACTAGTCAATCAAATATACAAACAAGGGAATATTGACATTATAATAATAATTATTATTTTTTATTTGAAGGTACCTAAGTATTACCAACAAGTTCATGGTGTGCCGATGGGTAACCCTTTATCGCCCACTGTGGCTGATATTGTTCTTGACCAAATATTAGACGACGCATTAGCTGAACTGAAATCCAAAGACATAATTATCAAATACATAACGAAATATGTAGATGATGTATTTGCTATAGTTAAAATGAAGGACGTGGAAAAAATTTTGACCACCTTGAACAAACAACATAAGAAAATACAGTTCACCACTGAACTAGAAAAGAACCAGAAATTACCCTTCCTAACAAGTAAGGAAGCCTAAGTTCGTGTGGAATCGAACATTAGATACTCAGCGGTATGCTTTCATTGTTTGTTTGCGTTTGATGGAAACACGGTGTACTTAATATAAAGCGAGTGCTGCATGAAGTGGGCGTAGCCACGCCCATTTTCAAAATTTGTATCAGTCATCCAACTAAGCATATGAATATTATTCTTTGTGCAAAATTTCATTCCTTTATGACTTCTAATTACAAAGATGTCACGTTACAAATTCCTAAAGGGTGTTCCAGAAATATCTGTTAAAAAGTAGGCGTGGTCATAAACCGATTTCAATAAATTTTTGCGTGTCTATTAACACAAGTTATAAAAGTGTACAAATATAAACCAAGTATCGTCATAATATTTTTGTGACGTTTCTTTTTTTTGGCGATATATCACTAAAATGCAAACGAAATCTTGCGGAAACTTATAATTCATTAATAATACAGTATTTTTGCGTGGAACACCGTTATGCATTGCGAAGGCCGCCTCGCTTTGAAAAATAACCCTCAGCCGCAGTGTTGCCACTTTAGCTATTTTGTAGCTAGATTTAGCTATAACTTTTGGCGTTTAGCTACAGATATTTGCGTTTATCTATTAGCTATTTGGTTAGCTTTTTTTTTAATACCTTAGCTATTTTTAGCTATTTTTCTTAATTTCTTTATTTTGCACATCAGTTTATCATTTTAAGCTAATGAGTCATCTGCGAGTTTATGAAAACTTGAAAGTGTATACTTATCCTTATGATTATCAAACTATACAAAAGTTGATAGTCTGGCATGCCTTCCTTATTTTATCGATTATTGGTGTATTCATATGCAAGGTTGATGCAATCAAGGCAGATCTAGGAAGGTAGGCTCGGTGGCGAATTCAGAAATTTCCCAGGTATTTTGTTATTGTAATTGGTAGAGTGTAATGTCAAAATGATAATTCGCCTTAGTTAAAATCTGAATTCGCTTGAGACTCGCCCATTCCTATTGGTCATGATGTGAATTCGCTTTGATTTTGACATTACACTCTACCTTTGTAAATAAAAAAAGTAGTTTCTGAATTCGCCACCGAGCCTACCTTCCTAGATCTGCCTTGGATGCAATAAGGTTTTCGCAGTGCGCAAAAGCAACTCTGCCATACATTTTGTTGTTGCCCATTTTGCTATTTGAATTCGCAAATGACCATTGGCATACGCGATATTTGAACCGTCCTTTTCACGGTGTATTCGTAAAATTTTTCAGAACTTTATTATCAAGTTAATTGAGCAACTCCGCCAACGCTTACCGCAGAATATTCAATCTTTAAAAATTATTGAATTTTTTTCTGTAAATAAGCCAAAAATATTTGACACTTTCAAGGATGAAAAGGATCACTTTAACACGGAGGAAATCACTATTTTAGAAATGCAATGGAAAAACTACACGCATACCCATGGAAGGGAACTACCTCTACAATAAAGTTTTGGGTAGACGTAAGAAAGCTTAGAAATTCTCTTAAAGAAAATCCGTTTGAAGAACTACAATCTTTTGTGTTTAATTTTCTAATCCTACCGCTTAGTAATACAGAAATAGAACGTAGATTTTCTGTTATGAACGTAATAAAAACAAAGCAAAGAAATAGAATGCAATTATATATGTTAAACTCTCTATTGACTGTTAGGTATGGTCTAAAAAGGCTTGAAAAATGTTGTAATAACTTTAAAATTCCTAACGATATTATTAAAGCAATGACTTCAATTAATAATAATTCAACCTGTGAATTAAATGAAGAAGATATGATTTTTTAAATGTTATTGAATCAAATTTTTAACTAAAGTTTTAATATTAACTAGTCGCTATTATAATTTATTTTAATACTGCAATTGAATGTACATACATACATACATACATACATACATATGTAATGAATTGATTTTTTTCATTGTAATAATCTTATTATGCGACGTACATATATAAGTACATACAAACAAATATATGTATGGCTACAATATATAATATATGTATATATAAATATTCATATATGTGAAGTTGTTTTATGTCACGTCTTTTTAATAAATCATTATTTGGCTATTTTTGAAAAAAAAAAAATTTGGCTATTTATTTTAGCTATGAAAAAAATTATTTAGCTATTTTTAGCAATTTTTTTTATTTAATTTAGCTATAAGCTTCAAAATATTCTGGCAACACTGCTCAGCCGACAGAACTCCCTTTCTGGAGTTATATCTGGAGAAATGCACAGTAATTTTGCGTAGTCGGGAGTGTTAAAATTAGTAAAATTATCATTCACAGAACGGCGGACGCATTATACTGAAGCCGACGCTCCACCACTTACAATACGTATTAGAACGCGTCTTTATTGAGACGAAAATTTTTACTGAAATAGTAATATCAGAGTCCAACATAACTGTTAAGTTTTTTCTAAGTGGCCTAAAATAACAGTTTCATGTAAACACAAAAGCATAACAGTTGAGCAACGCCGATAACAATTATTGGTTACAGACTAGCTGTTTCCTCAGTGGGAAACCTTTATTTTCAATGTTTTCCGTCACTGTTGGACAGTGACGGTTATTGTTGAGCAGCTAAAAAATTCTGTCGCGAAAGGACGGATATTTCGGGCAGAGAAAAAATAAAAGTCCTTTGTGCATGTATGTGTCGTACGCACGTACATGTGCCACTCCGTTGAGGATGAACATATGAAATACATACATACATATGCATGCATGTAGGTATGTAATTATACTAAATGGTACGCCGGTATGCCTGCGATCTGGTGGAATAATAAATAATAGCTTAAAAAACTAAAAAACAAGCTTTAATCTTAAAAATCGTACTAAAAATTGAGAAATAATTTAATTAGAAACAAAATGATGAACGAAAATATAAGTATTTAAGGAAAAGCGTCGGGTTTGAAATTGCTTAGCTACTTGAGTAAAAAACGAGAACACGATTCATTCGCTTCAGTTTTCAGCTAAGCCGTGTTTGCTTGTATAGTTAAGCAAAGCAACGCGATTTGGGGGATTTCATTTTACTTCCAGCAATTAGTTGTGTCTTTGCATTTTTTCTGCTTTTGCTTATACTATTACTAGCTGTACCCGGCCAAGCTTTGCTTTGGCCCACTTCCTATTATAGGTACTTGAAGCGAAAACCGGCACACTTTAAAATACGTTGGAAGTATCTAGAAACCGAAATTACCTCGGCCTGCATAGCTCAGCACAATTCAGATAAGTTTAAGAAAAGTGAAGGAAAAAATTGATATTTTCAAAAGTTTGCCCTCTTAATGTTCTTATCCCATTTTTCTTCGTGTTAGTCTCCAACTGCCTTTCCCTCTACTTTTCTCTTTCTCTTTCCCTTACCATTTATCTTTCCTTTCATTTCCGTTTCCTTTTTCCTTTCCCATCACATTTACGCTTCCCTTTCTCTATCGCTCTCTCTTACCTCTCCTTTTCTGTCTTTTTTATTCCCCCCTTTTATTCCTTCTCTAATTCCCTGTCTTACTGTCTCCCTCCCCATCCTCTTCATTCCATTTTTATTATATTCTCCCTCTCCTTTTCCGTCCCTTTACCTTTGCCTTTCCCAGTCTCATTACTCTTCCCCTTTCCCTAGGGAACTGGGTTTAGCATAACATACCCTGCATTCCACTTCCCATTTCATACCATCATTGCTTAAAAACATTCCGTGGCGTCCGAATCGTCTCTTTTACCCATAATTGGGTATCGGGACTAAGAATTATTATGATAATATCTCTATATAGCAGACCCGGTCAACACTTTCATTTTATATCAGTATTGCTCAGAAGCATCCCGGGCTCATCCGGGTCCTCTTATTGACCCACATCTGGGAACTTGACCTAGGAACCATAATGAGTACGATATCTGGAGACTTGACCAAGAAATCGTAATGGGTACGGCCCTACATGTGAGTCCGCTCAACACCTTTCATTTGGCACCAATATCCCTAAGATATATCCCGGTGTTATCCGGGTCCACATATTGACCCATACCTTGGGATCCCACCTAGGAATCGTCATGCGCCGTGATTAAATAACAATATCGCTGAGAAATTATCCGGGGCCATCCGGATCCACATTTTGGCCCACATCTGGGGACCTGACCTAGGAATCATAATGAGTTCATCTCTATGTAAAAGCCCTGCTTTTCAGTTGACACCAATATCGTTCAGAAATTTTCCGGGGCCATACCGGTACACGTTTTGACCCACATTTAGGGACCAGACCTAGGAATCATAATCAGTCCATCTCTGTGTAAAGGCCCTGCTCAGCAATTTTCATTTGGTACGAATATACCTGAGAAATATTCCGGTGTTATCCGGGTCCGCGTGTTGACCCACACATTGGGACCCGACCTAGGGATCGTAATGAGTTCATTTCTATGTAAAATCCCTGCTCAAAACCCTTCATTTGATAACAATATCACTGAGAAATTTTCCGGGGCCATCAGGGTCCATGTTTTGACCCATATTTGGGGACCCGTCCTAGGCATCACAAATAAAATAGTTCTATGTTGAAGTCCTCATCAAGACCTTTCATTTGATACCAATATCGCTCAGAAACATCCGAGGGTCATCCGGTTCCACGTTGTGACCTATATCTGAAGAACCGGGCTAGACATCACAATGGGTACTATTCTATGTAAATTCTCTGCTCAACACCTTTCATTTGATACCAATATCGCTCAGAAACATTCGAGGGTCATCCGGGTCCACGTTTTGATCCATATCTGGAGACCCGACCTAGGAATCACAATGAGTACTATTCTATGTAAATTCTCTGCTCAACACCTTTCATTTGATACCAATATCGCTCAGAAACATTCGAGGGTCATCCGGGTCCACGTTTTGATCCATATCTGGAGACCCGACCTAGGAATCACAATGAGTACTATTCTATGTAAATTCTCTGCTCAATACCTTTCATTTGATACCAATATCGCTCAGAAACATTCGAGGGTCATCCGGGTCCACGTTTTGATCCATATCTGGAGACCCGACCTAGGAATCACAATGAGTACTATTCTATGTAAATTCTCTGCTCAATACCTTTCAGTTGATACCAATATCGCTCAGAAACATTCGGGGGTCATCCGGGTCCACGTTTTGATCCATATCTGGAGACCCGACCTAGGAATCACAATGAGTACTATTCTATGTAAATTCTCTGCTCAATACCTTTCAGTTGATACCAATATCGCTCAGAAACATTCGGGGGTCATCCGGGTCCACGTTTTGACCCATATCTGGAGACCCGACCTAGGAATCACAATGAGTACTATTTTATATAAATTCTCTGCTCAATACCTTTCATTTGATACCAATATCGTCCAAAAATATTCAGGGGAAAGCCGGATCCACGTTTTGACCTTTTGACCTGTATCTCGGGAACCGACTTCCGGATTTGAAAAGAATATGCATATAAACCATCTAGGGCAAGGTACTAAGCTGGTGTGTAAATTTGGTCAAAATCACTTCACGCGTTTGGGCGAAAGCCGGCGACAAAGAAATGGGCTTGATTTTTATATATATATAGATTAATTACAGATTTGAGAGAAAAGTTGAAAAAATTAGCAGCGCGCTGTAGAATGAAATGTTACTTTACATTTGTGCACATATGCTGATATTCTTAGTTTTATTCACATACATCGATTTCACCAATGCACCAAATTCCTAAAACAGCAAAGTAATTTTATAATTTTCTTATCGAATTTCAATTATAAATAAATTTAAGAATTAAAAAAAATCAATTTAAATTAGTTTCAATCTGACTTTTCTGGGACTCGAACCTGCGCCTCTATGTGCATATCTTTCTGTATTAAAAAATTATAATTCAATAGATGCTTTTGTGTACACAACAATATTGTTATTGTTGTTTTTTGATATGTTTGGGGGACAGTAGGATTTTCGTTGATCAGTCATCAGCAGCTGCTGCAATGATGGTAGATACTTTTTTGGAAATTCCCTACAGAGCAAGAAAAAAATCCCTACTTTTCCCTACGCTTGTTTCAAATTTTCCCTACGTAATTCCCTACACTTTTTTAAAGTTATTTCCATGCTAGAACAATGAAGAAACCGCACGGCAGTAGATGAACGTTTTTTCTTTTACTAAATAATGAAAATCGGCTGTTCTACTGCATACTGCATACACACTGGCTCTCAAAGAAATCAAAAAAATTACAATAAAATACTGATGATTTACTCTTTTGAACAATTATTATAATAAAAAAATATATGTATTAGTGCGTTGTATGTAACATATATATCACACGTTTTATGCAATAGGGATTTAACTCGAAATTTTCGATTTCTGGGGTTTTGCCATATATTTCATAACTGGGTCATGCCTTTGAGTCTAGTCTTATGGCGTTTTCTTTTCTGACAAAAAATGTTGCCCTTTAATATCTCAATTATCGAATTACGTAACATGACTTTCTATAAAATGGCTGAATTTGTAGTTAATAGTGCCCCCTTACTTAGTCAGAGGACAAAATTCGTTGAAATCACCACACAAGCTTACAAAATGGCTCAGAAAATCAAACAGGGCAACATTTTTTCGAGAAAAGAAAACGGCATTACAAAATACTCAAAACGATAAAAACGGCGGAAATAAAAGTGATTTTGTAGTTAGCCGTAGAAGGAAACTCTTTGAAATTATAAGAGCCTATACACACTTGCGACTCAATCGATTAAGCGAATTGGGCTGTTATATGCAAATCCAACTGTTTCAGTTGTTCGACTAATTGAATGTAGTGTGAATGCTTCCATACATTCCCATGCAAATCAAAGCCCGACTAAATCGATTGAGTCGCAAGTGTGTATAGGCTCTAAAAGTTTGTTTGCGTTTTCCCAAAAAAAAATTTTTTTTAGTTAAATCCCTATTGAATAAAACGTGCGATATATAGGTAGGTAGACGTAGGCATATAAATATGTAAGGGAACGAAACATTTCATTGATACTATCATAGGTACAGCATTTCTCTAAAAAATAATAAAAAAAGTTATTGCGTCAAATACTTTGCTTTAGCCCATATGACACTACGTTTTTTCTGGTATTCTACAAGGTTTTTTGTGTGAAGGAGATGGTCAAATACAGTTTTGCATTGGTGTAAGCGAGCAAGCTATATTGAAAAAGCCAAACGAAATACCAACAAAATACCATCTAGTTGGTCGTAAGGGAAAAAAAATTCGTAGCGTAGCCAGAGCAAAAAAATCTTTTGCTCCGATGCCCTGATTAAAAGTATCGTGTTATTATATAGTTCACTATACGGTATTCCCTCTCCAATTACGTCATTGAAGGGTTCGCGATTTAACTCATCTTCGCAGCATTTTCATTATTCAGATCGACAGTCAGTGTTGAAGTGAAAAAAAGTTGAATTGAAATTTTGATTTGACTTTGCCAAAAAATCCCTACATTTAGCTATTTTATAAAAATCTGTCCTTCTTTCCCTACGGTCACTTTTTTCCGACTAAAATCCCTACATGTAGGGAATTTTCCCTACGTATCACATCACTGAGCTGCTGTGCCCCGATATACCAAGATGAATGGTGAGGGTTTTGATGCAGCCACCAATTTATTATTGCTCAATAGATGTACATATGTATGTACATATGTACATATGTATTGATGCATTTGTTCAGAGAGGGTGACAATTAAATTTCATTGGCATAGGTATAGAGATGGTTCATCGTTGCTCATCAACGAGGATGATGGGTTGGCCATCAACAAGATGAAATGGACAACAAAATGTTTTTACATTTTCAAAATTTCGAAAATTTTAAAATAATTAAAAAATCGATGTGGAAATTGTAAAAATACTCACCGGTTGTAGCAAACTGGTGCATTGTTGTATGGTTTTTAATACAGAAAATGCATTGATGCGCAGGTTCGAGTCCCAGTAAAGTCAAATTGAAATTAATTTTAATTGATTTTTTTTAATTTTATTAATCAAAAATTTTATCAATATTCAAAAAATATTTTTGATTCAAAATAATTTTGATTTGAAATGAAGTTTGAATCAAGAATCAAAAAATTTATCTTTTATTTGAAAATGGTTTGAATCACGAATCAAAGGGTATTTTTGATTTTTTTTAAACGAATCACAAATAAAAATTATCTTTTATTAGAAAATATTTTAAATCAAGAATCGGAAAATATTTTGGATTCGTGTTTCAGCGAAATCAAAAGCACGCAACCCTGGTTTGGCACAAACAACTACAACGTCATAAACTTTACAACAACATCGTTATGCAAATAGGTAACAGAAATGCCATTTCTGGGCTTTTCTTACCAAAGCTAGTAGGTGTTGTTCCTATTGGTAGGACGATTTGAATTCTATTAAGTTTTTACCTTCATTCATTTTGTCAAATTGTCACAGTTGAACAAACGCTTCAAAGTGTGTCTGTCTTACAGCTTATGTATATAGTTTGCCTTTTTCTGTTGACATACCATATGCTTCTGACTTCGGCACTGGTACAGTCTACCACCCCGATACAGTTTGGAAACATTTTTAGCTGCAATCATATCCACGCGATATTTCGGAAATTTTATCCACAAATGTGCCTTCTTAAAAACTTCTTTCGTCACCGAACTAAAAGTTTTGGAAACTGTAGTTTGATCAATTCCGGGCTCTTCTGCTATACTATTCTGATAGCCCGGATCGGAAACTTCGTGCAGAAACACCTTCATCCTATCAAAGATCAATACGCACGCCCCCCCCCCCTCCCCCTTTCGGGGGTGTCGTTCAAAAAATAGGAAGCCAGCCAATCTACGGTCTCACGGTTGTGTCATAAAGTTTTCGAAAGTCTTCATTTTTACATTCCCGTCTCGCACTATAATATTTTTCTTTACGTATAGTCAAAAACTGCGCCATAATTGCATGTATTTGGAAGAAAATATAGCGAAAACTAATTTCTGAAAAATTTAGCATGGGGTAGGGCATGCTTAAAAAATCATTACCTTTTGCTTATAAAAAATAGCAAATGCTAATTTTATTCATAAGGAATTCAGCAATTGCTTACAGATTTCAGCAAATGCTGACATAAAAAAGCAAATGCTTGTAGCAAAAGCAATTGCGAGTGAAAAAAGCAATTGCTTCAATTTTTATTCATAGAAATTTAAACAAAAGATCCAGAAAAGCATTTGCTTGATGTTTATTGAGGCATATAGGCAATTCCTATTCATGCTATCAAAAGCGGCTTTAAAATCGACAAAGAGATGGTGTATGTCGGTTCCTCTTTCATGAGTTTTTTCCAGGATTTGGCGTATTGTGAAGATCTGGTAGATTTACCTGGTCTGAAGCCACACTGATAAGGTCCAATCAGCTTGTTGACGGTGGGCTTCAATCTTTCGCACAATACACTTGCTAAGAACTTATATGCGATATTCAGGAGGCTTATCCCACGATAATTGGCACGTACTGTGGAGTCTCCTTTTTTGTGGACAGAGCACACTTAAGTTCCAATCGTCGGGCATGCGCTCGTCCGACCATATTCTGCATAGGAGTTGAAACATGCTCCTTATGAACTCTTCGCCCCAATGTTTGAATAGCTCTTGGCAAGCCGTCAGTGCCCAGTGCTTTATTATTCTTAAGCTGAGATACTGCTATTCGCACTTCGTCATGATCGGATGGTGGAACATGCCTACTATTACGTTCCTGACTTCAAGAGCGTATTTTCAATTCAAAAAGGTTTATTAAAACTTCAAATAGAATATACAAATTAACATTAACCCATTAGTGGTCAAAGCCAACCTACAATAAATATAAAACATATCATTGGGTGTTCCCAAATTGGCACGGCGACACTAATGGGTTAATATTAGGTAAATAATTAAGAGACAATATTTCGTGATTTTATGCTGTCAGCAGATGTCACCCGAATGGCGAGTCATGCCGCTTTTCATGTTTTTGACTTTTACAATAGTCTAGGGTTGCCAGCACCTCCCCTTTTTGGTTTAGTGCGCTAGGTGGGAACAAATCGTTCCACTGGTCGGCGTATACGTTGTAGACGCTCCTTCAATGTAGGTGATGGTCCCTTCGTCGATGCTTTGGATTGAGTCTCACCAGAAACGAGTTCTCTTTGAGCTTCTGTCTCAGAATGAGTGCCGTCATATAGACCAAACGCATCGATCAACGTCTTTTTTGCATTTTCTTCTGCAGCTGCAGCTCTGTGGTGTGAGTGCGCTTTCGTAACTGGCTTGCGTGTGCTCTTATAAGCTTTCCGTCGCTAAGCAGAACGTTGTAAATAACATTTCCAACCCGCTCAATTACTTCGCCTGGTATCCATTTGAATTTGTTTTTGCCTTTGTACACGCTAGCATATACTTTGTCTTTGGATTGGAAAAATTTTTCCTTCGCTCCATGCGCTCTGTCGAATTTCCGTTTCATACTCTGTTGCTGCTGGTCGAGTTCACGATTACAAACCGGTTTTGGTTTCATCAAATCTAAGTTGGTGTGTATATTTTTTCCTAGTAAAACTTCAGCTGGCGTTCTGTTGGTTTCGTTGTTTTTGTTGGGTGTTGAGCGGTAGCACTGCAAGAATGTTTGTAGGATTTTGTGGGTAGTTCCCTCTCCGTTCAATTTAGTGAGAGCGCGCTTGAAGGTGTCAACAAATCGCTCTGCTTGCCCGTTCGACATTGGGTAGTACGGACTCGAACGCAGATGTTCGATGCCATTCCCTTCTAGGAACTGTTGAAATAACGCGCTAGTAAATTGCGTGCCCTTGTCGAACACTATTGTTCTCGGAGTTCCAAAACGGGCAAATATCTCGGTCAAGATATCAATAGTTTGTTGTGCTGTTATGGATTTGGTCGGAACTACCTCTGGCCATTTTGAATACGCGTCTACGAGAACTAAGAAATATTCATTTTCGATCGGTCCCGCGTAGTCGATGTTTAGCCGTTCCCAGGCACATGATGGTTTCGGCCAAGGGCGAAGTGTCGTTTTATTTGGCATCTTTGCTGCGGATGCAGTTACTGCAGTTTCGTATTAACGCTTCTATTTCTGAATCTATGTGTGGCCAATATACATAACTTCTTGCGATTGGTTTGGTCCGCTCCATTCCTGTATTCCCCTTGTGAATTTGCTTGAGAATCCGTTTACGTAATATTGCCGGTATTACCACACGCTGTCCCAACATAATGCACCCATCAATGATGCTAAGGTTGTCGCTTCGCAACCGGAATTTTAATTCTACTCCGATATCTGCATTGTCTTTCCAGCCATGTTCAATGTAATCTAATAATTGCTTGAGAGTTTTATCTTTCTCTGTTTCGTACTTTATCATGCCGTGCGTTACTGGTAGATTGTCTATTGCATCTGATGGAATTTTATTGATCTCGCCTTCGAACTTTACCGAGGCGATGACGTAGTCTTCCGAAGCTTTGTTGCTTTTATTGATCAGGCGTGAAAGAACGTCAGCATAACCGAAACTATTCGTTGAGATAAAGCTTATCTCGAAATCGTATGTTAATAGCTGTAGCGCCCATCTTTGTAGACGGTTAGCCTGATGTGCCGAAATACCCGTCTTTTTGCCAAAAATCGTGAGTAACGGCTTATGGTCCGTGTGCAGTTTGAATCTTCTACCGAATATCATCTTGTGGAATTTGGTGACTGCGAATACTAGAGCGAGCCCTTCTTTTTCAATCTGGCTGTACCCCTTTTCCGCAGGTATAAGAGATCATGATGCGTGACAGACTGCCTTTATCGAACCATCAGGGCATTCATGGAGAATACATGCACCAAGACCATAGTTGGATGCGTCTGCAGCGACGATCATTTCTTTATTTGGGTCGTAGTGCGTTAATAGAAAATTTGAGCTGAGAATGTCCTTGAGGCTGTTAAAGCAGTTTTGCTGTGTAGACGTCCAATGCCACTTTACATTAGCCTTCAAAAGTTCGTCTAATGGTCCTCTAAGCTGGCGCATTTTATTTATAAATTTACCGTAGAAATTAATTGCACCCAGAAATGATCGCAATTCGGTAACGTTGGCTGGTTCTGGCATATCTTTAATGGCTGAAACGCGCTCCGGGTCTGGTCGAAGTCCGTCCGGACTTATAATGTAGCCTAAGTATTTAACTTCGGTCACCGCAAATTTACACTTTTCAAATTTGATTTTGAATCCATAATCTTGGATTCTTCGCAAAACCTCGTGTAAATTTCGATCATGCTCAAGTTCGTTTCTTCCCAAAACAAAAATGTCATCTATATATGCTGCTGCACAGTCCAGACCAGAGAGCATTTTATCCATCACCTGTTGGAAAATTGCTGGGAAGGTTTTAATGCCGAATATCATTCGATTATACCGAAATAGGCCCAAATGCGTGTTTATCGTAAGTAATTCCTTTGACTTGTCATCTACTTCGATTTGAAGAAAGGCATCCGACAGATCAATGTGACTAAAAAACTTGGCATTTGCGAGCTTCGAAAATATGTCTTCTGGCAGAGGAAGAGGGTATTGGTATGCTTCGAGAGCAGCGTTTAGCCTGGTTGAAAAGTCGGCACATATACGTATGCTACCGTTTGACTTTTTCGTAACCACTATTGGTGCAGCCCACTCAGAGTGAGATACTGGCAATATTACATTAATATCTTGTAGTCTTTGTAACTCCTCCTCGACAAGATGCTGAATAGCGTAAGCCACTGGTCGTTTTGGACGAAAAATTGGAGAACGCCCAGGCTCAACCACCAAATGCGCTTTCGCGTGCTTGCACAGGCCCAGTTTTTCTTCGAATACATCTGGAAAAGATTGCTTTAGAAGTAAAATGTTTTTATTTGTATTTGTAACTTCACTTCCCAATGGTTCTGCTTTCACATGGTTGCAGATTGCGTTGATGGACATGTTTTCGAGACCAAGAGCGGTGATCCAATCCAGTGCCAGCACGTTCAAATCCCGGACAGGTGTGACGAAACATGTAAGTTCTAATTCTTGCTGCTTGAATGTTACCTTACACTGAAACTGCAAAGTAAGCGGCAGATTCCCTGTTGCGCTACGGGCTGTGTCTTTGGCTTCGACTCCGTTGGACGTGTTTATCTTTTTATAATTTTGTTCTGATATAATGGTGATATCAGATGCGGTATCGAGTTGTAGAGTTAACCTTGTATTGTTAATGCTGATGTTTACAAATTTTCTCAGTGACGTATTGATTCGGTTGACAACACAAATGCTTTTTGATTGCAGTCGTGAGGCTTTGAATTTATTGTTGTGCTTTTGTTTTTTTCTTTGCACACTCTTCTTTGAGTGACAGTAGCCCTCCTTGTGACCCGTTTCTTTGCACTGTTCGCATTTATGTTTACTGTATGAGCATTCAGGAGGATGGCTTCGTGTGTTAAAGTCCACGTAAGTGGGGAAAGCTTCTGACTGCCATCCACCTGGGGGTGGCCAGAGCGATTCTTTTGCATGCGGAGCAAGCAGCTCACGACTTCCGCGCAGTGTCCTCTTGATAGCCACCGAACACCCGTTTGGTGGTGAACTAAAGTGAGAAGGCGACAACTCGACAAGGCCACTCCGACATATTCGGTTTAAGGGCTTGTTGAGGGGAATAACTGCAGTGTCTGTTCACCACAAGGTGCGGCTGCGAGCGGGCGTTTGTCTTGGGTCAAGCGGCTCGCTATATAAACGTGTAACAATATACAACTCCCGCAGGGCGGGTTGTGCGTCGGGCTTGGGACCCACCACGTAAAAATCCTATCCAATGAAAACAACAACAAAGCCTCGGATGAGACCACCCCTTTCTGATGACAACCACGGCAAACGTTTAAAGGACTATGATTTGAGGGTAAGCAGCTGGAACGTCCGGACCCTTAATTGGGAAGGTGCCTCTGCCCAGCTGGTTTATGTTCTCGAAAGAGTGAAAGCTGACATCACCGCCATAAAAGAGATGCGGTGGAAGGGGCAAGGCAAGAAGAAATGTGGGCCTTGCGATATATATTACAGTGGCCATGCAGAGGAGCGTATATTTGGTGTTGGTTTTGTGGTGGGAAAGAGACTCAGCCGCCAAGTACTGTCGTTCACGCCAGTGAACGAGCGTCTAGCCACCATCCGCATCAAAGCGAGATTTTTCAACATATCTCTCATCTGCGCCCACGCCCCGACGGAAGAGAAGGACGATGCGATCAAAGACACTACGTAAATGAATTTTCTTAAAACAACGGTAAAAAACCTTACTGTTGCTGTTATCGTCGTTTCTAGTCTTCATAATTGCTTCTTTATATTTCTCGACGTTCCTTTTCCCCCTTTCTTTCCTACTTTATCCTTTTTATTCTACTTATTCCGTCTATTTATTTTTGTTATAGTGCTTCTTCTCATTGTCACTGCTAATATGTTGTTGTTGTTGTTGTTGTTTGTAGATATTGTTTTTATACTCAGCTGTACTAGTACACAGAGTATTATAGTTTTAATCACATAACGGTGGATTGTAACAGAGTGAAATAATCGAGATAGATATAGACTTATATATATCAAAATGATCAGGGTGAAAAGAGAAATCGATTGAGCCATGTCCGTCCGTCCGTCCGTCCGTCTGTCCGTCCGTCTGTTCGTCCGTCTGTAAACACTCTAACTCGCGCAAAAATTGAGATATTTTGATGAAATTTGAAATGCAGGTTGGTATCGAGACTGGGACGGTTGGTATTGAAAATGGGCGAAATCGGACCATGACCACGCCCACTTTTCCTATATAGAAAAAATCGGAAATTTGGTATCTCAGTCACTAATACAGCTGGAGCGATGAAATTTTATCCACGTGTTGAGCTCAGGCCCCTAGGAAGAAATTTGATGACATTTTGGAAAATGGGCGGTGCCACGCCCACTTATTAAGGGTCAAACCTTGCAAGTTTTATATGTCATCTCAGAAACCGTTGAAGATATATCGATGAAATTTGGTACGCGTGATATACTTAGTCAAATATTTGGACGAAAAATTTCCGAAATCGGTTGAGGGCCACGCCCACTTTTATATATGGCTCTTATAAAGTGACCTAATAAAAACATTTTAAGCGATATCTCTGTCAAATATAAAGATATATCATTGAAATTTTATAGCAGGAGTCCAACTGCGGACATAAAACGAAAAACACAAAAATTTTGGCAAATGGGCGTGGCACCGCCTCTTTTTATAAACAGGAATATACGAGATTTCTGAGCCCATAACTCGACAAATAATTTATATATAATGACTAAACTTGGTGTGTACACTTTTATTACTTGTGGTAATACATGTTGAAAATTTTAGCGAAATCGGTTGACGACCACGCCCACTTTTATATATGGGTATTATAAAGTGACCTAATAAAACATTTTAAGCGATATCTTTGCCAAATGTAAAGATAATTCATTGAAATTTTGTGGTTTGATTTCTACAATAGACCAGAAACAACAAATAGAAAAATTTTGGAAAATGGGCGTGGCACCGCCTCTTTTTACACAAAGGGATATACGTGATTTCTTAGCCTATAACTCGACAAATAATTGAGATATTATGACGAAACTTGGTTTATACACTTTAATAACATGTGTTAATAGCCACGCAAAAATTTATTGAAATCGGTTTATGACCACGCCTACTTTTTAAGAAAGATATATCTGGAACACTCTTTGGGAATTTGTAACGTGACATCTTTATAACTAGAAGTCAAAAAGGAATGAAATTTTGCACAAAGAATAATATTCATATGCTTAGTTGGATGACTGATAAAAATGTTGAAAATGGGCGTGGCTACGCCCACTTTATGCAGCACTCGCTTTATATAAAGTACACCGTGTTTCCATCAAACGCAAACAAACTATGAAAACATACAGCTGAGTATCTAATGTTCGATTCCACTCGAACTTAGGCTTCCTTACTTGTTGTTTGTAGATGTTGTTGTTGCTGTTATATTTGGTGTGGTGTTGTTGTTGTTACTCGTCCTACTAATTCTTCTAACTACATACATGCATAGATACATATGTTCAATATATGTACATAATTGTCTCATTTTATTTCTACTTTCTTTATTTATTATTTCTTATCCTACTTATTCCTTGCCATTATGTTTTTGTTGTAGTAATTTTGCTACCTTTTTACGTTTCTACTTCTTTGAAACTACACACCACAACCAGCCAAACATGTTCAGAATTGCATGTTAAGTTTGGTGAAAACGCACACAGTCAGGTACATATGTATGCTTGCGCATTGAGACAGCTCTGTTGTGTGCAAAAGCATGCAACAACAACCACACGGGAATTTTCCAACGACGATTGTGGGCGCATTTTCCAACCAATTTTAATGAAAATTGGCGCAGTTCTATTTGAGAGCAATACCTTTCTAATGGTGTGCTTAGTTTTAAAATCGGTTCAGTAATTTCGACGGAGAAGAAGGAACAAAATTTATGTTAGCGTATTAATAATATAGATAATTCGTTTGACACCATACATACATACAATCATATTGCTTATGAAAATATCGCATTCCTGCACCTTACCTGAAAACCGGTATTGTGTTAAGTGGCTTAAATGAGCCATCGTCATTGGAACTCAAAGTGGGATCTAGGAGGTCATCTGTATCATTTTCCATATTGCCAGGTCTTACACTTGGTACATTTGATGGGCGATTATTACTCATGTAGGTGTGTACATTAAATTTCCCGATAATAGGCAAATACTGAAATTAAAATTGCAGATATGTTATTAGAAAGAACTTGCAATTGAAACAACAGCTTCACAGGGGTGTTATTAGTGATTTGATTACACTACTCGACACCAAAAATCACCAAGAATAAAATAATACTTTTCTAAAGCGAAATTTTACGCTGATTCCGAATATCATCTCCATTTTTTTGTGACAGACCCAGTTTTTGAGATATTGGTAAAAATGTGGAAAAAGCCATATATGCAAGACATTGCATCACGTAAGAGCATCAAAAAGTTTTATTAGACATCGTGGCGATTTGACATCTAGGAAGTGCTGGTAGAGGGAGCTCCAACAAACATTTTTTGCCTTCACACTCCAAAATTTGGTCAAGTTTGGTTACAATGGCCAAAATAATGAAAAAAAAATTTGAAAAAAATCGAATTTTTTCAAAGAAATTTCAGATTCGGCTGTCCTAAAATCAGAAAAATTGTATGGGGGACAAAAAGTTAGCCCGCCTATCCTATAGAGAATTTAATTGTGAACATTTTAAGACTAATTGTGTAATAATCGGATGTACCATTATTTATATTTATCTATTTTTATTGAAAGTCCTTAACCAAAAATTTTCCGGAATAGTAAAATTTCAACAACAAAATTTGGTTTACGTTTGTATTTATATGGCCGTTTTAATTCTAATAATTATTTTATGTGAATTTCAATGAGCTATTGGCCAAATTTTGATGAAGAAAAATTGAAATTTTTTTTTTTTTGGTAGAAGTTATGGATCCATTTCGGAGATCACCACATCCCCTCATCAGACTTCTTCAAGCGGCCTCAACCGAAAATCGAACTTAAGTCGTTCGATTGGTAGTCACATGTCTATCCCATTGAGCTACCACCGCCGTCAGCTTTGTTTCGCTTAAATTTCAATTTTCCCTCCATTGTAATCCACATACCAACAACAGTAGCTTAATGACACTCTGCCTTTGCTACCTAGTATGTTGGTGCGATTGTGTGTTTGGTTTTGTACAAAGTTCTAAAGCTATTAACAAGCAAAGATTTTGTACAGGCAATGCTTGTTATTGTTTTCAGACTTTTGTTTTTCGGCAGACTCTCCGATATACATATTTACGTTTGTATTTATATTGCCGTTTTAATTCTAATAATTATTTTATGTGAATTTAAATGAGCTATTGGCCAATTTTTGATGAAGAAAAATTGAAAAAATTTTTTTGGTAGAAGTTATGGATCCATTTCGGAGATCACCACATCCCCTCATCAGACTTCTTCAAGCGGGCCTCAACCGAGAATCGAACTTAAGTCGTTCGATTGGTAGTCACATGTCTATCCCATTGAGCTACCACCGCCGTCAGCTTTGTTTCGCTTAAATTTCAATTTTATTCATAAAAATTTATTAAGGGGTAATACTCAAGATTATTTCATTCCATTTATTACGTGTTTTGAAACACAATATCTCTCAAAACAGCGATTAATAGGAAAAAAAAAAATAATTGAATAAAAAAATATCTGCATGTCGCCATTTTAAAGAGAGCATAACTAATGAGCGATGTGAGTAAGTACTTTTGACTACTCTTTTGTGATTTTCTGCATTTGTTACACATATGATTGTCCAAAAAATAGTCTCCCATCATATCCTCGTACCAAGACCCTTGATATCGCCATTCAAAAACTATTAAGTCCTGATGAAATCTCTCACTCTGTTCAGTTATACAATTAGTCTTAAAATGTTCATAATTAAATTCTCTATAGGATAGGTGGGCTAACTTTTTGTCCCCCACACAATTTTTCTGATTTTAGGGCAGTCGAATTTGAAATTTCTTTAAAAATTCGAATTTTTTCATTATTTTGGCCATTGTAACCAAACTACTTGACCAATTTTGGAGTGTGAAGGCAAAACATGTTTGATAAAGCTCCCTCTACCAGCACTTCCTAGATGTCAAATCGCCACGATGTCTAATAAAACTTTTTGACGCACTTATGTGATGCAATGTCTTGCATATATGGCTTTTTCCACATTTTACCAATATCTCAAAAACTGGGTCTGCCACAAAAAAATGGAGATGATATTCAGAATCAGCGTAAAATTTCGCTTTAGAAAAGTATTATTTCATTTTCGGTGGTTAAAGTTGATCAAAATTAGTCGAGTAGTGTTATCAAATATTTGTATTAAGTCAAGTTTTCTCAAATGGCCCACCTAAAATCGATTTTTCGATATTAGGTATATAATCTATAGATCAAATTTGAAAGCTAATACACATTATAATCGTAATATGGTCCCAAAAGCGTTTGTTTTAGTTTTGATTTTCCAGCAAGTTATTCACGGTCAAAGTTTTCTTAGCGGTTTTATATTTTTTTAAATAACTCGGTAACCAATGCTTGATTTTTCTGATCAGCGCTAATAAGAGTAGCGACACGTGGGCACGCTTCGGTGTCTCGATCAATACTTATCTTTACACGCGACAGAGAATTAGGAAGCTAGACAGAGATCTAGCGTGCTCCAAGCATTCCCTCACATTGTTTTTTTTTTTTTTAATTAAATTAAAAATGTTGGGAATTTTACGTTTTATTTTCTTTTATTTTAATTTGGTTTATATTTCTTTAGTAGTACCTGTATCAATGTACCTGTACAAGTAGAAATTATGTGTTAATTTCTGAAATAAAGTATGATGCATGATGACTGGTTTTTTTATTTTCGTCGGAACTACTTTCGAATAACTGCATGTTATTCGAAATGGAGAAATAATGAAAATATTACTTATGAATTATTGTTGATTTTGTTGATTTGCGACTTGGTTTCATCAATTACGGAGATACATACTAGGGATTCCAATCCCGGGATCCCGCCCTTTTGGACTCCCCGAAAATCCCGGGATCGCTACAATTTTATCCCGGGATTTTTGGGATAAGATAAAGACAGAATATTCCCCTATTATAGCAAAGAAAAGTTGTATTTTATATAATTTTTAGTCGTCTCAGATCTGTATACTAATAGCATTTCCTATTCTGCATGAAAATGTTGCATTATTACATTGCACTATTATCAACATGTGCCCTGTGCCCTATAAATGTTGTATTTTTGATGTGATGAATGAAACAAAAATAATGCAATGTGCTAAGAGCAGAAGATGTTGCCCCGTAGTCGGGCCAGTTTTATATTTTGTCAATAGAACAAACAGCCTTAAAAAAGTGTTGAGTCTGTGTGGAAGAGAACAAAAAAATGTGACAGCCCGAACAAAGTGCGACATTTTTGCCAGAATAAAAAAGTCCATTAGTCAAACTAAGGATTAATATTTTTGGATGTTTTTTTTAATAATCAAATTTTTTTGTCGTGAAGTACGCGTTGTAAAGAAACGTAAGTTAGGTATTTTTAAAGCCTTTAGAATTCTTGTGGTAAAATTCATTTGATAATTTCTATTTCCTGATTTTTGGTCATTTATTTCCCAAATGGTTTTTGGAATTTTCCCATATGGAAAGTAAATAATGGAAGGAAATGCAAACAAAATTTTAATTAGACTTGATAGTTTTACATTACTCTACTAAAATTAATTACGCAGCTGCATTCTCGGAATCAGTGATGCCAATATTCTTAGACCAAAAATCCCTACGGCATGCCAACAACTTCCCTACTTTTCCCTACGCTAACAAAATTTTTCCCTACAATTTTCCCTACGCCGTATTTTCTCTATATTGAAATAAACACACACAAAATTGATGCAAATAAAGTTTTTATTCAAAAAGCCACGTATCAATACACAGAAATTTTTATGTTTATTTGTGTTTATATAATATAAATATATATATTTATAACTATATAGATGAAATTTGGTTTTTCTTAATAACATGGTACATATTTCATAAAAAATTATAATTGTAACTTTTCTTTATTATAAATTAAAATTTTTAAATAAAGAATGTATGCATGTATTTATGTAGATATTTTCATATAAAAAATTATATGGTACACATTTCCCATTGAAAATTATCATATACACCTCTATAGTATTTCATATTTTTGAAATCGCATTCGTTAAATTGAAAAGAAAAGCAATTTTGTTTTGTTTTTACATGGCCGTTTTAATTCTAATAATTTTTTAAATTTTTCTTAATTATAAACTGGCCAATAGCTCATATAAAATTCACATAAAAAAAGCAATTTTGATTTTTCGCTTGTAGAAAAGGCCGAATTATGCATATTGAACTGAGGCTATCGTGACTAAATTTATTGCTTTTTTTGTGCATGTATCAGTTATAATTGAAAATATTCGTTCTGCGTCTGCATTAGCGAGAGGCAATACTAAACAATATTTAGCTAATTTTGATAAATTGGGAAACATTAGTTTGCCGTTAAAATTTGGAAGGTTTTAAATTTTAAGCCAAAATTTTTCGATATCTATATTTTCAAGAACTTTCTTTTCATGTTCAAGGAAATGATATTCAACAGAACTCAACTCAACCAGCAAGTCATTTCTATTAAATTTAAATTTCTCACAAATAATTTTAAAATCAATAACACTCCTGTCGAATTCAGTATGTACCCCCAGTACAATCTTGGGATTAAGAAAGCACATATCTTTGAGATAGGAGTTAAGCTGGAGTTATAGGTACTTAACGTAGCATGAACAAACTCACTCAAAATTTCTGTTCAATGGGGTTTGAGTACATTTGATTACGCACACTTAGCGTAACATAGAAGTCTGATCAATTTAGATTTTTACGGAGCGCGCATAAAGCGGCCCGTTTCTCAACTTGTTCCATGATACGTTAAGTATCTATAACCCCAGCTTTACTCTGTAGAGGCAATCTTTGCTGTATTTCTTCCAAAGCAGTGATATAAGAAGATAGGCAATATAATCTTTTTCAGAAGCTGATTTCGGGAGAGTATTTAGAAGCTCGAGATATTCAGATTCAATATATATATATCATCGGCTGGCAATGTTACGTGAGGTGACCTAACGTTACAATCAATCCTTATTTAGTTTTTTTTTATAAAATTCTGAGCCAGCTTATAAAATATTTTAGTTGACTCCAAATAAATTTGATGTATTAACGGTTTTCTATACTGGTTTGGTAAGAAAAGCCCACAAACGCATCTCTGATCACCACAACAAAAAATGGAAGCGAAATTTGGTGCTAAGATCGGACCCAGAGCTAAAGCAAAAAATTTTAGGAGAGCAGGAGCGAAAAAAAACTTTTGCTCCGAGGCCCTGTAAGCAGGTCGAATAATATATTGCCAGATTAGAACAAAGTACAATTTTGAACTATTGCACACAGGCACGCAGAAACATTTTATTTGTAGTTATTAAAAAATTTTAGGTTAGAAAAAATTGATTCGTTGCAAAGGAATTGAAAATTGTTGACTTCAAAAATTCCCCACATTTAGCTAATTTTTGAAAATCTGTCCTTTTTTCCCTACACTACAAATTTGAGGTCGAATTTCCCTACATGTAACCTCTTTTCCCTACACTTGGCATCACTGCTCGGAATTCATATCAAAATATGTGCCTCCGATTTTTAAATATTTTCGGAAGTTGCATTAATTTTCAGAATTTTTCGGCAAAGCTTGGAAATATTCGCTTAAACGAAGTGTGTCGTTAAATTCTAAAAATTTTTATTGGAAATTATCAAATGTTCGCAAACCGTTTTATCCTAATATCCTAAAAGTACCAACTATAAAGGAAAATGTTTGGTTCACCAAATGTATTTAATTTTCTTTGTTGATTGTGTTTTTTAAAGTAACTCTTAAGTGTTATTAAATAATACGCATGATTTTACGTTCCTATTTTATTTTGTTAGTAATGAAATAATAAAAAATGGCAATAAAAATCTATTGTTTCTTTGCATGTTAAAGTTGTAGCGTTTCTCGAAAATATACATATTTAATTTTTCAACCTCAAATGTGGGAAAATAATACTGGTCGAGAAATTTTTGTAACAGAAATAAAATTCTACGTTTCAAAAGGATTTCGGTGCACTTTTTGAGATATTCATGTCCAAAGAGGCGAAAAACGCGGTTTTTGCCATATTCACTCCTCAATATCTTTAAAATTGCCCACTTTCATTAAAAACTGATTAAATATATTGAAAGCACGATCATTTCTCTTGAAGACAATGTTTTGCTTTTTCGGATATCTTGCTTGTAACTTGCAATATTGCAAATAAAAATTTTGTAGCACGCTTTTAGGCAGTTTATTATATTAACAACAAACTGTGCGTTAGAATGAAATAAGTGAATTAATTTATATTAATTTATCGAAAATACGACTAAATTTTGCGTGACTGAAACAAAAATTCCAATCAGTGGCCTACTATGTATATATTTTCTATACTGAAATAAAAATAGTTCGGCAGAGCAGCTACAAAACTTGATTTCGATTACAACAGCGCTACAAATACTGCCGGTGATTTCGAAGAAAAATACCTTATTGTACAAAAACATATATTTCTAGATATATAAATAAGAAACCCGAGAAAGCAAAGCGCTGTTTTCAAGAGAATTGATCGTTCTTTCAATAGCTGCAATCATTTTTTAATGAAAGTAAGTAATTTAACAGATTGAGCAGTGAATATAGCAAAAAATCGCATAAATATCTCAAAACCTACAAGTATTAACGAAAATCCGACTTCAGATTCAGATTCAGGGCACCGAAATCCTTTAGAAAAGTAGAATTTTATTTGAGTTAGAAAATTTTTTGGAAATTTTGTCGGCCTGTATAATTAATGTCCAAATCCCGGGATAAATCCCGGGATTAGAAAAAAAATATCGAAAATCCCGGGATCGTAAAAATCGGAAAAATTGGAATCCCTAATACATACCTACACAGTCCATGCTAATTGTTTGTACCCTGCAAAAAAATGTGCGATTAATCCCGATAGAGATTTGTCCCGGATTGATCTCTTTCGGGAACAATCGGTCCACAATTAGTCCCCGATTTTTCCCGTACAGGTATAAATGTAGACTAATTGTAGACGAATGCATGCCGAACGAGCATGAATGTAGATTGATCGCTTTCATCTCGAACGGGTACAAATCTAGATTGATAAAATGTATAAATTTTACAAAAATATTCGATGTATTAACAAAATATTATAACATAGGTAAAACTAATTGAACACCATTTCTTATTAATGCGGTCTTTACACGGGTCGAGTTTGGTTGAACGACAAAAATCGGCTAGGTAATCGACCCGTGTAAAGGCCGCATAACAATGATGAATAATAATTTTAACAAAATCTTACCAAAAATATCCATTGAAAAATCAATTACAATTATACACTTAATACTGACTATTTAAAAAAATTTTCATTTATTGAATATTTTTTACAAAAGTACTCGTTCGGTATGAAAGCGATTAATCTACATTTGTACCCGTTCGGGATGAAAGCGATTAATCTCCCTGCAAAAAATGTGACTAATCCGGGATACATCCGGGATCACTTGCAAAGGAGCATCCATTTTTGTATAGCTGGGTATCCACATCATAAGAAATTGCTCAAGAAAAAATTGGCATTTATTTCTTAAGTAATTTTGACGTTTGATTTTTTCTTCAAGAAATATATACAATCGTATATATTTCTTGACAAAACCAGCGTTGCCAACCTCATTTTTCGTCAAAAATTGTAATAGATTTTCTTGTGAAGTGGATACTGCCTAAAGAAAATTTGACACAAGAAAATTTCTTGACCATTTCTTAAGCGTTTTTTTATATGGAGTTTTAGCATTTCTTGTGATGTGGATACCCGGCTTTACTCTTTATATGGAATGAAGTGTTCCTTTTTGTTTGAGCATGTCCTATGGAGAGACTAATTGTACCCTTTTATATCTGAACGAGTACTAAAGTAGAGAACTCCACTTTGATGCCAATGGGATACCAAATGGAAGTTGTACCCTTTTATACCTGAACGTGTATGAATGTAGAGAAAACAAGCCCTTTTATAGTGTATGTACATATATATGTATAATAATATAATAATACAATGGCGCTATTATAACTCTGACGAGTTTTATGGCCGAGCTTCTCTCCCAATTCGAGGTGTGCTCCTTTTTGTTTTTTCCTACTAATTGGGTGGACCTACAGTTTTATGCCGGCTCCGAACGGCGAATGAATTTTTTGTGAGAAGCTTTTTCATGGCAGAAATACTCTCGGAGGGTATGCCGCCCACTGCCGAGAGGTGACCGCTGCTCTTAAAAAACCCAATAATTGGATTTTTTACTAATTAGAAAAATTTTTTGGTGTTTGCTCGGGCTGGGATTTGAACCCGAGACCTCTGGCATAGCAGGCGAGCACTCTACACACTACACCACAGCGGCCACAACATATATATGTATACTTAATTGCAAAAAAATGCAATTACAAAATCATATTTCAATTTTCGTTTATAACCTTTTAAGTAAAATTGTCAACAATTACTCTACTGCCAGTATCACGAACACCGAACGAACTACCGAAACGCCGAAAGCCACGGTGCCGAACTCCTCGAAAATCGTATCAGCTACCCCGTCGGTTCGAAGTTAAGTGTTGCCAACTATATGAACTATGTTCGAATCAGCGTTACCAAGTGCTGATGCGAAATTGAGCATTTTTACTTTATTTTACTAAAAACAATTTATGTGAATGTAGGCGATCAACTTAATTTTGATATAAATTATTTGAATGTAGGCTCGTTTGATCTGGCTGATTAGGAGGTGCAAATAAAAACTAAATTCTATTCACCCGTTTGCCCAACGTTTCGCTGACAAATTCCAGCATCATCAGGGGCGTTTTTTTATTCACTTAAAAACCAAAAAACAAAAACAATAATAAACATTTTTGACAAAAGAAAAATTAGAAAATTATCATTGATTTTTTCACAATCACTCACCATGAAAAATATTTCAAAATTTTTTTGAAAAATATTTAAAGTATACATATATGTACATTTATCTTAAAAAACACTTATACAAAAAACAACAATACAAAAAAGAACAGAAAAAATCATTACCACTTTGTGTGGTAGTTTTGTCATTACTAGTTATTGTTTTATTTTTGTATACATAATATGTAGGCTGCCGCGATGTTGTCTGTGTCTTCCTTCTTGTTAATTGCATTGTCCCTTCTTTGTAATATTCTGAGGCTCTCCAGTGTGTTTCTCTTTAACTCCCCCTTTTCTTTGTCTATGATTTTTGTGTTTTCAAAGTCAGCTGAGTGGCCGCTGTTTAAAATATGCTGCGATAAAGCTGTGCTGTTTTTTTGTTTCTTTATGTCTGTTTCGTGCTCTGTTAACCGGACACCTAGTGCGCGCTTTGTTGTACCTACATACACTCGATTGCAGCTTTCGTTGTTGTTTCCCTTACATTTTATCTCGTATACCACATTATTTTGTTGTTTCGTCTCAATTGGGGGGTTTGTTCTTGTAAATATTCTCGTTAATGTTTCATTTGATTTGTATGCAAGTGTCGCGTTTTGTTCTTTTGATATACTTTCCAGGTTAGTATTTAGTTTCGGAATATATGTCACGCTGTAATATTTCTTTGGTTCGTTGGGTGTTGTTGTTCTTTGAGCATTGTTCGGTGGTTTCTTCGTTTTTGATTCTCTGATGAGTTCGCGTATCAAGTTGACGGGGAAGTTGTTGCTTTTTAGGATGTTGTATATTTTTTTGATATTGTCATCATAGAATTGTTGGTGGCTTATTGTTAATATCTTGTGTATGAGGTTTTTTGCTGTGTTGATTTTATATTTTTTAGGTTGGGAAGAAAAGAAATTTATTAGGCGCCCAGAAGAGGTTGGTTTCGAATACCAATTTAAAATAATTTTGTTGTTGCTTTTATGAATGCGGACATCTAGAAAAGGGATGCTCGAATTTTGTTCCATTTCCATGGTAAACTTTAATTTTGGATGGTATCTATTTAATTGGTCTAGAATTATATTTACGTCGCGGCTCTTAATTATTGCAAATATGTCGTCTACATATTTATTGATGAATTTTATGTTTATGTTATAGTGGTTATTTAGCTCCGAAATGGTATTGTCAAGTAGGTCATCCATGACAATATCAGCGATCGTTGGGGATAGTGGGTTGCCCATTGGCATTCCGAAAGTCTGGTTATATAATTTATTATTGCACATGAAATAGTTGTTGTCTTTGAGACAGAAGTTAAGTATTTCTTCGAACTTTTTCTTTGGTATTCTCGTCATTTGTCCTATTTTGTCCCATTTTCTCATTATAATTTTAGTTGCTAGCATTGTCGGTATATTGGTGAACAGAGAGACAACATCAAAGGAGACTAACACATCTTCATCACACAAACTTATATTCGCTAATCTATCTTTTAGCTCGAATGCATTTTTCACGTTATACTTATCGGAAGTTAGGGGCTTTAATATTTCTCCGACATATTTTGATAAATTGTAGCAGGGGACCATGATTGACGAAGCAATAGGACGTAGAGGTACATCAGGTTTATGCACCTGCTTTTGTCAAAAATGTTTATTGTTGTTTTTGTTTTTTTGGTTTTTAAGTGAATAAACAAACGCCCCTGATGATGCTGGAATTTGTCAGAGAAACGTTGGGCAAACGGGTGAATAGAATTTAGTTTTTATTTGCACCTCCTAATCAGCCAGATCAAACGAGCCTACATTCAAATAATTTATATAAAAGCAATTTATTTAAATAATAAAATAATGGATTCTATTGCGATAGCAGCTTTATTAGTAGAGGAAGAGGAGCAAAGGATTTCTCTGAACGAAAGAAGGTTTTTGAGAGATCATAGCAATCCTTTTACTTTAAGTAAACAAGCGTAAATTTAATTACAGGCTGAAGATAAAAAAAAATACTCTTAATTTTGCGTGAAAGAAATCTTTACCTTGTCCTTTTTTCTGTTTTTCATAGAATAATTTTGAACTACATAAAAGCAAATTGTATACAAAAACAGAGGAAAATCTCAATAACAATGTACCCGGCACCGGAATTTTCGTTTCTGATAGATCACTAAAATGCAAACGAAATCTTGCGGAAACTTATAGTTCATTAATAACACAGTATTTTGGCGTAGAGCACCCTTATGCATTGCGAAGGCTGCCGCGCTTTGAAAAGTAACCATCAGCCGACAGAACTCCCTTTCTGGAGTTAGATCTGGAGAGATTTACAGTAATTTTGCGTATTTGGGAGTGTTATAACTAGTAAAATTATCATTCACAGAACTTTTCCTGAAGGATTCATTGAAACATTCTTAGAGGTTTGAAAATAAATACTGCGGGCGCATTATACTGAAGCCGGCCTTCCACCACTTGCAATATTTATTTGAACGCGTCTTTATTGAGACGAAAATTTTTACTAAAATCGTAAATTGTTGGTAATACACATTCATAAATCGTTAGTTGCTTTTTTATAGTAGTCAAACAATAATTATCAACTTCAGAAAATTCATTATTATTCTTGGGTGAAAATATATTTTAATTTCCAAAACCTACATACGCACGTAAATCACTCTTCTTATCATTAAACAATTTTTTCTTTGAAGTTTTTCTTTGCATATAACAGCAATTCAATCTCGGTGGAAAATGCAATGGACCCACGCCATGTTTGTGGCTTCTCGCGACCGGTTGATTAATGTATTTACATATATTCACACTCACTAGCACTTATTACAACTTGATACATGCATTTACATAATTTACTTAAACTTTTATTGTAATTTTTGATATTTTGTTAATATCGCCGCAACCAAATACTTGCGGCAAATTTCGGCACGAAAAACTGTCAAAATGTTCGTTCATTCGGTGTTCATAATGCCGAATTACCGAACTTCGAAGGATTCGGCACGCCGTCGGTTGTCATAATGCCGATTTGCCGAAAACGTCATTTCGGTACCGTCGACGGTGTTCGTGATAGTGGCATACATTTTTACCATTCCGGGTACAATTGGGAGTAATTGTAGCCAAGTGTGCCCGAAAGAGAGTTGTCCGGGACAAATCTCTTTCGAGACTAATCACACAATTTTTTGCAAAAAATGCGATTAATCCGGGACGTGTCTGGGATCAATCACAAGGGAGCATGCGACTAATACAATTTTACATCCGTTTATATGGAGTGAATTGATCGCATTTGTTGGAGCATGTCCTATGAAGAGACTAATTGTTTAAGTTGTATACCCTGGCGGGTACAAATGTAGATTAATCGCTTTCATCCAAACCCAATAAACACAAAAGCGAGGATGATATCGTGGCGAATTCGAGAAGAATTCGCGGAGGTGAATGTAATTTTTCGGACTCGTATCGAGTTCGAGATGGACTCGAGAAAAATCAATTATCGCAATAGCATTTATTAAATTTATTAAATCTTGCTTTACACGAAGAAATTCCCTGTTGGGCTTTAATTTACCATTTAAAACTCTACTCAAGAGATTGAAAAGCTCAGATGATATCGTGGCGAATTCGAGGTGGATTCGCAGAAGAAGATTTTCTAGAATGTATTCGCCAATGGGCATAAATCTCGAATCGCCAACGATCCGAGAATATAAAAATGCGCGAATCGCTAATGAGGGGTGACTCGCCTGGGAATTCGGATTCGCCGATCTATCGTCGCGAACTATCGCCGCGATAATATAATCAGAGAAGCGAATTCGTCTCGAATTCGAGGCGAATCCGTTGTGTTTATTGGGAAGTTGTAAGCCAAGGCTATTTTTTATGAAAATGTCTAAAAATTATAAATTGTTATATATATTAGAAGAAAGGTTATTCGATTAGCTTTCATCGTGTAGTGAAATCTTTTAAAAAATTAAGTATTTCCTCCAAATATTTTAAGTTTTGAGCATGCATTATGCGAGTGTAAAAGACATGTGAGGAATTTTTCAAAGTTGTTAGCCAAGACTATTTTTCATAACAATCTTTAAAAATTATAAATGTTCTTGCCTATTTAAATACAGATTATACAATAAGTTTTACTTTTCTAAAAAATCTATTCAATAAATTAAACTTTTTTTAAATAAATATTCAGTTTTTAGTGTGCATTATGCAAGTGTAATTGATTTTTCAATTGATATTTTTGGTAATATTTTGTTAAAATTACACTGTAGAGGGGTCAAAATATCACAGCGAAACGCCGAGACACCCCAACTAAATTTTTGGCTGTAGAATACGATGGCATTTACAGAAAGTCAAAGTTAGCTCTTGTTTTCGAGATATTTAGGGAAGAAGTTTCAGAGCTCTGAAAGTAATTTTTTTCCGTCTATAAACTTTTCTCAGGGTTGGAACCCTTTACTCGCATAAAAATTTTGACAGTTGTTCTTACTTATATGGGGCATTCTAAGTTCAATGCCGCCTTAGGTTTTCCCAAATTGGCTGCGGTTTCCGAGATAACGGTATTTAAAAATTACCATCAATTTGGCCTTTTTTGTTAATAACTCAGTCAGTTTATGAGATAGATTGCCAAAACTTTGCACGTGACAATATTTTAGTATCACCTTAACTATTTCTGAAAATAATTGAAATCGGATCACTATAACATATATGTAGATGCCATACAACCGATTTTTCAGATATGGACATTTTTGGGTATAACTTCGCTATTTAAATAGCTAAGGACATGCAACTTTGGAGAATTTGTACTCGTATTGGCCTTAATCTATTCCCTGAAAATCGTCGAGATCGGGTCACTATAACATATAGTTGCCATACAGCTGATTGTTGAGATATATGGTTTTGCGCTTTTATTTTTTTATAACTCCGAAAATAGTCACTCTGCGTGAAAAAGCAACATAAACACTTTCATTCAAAATTAATAGGTAAAAAATTTTCTCATATACGATTTCCACGTATCTGGATCAGTTATTGCACTTTTGTGCAACGAAGTTTGAAATTTCACCCTAGGCATTTATTTCAAGCCCGATAACACATATATCGTATTAAATGAATTAGATGAGCTTTATATCGTCTTACAGAGAATTAAAAGAACTATTACGCAGTTTTTAAATGAAGAAAATATATGCATGTTTGAGGATTTTTTAAACTTTGATTTGGTTTGAAAGGAATTTAAAACTTTTTTGGTTTAAAATTCAAACTTAGAAAAGTTTAGATATTTCTAAGTATTTTTTGGAATAAATTTCATACTTTTCTGGTTTAAATCTTACACTTTTTCTAATTTAAACTTTTAGGGTTTGAATTTTAAACTTTTATTGGTCGTAAGATTTTATTTCAACGATAAAATTTTAAATTTTTGATTTGAAATTCCAACTTGCTTTTTCAAGAAATGAACAATATAAAAGGCTCACTTATATTTATTAGACAATTTGAATGAACGACTGTGTGGCGTTGTTTGAATGGAGAAACAAACACAAAATAATTATGGAAACAGATAAAATGAAGAAGGAGGAAAAGGAGAAAAAGAGGATAGGAAAAAGATACAATATGGAAAAGGACGAAGGGGATGTTGGGAGGAGAACAATAAGGAAGAAAAGGAGAAAAATAGGATAGGAAAGAAGATAGAATAGGGAAAAGCATGAAGAGGATTTGGGAGCAGACATTTGTTTTTAATTTAAACCAAAAAAGGTTTAAATTTTAAACTTTTGAAAGTCTTAAAGCAAATCTTAATTTGGAATAAAATCTAAACCTAAAAGTTTAAAGTTTAAAAACTTTTCGAAGACAAATTTTAATAATTTTTCGGTCGTGTCCGATATATGTATAGGACCAAAACAGTTTAAAATTTATACCAAAATTTATTTCCGTGTGAGTTTTAGTATCCCACTCATACTTTTCCGATGAAGCTGCTCTTTTTAGTAGCTGAGTGTTAGTCTTTAATTTCTCGTTGAACGCTGAACAGTCCTCGACACTTTTTATTTGAATATTGAAAAACTCTGCCAGTGCAAAAAAAAAGTTTTGCCAATCACTAATAGTCGCGTTAAATTTGTTCGTGGCGACTTCTTAAGTATATTCTCATTGTATGTTGCATTACCGGTTTTTTAATAATAAAAAATGTTATTTGGTGGGAGTATTATATAAATGTTATTTTCATTTCAGCTGAAAATCTTTTCATCATAAAAAGCAATATTGAAAAGAAAATTTAATTCATTTCATTAAATTTAACCCAGTGTTTAAATTCTAAATATGTACATATAAATTTTCTGAAAAAAAAACTGATATTTTTGGTCAAATATGGGCTATGAATTTGTCTTTCTTTGCTTATTAATTCTATTAGATTCTTCTGTTGATGACTAATATAAATTATTTTGAAGTAAATAGCACCAAAAGCACAAGTATAAATGAAAAATAATTGTGACAATTCGAACAAACGGGGTTATATATTGCACCAGAAATTTTTCTGGTTTTATTGGGCCGTATTAATAAAAACGAAGCAGATACATTTACTGAAGATTTTAGAAATTTGACATCAATTTGTATGAACCAAATTTCAAAATTTGAGCAAAAGGTCTCAAATTTTAAGTAAAAGCAAATGCTCGGCTTTTTATTAATATGACCCATTGTCCTAAAATCGTAGTTATTGCATTCGCATGTAAAATTTTTTATCTGACACAGGATGGGCATTAAATGAAACACGGCTAAAATAAATTACTCAAAAGCGTGTGTTGACGCACGTAATTTCGGCTAATCAACGTAATTTAAAATGTAGTCTGTGTATACATGACCTCTCGCCGCTTCCCGCCCCTCCTCACCAAAATGCTGCATCAGCAGCGCCACATCACCATCCACGCACCAATACCACATCCACATCAACAAATCACATCATCACATTCAATATTGGAACCTATTATCACACCACACTTTACAACATCCATTACATAACATATACAGATATTGTTACACACCAGACACAAAACAAACTGTCAACATTAAAAACCAGAGACCAACTTTAACAGTTAACACTTATTTTCATTCCATTTCAGTCTGACGGAAACACAAAAACGCTGAGCGCAAAGTGTTTCCCACTGACTGAAACAGAAAACTCTCCCACTCAAAGTGTTTCTCGCCGTGGGCAACCTCTCTCAACGATCTTTTTTCTGTTGCCATTTAGGAGTTATTTTTCAACACTCAAAAATATTCCTCAGCAAGTGACGGTTTCAATGAGACTTTTATTTTTTTCCGTCCTTTGAAAACAGTTAAAAACAGAGGGATAAGGAAAAGTGTTGCTGAACAATATGTTTGCATATGTAGATATGCATGTACGTTCGTGCGCATACGCATGTGTGCAAATGGAAGAAAATTTGTATTCGTAGTAGGTATGACTGTATTTAAAATAACCAATTTTGTAACTTAGCAGGTATGGACAGAAATTTTATTTTGAATTATTTAGTTAATAGATACATAATATATGTATTAAAATATAATTTGATGTTAGATTCGTTACTTACATATTTATGTAAATATTAATATACATAGGTATTTTATTAAAAAAGCATGTTTCTGAATTTTTTTACATACTCTGCAGGGAAGTTAATAAGTAACTAGAGAACAGAATTGCTGGTTCAGAACTAGCGAAAATGTGTCAAGGAGACACCAGTTCATTTGCCGTCGGCATTGCATATTTCTGCAATTCTTATACAGCATACATATGTATGTACATATGTACTTACATACATATTAACTTATCATAGCTAAGCTTAGTAGTACGTAAGTGCATACCTGTGTACATAGCTACTTTATATTATTATTGTTAATACTTAGAGTTCGGCTTTATTAAAAATAACGAATTTATTATTTTGGTATTAAGATTTTACCGCCTCTCACTTAAAATTTAATAAAAGGCGACTACCTTATCTATATATGTATATGCAAAAAAAAGTTAAACGAAAGATTCAATAATGTATAATAAACATGGAAAATTGCATTACCCGCTTTCCATTCCTCCAGATCGCAGGCATACCTGCGTACCATTTAGTATAATTACATACCTACATACATGCAAGTTAACGCCACCACTCATACAGAGCACTTATGCATAATGTAAACATTAACAGTTATATGTGCCACATATATCATTGGCACATTAGCAATTAGGCAGCGACCATTAACTCGCACTTAGAAAAAAGCTAACAAAGCTAAACTTAAGATTCTTGGAATATATATATATGTAAGAGTATCTAGCACTAAGAAGATTTTGTATATACGGAAATAAATAAAGAAATTCAGTTTCAGTTTTGGTGCTGCGCTTGAACTCCTAAGTGTTTTTTTAAAAACGTTTCGCGACTAAGCGAACCGATAAGTGGCGATCCTGCCAGGAGACTAGATAAGTCTAGTAAAGGAAAAAAGTATCACTATAAATGTGAGAAAAAAAAAAAAATAAAAAAAAAAATAGATGTTTTAAAAAAGAGACAAAAATCTCTTAACATCTATTAAACATTGAAAAAACAAGTATCACAAATATGTGAGAAAAGCTAAACCAAAAACTAAAAACAGTTAAATGACGCTGTAGTGTAATTGATGTTCTAAAAAATTAAGTATCACGAATTGAAAAAAAAACCCAAAAACAAAATCAAATATCTTTGGCTTCGTGAGCAAATGTGCTAAGTCCAATTTTTATCAAAACTGAGATTTTAACGCAGTAAGATAGAACAACTAAAAATACATCGTCTGCCAAAAAGAAGTTACCATAATTTAAACCAAAAACTAAAAACAAATAAATAACACTATAGTGTAAAGTAAACAAAATAAAACAAGCTCAACTGGAAGTATCTTAAATATTTGTTGCAAACTTCCATGACATACACCCATACAAAAAGTGAAGTTAAATAAAAGCTTGGAAAAATAATAAAAGACAAAAAAGGGGGATAAATCATAGAATCAACACAAAATCAAAGGCAAATTCCGAGTGGACGGGAGGTACAAAGGTCGGATCGGGACGAGAACTTGGTGGTACTTAACACAAAGAAGTTGAGCGGTAATAGAATTAAGCTAATAATAATAAGAAATAATCCTTTTAGTTTAGGATATATGAAAATGTAACTATTGTGAAAAGTGTAGGGATAACTATAGTAAAGGAAAAGGTGTCTAAACGAAAATCTAAATAAAAAACTGGAGAATTTAATAAATAAATTTTCTAAAATGGCGGTATCAAACAACAGCAACAATTCCATAAATATGGATGTAGTGTCCAGGCTGATAGCGGCCAATACCGCTTCTTTGCGTAGTGAACTGGAGCAAGTTAGGCGCCAGCTCCAGAATTTGGATTCGTCCAATAATGTAACAGAATATTCGGTTGAGAATATTGACTCGACCATACAGTGCGAAGAGAGTTTAGATGTAATAAAATCCCTTCCTGAATTTAAAGGGAAAATTAATAATTATGTTAGTTGGCGTGAAGCCGCTAATAATTCTATGTCTTTATATACTAGAGGTAGTAAGAAATATTTTGCCGCCCTAACAATTTTGCGAAACAAAATAATGCAGGATGCAAACGATATCCTAACAAACCATGGCACTGTCCTTAATTTCGACGCCATTTTAAGTCGATTGGACTTTGCATATGCAGACAAGAGACCCTGCCATATTATAGAGCAGGAGATGAGTGTCCTAAGACAGGGTTCCAGGACTTTAATAGAATTTTATAATGAAGTTAATAAGAAGTTGACATTGTTAACCAACAAAACCATAATGACTCATGGCACAAGTTCTGTCATAACTAAAGAACTAAATATAAAGAATAGGGATACAGCACTACGAACTTTCATAACTGGTCTTAACCACCCGTTGGATCAGATTTTGTTCACATTGGCACCAAAAGATTTGCCAAATGCTCTTGCAAAAGCACAAGAGCTGTATTCAAACCAAATGCGAGCACAATTTGCTCTCCAATTTTCAAAAAATAACCAAGTAATTGGTCCACGAAGTCCTCCACAGGGAAATCGAAGAACTCAAGATTTTCAAAATAACTTAAGGTATCCAACAAGGATAACTTCAACAAATGAAGCAAACCAAAATCATTCAGAACCTATGGAAGTGGATGAATCATTACAAATATTAAATAGGCCTAGGCCTTTACAATCAAACCAACCGCAGGTGAGGAATAGGAGTAATTTTCAAACTAATTACCAACAGAATAGTGTACCCAAAAGGGCTAACGAAAGTGCTCAAGTCAGCACTCAGCCTCAGCAAAAATTACAAAGAATAAATAATATAAATGAAAACCATTTTTTAGAATAAATTCTGATTTGCCCTATATTGTTAAATCGGATAAAAAAACGGGGCAAATCTTAAGAATATTAATAGATACGGGGGCAACAAGTTCTTATATACGGGCGGGAATATATAAAAACAAAAATATTTTAGCTATTAAGAAGAGGGTAAGGACCATTAATGGTTCGACCATCATAGAGTATTTCCATAATATCACCTTGTTTGGGATTCAGGAACGATTTTATGAGATTGATAATTTAGAGAGCGATCTCTTAATTGGGGTCAGTTTCTTAAATAGAATCAGAGCCAAGATTGATATCCCGGGGCGATTGTTGATTTATGGGGACGATCAAAAGGAAAAAATACATTTTTTAAACGATTTAAATAATTCAAACCCCTTGGGACCAGAAAGTCCTAAGGCTCCCGCCGAAGTTTTTACCGGCAAAACGAAAAGTGAAATAAAAAAACCAAATAAGGCAATTAAGCCTATTAAAAGTGAACAATTGAACCCCTTGGGATTAAAAAATCCTAAGGCGCCCGCCGATGATAATACCGGCCAATTAAATAATTCAAACCCCTTGGGACAAAATAGTCCTAAGGCGCCCGCCGATGGGAATACCGGCAACAAAGATAATAAAAGCTTATTGAAAGCTGAAAAGAAACAAGGAGAAAGAAAATTTAAAACTAAATCGGGGAAAGTAACTCCCGAAAAATTATCCAATAGAAATACTGAGAAAATAGAGCAGCATGAAAATAAAAATACTTCTGAGAGTGAACATTTTATAAATAATATATTAATCGAAGGAACAAATTCTAGTGAGGAAAAAGAAATAATAAAAGATTTGCAAAATGAAGCAAGTAATGAAATTTTAGCAGTACATGGCGATGTTGACTTAGATTTACCCTTTCGTACGGATGTTAAAGCGGAGATACGAACAATTGAGGAAAGACCAATTTGGTCTAAACAATATCCTTATCCAATGTCGGTGAATAATTTTGTTAATAGCGAAATCCAAAATTTGTTGCAAAAGGGAATAATTAGGGAAAGTAAAAGCCCATATAACTCTCCAGTATGGGTAGTTCCAAAGAAAGGAATAAATGACGACGGAAGTCCGAAGTTGCGATTGGTAATTGATTTCAAAAAAATTAATGAGAAAACAATATCGGATAGGTACCCGATGCCAAGTCCAGATATTATACTTGCAAATTTGGGAAAGTCAAAATACTTTTCCACGATTGATTTGGAGTCTGGATTTTACCAGATATTAATGAAAGAAAGTGATATAGAGAAAACGGCATTCTCAGTGAATAATGGGAAATATGAATTTTTACGAATGCCGTTTGGATTAAAGAATGCGCCAAGCATTTTTCAGCGAGCTATGGACAATGTGTTAAGGGATTACATAGGGAAGTTTTGCCACGTTTATGTCGACGATGTCATAATTTTTTCAGAAAATTTGAGGGAACATAAAAGGCATTTGAGTTTGGTAATTGAAATATTAAGGGAGGCAAATATGAAAATATCGTCCGAAAAATCAAAATTTTATCAAAAGGAAGTAGAATTTTTGGGATATGTGGTGGCCAAGGACGTTATTAAAACAGACCCGAAAAAGGTTGAAGCTATACAAAATTACCCAATACCAGGGACATTGCGTCAGTTGCGAGGATTTTTGGGGTTGACGGGATATTATAGAAAATTTATAGAAAACTATGCGGTTATATCAAAACCATTGACTAAATATTTGCAAGGGGAAAATGGGAAGATTTCCCAATATTTATCAAAAAAGAAAGTTATTAATCTCGATCAAGAGGGAATAGCTGCTTGTGAAAAATTGAAGAATTTATTGTCTCAACAGTTGCAATTGACGCAACCTGATTATAATAAAAAACTTGTATTAACTACCGATGCGTCAAATGTAGCTTTGGGTGCTGTGCTGTCACAGGAAGGTAAACCCATTATATTTATTTCAAAGACATTAAATTCCACGGAGATGAATTATGCAACCAATGAAAAGGAATTATATGCCATAGTGTGGGCATTAAAAACTTTAAGGAATTATCTTTACGGTGTGAGTGATTTAGAAATCCACACAGATCATCAACCTTTGTCATTTGCGGTTTCTGAAAGAAACCCGAATATTAAAATTAAAAGATGGAGATCGTTTGTTGAGGAATTTTCGCCAAAAATAATTTATAAACCAGGGGCAACAAATGTTGTTGCCGACGCATTATCAAGACAAATACTGAATAATTTGACAAGTTCTGAAGAATCAGATGATTCGGATGATAGTAGGAATATTGAATCCATTAATTTTAGATATGGCAGAAATAAAAGAAATAATAAGCGAAGAAAGGGTTAATGTAACGATATCAGATATTATGGATGTTTCAAAATTTAAAATTGCACAAAAAAACAATTTAATAGTTATTTATATTAAGTATCCAAAAGTAAAAAACACATGTAAATTATTTAAGGCAATAGCTGTAGCACAAAACGATGGAAAATTGTTGATTGAAAATGAAATAGTAAAATGTGAAAATAAATTTTATTCAGTAAAATTTTGTAAAAAGGAATTAAATGCCGCATTTTGTATGATAAAGGAAAATAATACTTGTTTGTCAGATATGTTGAATAATAAACACGCTAATTGTACAAAAATAAATGAAAGAAATGAGTCAATAAAAATTGTAAAAGATGGTGCTATAATAGCATCAGGAACACACACAGTCAATAATCACACAATAGATGGAGTTTATTTAATAACCTTTCAAGATAATGTAACGATTGATAATAAAAAATATGAAAATCCCACAGGAAAAATATTAAACCATTTAAAAGAAGGAAAATTTAAACCATTTTTTGTAAAAGAATACATTGAAACAAAAAATATTGATTTGAAATTTGACAATTTTAATATACTTACTCCAATGAAAGAGGAAATAAAAAGAAACCCCATTTGGTGGTCATTTACGGCTTTGGCATTAATTACAATAACAGCATATTTCGTTTATAAATTGATTATACACATTAATTTTCAGACTCAATTAAAAAAATCAAAAGAAAAAGAAAAAATATTATTGAAGTTGTCAAATCAAATCAACCACTTAACAGCTTTATATTCGAAGACGGGACGCTTCGATTTAGAGGTGGGGGAGTTAACGCCACCACTCATACAGAGCACTTATGCATAATGTAAACATTAACAGTTATATGTGCCACATATATCATTGGCACATTAGCAATTAGGCAGCGACCATTAACTCGCACTTAGAAAAAAGCTAACAAAGCTAAACTTAAGATTCTTGGAATATATATATATGTAAGAGTATCTAGCACTAAGAAGATTTTGTATATAAGGAAATAAATAAAGAAATTCAGTTTCAGTTTTGGTGCTGCGCTTGAACTCCTAAGTGTTTTTTTAAAAACGTTTCGCGACTAAGCGAACCGATAAGTTGCATACAAATGTATTTCATATGTTCCCTGCAAAAAAATTGTGCGATTAATCCCGAAAGATATTTGTCCCGGATTGATCTCTTTCGAGAACAATTGGTCCACAATTAGTCGCCGATTGTTCCCGTACGGGTATAAATGTAGACCAATTGTTCCCTAACGGGTATAAATGTAGATTAATCGCTTTCAACCCAAACGGGTATAAATGTAGATTAATCGCTTTCATTCCGAACGGGTACAAATCCAGATTCCTTAAATGTATAAATTTTACAAAAATATGCACTGTATTTAAAAAATTGTAGAACAACCGGTAAAAGGAATTGAACACCCTTTCTTTTAATAACAATGATGAATAATAATTTTAACAAAATGTTGTCTACAATATCCTATGAAAAATCCTTTACATTACGCTCATATAATGCATACTCAAATCTTAAAATTTTTTTAATTTATTTATTGAGATTTTTTTACAAAAGTAAAACATTATATAATATTTATTTAAATATGCATGAATATTTACAACTTTTTAAAGATTGTTATTAAAATTGCCTTGGCTAACAACTAGGAAAAATCTCCATTTGTACCCGTTCGGTATGTTAGTGATTAATCTACATTGGTACCCGTTCGGTATCAAAGCGATTGATCTACATTTGTACCCGTTCGGTATGAAAGCGATTGATCTACATTTGTACCCGTTCGGGATGAAAGCGATTAATCTACATTGGTACCCGTTCGGGTATACAAGTTGAACAATTAGTCTCTTCATAGGACATGCTCGAACAAATGCGATCAATTCGCTCCATACAAAGGGATGTAAAATTGTATTAGTCGCATGCTCCCTTGCGATTGATCACGGACACGTCCCGGATTAATCGCATTTTTTGCAGGGTTCATCCTCAACGGAGTGGCACATGTACGTGCGTACGACACATACATGCACAAAGGACTTTTATTTTTTCTCTGCCCGAAATATCCGTCCTTTCGCGACAGAAATTTTTCGCTGCTCAGCGATAACCATCACTGTCCAACAGTGACGGAAAAAAATAGAAAATAAAGGTTTCCCACTGAGGGAAACAGCTAGTCTGTAAACAATAATTGTTATCGGCGTTGCTCAACTGTTATGCTTTTGTGTTTACATGAAACTGTTATTTTAGGCCACTTAGAAAAAACTTAACAGTTATGTTGGACTCTGTTAAAAACAAAGCACAAGACACAATTGTTAAATTGTCATCGAGATAACAACGCATATCTATCGTTCCCGCAATAAATTCGCTAACGTTGTAAACCCGCAATCTTTTATTTTATTTCCCGGAATACCGATCATAAGTAAGTATTCTTGCCCCTCAAACCGCGAGTGCAGTGAAGTGCCGCAAAAGAGACCAATCCCGTGGTCAGTCTGAATCAGAGGTTGAGTAAACGGCCCTAAATATATGATTGCATTTGTACATATTAGAGCCCTGCGTAAACACTACCGTTCGCTGTTCGAACACGTATGCACTAACATTAAACACTGTCGAACACGTGCATGTCCGACTTCAACCCCAAACATTTCCGATAACTAGCAGCAGGCATGCAGAGACGTTCTCGTTCTTCAAACGATCGCTGCCCGCAAGTTTCGGTCTTTTCGGTCTACTGTGAAGTATTCGAATACTAAGATGGTGCTTACGAGAGCCTGCCTGCTAATATTTGGCAACGTAGAAATTTTGCTCAACTGCGACGATGTGAACGATTAACATGCATGCATGCATACATAAGTATGTTTGTATATACATATGGATGCATGTATGGTTGTATGTATGTACATATTAGACATATACGCCGACAGTGATTCCGGCGGCGGCGGCGCTATTCCAAAAACATTTCGGCGGCGGCGGCGACGCCGGCATGCTTTTTCGCGCCGGCGCGCCTGCCCCAAATCTACAAATTACAATCCTTATTCAAATATTAATTTTATTTAGTTACCTTAATATCGCTGGCTGAATGGAATAAATAAACTAATTTCCACCTTAAATTGTTGAAACTTTTTTATTAACAGCAAAAAACAATTGTTACATAAACTAAAATATAAAATAAAGAAAATAAATATTAAGAATATACACAAGCCGCTTTCGATTCACAATTTCTCTGCTGGTTATAAATTTCCTTCTGTCAAATTTATATGTGAATGATAGCGAGCAGAGGGAAATTTTTATCGACCAGTTAGCGAGTATGGCTACTACTCATTATGGATTCAAACATTTTTGTTCGATCCGACCTCGCTTGTGTGATGGCGAATCGAAAACGACAACAAATCCATATGTAAGGGTAAATTTAAATTCATTTGCTTATTTTGTATGATAATAAACATGCATACATATATTTACCTATGTACATATTTATATATATATAAGGCACTTTAAAATAAATATATGTATATACAGTGTTGGAAAAAATAATAGGGACAAAATTTTGCAATTCTCCATTTATTTCATTTTAAGACCAAATAATAATTACCGTATATTGATGCTTACACGGAGAGGACATGCTTCAATGACTCTGGGGTGGTTTTTGTATAATAATTTAATTTTTATGAATAAAAACTAGCTGACCCGTCAGACGTTGTTCTGCCTAAAATTTATTCCTATAAAGCCTAAAGGAAAAGTCCTGGATTACCGTGTTGCTGACCATTATATCCCTACCCCTATCACTATCCCTATCACTATTCCTATTCCTATCCCTATCCCTATCGCTATTCCTATCCCTATCCTTATCCCTATCCCTATGCCTATCCTATCCCTCCACACCTTCTAGGGTCACCCTGGTGCACATTTTGGTGGATATCTCGGAAAACGGGTCGCATAGGGTCTTGAAAATTACCTCTTTTTTAAATACTCACCAACACCTTTTATTTGCTACCCATTTTGTAGAAAACCCGTCTGGGGTCACACCTGGTTCATATTTCGGGAAATACCTCGAATACGGGGTCTTATATGGAACCAATAACTACACCATGTTCAAGCACTCGTCAACACCTTTCATTTCATACCCGTATCGTACGAACCCGTTATAGGGTTACCCTGGTCCACATTTTGTGGAATATCTCCAAAACCTTCCCGGATTCTTATACTTTTTTTGGCCATAAACCATGTCAGGCTCAATCGAAAACTACGTGCAAAATTTCATTTAATTCAGTCCAGCCGTTCTGGAGTTATATCATCAGGGAGGAAAACGCGACTTATTTTTATATAATAGATAATGAAATGTATAATTGAAGTTGGAAATAATAATAGGGACAAACTTTAAATTCGATTGTTTTTTCAAATAAACTACAATATTACTGCTGCAGCTAGATTTAACCCTTTCGCTCCTACTGGGACACTGTTATCCCACAGAATGTTCACTTGACCCTGAAACTTGAAATTTTCATTGTGAGCTAAGCCAAAAGGTCCCAATCAGTAGCTGTAAGCAATAACTAAAATTTGCCCTTATTCACGTGCCATACAGTTTCGGTCATGCTTTGTTTTGATCATTTGTTTGTGAGCAGCCGCTAATATTGCATCGAATTTATGCGTAATTTCGACAAATAAACTACGTATATATATAAGTGGAGTTGATTTTTGTAAAGAAAAATACTGTCCTCGTACTGGTAAGTAGAAATATATATTTTTGTGAGTGTTTTGTGAAATATATTGCGAGAAAAGGAGTATTGGGACGTATATATCCCAATAGGGGTTTACATAGGGACATATATGTCCCAGCAGTACGTTGCATATCATGTATCAAAAAGTCGTTTTTTCGAAATTTGCCGAAATTGAAGTGCGGGGAAATAAGTTGTTGCTCGAATAAGACGACGATGAAGCCAGTGAATTAGGTACTGATTTCAGTGACGGAATTGTTACTTTATATAGTCCTTTGTCAGATAAATCCACTGACAATGACGATCCACTGACAATGACGATCCTAGCAGTGATTCAGAGGATAGCTAGTTGAGTGACAAAGGATCTAATTCGAACGATGGCATAGATAATCAACCTTACCGCGGATAACCTGCAGAACCCTTAGCCACATTTCTTTGGAGCACACCGGATGAGACGTTTATTCCAAGAAAATCGGTTACTAACCAACGTGGTTGCAAAATCGTGGACAATATTTCGCATCACTCAACGACCTAAATCCTATTTAAAAACTTTAGGTTTGTTATTAAAATCTCATTTTCAATTTTCTTTATTACAGGTACCATTGCGGTTAAGTGGCAGGATGTCAAGGATGTAATGCTGCTCAGTAATTACCACACATCCGAAATGAGCACAGTGAAACACAAAATGAAATATGGGACTGAGCAAGTGTTTTCGTGTCCTGACATCGTCAAGACATACCGCGCTATAATGGGTGGTGTGAACTTGGCGGATCAAATTTCTAGATTATATTACATAAATGGAAAATCAAGGAAATGATGGAAAAAAGTTTTATCATGGCATGATGATGGCTGCTGTCAAAAATTGGATTATATATTCGGAACTAAATAGGAAGAAATGTCCTTTTTTGCCAGTGCTTGTCGAAAATTCTGAGTCGCTAATTGAAAGAGTAAAGGAATCTACCCTATATAAACGATCTCGTCGCACTGGAAGGTCATCAAAGAGGTACAAATCAATGAGAAACGTGGGTGATCATTTACCCATCGGACAGTCTAAAAGACGTAGATGCGTTGCATGCGCCGATCGAAAAGTCGCGAAAAGAACAAAAATTATTTGCCGTACTTGTAACTTGGCATCCTGTATACAATGTTTCGCTCCATCACACTCATAAGACAAATAAAATTATAAATCATATGATATTTCCAAACAAGTTTTTCTATTTTCTATGTGTAGTTTCTACCCTGCTGGGTCAAATATGTCCCATTCTGAAATACTGTTGGGACACATATAAGGTCCGTTCAACGGCTGCAAATTGCAGCAATTTGCAAACAAAGAAAAATATGTCTTGCTCTCCGAAAGAGAGAAACTTATGCAAATTTACTGGCATTTCAACGAACAGAACTTTGTCAAAATTTGCAGCAAATCAGCTGTTTGTCTTTATTCACAAGTGCATAACAAAATTAAAATTTTACGAAATGAAATCGAAGGGAAAGCGGGTCGGCGGGAAGCGAAGGCCGCCAAAGCAGAGAAGTATTCTTTTGCGAAATTTTCGCTAAACTGCATGTGTGGTGAAATTTGTATGGGAACTTTAACAGCAAATATCTCGGGAACTATAGGCCTCCGGTAGGTGGGGTCTTCAGTTTTGTAATCTGGGGGCCCCCCTCTACCCTCCTAAAAAAAACATTTTTTTCTAGCCGTGGGGGACTCGTCTAAAATTTTACCTATCTCGGAAACCATAAGCCTCCGGCAAGTTTGGTTTTCAGATTTGGGATGTGTGATAGCTCCTCTACACCCCTGTATAAGTCATTTTTCTCGGGCCGTGCTGGAATAATGGAAAAATTTCCCAAGGAATTCTGCCGGCTGAGGGTTATCTTTTTAACGTGCGGCCCAAGGCCATCAACGCAAAAAGGTATTTCCTCGGTAATAGTGCGCAGTTTTGGTGCTTTGTTTGGTGGATTTTACAACTTTACCAACAAATATCTCATAAACTATAAGTTTCCGGCAGGTTTTTATTTCTGTTATAACATCTGTGAAAAAGTTATTTTTTCGGGGCGTGCGACATTAATGGACAATTTTACCATTTAAGTAGTATACTACCTCCTATTTGTGATTCAACAACGCAGAATCCCGAGAGTGCAGACGATGATCCCACTGCGCTGTCATTAACACGTTTCCTTTTAGCTGGTACCTTATTAAACAAATTAAATCATTTAAATAAATTTTATAAATTAAAATAATATAATTTTCTCACTTCATTTTCATTGAATCACATATATTCCCGATTTTCATAGTTTTTTGACTTGAAATCACTTTCGACTTTTTTTTTAAATTGTAACCATATGATCGCAAATCATATGTTTTTCAGTCTACTGAACTTTGCAACGACAAATTTCGTCAGTAAAACTTTGCAGCTTTCTTCTTCTTTGAACTGTCAAAATTGCGCTCTCTTCTGCAAATTTTGACTGAGTTTATGCCTCAAAAAACGCGAATTTGCAGTTTTTTCTGCAATTTGCAGCAATTTGCTGCCGCCGAACGGTCCTATATCCCATCTAAAAATACCGTTATATACAAAAGGAACAAGATTCATTTAATTTCTACACACCTAAAGTACCAATGGGTATCCAAAAAGTCAAAAATAAAGTTTGTGCTATTCCCCTACAAAAGTCGTAGCGAAAGGGTTAAACTAATGTTTAGTTGAAGCTCCTTTATCTATTATATAAAAATAAGTCGCATTTTCCTCCCTGATGATTTAACTCCAGAACGGCTGGACTGAATTAAATGAAATTTTGCACGTAGTTTTCGATTGAGCCCGACATAGTTTATGGCCAAAAAAAAGTATAAGAATCCGGGAAGGTTTTGGAGATATCCCACAAAATGTGGACCAGGGTAACCCTATAACGGGTTCGTACGATATGTGTATCAAATGAAAGGTGTTGACGAGTGCTTGAACAAGGTGTAGTTATTGGTCCCATATAAGACCCCGTATTCGAGGTATTTCCTGAAATATGAACCAGGTGTAACCCCAAACGGGTTTTCTACAAAATGGGTATCAAATAAAAGGTGTTGGTGAGTATTTAAAAAAGAGGTGATTTTCAAGACCCTATGCGTCCCGTTATCCGAGATATCGACCAAAATGTGGACCAGGGGTGACCCTAGAAAGTCTGGAGAGATAGAATAGGCATATGGATAGGGCTAGAGATATGGATAGGGAGAGGGATAGGGTTAGGGATAGGGATAGGGATTAGGGATAGGGATAGGGATAGGGATAGGGATAGGGATAGGGATAGGGATAGGGATAGGGATAGGGATAGGGATAGGTATAAGGATACGGATAGGGACAAGGATAGGGATAGGGATAGGGATTAGGGATTAGGACGGTAATCTAGGACTTTTCCTTTAGGCTTTATAGGAATAAATTTTAGGCAGAACAACGTCCGGCGGGTCAGCTAGTTTTTTATAACTTCCTTACTTCTTCGTGGCATAGGGTTGACCAAATCAGCGCAATTTGCAACTGGTATTAAGTACCAAGCTTCTTTAATTTTTTTCCATAACTCTTGCTTATTTTTCCATTTTTGATCCCCCATCGTCTTCTTTAATATTCCCTATAGGGCTGAGGTTCGACAACTGTGAGGGCTACTCAAAAACAGCAACTTTCTTACGTTCAAACTATAAGTTTTCGATTCTGGAGGCATGTTTGGGATCATTTTCGGCATCTAATGATATCAAGGAGGGTTGAAATGGTGCAGTTTTGAGTAGAACAATTAGCAACAGACCTCGATAAGTAGGACTAAATGGAAGAGATCCCAGAAAAGTTCCGTATCTGAGAAAAAATTATGTAAGCCAACGAACTGAAATTTTCCAGTAGCTTAAATTCTTTAGGACTGAGGCTAGTACAGTAGGGAACAGCCAAAGTTTTTGTTAATAACTTTTAACCGGCAAAAACTAAAACATTTCCGCATTCAGCTTCGTGTTCCTGAGGTCAAAACACGTCGATTGGTTCCCTTTTTTTAATTTTGAAGAACTTTAGTAGTTAGCAAAACTAGGAAAATATGTACACATCTCGCTCCATACGGGTATGGCGCGCCAGCGCACGCCGCCGCGCCGATACGCCGATTTCACGGATTATGGCGGCGGCGGCCGATTATGAAGGTAATCGGCGCGGCGGCGGCGGCGTCAATCGGCGGCGTATATGTCTAGTACATATATTATGTATGCATTTGCCTAATTTTTATTTTATATTAAATACCTAGTACCTAGATAGTACATACCTAATACCTACTTGCGAACGGATACACATATCTACATATTTATTTGAATTTATGTATACCTAAATACATGGGGCAAATAATTAAGTTAGATACTAAATGAAGAAATTGAAAAATCTTAGGAACAAGTATTACAAAAAATTTAAATCAACTAATTCTGATGTATATAAAGGTAAATATATTCGGTTTTCAAATAAATTTAAATTGCTAAGCAAAAAGCTTCAGTCGAGTTACGTTCGAAATTACGAAACGAATATTAAGTCGAATCCCAAGTCCTTTTGGAGTTATGTTAACTCTAAAAGGTCTTGTTCTAGCATTCCCTCTGAAGTATTTTATAATGGGGCACGCGCTTCTGGCTCCTTTGAAGCAGCTAACTTATTTGCTAATTTCTTTTGCGCGAATTTCGCATCTGATACTGTCACCTCCAGCAGCTTTTTTAATATACAGGATTCCTCAATTAATTTTTGGGCGCTCGCTTTAAATCTTGATGATGTGCTTGATGGTATTATGCACATCAAACCATCTTTAAATACAGATGTTGATGGCTTATCATCTCATCTTCTGAAGAACTGCCTTGCTTTTGCAAAGCCGATCCTCTTAATTTTCAACAAGTCACTTGAGTGTGGTGACTTTATCGATGCCTGGAAGGTTGCCGCTATCAGTCCTGTTTACAAAAGTGGAAACAGAAGTAATATCTGCAATTACAGGCCTATTGCTAAGCTGTCAACTATCTCTAAGTTATTTGAATACATTGTAAAACATAAGATATATTTCGCGGTTAAACAATTAATATCTGACAACCAGCACGGTTTTATGTCTGGTAGATCCACCGTCACGAATTTAGCGATTTTTTCAGAGTTTTGCATATCAGCTTTTAATGATTATCTTCAAGTTGACATTGTATACACTGACTTTTCTAAAGCGTTTGATAAGGTCAGTCACTCAGTGCTAGTACATAAATTGGCATGTTTGGGGTTTCACTCAAAATTTTGGTCGTGGATTAAATCGTACCTTCATCATCGTGAATGTCTTGTCGTTGTTGACAATACGCGTTCTTACCCTTTCATAGCCTCATCTGGAGTCCCACAGGGTAGCATTTTAGGCCCGTTATTATTCGTAATTTTTATTAATGATATTTCTACTTGCTTTAAAAGCTGTAATTTTCTTCTGTATGCTTATGACCTGAAGCTTTACACAACAATCTCTAGTGTTGCCGACTCTTTCAAAATCCAGTCAGACTTAAACAAACTCACAGATTGGTGATCTACGAATGGCTTACAGCTAAACATTAGTAAATGTCTTCATACCTCTTTCTCCAAATCGCGCTCTATTATTCCTACATGTTATTACATTAGTGAATCAAGACTCAAGACTTGCACCGAAATTACTGATTTAGGCGTAGTTTTTGACTCTAAATTTACTTTTAGCAGCCATATAAACTAGGGCTGATGATTTGACCCGGGTAATGAGATACCCGGGTATCCGGGTAGTGAATGAAGCCCTACCCGGGTATTAAAATGCTTTTATTACCCGGGCAGGCCCGTTCGATGCCGGGTAGCCGGGCATCGAAAAATTACCCGGGTACCCGTGTGGCCTCGAAACCTCGAAATCAAATTTTAAAGACTCCGTATGTATAGAAAGATCGTACAATATGAGTATCAAACGAAAGGAGATGGCTTCAGGTTTCATTTGGACTTAGATATGTTTCGATAAATTAATCGATAACTGAGTGAATGAAGCCCTACCCGGGTATTAAAATGCTTTTATTACCCGGGCAGGCCCGTTCGATGCCGGGTAGCCGGGCATCGAAAAATTACCCGGGTACCCGTGTGGCCTCGAAACCTCGAAATCAAATTTTAAAGACTCCGTATGTATAGAAAGATCGTACAATATGAGTATCAAACGAAAGGAGATGGCTTCAGGTTTCATTTGGACTTAGATATGTTTCGATAAATTAATCGATAACTGAGTTATCGGTGAAAATGCGATTGCACAAAAACCTTAATATTATCTTACAATATGGGTATCAAACGAAAGGGGATGGCCCCAGGTTTCATTTTAACTTCGATATATTTCGATAAATTTATCGATAACTGAGTTATCGGTCAAAATGCGATTGCACAAAAACCTTAATATTACCCTACAATATGGGTATCAAACGAAAGGGGATTGCCCCAGGTTTTATTTTAACTTCGATGTATACCGATAAATTTATCGATAACTGATGGCGTTTTCTTTTCTCGAAATAATGTTGCCCTGTTTGACTTTCTTAGCCATTTTGTATGTCTGTCTAGTAATTTCACCGAATATTTACTTCTAACTAAGTAAGAGATTAACATTATCTACAAAATCAGCCATTTTAGAGAAAGTCACGTTACGTAATTCGATAATTAGGATATTGGAGGGCAACATTTTTTTGTAGAAAAGAAAACGCCATGAGTTATCGGTCAAAATCTGATTGAACAAAAACCTTAATATTACCCTACAATATGGGTATCAAACGAAAGGGGATTGCCCCAGGTTTCATTTGAACTTCGATATATTTCGATAAATTTATCGACAACTGAGTTATCGGTCAAAATGCGATTGCACAAAAACCTTAATATTACCCTACAATATGGGTATCAAACGAAAGGGGATGGCCCCAGGTTTCATTTTAACTTCGATTTATTTCGATAAATTTATCGATAACTGAGTTATCGGTCAAAATGCGATTGCACAAAACCCTTAATATTACCCTACAATATGGGTATCAAACGAAAGGGGATGGCCCCAGGTTTCATTTTAACTTCGATATATTTCGAAAAATTTATCGATAACTGAGTTATCGGTCAAAATCTGATTGAACAAAAACCTTAATATTACCCTACAATATGGGTATCAAACGAAAGGGGATTGCCCCAGGTTTCATTTTAACTTCGATATATTTCGATAAATTTATCGATAACTGAGTTATCGGTCAAAATCTGATTGCACAAAAACCTTAACATTACCTTACAATATGGGTATCAAACGAAAGGGGATGACCCCAGGTTTCATTTGAACTTCGATATATACCGATAAATTTATTGATAACTGAGTTATCGGTCAAAATGCGATTGCACAAAAACCTTAATATTACCCTACAATATGGGTATCAAACGAAAGGGGATTGCCCCAGGTTTCATTTTAACTTCGATATATTTCGATAAATTTATCGATAACTGAGTTATCGGTCAAAATCTGATTGCACAAAAACCTTAACATTACCTTACAATATGGGTATCAAACGAAAGGGGATGACCCCAGGTTTCATTTGAACTCCGATATATACCGATAAATTTATCGATAACTGAGTTATCGGTCAAAATGCGATTGCACAAAACCCTTAATATTACCCTACAATATGGGTATCAGACGAAAGGGGATTGCCCCAGGTTTCATTTTAACTTCGATATATTTCGATAAATTTATCGATAACTGAGTTATCGGTCAAAATGCGATTGCACAAAACCCTTAATATTACCCTACAATATGGGTATCAAACGAAAGGGGATGGCCCCAGGCTTCATTTTAACTTCGATATATTTCGATAAATTTATCGATAACTGAGTTATCGGTCAAAATCTGATTGAACAAAAACCTTAATATTTCCCTACAATATGGGTATCAAACGAAAGGGGATTGCCCCAGGTTTCATTTTAACTTCGATATATTTCTATAAATTTATCGATAACTGAGTTATCGGTCAAAATGCGATTGCACAAAACCCTTAATATTACCCTACAATATGGGTATCAAACGAAAGGGGATGACCCCAGGTTTCACTTGAACTTCGATATATACCGATAAATTTATCGATAACTGAGTTATCGGTCAAAATGCGATTGCACAAAAACCTTAATATTACCTTACAATATGGGTATCAAACGAAAGGGGATGGCCCCAGGTTTCATTTGAACTTCGATATATTTCGATAAATTTATCGACAACTGAGTTATCGGTCAAAATACGTTTGCACAAAAACCTTAATATTACCCTACAATATGGGTATCAAACGAAAGGGGATGGCCCCAGGTTTCATTTTAACTTCGATATATTTCGATAAATTTATCGATAACTGAGTTATCGGTCAAAATGCGATTGCACAAAAACCTTAATATTACCCTACAATATGGGTATCAAACGAAAGGGGATGGCCCCAGGTTTCATTTTAACTTCGATATATTTCGATAAATTTATCGATAACTGAGTTATCGGTCAAAATGCGATTGCACAAAAACCTTAATATTACCCTACAATATGGGTATCAAACGAAAGGGGATTGCCCCAGGTTTCATTTGAACTTCGATATATTTCGATAAATTTATCGATAACTGAGTTATCGGTCAAAATGCGAAATTTAACTAAATAAATCATTTTCACAGATTTTTTAATTACACAATTCATGTAATTTATTGTTAAATTCACCCTTCCCAAAAGCAAAATTTCATGTGGGAAAATTGATTCAACTGCCTTTGGAACGATACTTTTTATACAAGTTTTCACTTTTACAACTTTTAATTACATTTAAACTTCGATTTTATTTATATTTTCAGGAGAGTTTTACGTTTTTATTATAAAAAACTCGCTTTTATTAATTTGTTTACATTTTTTCACTAACCCCGACGAGTTATGTGAGCTTCTGTGTTTCTGACTACATGTAGGGTTGTATTATACAGTACTTTTTGTGTTGCCATATCGAGGTAAGTAAGTAAGAAAAAGGCACCTAAATATGAAAAATTTTAATAACCAATCGAGCGGTGTACTACGCAGAAAGACATCACCGTGGCGGTAGCCACGGTTAGGTTGTATATCCGGACTTTGGTGGCGTAGCCCAGGGTTATTTTAAATAAGCGCGGCCGAAGGCCGCCAACGCAGAAAAGTGTTTGACAAATTTTTTTTTAAAAATACCAAAACTTAATAAAAATCGCGCGGTGTACTACGCAGAAGGACATCACCGTGGCGGTAGCCACGGTTAGGCTGTATATCCGGACTTTGGTGGCGTAGCCCAGGGTTATTTTAAATAAGCGCGGCCTAAGGCCGCCAACGCAGAAAAGTTTTTGACAATTTTTATTTAAATTTGGTGTTACACCATTTTTTTCCCCAAACGGCAGCACCCAACCCAACACCCAACGGCAATCCTGGCGAGTGTTCGGTGAAATTTGTATGGGAAATATCGGAACTTTAACGACGTATATCTCGGGAACCATAGGCCTCCGGAGGGTGGGGTCTTCAGTTTTGTGGTCCCCTCCGCCCCCCTACCCCCCTAAAAAACCGTTTTTTTCTAGCCCGGGTATCGTCGTCTAAAATTTTACCGAAATTTTTGATAGTAAATTGACGAAGTGCGTCGATATTAGGTAGCATAGTAAATTGTTTTCAACGTGCAAACAAGCGACAAGCACTCTCGATGTTGCTACGCCACTTGCTCAGTGACGACTAAATCATCTAGTAAAGAAAGGGTGTCGGTGTGATTTGAGCGCAAACAATTGTGGGTCCGTTCAGCTGGACCCCACTCAATGGATTTGAAAATTGTTAAGCTAGGATTTATGTGCTTTTTATGTGCTAATTTCGTCCCCCAACAAAAAATTTTGTGCTCGAATTTTAAGGGTATTTTTTAAAAAATCAAAAGTGGGGGGTCCAGGTGAACGTATATTTAGCACATAAATATTGTGTTCATATTATACTATCAATATCTTGATACATAACATAGGGTAGAAGTTGCATCCAGACCCCCCAATTTTGAAGTCATATGAAGCCTCATATAAAACGTTGGAAAAATAAAATTTCCTCGGGGACGAAATTAGCACATAAATATTGTATTCATATTATACTATCAATATCTTGATACATAACATAGGGTAGAAGTTGCATCCAGACCCCCCACTTTTGAAGTCATATGAAAACTCATGTAAAACGTTGGAAAAATAAAATTTCCTCGGGGACGAAATTAGCACATAAATATTGTGTTCATATTATACTATCAATATCTTGATACATAACATAGGGTAGAAGTTGCATCCAGACCCCCCACTTTTGAAGTCATATGAAAACTCATGTAAAACGTTGGAAAAATAAAATTTCCTCGGGGACGAAATTAGCACATAAATATTGTGTTCATATTATACTATCAATATCTTGATACATAACATAGGGTAGAAGTTGCATCCAGACCCCCCAATTTTGAAGTCATATGAAGCCTCATATAAAACGTTGGAAAAATAAAATTTCCTCGGGGACGAAATTAGCACATAAATATTGTATTCATATTATACTATCAATATCTTGATACATAACATAGGGTAGAAGTTGCATCCAGACCCCCCACTTTTGAAGTCATATGAAATCTCATGTAAAACGTTGGAAAAATAAAATTTCCTCGGGGACGAAATTAGCACATAAATATTGTGTTCATATTATACTATCAGTATCTTGATACATAACATAGGGTAGAAGTTGCATCCAGACCCCCCAATTTTGAAGTCATATGAAGCCTCATATAAAACGTTGGAAAAATAAAATTTCCTCGGGGACGAAATTAGCACATAAATATTGTATTCATATTATACTATCAATATCTTGATACATAACATAGGGTAGAAGTTGCATCCAGACCCCCCACTTATGAAGTCATATGAAAACTCATGTAAAATGTTGGAAAAATAAAATTTCCTCGGGGACGAAATTAGCACATAAATATTGTGTTCATATTATACTATCAGTATCTTGATACATAACATAGGGTAGAAGTTGCATCCAGACCCCCCACTTTTGAAGTCATATGAAAACTCATGTAAAACGTTGGAAAAATAAAATTTCCTCGGGGACGAAATTAGCATATAAATATTGTATTCATATTATACTATCAATATCTTGATACATAACATAGGGTAGAAGTTGCATCCAGACCCCCCACTTTTGAAGTCATATGAAAACTCATGTAAAACGTTGGAAAAATAAAATTTCCTCGGGGACGAAATTAGCACATAAATATTGTATTCATATTATACTATCAATATCTTGATACATAACATAGGGTAGAAGTTGCATCCAGACCCCCCACTTTTGAAGTCATATGAAAACTCATGTAAAACGTTGGAAAAATAAAATTTCCTCGGGGACGAAATTAGCACATAAATATTGTATTCATATTATACTATCAATATCTTGATACACAACATAGAGTAGAAGTTGCATCCAGACCCCCCACTTTTGAAGTCATATGAAAACTCATGTAAAACGTTGGAAAAATAAAATTTCCTCGGGAACGAAATTAGCACATAAATATTGTATTCATATTATACTATCAATATCTTGATACATAACATTGGGTAGAAGTTGCATCCAGACCCCCCACTTTTGAAGTCATATGAAAACTCATGTAAAACGTTGGAAAAATAAAATTTCCTCGGGGAAGAAATTAGCACATAAATATTGTATTCATATTATACTATCAATATCTTGATACATAACATAGGGTAGAAGTTGCATCCAGACCCCCCACTTTTGAAGTCATATGAAAACTCATGTAAAACGTTGGAAAAATAAAATTTCCTCGGGGACGAAATTAGCACATAAATATTGTGTCCATAATATAATATTACAATTTTGATAATCTCAGCTCCCACTTTTAATGTCATATGAAAGCTCTCATACACACATACACATGTATGTACACACGTTTCTCCGCAAAGTATGCAATGCAAAAAGGAGCCGGCTACATATGGATGTACATATATACATATGTATGTATGTGCATACATGCAAGCAAACATGCAGTTAAGATAAGAAAAATACTAAATACTCTGTATTAAAAAAAAAAACTTTTTTTTGTTGGTGTAGGTAATTAGTACATCAATATTATATTAACTATAGATTATATAGTTGGTTTTGTACACTGTTCACCTATCTCCCACTTCCCAAGTGAATTTTTTTTTTTTAATTTAAGCAAAAAAAGAAAAAATTTTGTGGGACGAAATTAGCACATAAATATCTAATTCATTTTATGTTATTACCATCTTGATCCATTGAGGGGGGTCTAGGTGAACGTTCACCTGGACCCCCCACTTTCGATTTTTTTAAAAAATACCCTTAAAATTCGAGCACAAAATTTTTTGTTGGGGGACGAAATTAGCACATAAATATCTAATTCATTTTATGTTATTACCATCTTGATCCATTGAGTGGGGGGTCTAGGTGAACGTTCACCTGGACCCCCCACTTTTGATTTTTTAAAAAATACCCTTAAAATTCGAGCACAAAATTTTTTGTTGGGGGACGAAATTAGCACATAAAAAGCACATAAATCCCAGCCTATCAATTTTCAAATCCATTGAGTGGGGGGTCCAGCTGAACGCACCCAACAATTGTTTGCAGAATTGCGGACCACTGTATTAGATTACCTTTGCATTCAAATTAATAAACATATGTAAAAAAAAATATGTAAATGTTTCATTTTTAGTTTCAAAGCATTAATTTTAGATCTACTATTTTAACATAACATAATTATAAATCTTATACTTAATAATAGCACTGTTTTTATTTAAGCGCTTAGATTTTGTATGGACTGCTAAGCGCGGAAAGAGATGCGCGCTTAGAAATCCATACAAAATTTAAGCGCAGATGTATATGCGCTTAAAAAAAAAAACAGGGCTAATATTGCGATCCGGATCGCGGGTTTCTTAATTTCTAAATATACACGCATTTTGATGGATCGCAAAATTTTCATGCTACACAGTCAATCCATATTGTCAATATTGTATTAATGGGGTCGGATTTCCAATAATGCCGCACGCTCCCAAAAAAATGACTTTTACTGGATGGTAGGGGAGGGGAAGTAGATTCTGAATTTGTTAAATTTAGGCGCCGGACTGTAGGAGTTACTTTGTTAAGTAATTACTTTCAATTATTTGTTAAATATTTTATCTTGCCAAAATGTATTGTACATATATTTTATTTTATTTTATTTTATTTTATTTATAAATTGAAAGTTAATGTTATTTTGTAGAAAATTGAAAATCTGATAAAACAAATTTTACTTTTTTGATAATCATAAATTTCAAAGAATAAAAGATAAAATATTTAACAAATAATTGAAAGTAATTACTTAACAAAGTAACTCCTACATATGTTAAATATTTTATCTTTTATTCTTTGAAATTTATGATTATCAAAAAAGTAAAATTTGTTTTATCAGATTTTCAATTTTCTACAAAATAACATTAACTTTCAATTTATAAATAAAATAAAATAAAATATATGTACAATACACGGACGTACCTGGTTTTCCCGGAATTTGTTAAGCTGTTAAATTTTTACCAATTTTTACACATACACACACAATTGACATACAGTGCCGAACTAAAGTATTGGCACAGCAAGATGCTTCAATTTTAACACTGTTTTTTGGCCGCATGTGAACAGATTTCTAAAAAATATAAAACATCCCTGGATAGAATGATAAATTGTTAACCATTTCAATTTTATTTCATTTAATTATCTCTTTTATTGAATTAACGGCAGCGATTCTAAGAAAAAAAAGTACTGTTTTGGGCTGAACAAAAGTATTGGCACAGCTAAATATGACCGACTATTTTGCGCTGATTTATCGGTCTGGCAACTTGTTTTAATTTGTCATGCTACGAGAACGTGTAACTTACGTACGTTGCTCTTAAAATACGAGCCGCGGACGTCGCAGTGTCTTAAATAAGTAAATTTTCCATTAAACTGACTAGCAAAAAAATGAAACCGCCGAATCTCGGCGAAAAATTATGTCGCATTTGCATGATTATGGAAAATCATTATCTGGGATTGGTGAAATGATGGACAGAAACCGCCATACTATTCGGAGCATTGTTCAACGTTTCAAGAAGTCTTATCTTTGCAAAGTGTACAAAGAACGGATAGACCTACGGCTTTAAACGACCGTAAACGCAGTCAGATAGTAGGAAGAGTGAAAAAAAATCGTAGAATAGATATATTCCACCAACATTGCATATGACGTTAAGACAGAATTCGGAAGAGATATGCACGCCATAACGATCCGGGGAGCCGTATATGAAAATAACTACCATTCTCGTATAGCTAACCGAAAGCCCCTTATTCCAAAAATAAGCCTAAATAAACGTTTAGCTCATGTAAAATAATATTAAACAAGCCAAGCTACTGCTGAAACAATCAGCCCTATCATGAACTTCATGTGAAAAATTTCCCTCGAAAAATATAAAGCAAAACAATAACAATTTTTCACATTTGTTTTTGTTTTGCTTTGTAATTTCTGGGAAAATTTTGTTCACATGAAGTTCACGATAAGGCTGAATGTTCTTTACTCGGATGAAAAAAAATTTAGTATTTTCCAACTTGATGACCGGCAAACTGTGTGGGGACACCATAACAGCTTGCATCTAGTTATACGGGAATGAAAGTTATTTTCGTGTAAGGCTCCCCGGATCGTTATGGCGTGCATAACTCTTCCGAATTCTGTCTTAACGTCATCTGCAACGTTGGTGGAATATATTCTACGATTTTTTTTCACTCTTCCTACTAGGGGCATTTCAGTTATTACATCTGGGTCTGGGTTAAGATAAATTTTTACTGAAACAATCCGGCTCATAATGAAAATTGGCTGCACTTGAAAAGAACTAAAAAGAAGAAGAAACATATACCCAGCAGTAAAAATCTGAAATGAATCCTTTATGAATCACTGATGAAATTCATCATGAGGAGGCATCAGTGAATGCTTTCATATAAAGGCTGCTGAATTTTTTCAAATAAATGGTTTGCTTTCCTAATGCCTATATGACTCCGTTCGGAGCCGGCATAAAACTGTCCAATGGTGGGACCCTCCCTCAAAAACAATTTGATTGACTTTAAACTTCAAACTAAATGAAAATAACTATTTCAAAAATTATTTTTTTGGAAATTTAAATTACTGAAATAAATTATGAAACTCAAATGGCGGGATAGTTATGTATTCCATGTTATAAGGAGAAGCCAGCGCGCAGTATAATTTTCCTTCCGGACTTTTTCTTTCCCCTTACGGCCAAAGCAGAAGCTTACAAGAGGCAAATTTGAAATTTGTATTTCCATATATTTTTTATTTTAAATATAATTTGTTTTATAGTTGTCAAATTGAAAACTTTGTCAGAAAAGCTGCCGAATGTCAAAAAACCTACCGAAATACAAGCTGGCTCGTTGGTTTTTAACCGCCTAGATGGTATTTCGTTTGGTTTTTTCAATATAGCTTGCTCGCTTGCACCAACGCAAAACGATAGTGATGAATATTCAACAAAGAATCATCAATGGCCATTTTGCAGTGAAACAAATTTACTGTAGGGTATATGTATATATATGTATACATACACAAATGTCACTTTTCAGTTCTGCCAAATCAAAAAAGCACTGTGCTGCCAAATCAGCACGGAAAAACAAATCGAACAGGGCGGATCAAAAATTGAACCAGCAATTTATCTGGCTTAATCGAGCTGAAATCTTTGTTGTTGCATTTACATGCAAAAATTTTTATCTGGGTTAGGATCACCGTATGTGAAACACGGCTACTATCTGACTGCGTTTACGGTCGTTTAAAGCCGTAGGTCTATCCGTTCTTTGTACACTTTGCAAAGATAAGACTTCTTGAAACGTTGAACAATGCTCCGAATAGTGTGGCGGTTTCTGTCCATCATTTCACCAATCCCATATAATGATTTTCCATAATCATGCAAATGCGACATAATTTTTCGCCGAGATTCGGCGGTTTCATTTTTTTGCTAGTCACTTTAATGGAAAATTTACTTATTTAAGACACTGCGACGTCCGCGGCTCGTATTTTAAGAGCAACGTACGTAAGTTACACGTTCTCGTAGCATGACAAATTAAAACAAGTTGCCAGACCGATAAATCAGCGCAAAATAGTCGGTCATATTTAGCTGTGCCAATACTTTTGTTCAGCCCAAAACAGTACTTTTTTTCTTAGAATCGCTGCCGTTAATTCAATAAAAGAGATAATTAAATTAAATAAAATGGAAATGGTTAACAATTTATCATTCTATCCAGGGATGTTTTATATTTTTTAGAAATCTGTTCACATGCGGCCAAAAAACAGTGTTAAAGTTGAAGCATCTTGCTGTGCCAATACTTTAGTTCGGCACTGTAGGTACAAGGTAAGTGTTTGTACAATTTTGCGAGTTGAAATGGCCGCAAAAGTACTGTAGACCGGGCCATAGATATTACGCTGAAGGACATCACCGTGGCGGTAGCCACGGTTGGTGCACACGTCCGGACTGATGGCGTAGCCCAGGGTTATTTTTTATAAGCGCGGCCGAAGGCCGCCTACTCAGGAAGGTGTTCTGCGCAAAAGCACTGTGTTTTTTTCTTTATCTATCCAATTTATATGAAGAGTTACTAAACTTTAACCATAAATTTCTCGAAAACGAGGTACGTCCGGCGTCTAAATTTTACGGATTCAGAACACCCTTCCCCTACCTACCTTCCGGTAGGTTTTTTGGGGGCGTGCGGCATTATTGGAAAATTTCCCCTATTAATGTTTTTCAAATGAATCTTTCAGGGGATGTTAGGCGAGAATTTTCTTTATCTAAATTTATTACGGGGAAACTTTCCAATAATGTCACACGCCCCCAAAAAAACGACTTTTACCGGTAGGTAGGGGAGGGGAAGGGTGTTCTGAATCTGTAAAATTTAGGCGCCGGACGTACCTCGTTTTCGAGGAATTTATGGTTAAACTTTAGTAATCTCCATATAAATTCGATAGATAAAGAAAAAACTTTTGCGCAGAACACTTTTCTGCGCTGGCGGCCTTCGGCCGCGCTTATAAAAAATAACCCTGGGCTACGCCATCCGTCCGGACGTGTGCCCTAACCGTGGCTACCGCCACGGTGATGTCCTTCTGCATAGTACACCCTGTGAAGTCGCTATTAGCAACATTTTTAATAAAAGTGATTTTAACGCTATATTGTAAAATTTATTAAATATATTAGTAATATACGTGTTGTGACTAAAATAGAGAGTGAAATTTGTTTTACAAATGAGGAATTGGGGTTGCTATTGGTAAAAATTTAACAACTTTAACAAATTCCGGGAAAACTAGGTACGTCCGGCGCCTGAATTTAACTGATTCAGAACCTACTCCTCCTCCCCTACAACCCAGTAAAAGTCGTTTTTCTCGGGGCGTGTGACATTATTGGAAAGCCAACCCTTTATTACTTTCATAAATATTTTACTAATACTAATAATATCAAATTGTTGTTAAAAAAAACTAACACCATTATCACCAATTTCTAAATTAAACACACACCTAATCCTTACTATATTTTCACACGTAGCTTTATTAAGCTGTTCGAAGCACTTTCACACACTTTTTATTAATTTTTTTTTTTTTTTTTTTTTGTTGTTTTAACGTTACTTCATTCCCTTTACGAATTGCAAAGATAGAAGATTTATTTGGCCAGCACACTAGCTATATCGCCATCGCCAAATTTTATATTATTTTTCCTTTTTATAAGTCAATTTTGCATTGTTTAGTATAACTAGAGATGGTCTTGAATGCTTTTTCTCCATATGCTTTGTATAGTTCGATTATTGATTTTTTGGATTGTAATATCGGATATTTGCTTCTTATGTTATCGTATTTCTTGCATTTGAATATTAGGTGGTTCGTATCTTCTGTTATATTACAAGTTTCGCAGATGTTGTTTTGGTAAATATTCATTTTGAATAAGGTATCTTTACAGAAGGTATGGTTAGTTAATATCCTGTTAATTTCTTTAATTTCTATGGGTTCTAGTTGCATATTTTTTTTGTGAAACCATGGTTTTTTCAGTAATTTTGGAAACATTTGTCCATATTCTTTTCCTTTATGTTGAATTTTTCCTTTATATTCTGTATCCCAATCTTCTAGTATTCTATTTTTAATTTCGTTAATAGCGTCTTTGATAGTCCAATATATATTAATTCTTTCTCCATTTTGATATGCCTCCTTTGCCGCTTTGTCTGCTTTTTCATTTGCTGATATGTTATTATGTGCTGGAATATAATGGATTTCTACGGTTTCTATTGATGAGAAGTTAATGATTTTTTTAATTTCTTGAATTATGTGGTTATTGCTTTCACTGTCTTTTAAAGATAAAATACTGCTTAAGCTATCTGTTAAAATGGCAATTCTTTTGAAATTGTGTTGTATGGCAAATTCGATACCTTTTTGTATTGCAATGAGTTCTGCCGTCATTGATGCCATTTTTTTATTACAATAGTAAGCTTTGATTGTGTTGGTTTTTTCGTGTACGATTGCTAGACCGGTTCTATTTTCTTTGATTGATCCATCTGTGTGTATGATTTCGAATTGTTGTGTTTTTAGTTTTTGTATCTTTTCATTGTATAGTTGATTTATTATATCTTGGTTGGTTTCTTTTTTGTTACTTCCATTGTTAAAAAATTCCTTAATAAGTATTATTTTGTTAGTTTGTTGTACTGGTGTATTAATTGTCGCTATATTTTGTAATATGTGTCTGTATTTCTGGTATATTTTATAATAGCTCGTGTTTTTACATAACTTGTCATTAAGGATTGTATCTTTTGCCGGTAGATTATATGCGATACATTTTATCATTTCTTTTGCTGTTGCCATCTCTAGTCGATAACTGGTTGGCATCTCTGTCGCCATATGGTACGATATATGTGTTGGTGTAGATCGAATTAAACCCAGACATTTTCTAATGTTAGAATTGTTGCATACTGATAATTTTTGTAATGCTTTTTTGGAAATATTTGCCAATGTGGATGCCGCGTAATCCATTTTGGCTCTTGCAAAGGCTTTGTATAAATTTAGTGCTTTTATTGGTGTTATACCATATTTGCATCCACTGATGATATTCAGAAATTGACATGTTTTATTGGTTTTGTTTACTATTTCATTGGTGTGTTGTGTACATGAGTTATTGCTGCTGATGAATCTGCCAAGGTATTTGATATTTTTAACTTGTTCTATTGGTGTGTTGTTAATCTGAATGTTGATTTGTGTGTTTCTTTGGTTAAAGTAGATTGTTTTTGTTTTATTAAGGTTTATATTAAGATTAAGTTTTTTACATTCTATAATAAATTCATTTATTTTTTCTTTCAGTAATATTTGGGTGTTTTCTTGCTTTTTATGCATGCATATTACGAAGAAGTCGTCTGCGAATTGGAACATTTTGCAGTTTTCGTTTGTTAATTCATGTAGTTGCGCTGTATATAAGTTGAATAGTGTGGGACTGAGTCCGCTACCTTGGGCTAATCCGTTCATGGTGTTGATTTTTATATTATTTAGAATAAGTGTTCTATTTTTTAGAAATGAAATTATCCAGTATATTACTTTTTTGTCTATATTTGTTGAATTTAAAATTTTTTCCAATGTATTAATTTCTACTGAGTCGTATGCTTTTTCTACATCAATACATGCAGCCATGACGTGATTTTTTTCGCTTTTGTATAGTGCAATAGTGTTATTCAAGTCGTTGATACATTGTGCTGTTGAGTGATGTTTTCTAAATCCGTAAGATCTATTCGGTAGGAGGCAATTTTCCATGACTTGATTCTCAATATGAATTTTCAGTAATCCTTCTATTGTTTTTGCCAATACCGACAATAAGCAAATAGGCCTGTGTTTATATATATTCATAGTGTCGTTAGCTTTAGGCAAAGGTATGATCTTCACTTCTCTCCATTTATCTGGGAACTCTCCATTCTGCCAAGTCTTCAGTAATGTATTGAATAAATTGAGTTTTTCTGAGTGTTTTAGCTGCAGTAGCATTCGATATGATATTTGGTCTGTACCTTTTGCAGAATCTACTTTCCTGGTATTGAGAAAATTTAGGAAATTTTCTAAGTTGAATTCTTTTGGTGTACTTGCAGTGTCGTATGTGTATGTATGTGTTGCTATTGGGTTGGGATTTCTGGCAATGTATTCTAAATATTTTTTTGAATCGTCAGGGTTCCACGTATCGTTGACTCTCTTTTCACATTTGTATTTTTTTAGATTTTTAATTTTTTCCCACATTGTTTTATTATCAGTACTTGATATTTCATTGATTAGTTTTTGGAAATTTTCTTTCTTTTGTATTTTTATGTGTTCTCTTAAATTTTTGTCAGCGATTGAAAGCAGTTCACCATTTTCTACTGTTTTGTAATGATTGAATTTTTTACGCGCTGCATTCCTTAACCTAAAGAGTCTTTCTGTTTCTTTTGTCCACCATGGTTTGGGTATGAATTTATTGTTTTTATTAAGGGTAATTGTATTTTTTTGTATTGTATTACTTATTGTATTATTGATGTCATCAATGTTATTCCCGATTTTTATTTTGCTCATGTCTTTTAGTACTTGATTCATTAGAATTTTTTTGTTTCTTTTTGGAGTTTCAAATTTGTCAAATAGTGTTATTAGGATTGGGTTATGATTACTTTTTGTTAGTGGTTGTGTTGTTTCCCATGTATATCTTATATTTTGATTGATTAAAGTTATATCTATTGCTGATGTGGAGTTGTTTGCAGTGAAGGTGTGTGATCCGTCATTAAGTATATGATATTCATTGTTAATAATTTCCCTTTCCAAGATGTTTCCTCTCGTGTTTGTATTTGTTGGGTCCCACAGTGCAGCTTTTGCATTGAGGTCTCCACCAATCAGAGTTACGTTTTTAAGTTGTCTTAGGTATATAAACATTTTTTCTAATTCCATTTTAAATATTTGATTTGTTGTGTTGGGAGGGCAATATACACTTACTATATTCATATTTTTTTTAAGATTCATTGTGGTTATTCCGATATTTTCAATTTCAGATGGTATTTTGAACATTGAGAATTTTATATATTTTTTAATATAAATTCCCACGCCACCGTAACCATCGCTTCTGTTCGCAAAAGCGTAATTGTAATTGTTTATATTCGTATTGGTGTTGTTATTTAACCATGTTTCAGATAATATGGTTATATCAATATTTTTATTGTTTAGATAAATTTCTAGTAGATCTTTGTTTCCTTCTTTTTTCAAGCTTTGAATATTAAGTTGTAATATGTTCATTTTCATCTCTATAATTATTATTTATTAGGTTGCAATCGAAAATTGAGTTTATTTTGTTCAGTGCCAAACGTATGTTATTTAATAATTCGAATGTGTTGTAATTTAGACGGTCTTTTACATTTGATGCCAAATGTTTGGTAATCTCACCGCTAAGTTTGTTAAATGTGTCCTGCGTATCTTTGATTTTATGTGTTTCTATCCTGATTTCTGATCTTACTGGTTGGATTGCGTCCTGCCATTCTTTCATAGTGTTGCTTGCATTTTGTTCCTCCCTTTTTCTATTTTGGTTTATTTTTGTTATTTTATTGTATGGTAGTAGTTTGTGAATGTAAGTAGCAGTGTCATTTTTGTTTGTAGATCTATTTGATGTGTTTTTTGATATTTGGGGGAATTGTTGTTCATAGTTATCTAACATATCAAAGCGGTTTCCCAGAATCCCTGTAATTTTTTTTTGCGCTTCTCTAAATGACAAGTTTTCCGTAGTCATGGTTCTTTTAATTATATACGCTTTTACCCTCGCCGGACAGTCCTTAGCTGTAGGTGCATGAGGAAAGCTACAGTTCGTGCATTTTATTTCTTTACATGTTTCTCCCTCGTTATGCTGTTGGAAACATTTTCTACACCTTTCTGTTTTTTCTTTGCAATTATCTGCAAAGTGATTGAAACGGAAACATCTAAAGCATTGTGAGAAATTTATATATGGCTTCACTTTGATGTTTGCGCCTAAGTATCTTATTTCGTTAGGGATTTCCATACCTTTGAAAAAGATCTTGACACGTTGTGTTGCCGTTATTTCATGATTACTTTTGTTTTTTTTCTCAATGCGAACTAGTTTAATGATATCGATTGGTGTAATTAAGTCTTCTTTTAATTCCTCCATTGTAATATCAGTCGGGATGTTAAATACTATACCAGTTTTGGATATGCAATGTTGCATAATTTTTGGAATATATCCCATGTTGTTAAGTCCGGTTTCTGAATATAGGTTATTGGCCGCATCTGCACTTTCGCAGTTTACTTTGACTCGTCCGTATCCTACTTTGTTTATTTCATTGATGTTTTTATGGTTTAGTTTTTTTAATGCATTTGCCACTGATACTGTGTTTATTTGTTTACGGGTTTGGTTGTGTGATATGGTATCAATATAAACTATAAATGGACCTTTGTGTTTCTCATCATAGGTTATGTTGTTATAATTTTTTGCATTTGTGTATGCTGATACAAAGCTTGTTACATTCATAGAATTTTCGTTGTCGATTCGCTCCTTCTGAGTATTTTCCGTTATTTTCATATGTTCATCGTCCAGGGTTTTATTTCTTTTGAACGCTTGTTCCCAGGAACCATCTGGTTCCTCCGTCTCACTATCCATATTTTGTAGGTTATTTTCTTGTGTCCGTCTTTTCACTTTCTTATTACAATTTCTTACCTTATTGATTAAAAAGTATGTTTTTTGGTTTAATATTTGTGTTAAATGTTTTTTTTTTAAACTAGATTTTTATTAGTTTTTCCTCAATAATAGCTTTTGACTTTTTCACGTGGTGATCAGTGTGCGCGCCAAAAACGTAGCGTTTCTTTACATTTGTTTCAAACCAGCCGCAATTCTTTTTATTAATTTTATTTGCCGAATTTTACATTTTAATTGTTCGACCAACTGCTTTTGTTAGGCATGGGCATTAGGGTGGGGCGATTTACTAACCTATATCGCGCGATCGAAACTCGGATTCCTCTCATTTTTGTGAGTAGAAAACTCCTCCACGACATTTGCCTAAAATTAATTTTGATGTTCCGGAATTTGGTTTTTATGAACCAAGACGAATTTTTGAAAATAAAAATTGGGCAAAAATCGACAAAAAGATATCCAGGCCAATATGCACATCGAATTGAAGCAGAATTTTGTGCTGAATCCAGATATGAAATCCGAATTAAAATCGGATGATCCGTTTTTGAGATATAGCCTGATTTCCGGTTATGGAGGCTGAATGCCGAAAATCGCATATTTTCGCGATTATCTCTTGCTGTGTACAATATATCTTAAATTTTTTTGCAAATTTCTTAAAGATAGGTCAATACAATATATGAGCAATATTTTAAAATATTAATTTATCTTCCTGTATAGGAAAACTAGAATGCACTCTTTTTTCCTTAGCCCAAAATCGCAGTATAGGATCTCCATGTTATAGTCATCCGATATCGATGATTTTCGCCGATAGCGCTTTGTGTACAATAAATGCTCTAAATAAAAAATTTCAGAATTTTAGCTGCAAAAATTGAGGAGTTATAACCCAAAACGTAGACGTATGCTGTTTGGGACTTGTTTTTTTACTTTAGTCAACTCTAACAAAAACTCAAGGTTACTCATACGCCATAGCGTACTATTGGAAGCAAAAAACAAATTTCAGAAGCATAAGTCTACGTTTTAGGGAATAACTCTTCAAATTTTGCAGCTAAAATTCTGAAATTTTGTATTTAGAGCATTTATTGTACACAAACCGCTGTCGGCGAAAATCATCGGTGTCGGATGACTATAACATGGAGATCCCATACTGCGATTTTGGGCTAAGGAAAAAAGAGTGCATTCTAGTTTTCCTATACAGGAAGATAAATTAATATTTTAAAATATTGCTCATATGTTGTATTGACCTATCTTTAAGAAATTTGCAAAAAAATTTAAGATATATTGTACACAGCAAGAGATAATCGCGAAAATATGCGATTTTCGGCATTCAGCCTCCATAACCGGAAATCAGGCTATATCTCGAAAACGGATCATCCGATTTTAGTTTCGATTTCATATCTGGATTCAGCATAAAATTCTGCTTCAACTCGATGTGCATATTGACCTGGATATTTTTTGTCCATTTTTGCCAAATTTTTATTATCCAAAATTCGTCTTGGTTCATAAAAACCAAATTCCGGAACATCAAAATTAATTTTAGGCAAATGTCGTGGAGGAGTTTTCTACTCAGAAAAATGAGACGAATCCAAATTTCGATCGCGCGGTATCGATTAATTTCCCTCCATACAAATCGCCCCACCCTAATGGGCATGGTATAAAGAATACAGGTATGTGCATTCAAAGAGCATATATCTATAAGAGGCTGCACTCGTCAAAATCTCACCACTAGATGTCACTTTCGCGCGAGATTGGACCCATTGTCAAATTTTGTCAATTTACACAGTAAGCAGAATCAGTACTTCTCCGTCATGACGTACGTCGTTTTCGACTGACAGGACGTACGTAGCGGAAAGAGTGGCACATAGAATATGTGTTCGGTGAATGCACTAAAAGCGTAGGGTAGAACAATATCAGACACTTGTCACAGAAGTTTTAGTTATAGGCGTCAAAAAACGAAAATTAACGAATTGCTAAGAGCAAAATCGCATGGAATATGTATTAATAGTATTAATTTAATACTAATATTTAATTTCAGGGTTTGAAATTGCTTAGCTACTTTTGCTGCATTTGCTTTTGCTTTGCTTTTGCTAACGAAAAGTAAATTAGCAAACTCGGCCAGCCAAGTATTCAGCTGAGCCGTGTTTGCTTGTATAGTTAAGCAAAGCAACGCGATTTGGGGGATTTCATTTTACTTCCAGCAATTAGTTGTGTCTTTGCATTTTTTCTGCTTTTGCTTATTTTGCTGAAACGATTTGTTTACGCATATTTCGATTTTTTATACATATTTACTTATGTGTATGTATGTATATACACATAATATGTATGTATGTCCATTTGTAAACATCTTTTCATGTTGAATTTTGCTTAAAAACTAGTTTCAGCAAAATAAGCAACTGTAAGCAAAAATTTACTACTAAACTAATTGCTGGAAGTAAAAGCAACCCTCTCAAATTGAGTTGCTTGGCTTAACTATACAAGCAAACACGACTCAGCTGAAAACTGAAGCGAATGATTCGTGTTTTCGTTATTGGCTCGGCTGAATTCAGCAATAAGCAAAAAACATCGGCTATTGCTGTTTTGCAGCAAGCAAATTCAAACCCTGTTTAATTTTAAGTCAGTTGTTCTGCACAGCTTAGTACAAAAACGAGTTATCGAACGCAATTTTCTGCACTAGAGTTCTCTAATGCCCTCACCGAACACATCTTATATCGCTGACGTACGGCAAAATAGAAAATTGGCAAAGTATGCCGGATCCGGCGACGGATACGTCGCCTATGTGCGTTTCGCGATCAAAATATACACAGTCTACTCAGCTGTCAGTTTCTTCCTTGTCCGTCACGACGGAGAAGTACTGATTCTGTTTAGCCTATTACTCGCTGATTTTCAGGACTTTCGAAAATTCGAACAACATGAGTGGAAATTGAGTGGAGTAGCATGTAGTTGAGTCAAAGTTGAGAAAAGAATTGAGTGATGGAATGGTTGAAAGGAAAATAAAGAATGAGTGCTTTGAGAAATAAACAGAAATAATGAGTGATAGCATGGCTTTGCGTTTTTGTTTTGTTTTGTTTTTGTTGCTATAGGTACTTGGATACATATATGTATGTATAAATTGTTTTGCTTCTCCTATTTATACCTACTACCTGAATATATGTACGTAAATAAATGTGTAAATATCCATTAAATTAATAACATTTTCCATATTATTGTACTGAACGCAATAATCATACATATCCATATATGTATGTACATATTTACATACATAGCATCTACGTGTTTGTTTTCATACAATGTACATATGTGCATAATATGTATGTTTGTACATATTCATATATTCTAACTGTTAAAGTCGTTACATTTATGGTATTTGTGCGAGCAGTACGAAAACTTTTTACGGAAAGAGAAGTAAAAACTTATTCGCACATACATATGTACATATATTCATATGCGTTGAAGACAGTAAAGAGCAAATCATGGCACCTCTTTAAATTTCGTCAATGGTCATACATATGTATGTCATTCAGCATTTAAGTATATTAAATGATTAAATTTTGCAGTTTTTAATGCAATTAACTTAGCCATGATGATACAAAGCCTTGTGGTAGCCTCATAATGTATACTAGTATCGCCGGTGGTCGAAATTCGACCAAGCAATTTATTTTTTCAACTTTGTATTGGTACAAAAATTATTCCTTTTCGCGGAGATAAGCAACACTTTCCAAATTCCAGTTGTACCGCAACACTGATTTGCCCTTTTGATCACGGTCCGACGCGAAATCATGGTCAAAATCAAGGCAGATCTAGGAAGGTAGGCCCGGTGGTGAGCGCTTTTAAATTAAAGCGACTCTTCAACTGTGTTTACGATATTTGTAAACACGTTTACGATATCTATTTCTTAACTAAAAATTTTATTTATTAATTATAAAGAAATTAAATAATTTATAGAAATAATTATATGCCTGTGCACTGCTCCTGACTCATACGAACACATCCATATCAATTTTATGTGGATATGAGTATGTTAAATGTGCTAAACAGCCTGGCAATTGTTTGTATGGGAAAAATGTTAGCCTATTAATATATAGATAATGGGCACATTGCCAACGAAGCAAAAACGAAGGAAATCAAAAATGGTACAAAACTAAAAACTTTATTTATTAATTATAAAGAAATTAAATAATTTATAGAAAAAATTATATGCCTATGCACTGCTCCTCACTCATACGAACACATCCATATCAATTTTATGTGGATATGAGTATGTTAAATGTGCTAAACAGCCTGGCAATTGTTTGTATGGGAAAAATGTTAGCCTATTAATATATAGATAATGGGCACATTGCCAACGAAGCAAAAACGAAGTAAATCAAAAATGGTACAAAACTAAAAACTTTATTTATTAATTATAAAGAAATTAAATAATTTATAGAAAAAATTATATGCCTATGCACTGCTCCTCACTCATACGAACACATCCATATCAATTTTATGTGGATATGAGTATGTTAAATGTGCAAAACAGCCTGGCAATTGTTTGTATGGGAAAAATGGTAGCCTATTAATATATAGATAATGGGCACATTGCCAACGAAGCAAAAACGAAGTAAATCAAAAATGGTACAAAACTAAAAACTTTATTTATTAATTATAAAGAAATTAAATAATTTATAGAAAAAATTATATGCCTATGCATTGCTCCTCACTCATACGAACACATCCATATCAATTTTATGTGGATATGAGTATGTTAAATGTGCTAAACAGCCTGGCAATTGTTTGTATGGGAAAAATGTTAGCCTATTAATATATAGATAATGGGCACATTGCCAACGAAGCAAAAACGAAGTAAATCAAAAATGGTACAAAACTAAAAACTTTATTTATTAATTATAAAGAAATTAAATAATTTATAGAAAAAATTATATGCCTATGCACTGCTCCTCACTCATACGAACACATCCATATCAATTTTATGTGGATATGAGTATGTTAAATGTGCAAAACAGCCTGGCAATTGTTTGTATGGGAAAAATGTTAGCCTATTAATATATAGATAATGGGCACATTGCCAACGAAGCAAAAACGAAGTAAATCAAAAATGGTACAAAACTAAAAACTTTATTTATTAATTATAAAGAAATTAAATAATTTATAGAAAAAATTATATGCCTATGCACTGCTCCTCACTCATACGAACACATCCATATCAATTTTATGTGGATATGAGTATGTTAAATGTGCTAAACAGACTGGCAATTGTTTGTATGGGAAAAATGTTAGCCTATTAATATATAGATAATGGGCACATTGCCAACGAAGCAAAAACGAAGTAAATCAAAAATGGTACAAAACTAAAAACTTTATTTATTAATTATAAAGAAATTAAATAATTTATAGAAAAAATTATATGCCTATGCACTGCTCCTCACTCATACGAACACATCCATATCAATTTTATGTGGATATGAGTATGTTAAATGTGCTAAACAGACTGGCAATTGTTTGTATGGGAAAAATGTTAGCCTATTAATATATAGATAATGGGCACATTGCCAACGAAGCAAAAACGAAGTAAATCAAAAATGGTACAAAACTAAAAACTTTATTTATTAATTATAAAGAAATTAAATAATTTATAGAAAAAATTATATGCCTATGCACTGCTCCTCACTCATACGAACACATCCATATCAATTTTATGTGGATATGAGTATGTTAAATGTACTAAACAGCCTGGCAATTGTTTGTATGGGAAAAATGTTAGCCTATTAATATATAGATATAGATAATGGGCACATTGCCAACGAAGCAAAAACGAAGTAAATCAAAAATGGTACAAAACTAAAAACTTTATTTATTAATTATAAAGAAATTAAATAATTTATAGAAAAAATTATATGCCTATGCACTGCTCCTCACTCATACGAACACATCCATATCAATTTTATGTGGATATGAGTATGTTAAATGTGCTAAACAGCCTGGCAATTGTTTGTATGGGAAAAATGTTAGCCTATTAATATATAGATAATGGGCACATTGCCAACGAAGCAAAAACGAAGTAAATCAAAAATGGTACAAAACTAAAAACTTTATTTATTAATTATAAAGAAATTAAATAATTTATAGAAAAAATTATATGCCTATGCACTGCTCCTCACTCATACGAACACATCCATATCAATTTTATGTGGATATGAGTATGTTAAATGTGCTAAACAGCCTGGCAATTGTTTGTATGGGAAAAATGTTAGCCTATTAATATATAGATAATGGGCACATTGCCAACGAAGCAAAAACGAAGTAAATCAAAAATGGTACAAAACTAAAAACTTTATTTATTAATTATAAAGAAATTAAATAATTTATAGAAAAAATTATATGCCTATGCACTGCTCCTCACTCATACGAACACATCCATATCAATTTTATGTGGATATGAGTATGTTAAATGTGCAAAACAGCCTGGCAATTGTTTGTATGGGAAAAATGTTAGCCTATTAATATATAGATAATGGGCACATTGCCAACGAAGCAAAAACGAAGTAAATCAAAAATGGTACAAAACTAAAAACTTTATTTATTAATTATAAAGAAATTAAATAATTTATAGAAAAAATTATATGCCTATGCACTGCTCCTCACTCATACGAACACATCCATATCAATTTTATGTGGATATGAGTATGTTAAATGTGCTAAACAGACTGGCAATTGTTTGTATGGGAAAAATGTTAGCCTATTAATATATAGATAATGGGCACATTGCCAACGAAGCAAAAACGAAGTAAATCAAAAATGGTACAAAACTAAAAACTTTATTTATTAATTATAAAGAAATTAAATAATTTATAGAAAAAATTATATGCCTATGCACTGCTCCTCACTCATACGAACACATCCATATCAATTTTATGTGGATATGAGTATGTTAAATGTGCTAAACAGCCTGGAAATTGTTTGTATGGGAAAAATGTTAGCCTATTAATATATAGATAATGGGCACATTGCCAACGAAGCAAAAACGAAGTAAATCAAAAATGGTACAAAACTAAAAACTTTATTTATTAATTATAAAGAAATTAAATAATTTATAGAAAAAATTATATGCCTATGCATTGCTCCTCACTCATACGAACACATCCATATCAATTTTATGTGGATATGAGTATGTTAAATGTGCTAAACAGCCTGGCAATTGTTTGTATGGGAAAAATGTTAGCCTATTAATATATAGATAATGGGCACATTGCCAACGAAGCAAAAACGAAGTAAATCAAAAATGGTACAAAACTAAAAACTTTATTTATTAATTATAAAGAAATTAAATAATTTATAGAAAAAATTATATGCCTATGCACTGCTCCTCACTCATACGAACACATCCATATCAATTTTATGTGGATATGAGTATGTTAAATGTGCAAAACAGCCTGGCAATTGTTTGTATGGGAAAAATGTTAGCCTATTAATATATAGATAATGGGCACATTGCCAACGAAGCAAAAACGAAGTAAATCAAAAATGGTACAAAACTAAAAACTTTATTTATTAATTATAAAGAAATTAAATAATTTATAGAAAAAATTATATGCCTATGCACTGCTCCTCACTCATACGAACACATCCATATCAATTTTATGTGGATATGAGTATGTTAAATGTGCTAAACAGACTGGCAATTGTTTGTATGGGAAAAATGTTAGCCTATTAATATATAGATAATGGGCACATTGCCAACGAAGCAAAAACGAAGTAAATCAAAAATGGTACAAAACTAAAAACTTTATTTATTAATTATAAAGAAATTAAATAATTTATAGAAAAAATTATATGCCTATGCACTGCTCCTCACTCATACGAACACATCCATATCAATTTTATGTGGATATGAGTATGTTAAATGTGCTAAACAGACTGGCAATTGTTTGTATGGGAAAAATGTTAGCCTATTAATATATAGATAATGGGCACATTGCCAACGAAGCAAAAACGAAGTAAATCAAAAATGGTACAAAACTAAAAACTTTATTTATTAATTATAAAGAAATTAAATAATTTATAGAAAAAATTATATGCCTATGCACTGCTCCTCACTCATACGAACACATCCATATCAATTTTATGTGGATATGAGTATGTTAAATGTACTAAACAGCCTGGCAATTGTTTGTATGGGAAAAATGTTAGCCTATTAATATATAGATATAGATAATGGGCACATTGCCAACGAAGCAAAAACGAAGTAAATCAAAAATGGTACAAAACTAAAAACTTTATTTATTAATTATAAAGAAATTAAATAATTTATAGAAAAAATTATATGCCTATGCACTGCTCCTCACTCATACGAACACATCCATATCAATTTTATGTGGATATGAGTATGTTAAATGTGCTAAACAGCCTGGCAATTGTTTGTATGGGAAAAATGTTAGCCTATTAATATATAGATAATGGGCACATTGCCAACGAAGCAAAAACGAAGTAAATCAAAAATGGTACAAAACTAAAAACTTTATTTATTAATTATAAAGAAATTAAATAATTTATAGAAAAAATTATATGCCTATGCACTGCTCCTCACTCATACGAACACATCCATATCAATTTTATGTGGATATGAGTATGTTAAATGTGCTAAACAGCCTGGCAATTGTTTGTATGGGAAAAATGTTAGCCTATTAATATATAGATATAGATAATGGGCACATTGCCAACGAAGCAAAAACGAAGTAAATCAAAAATGGTACAAAACTAAAAACTTTATTTATTAATTATAAAGAAATTAAATAATTTATAGAAAAAATTATATGCCTATGCACTGCTCCTCACTCATACGAACACATCCATATCAATTTTATGTGGATATGAGTATGTTAAATGTGCTAAACAGCCTGGCAATTGTTTGTATGGGAAAAATGTTAGCCTATTAATATATAGATTCAATGAGTTGTCTAGTACACTTAAACACAAACGCTTCACTCCAAATTGCAAACTTTTTGCACGTTGCTGTAACCATATTTGGGCAAATTTCGCAAACAATGAAATCTATCATCCCCGTGCACTTGTTGCTTGTCGCACTTGTTCAATCAGCAATAGAAACGCGTGACCAGTTCCTTGGAATTTTTTTCTCACGGCCATACATACATACATTTTTTAAGTACTTGCTATTGGTTCGCGGCAAAAGGTACATACATACATACATATGTGTGCTTCTGCGGACAGACAGAATTTTGTATTAAGGTATTAGTTTTATTTGGAATCATTTTGACTTTTGGTATTTGAATATTAAAATTTCGCATACATATATGTACATAAAGACAATTTGATATTATATTTTGGTGAACCTAATATAAGAGTGTCTTTCTATACAAAATCAAAGACCAAACAAATTTTAAATCGAAAAAATCATTATGGACAAGGATGCTTTTATTACCAAAATAACATGTGTTCCCTTTTTTGTTCATTACATTGCAAAAAAATTACAATCCTCACGGACGTAAAGGAGAGGAAAATTTACAGGCATTTGCATAACCACTAAACTGTATTTCCTTCATACAATTCTTGGACACCCTAACGTACAAGAGCACACAATATGTATGGATATGTGTAAACTGTCGCATATTCGCATCGGCTTGCGGCTTGCAGAATAGTTTTTGGCACTTGGATATCTACTAACGCTGTGATCCATCATATACCCAATAAAAATCAAACGAAAAAATTTTAAGCATTTCAGAAAATCTTAATTCTGAATTTGAGTTTAAGCTTATTTCTCAAACATTAGTTATCAAATATAAGTTATCAACCTTACTATAAGTTTAAATAGGCTTGAAAATTCCATTCCAATTGGGTTACTTCTCAAATGCATATCAAGTTAGAATTAAAACAGTCTTTAAGGGGTATACATATTTATATACAATGCAATCTCTGGAACCGTTTGTGACGAAACAAAAATTACTTAAAATGATTTTTGGTTTGTCAATGCGGCTTTGTTGTCACTTTTCACATTCTTCGTTTGCTGAAGAGTCTTTGTTGCCACTTTTAAAGACATAGCACTTTACCAAACTTTACTGACCTTCCTCACTTCAATGATTTGTGATGAAAGCAATTGAATGCGTTGTTTAGGATGACTTTGTGAATGAATGCATTGCATATACATACATACATATGCTAAGTTTGAATGAATTAGGATTTAAGAATGAAAGTATTTGCTATGCTTATTCATTTTCTGCAGGATGAATGGATTGAATTTTAAATAAATATTGCATACGTACATATCTTTACTTACCATTCTGATAAAAATTGATAAAATGTAGAAATAAAAAGATGATTTTTTGAATTTACATATGAACATATGTATGGTTGTTTAAATGATTACTTTATTGGTATCCGAATGTAAATATACATATATGTTTATTTATAGTTTAAATTACATATTTATGTATGTACATATGTATGTGTACTTAGGCATGTCACATGTATGTACATAGATAGGTACATATCTGTACAAGCAAACACAATTTTAATTTAGCTCTGAATTAGGCTCAGAGGCAAATAGGGAAAAATAAGTAGGTATAAAGCAACAACATATCGAAGCCTAAGTAAAAGATCACCTTATTTCAAAATTTGTTTCAAAAACTCTTTTTGAAATAGGGCGATCTTTTACTCAGGCATCGATACATACCTACATAAATATACATAAGCTGAAATGAAAAAGAAAAGCTGAAATGAAAACGAAAAGCTGAAATATAAAGAGAAAAGCTGAAATGAAAAAGAAAAACTGAAAATAAAAATATGTATGTAGGTAAATATTTACATACATACACACATACATACATATGTACATATATACTCAAGTAAAATGAATTAGGTATGTATGAAATTCTTACCCCATCCGGCTGGTGGTTCAGGCATCCAGAACGTTCACCTGCAACATTTGAATTATGGCTTATACTATGACGGCAACTTTTTTTGTTTGCGTTGGTCGCGAGCTTCCCGTACTTCGTCTTCTTCTGTTCTCACCAACCATTTTGCATTTTTGTAGAGCAACACTGTCACCATAAAGTCCAAAAGTGTAGCTCTGTGTTCTGCGCATTCCCCACTTACATCGAACCAGTACGGAAAAGTTTCGTTTGTCTTTCTTTTAATGTAATTGAGCAAAATTTTTTTAATACCGATCTTATGCGCAGACACCCTAAAGAGATCCAGATACCACTCCATGTGTAAACCACTCAGTACAAAAAAGGCGTCAGAGGGGTTCGTTAGTCTTAAGTCTTCGTCCGTCGTGTAATTTCTGTGTCGGATAAGCGCCTCGGATATATCATTGACACTGTTTAATGGCTTGCACAAGTCCTCTTTACATTTGTGACAGTTTATCTTGCATACGACCTTCTTGTAAATAGTATATCCGCTGAAATAGCGTTTGACTTGTATTTCTCCTGGCCTTTCCGGTCTAGTGTTAGGTGTCAGCTCATCTGGATCGTCTTCAAAAAGACAATCCAAGGCTGGTTGATTTTGGCGTGAACTCCCCTGTTCTAGCAAGTCATCTATGGCCTGGTGCTCATCTAGATCGACTGCCACAGGATCTTTGCCCACATTCCATTCTATGAACTCATCCTCGTCCTCTTCGCAATTGCTGCCTTTGTCTTGGAATCTGTGCTTCAATATTTTCATCGATATTAATCGTGCCACAATATACTGCACCTCGTTTGCAGATGGATGGCAATTAATACCCAGGCTCGCTCGAACTTTATAAAAAAAGTTTTCCAGCGCATCTTGATTCATCTTACCCAACGGAATAAAATCCACGCTTTCGAGTCTTTGAAAAAGATCTTCCGATAAGCTTATCATGGATTTGATGGTAAGGATGAAACCTTCGATGCATGGAAGGGCCGCTCGTGTTTTAAAGTCAATGCTTTCAAAATAATTTACATGGTCAAGAAGTCGTTTTATTTTACCTTCCTTATCTTGTCGACGTAAAGGGCGCTTTAATGGATTTTTATCCATTAAATTCTTGCAGTCAAGGTCATCAAACAGGTCGTTCATTCGCTTGATAAATAGTTGCGTCGGCTGAACGAACTCCCGCTCTTCCTCTGGATAACGTCCCAACTCAAACATCGTTTTGATACCCGCCGATACAGAATTGCTCAGAAGTTGAGTAGCCCGGGAAACACTCATTTTTTCGAATTGTGTTGGGTAGACATGGGCGTTTGTCAGTTTAGGACATATTTTGAAATTTTCATTTTTACGATCAATTTCGTAAAGAGTTTTTACAATGTCATTTTTGACAATGCCATCGCGTGTTTGGATTTGCTTTTTGCTTAGAAAGTTATTTCTGACACTCTTTATAAGATGGCAATAATCATACATAAAATGTATGTTTTCCCCATTATAATTGAGGAAAGAATTGATGCTGCTTATATTAAGGATATTGAAAGCGGAAATATTAGACGAGCCTTGGTCGCATATTGCAGCTTTAACAGTTAGCCCGATACTTTGCGCTGTATCAATGTTGGCTTTGATCAATTTTACTAGTTCATGGGAGCGAACCGAATTTGGTGCCACATAGTAGGAAAGCACATATTTCCAATTGCTTAAGATTCCCTTTACCATGAAAAAAAGGCACTTGTTTGCGACCAAGTTTTGCCTTTGACCATTTCCGTAATCAGCGAAACCGTCGATCACGTCATAAGTTTTGTTATAGGTCAAATCTTTTTTAATGTGAATTTCATCCCACATTATTTGGCAAATGCGATCTTTTTCTGGCATTGAACTTATCATTGACCTGAGGTTGTCAATGACTTGAGCGTCAATGCCAGGGCGGACAGCGCGTATTGGGCGCCACCGCAAAAGGGATGTGGGGTGTGGTAATCGGAAGCCCACATCAATGCGCATAAATTTATACGCTTTGGACGATATGTAGCTGACATTTTGAGCCAACCTCCTCTCTTCTTCATTATACCATGAATTTTTGGCGCCAACTATAAGTTTGGCAAAAATTACGGCATCTGCACTAGCAGTGCAGTGAGGCATTATTGCCGTTCTTTCTAAATCTACATATCTATTCTGTAAGACGGCCAATTGACGCTTGAGTTTGGCAATTTCGTTTTTTAATTTGCGCGCATTTTTTTGGTACATTCGCTCAACCTCAGCACACTTTTTATTGCCGCAAATCTCTTCAGTTTCATATCGTTGGCGCTTTTCCTCCAAATCAGAATATTTTTGGAATTCTTCCAATGTTAGTTCACCAGGTGGAGGATAGGAGCGCTTTACCGGCTGAAGTTCCCAAACGCTTGAAACTTCACTCCTATTATCATCTACGGTATCTTCCCCCCCTAAATGCAACGTAGGAACAGCCCCACTTTTAAGTTTTTTGTGTAATTTAACGTCCGTCGCAAAATGTCGTTCGCAAATATAAAGTTTTTTGTCCACCATTTCGGCGGGCGTCATATTACAAGCCAGAGCCCAAACATTTCTGGCTACTTCTGTTTTGGGGAACTCGAACATCCTATCCCCTTCCCTGTATGTGCACCCCTGGACGCAGCACGCTCTTCTAGCACCGTATTGCACAAACTGATTCGGTGGTGGCTCATCGAATCCTTAAAATTTAATTATTTGAAATTATTACTTTGATACAAAAATTTATAATTTTTTTTTAATTTAATGCTAAAACAAGAACATATCAGGCCCCCCTCGTATGAAATGAAATAACCAAAAGTGTTACTCATACGCCACGGGTTTTGCATGCAATAGCGTATGTGTATTTATATATGTAACTACCCATTAAACACTGAAAAAGAAATTATCAAACGTTTGAGAAAATATTGTTTCTAAAGTTGAGAATCAGCATATATATCATTTGAAAATAAACATATTTTCAAGTGTTCATCAAACATTGTTTATCAATTTTAAAATAACTTACAACACATTTGAAAAAAAAACTTGTTTCGCATTTTGTACCATTTCACGAATTTCAACATGTCAAGGCTTGAAGGAACGAAGAAATTTTGTGTGTTTGCTAATTTCAGTCAGCGTTCGTTGTTCTACTCGAGCAGTCTTTTAACGGTTGAAATGATGATGGTTGAAAATTACTGTGTGTAATAATGATTCTGTATATCTTACTCTTATTTTATTTGTTTGTGGCTTTTTGTGAAGTTACACAAAATTTAATAAAAACAGTTTGTTTCTCACATGTGTGTGTGCATATTAAAAAAGATATTAACATACTCATGTAACTGTACAAAAGGTACCGGCAAAATTCACCCGCACGGGTAAATGAAAAACATCACATCAGAGTACAAATATGTACGAGTAATATATATGTACATACATTTATTTATTCCATTCCACTTCTGTGCTCAAAACACAAACTCTCTCACTATCCCCCAATTTTTCTGTACTCTAGAGTACAAATATGTAATACATACATACATCTATTGATTGCATTCCATTTCGTACCACCTTTGAAATAGGTTTGAGAAAATGAAATGAATCAAATTGAGAATCAGCCCAAAATCCCATACTAAAAATGAGCCGTTTTGTTTGAGAACGCTATCAAGGGAAATTTGAGGTGCATTTGATAACAAACGTTTGATATTTGACAATAGGGTTACTTCTCAAATGAACCTCAAATTGAAAATGAAGAAAAATGTTTATTGGGTATATTATATTTAACACACTTTTGCACTATATATATATATCCATATGAATGTACAATTGTGTACACATTTGTACCGTAACTATGTATGAGAATGGATATAAATGTGCATATAAATCCATGCAGACATACCCTGTGGGAAAAATGTCTAGTTGTTAATTGGTACACAGCTAGTAATTTTTTCAACACTACTAGTGAGACGTAAATTTCTGTTGCATGTTAGCAACTGGCGAATTTAACATGACGATGTCATTGGCGGTGCCTACACTTAAGTGTAGCTTCTGATACGCTTAAAGCAAGTGGCACGATGATACGCGCATGACTTTCAATTGATTTCCCTGCAGGGTATGTATACCTATGGATATGTGTGTATGTAGGTATGTACATTTTGTACCAGAGGATGAATGTATTTACATACATACAAATGTACATACGTACATAAATGGAACTTTAATACACAATAAGAAAAGCTAATTTTTTTGCACTTCTCAATAATATTTAAACAATGTGCATACATATTAATCTATGCTAGATATGCAAACTTATGTATATATGTACATACATATGTATGTATATGTTTTCACCAGAGGATCGATGTAGGTACCTACACACAAAGGTACATATAACCTTAAAACACAATTCAATTTCCCATTAAAACATTCATATATTCACTTTTTCACCGTATGCACTTTTTCACAAACTTACCCAAGTGCAATGTTGGTACTGCATTCTTGAAGAGTTTTTTGGCCCCCATGGCCTCCTCGGAGAAGTGTATGCCGCAGACATAGCTATTGGCGCAGAAAACCCCAATCCTCAGATTCTGCTTCCATCGCGATAAAAGCTCAGGATCCCTTGGCACTGCAAAAAAAGATAAGAGAGGGTGGTTACGCGAATTGGTGCCCAACCGGGAACACTACATTTGCGAACGGTCGGCATTTTTAAATCGCGTCGAAAAATCAGACCTCACTTCACAATGGATGACTGTGAAGCAATGAACTTTTCCACAAAGTTTCATAAACTTTGGCGCAATTTTGTATTTAGCTGTAATTTTATATTTAGCTGTAATTTTATATAAAACTGACATAATGTACACACCTATGTACTATATAGCAAAAGAGGAGAACAAGTACCTATATATCTACCAATCCATATAATGATGACAACAAGACATACATACAATTATATACTGTTGCATAGATTTTTAACTTACTAATGCAACTTATAAATAATTTGTACGCGAATCTTGTTATTTTTCTACAATTAATTTTTTATTTAAATTATTACAAAATACAAAACACTTCTAATTGCCACTTCAAACGATCATATACACATATTGGCACATTTTTTACGTTACACTCACTCACGCATTCACTTAAAATTACACACTTTATTAAATTAAACAATTTTAATAATTAAACAAAAGCACAAACATCCGACATTTATTCAAAAACTTGACTGCACGCGCACATGTCACATTATAACTCATCATCATTTTTGTTTTGATTCTGCACCCACTCAAACTTTCCTCAAACCAACTAGATTGTCACTCCAAAGTCACTCACATGTTCGCATTTGGCATGTTCGAATTTTCATTGGGCCTGAACTCGCGCAATCGTCATTTTTTCAGGCCCGTTGGCAAATTTCGCTACTTCCAAACTGCAGCCTCTTATAGATATATGCTCTTTGGTATTAGAAAGCAACAACCAAAGAGCATATATCTATAAGAGGCTGCAGTTTGGAAGTAGCGAAATTTGCCAACGGGCCTGAAAAAATGACGATTGCGCGAGTTCAGGCCCAATGAAAATTCGAACATGCCAAATGCGAACATGTGAGTGACTTTGGAGTGACAATCTAGTTGGTTTGAGGAAAGTTTGAGTGGGTGCAGAATCAAAACAAAAATGATGATGAGTTATAATGTGACATGTGCGCGTGCAGTCAAGTTTTTGAATAAATGTCGGATGTTTGTGCTTTTGTTTAATTATTAAAATTGTTTAATTTAATAAAGTGTGTAATTTTAAGTGAATGCGTGAGTGAGTGTAACGTAAAAAATGTGCCAATATGTGTATATGATCGTTTGAAGTGGCAATTAGAAGTGTTTTGTATTTTGTAATAATTTAAATAAAAAATTAATTGTAGAAAAATAACAAGATTCGCGTACAAATTATTTATAAGTTGCATTAGTAAGTTAAAAATCTATGCAACAGTATATAATTGTATGTATGTCTTGTTGTCATCATTATATGGATTGGTAGATATATAGGTACTTGTTCTCCTCTTTTGCTATATAGTACATAGGTGTGTACATTATGTCAGTTTTATATAAAATTACAGCTAAATATAAAATTACAGCTAAATACAAAATTGCGCCAAAGTTTATGAAACTTTGTGGAAAAGTTCATTGCTTCACAGTCATCCATTGTGAAGTGAGGTCTGATTTTTCGACGCGATTTAAAAATGCCGACCGTTCGCAAATGTAGTGTTCCCGGTTGGGCACCAATTCGCGTAACCACCCTCTCTTATCTTTTTTTGCAGTGCCAAGGGATCCTGAGCTTTTATCGCGATGGAAGCAGAATCTGAGGATTGGGGTTTTCTGCGCCAATAGCTATGTCTGCGGCATACACTTCTCCGAGGAGGCCATGGGGGCCAAAAAACTCTTCAAGAATGCAGTACCAACATTGCGCTTGGGTAAGTTTGTGAAAAAGTGCATACGGTGAAAAAGTGAATATATGAATGTTTTAATGGGAAATTGAATTGTGTTTTAAGGTTATATGTACCTTTGTGTGTAGGTACCTACATCGATCCTCTGGTGAAAACATATACATACATATGTATGTACATATATACATAAGTTTGCATATCTAGCATAGATTAATATGTATGCACATTGTTTAAATATTATTGAGAAGTGCAAAAAAATTAGCTTTTCTTATTGTGTATTAAAGTTCCATTTATGTACGTATGTACATTTGTATGTATGTAAATACATTCATCCTCTGGTACAAAATGTACATACCTACATACACACATATCCATAGGTATACATACCCTGCAGGGAAATCAATTGAAAGTCATGCGCGTATCATCGTGCCACTTGCTTTAAGCGTATCAGAAGCTACACTTAAGTGTAGGCACCGCCAATGACATCGTCATGTTAAATTCGCCAGTTGCTAACATGCAACAGAAATTTACGTCTCACTAGTAGTGTTGAAAAAATTACTAGCTGTGTACCAATTAACAACTAGACATTTTTCCCACAGGGTATGTCTGCATGGATTTATATGCACATTTATATCCATTCTCATACATAGTTACGGTACAAATGTGTACACAATTGTACATTCATATGGATATATATATATAGTGCAAAAGTGTGTTAAATATAATATAGTTACATATATAAATACACATACGCTATTGCATGCAAAACCCGTGGCGTATGAGTAACACTTTTGGTTATTTCATTTCATACGAGGGGGGCCTGATATGTTCTTGTTTTAGCATTAAATTAAAAAAAAATTATAAATTTTTGTATCAAAGTAATAATTTCAAATAATTAAATTTTAAGGATTCGATGAGCCACCACCGAATCAGTTTGTGCAATACGGTGCTAGAAGAGCGTGCTGCGTCCAGGGGTGCACATACAGGGAAGGGGATAGGATGTTCGAGTTCCCCAAAACAGAAGTAGCCAGAAATGTTTGGGCTCTGGCTTGTAATATGACGCCCGCCGAAATGGTGGACAAAAAACTTTATATTTGCGAACGACATTTTGCGACGGACGTTAAATTACACAAAAAACTTAAAAGTGGGGCTGTTCCTACGTTGCATTTAGGGGGGGAAGATACCGTAGATGATAATAGGAGTGAAGTTTCAAGCGTTTGGGAACTTCAGCCGGTAAAGCGCTCCTATCCTCCACCTGGTGAACTAACATTGGAAGAATTCCAAAAATATTCTGATTTGGAGGAAAAGCGCCAACGATATGAAACTGAAGAGATTTGCGGCAATAAAAAGTGTGCTGAGGTTGAGCGAATGTACCAAAAAAATGCGCGCAAATTAAAAAACGAAATTGCCAAACTCAAGCGTCAATTGGCCGTCTTACAGAATAGATATGTAGATTTAGAAAGAACGGCAATAATGCCTCACTGCACTGCTAGTGCAGATGCCGTAATTTTTGCCAAACTTATAGTTGGCGCCAAAAATTCATGGTATAATGAAGAAGAGAGGAGGTTGGCTCAAAATGTCAGCTACATATCGTCCAAAGCGTATAAATTTATGCGCATTGATGTGGGCTTCCGATTACCACACCCCACATCCCTTTTGCGGTGGCGCCCAATACGCGCTGTCCGCCCTGGCATTGACGCTCAAGTCATTGACAACCTCAGGTCAATGATAAGTTCAATGCCAGAAAAAGATCGCATTTGCCAAATAATGTGGGATGAAATTCACATTAAAAAAGATTTGACCTATAACAAAACTTATGACGTGATCGACGGTTTCGCTGATTACGGAAATGGTCAAAGGCAAAACTTGGTCGCAAACAAGTGCCTTTTTTTCATGGTAAAGGGAATCTTAAGCAATTGGAAATATGTGCTTTCCTACTATGTGGCACCAAATTCGGTTCGCTCCCATGAACTAGTAAAATTGATCAAAGCCAACATTGATACAGCGCAAAGTATCGGGCTAACTGTTAAAGCTGCAATATGCGACCAAGGCTCGTCTAATATTTCCGCTTTCAATATCCTTAATATAAGCAGCATCAATTCTTTCCTCAATTATAATGGGGAAAACATACATTTTATGTATGATTATTGCCATCTTATAAAGAGTGTCAGAAATAACTTTCTAAGCAAAAAGCAAATCCAAACACGCGATGGCATTGTCAAAAATGACATTGTAAAAACTCTTTACGAAATTGATCGTAAAAATGAAAATTTCAAAATATGTCCTAAACTGACAAACGCCCATGTCTACCCAACACAATTCGAAAAAATGAGTGTTTCCCGGGCTACTCAACTTCTGAGCAATTCTGTATCGGCGGGTATCAAAACGATGTTTGAGTTGGGACGTTATCCAGAGGAAGAGCGGGAGTTCGTTCAGCCGACGCAACTATTTATCAAGCGAATGAACGACCTGTTTGATGACCTTGACTGCAAGAATTTAATGGATAAAAATCCATTAAAGCGCCCTTTACGTCGACAAGATAAGGAAGGTAAAATAAAACGACTTCTTGACCATGTAAATTATTTTGAAAGCATTGACTTTAAAACACGAGCGGCCCTTCCATGCATCGAAGGTTTCATCCTTACCATCAAATCCATGATAAGCTTATCGGAAGATCTTTTTCAAAGACTCGAAAGCGTGGATTTTATTCCGTTGGGTAAGATGAATCAAGATGCGCTGGAAAACTTTTTTTATAAAGTTCGAGCGAGCCTGGGTATTAATTGCCATCCATCTGCAAACGAGGTGCAGTATATTGTGGCACGATTAATATCGATGAAAATATTGAGGCACAGATTCCAAGACAAAGGCAGCAATTGCGAAGAGGACGAGGATGAGTTCATAGAATGGAATGTGGGCAAAGATCCTGTGGCAGTCGATCTAGATGAGCACCAGGCCATAGATGACTTGCTAGAACAGGGGAGTTCACGCCAAAATCAACCAGCCTTGGATTGTCTTTTTGAAGACGATCCAGATGAGCTGACACCTAACACTAGACCGGAAAGGCCAGGAGAAATACAAGTCAAACGCTATTTCAGCGGATATACTATTTACAAGAAGGTCGTATGCAAGATAAACTGTCACAAATGTAAAGAGGACTTGTGCAAGCCATTAAACAGTGTCAATGATATATCCGAGGCGCTTATCCGACACAGAAATTACACGACGGACGAAGACTTAAGACTAACGAACCCCTCTGACGCCTTTTTTGTACTGAGTGGTTTACACATGGAGTGGTATCTGGATCTCTTTAGGGTGTCTGCGCATAAGATCGGTATTAAAAAAATTTTGCTCAATTACATTAAAAGAAAGACAAACGAAACTTTTCCGTACTGGTTCGATGTAAGTGGGGAATGCGCAGAACACAGAGCTACACTTTTGGACTTTATGGTGACAGTGTTGCTCTACAAAAATGCAAAATGGTTGGTGAGAACAGAAGAAGACGAAGTACGGGAAGCTCGCGACCAACGCAAACAAAAAAAGTTGCCGTCATAGTATAAGCCATAATTCAAATGTTGCAGGTGAACGTTCTGGATGCCTGAACCACCAGCCGGATGGGGTAAGAATTTCATACATACCTAATTCATTTTACTTGAGTATATATGTACATATGTATGTATGTGTGTATGTATGTAAATATTTACCTACATACATATTTTTATTTTCAGTTTTTCTTTTTCATTTCAGCTTTTCTCTTTATATTTCAGCTTTTCGTTTTCATTTCAGCTTTTCTTTTTCATTTCAGCTTATGTATATTTATGTAGGTATGTATCGATGCCTGAGTAAAAGATCGCCCTATTTCAAAAAGAGTTTTTGAAACAAATTTTGAAATAAGGTGATCTTTTACTTAGGCTTCGATATGTTGTTGCTTTATACCTACTTATTTTTCCCTATTTGCCTCTGAGCCTAATTCAGAGCTAAATTAAAATTGTGTTTGCTTGTACAGATATGTACCTATCTATGTACATACATGTGACATGCCTAAGTACACATACATATGTACATACATAAATATGTAATTTAAACTATAAATAAACATATATGTATATTTACATTCGGATACCAATAAAGTAATCATTTAAACAACCATACATATGTTCATATGTAAATTCAAAAAATCATCTTTTTATTTCTACATTTTATCAATTTTTATCAGAATGGTAAGTAAAGATATGTACGTATGCAATATTTATTTAAAATTCAATCCATTCATCCTGCAGAAAATGAATAAGCATAGCAAATACTTTCATTCTTAAATCCTAATTCATTCAAACTTAGCATATGTATGTATGTATATGCAATGCATTCATTCACAAAGTCATCCTAAACAACGCATTCAATTGCTTTCATCACAAATCATTGAAGTGAGGAAGGTCAGTAAAGTTTGGTAAAGTGCTATGTCTTTAAAAGTGGCAACAAAGACTCTTCAGCAAACGAAGAATGTGAAAAGTGACAACAAAGCCGCATTGACAAACCAAAAATCATTTTAAGTAATTTTTGTTTCGTCACAAACGGTTCCAGAGATTGCATTGTATATAAATATGTATACCCCTTAAAGACTGTTTTAATTCTAACTTGATATGCATTTGAGAAGTAACCCAATTGGAATGGAATTTTCAAGCCTATTTAAACTTATAGTAAGGTTGATAACTTATATTTGATAACTAATGTTTGAGAAATAAGCTTAAACTCAAATTCAGAATTAAGATTTTCTGAAATGCTTAAAATTTTTTCGTTTGATTTTTATTGGGTATATGATGGATCACAGCGTTAGTAGATATCCAAGTGCCAAAAACTATTCTGCAAGCCGCAAGCCGATGCGAATATGCGACAGTTTACACATATCCATACATATTGTGTGCTCTTGTACGTTAGGGTGTCCAAGAATTGTATGAAGGAAATACAGTTTAGTGGTTATGCAAATGCCTGTAAATTTTCCTCTCCTTTACGTCCGTGAGGATTGTAATTTTTTTGCAATGTAATGAACAAAAAAGGGAACACATGTTATTTTGGTAATAAAAGCATCCTTGTCCATAATGATTTTTTCGATTTAAAATTTGTTTGGTCTTTGATTTTGTATAGAAAGACACTCTTATATTAGGTTCACCAAAATATAATATCAAATTGTCTTTATGTACATATATGTATGCGAAATTTTAATATTCAAATACCAAAAGTCAAAATGATTCCAAATAAAACTAATACCTTAATACAAAATTCTGTCTGTCCGCAGAAGCACACATATGTATGTATGTATGTACCTTTTGCCGCGAACCAATAGCAAGTACTTAAAAAATGTATGTATGTATGGCCGTGAGAAAAAAATTCCAAGGAACTGGTCACGCGTTTCTATTGCTGATTGAACAAGTGCGACAAGCAACAAGTGCACGGGGATGATAGATTTCATTGTTTGCGAAATTTGCCCAAATATGGTTACAGCAACGTGCAAAAAGTTTGCAATTTGGAGTGAAGCGTTTGTGTTTAAGTGTACTAGACAACTCATTGAATATACATTATGAGGCTACCACAAGGCTTTGTATCATCATGGCTAAGTTAATTGCATTAAAAACTGCAAAATTTAATCATTTAATATACTTAAATGCTGAATGACATACATATGTATGACCATTGACGAAATTTAAAGAGGTGCCATGATTTGCTCTTTACTGTCTTCAACGCATATGAATATATGTACATATGTATGTGCGAATAAGTTTTTACTTCTCTTTCCGTAAAAAGTTTTCGTACTGCTCGCACAAATACCATAAATGTAACGACTTTAACAGTTAGAATATATGAATATGTACAAACATACATATTATGCACATATGTACATTGTATGAAAACAAACACGTAGATGCTATGTATGTAAATATGTACATACATATATGGATATGTATGATTATTGCGTTCAGTACAATAATATGGAAAATGTTATTAATTTAATGGATATTTACACATTTATTTACGTACATATATTCAGGTAGTAGGTATAAATAGGAGAAGCAAAACAATTTATACATACATATATGTATCCAAGTACCTATAGCAACAAAAACAAAACAAAACAAAAACGCAAAGCCATGCTATCACTCATTATTTCTGTTTATTTCTCAAAGCACTCATTCTTTATTTTCCTTTCAACCATTCCATCACTCAATTCTTTTCTCAACTTTGACTCAACTACATGCTACTCCACTCAATTTCCACTCATGTTGTTCGAATTTTCGAAAGTCCTGAAAATCAGCGAGTAAATTGACAAAATTTGACAATGGGTCCAATCTCGCGCGAAAGTGACATCTAGTGGTGAGATTTTGACGAGTGCAGCCTCTTATAGATATATGCTCTTTGCAACAACTGTGGTATGTAGGTTGTATTGTATTTTGTTACCAGATGCTTACTAAAATTTTAATATCGAAAACACCAAGCAAAAGTGAAAAAGGTAATATTATAAAAATATAAATGATAAAAAACTTGAAAAAAAGTCAAAAAATAAAAACAAAATCGAATAGGAAACTCAATAAACATAGGCAGCGTTGTTGTATTGATGTTATTCTAATTTTTATGGGAAAAACTAACCCTGCTGATACAATTGTTGTAAACCTATACCACTTTATAACGTTATACTACTTTAAAAGAGCTTTTGAATTACCCAATGGATATTTGAAAGTTTATATCGAAATAATATTTTATACTGCATCGAGATGTTCTAGATGGGTTTGTTTTGGCAGGTTTAGCTTTCTTAGAGGCACATAAACGTTTAATTGGTCTTATTATTTTATTTAACATTCCTCAAAGGCTCCCCAAACTTGAAAGTCAAATGTACCCCAAATGACTTCATCCAAAATAATCATCACAAAAATTTTTTTTCTTTCAAAACATTTAATAATTAAGATTTATTTTCAATCTTTAAGCTTCGAAGAGCCAGTTAAGAACACTCATTTAGGAAAAAAATTTAGTTTTACGTGTGAAAACGCTTACGTGGCACTACACAAAAATTACATCAGCTAACGGAAAATCATCGAATCATGTGTTACTTCGCTAGGCATTAAAGCAGATCTGCCAAATTAGGTATACACATGTGTTATTATATAAGGCTGCATTCAATTCTATTTTTGTGAAGTTTTTATAACGTTTTTACACCGAAAATGGCAAAGTCAACGGTGCCCCAAAGTCAAAAGGACCCCAACTTACCCTACGTCACTATTGAACAAAATAAAAGACGCAAAACCGTTTATAAATACATAGGTAAGCCAACAACTGCACATTTAACTGTTTTTCGCCAAAATGATATTTGGATTAAGAATATAATCCAAAAATCTACCTTGGTTTGGATGTGGGTTTGCAAAATTCCGAACCGTTTTGAATTAAAACAGTTTTTACTGCCTCCTGTAAAATTTGGGTGGTAGCGGATACACGGTATTGCAATTTATGCGACGATATGGAGTTATAATAGATCAATCTCCAAAACCTTCCCAAAATATATACCAGAGTGATCACAAAGCCTAAATTAAAAGTGATCGTAACTACTAAACTAAATTAAAAACTCACCGAGAATACCGGAAAGGGGCTACTTTGTAGTATGGCCAAACTGATATTCCGCGAACTAAAAATCCGAAATGAATCTTTTATGAATCACTGATGAAATTCATCTATGACTGAGGAGGCATCAGTGAGTACTTTCAAGACTGCTGAATTTTTCATATAAATGGTTTGCTTTTTTCAAAAAAAAAAAAAAAATAATAATAATAATAAAAATTGTACTCAGAAGAATCATCAATGATCAATCAGCGGTGAAACAAATTTACTGCAGGATGTGTAATTTTTTCAAATTGAAAAAATTTCTTTCAATTCAAATTGAAAAAATTCGTTACTATGAATACCATGGTTACAATTTATTTTTAAAACAGAGCAGTGAAAAATACTATTATAATTAATGGAGGATTTTTATCATTGAGTATGGCAGCACGAAATGTCATAATCTGCTTAAGAGCCTATACACACTTGCGACTCAATCGATTTGGTCGAATTGGACTGTTGTATTCACACTACTCCAACTATTTAGTCGAATCGGTGGCAGCTATTCACACTTGAGACTAAATAGTCGTGCGATTGACAATGACATAGTGTTGCCAATGTTCACATTTTACTCAGCAAATTTTACATTAGTGGTCTTCATATAAAGTGATGAAGTATTAAATTGTTAAAGTTTATCTGCATTCTTACATGAAAGCACTTTCTTGTCAGCTGTCAACTTGATTAATAAATAAAAAACAATAAAATAAACAAAAAGTGCATACATTGTTTGGCTTTGTTTCTTATTAAACTAGCAACTAGCTGTCAAGTAAATGAAAAGAGAAAAACGGAAGGAATTACGCTCATAAAGGCGAAACGAACAGAAGTACAAGAAACGGAAAAATAGTAAAAATCAGCCATTAATAATTTTCATGAAATTTCATTTTCATTATTTCTATTTTAAAATGCGATTAATGACATTTGAAGAGAACAACAATATCAAGAAACATATGAAAACGGAAGTAAATATCCTTAGTTAGATAATTCTTGTCTATAACTACACCATTTCCAGATGGATTTTAGAAAGCGTCAACTGGATTTTAGAAAGGGGAAATTGGATCTTAGAAATGTCAATTGGATTTTAGAAAGGGGAAATTGGATTTTAGAAATGTCAATTGGATTTTAGAAAGGGGAAATTAGATTTTAGAAATGTCAATTGGATTTTAGAAAGGGGAAATTAGATTTTAGAATAGCCAAATGGATTTTAGAAAGGGAAAATTGGATTTTAGAAATGTCGATTTGATTTTAGAAAAGGGAAATTGGACTTTAGAAACCGTAAATTGGATTTTCGAAAATTGATATAATTATTAATTTATACTTTCATACGCAATAAAGAATTTCTATTCGAAAAATTCTGTGTAAAATTTATTTTAAACGCACATTCTGAAATCCAATTCACGCTTTCAAAAATCCAATTTTGTTTTCTAAAATCCTTTTAACGCTTTCTAAAATCCAATTGACATTTCTAAAATCCAATTTCCCCTTTCTAAAATCCAAGTGACAGTTCTAAAATCCAATTTCCCCTTTCTAAAATCCAGTTAACGCTTTCTAAAATCCATCTGGAAATGGTGTAGTTAATAAGAAGCGAACCTTTTGTTTTTAAACATTTTGAAAATATTAATTGAAATATTCAATCTCTACAATTTACCAAAAGTGAAATAAAAGTAGTGCTGTCAGCATGGCAACTCTTTCCACTACGAATATCACTGTTGTTGTTGTAGTCGTTCGACTAAATTGTCTCAAGTGTGAATCCGTAGAAGGGCGCCTTGCTGATCAAGCAGTTGTACAACTGTTTCAGTTGGAATGAAATTGGGCTGCAAATCCAACTGTTTCAGTTGTACAACTAATTGAATGTAGTGTGAATGCTTCCATACATTCCCATGCAAATCAACATTCGACTAAATCGATTGGGAGATGTCAGACTGTCAATATGAATCGCGATATTTGAATCGCGATTCATATTGATGGTTTGATGAATCCCAAACTGGTGCTACACGTTCAATATGAATATTGCGATATTTTTCTCGCTCTGAGATTCAAAATATTTTACTTCCGTCCTTTTCACACTTTCACTTTCAATTCGTTTATTGCCAATATTGCGATCCAGATCGCGGATTTCAAAATTTCTAAAAATACATGCATTTTGATGGATCGCAAAATTTTCATGCTATACAGTCAATCCGTATTGTCAATATTGCGATCCGGATCGCGGATTTCTAAATTTCTAAATATACACGCATTTTGATGGATCGCAAAATTTTCATGCTACACAGTCAATCCATATTGTCAATATTGCGATCCGGATCGCGGATCGCAAAATTTCTAAAAATTCGCGATCCAGGATCGCGATCCATCAATACTCGATGCTACACTGTCAATATGAATCGCGATCCACGGATTTCATCAATATATATTGACCGTCTGACATGTGCCATTGAGTCGCAAGTGTGTATAGGCTCTTAATTGTCAGGTGGTTAATATGGCGACGAAAACTTGACGTTTGTTTTACCTGGTATACTTATACCATGGGCATGGGTAATGGTGCTAACAGTCAACAACGAGTTGCCGCAACCCGTGTCAGCTGACACGATCTACCTTATGAGAGTGCCATATAAATGAAAACTCACCAACGACCGAAACATACGAGTACGCAGCCCGTACCGTAGAAATCAACGAGCATTTTGATTTTTGCCGGAAAACGTGTCAGCTGATTGCTTTTGCTCAACGCGGTGTTGCCGAACGAACTTTTTTAGCCACTAAAACATTTGAACGGTATTTTTCATTGTATTATTAAACGAAATCAATGCGAGTGTAAAATGTAATGGAATATATCTTTCTTCATAGGAAAAACAGCTTAAGTTTACTTAAGCGAAATATGAGTTATTAGATAATTGTTTAGCTCATTTATTGAAAATAATTATAATTTATGTATATGTTATTAATTCACATGAAACCATTTTTAATACGTTTATTTTAGTTTCAAATAAACTTAAAATCGAGATTATCCAGTTATAACTTTTTTCGGAGCATAAATTCGCACAGGATGAAATAAAAAAGTTACATAACGCTAGCTTAGAGTGCAAATTGTGTAAGTCCTATTTTTAAACTTTGTAGGAGAGACAAAAAACAAAAAATTAAAAAATTTCAAAATGAAAAAAAATTTTCTGTTCATATAAAAATTTTGGACTTACACAATTTTCTTCGCTTTTTGGACTTACACAATTTGCGTATTACTGAATAACAACGAGTAGAAATATGACAAGTATCACAGACTAGTATAGCGTGGTGCGTATTTGATTTTTCTAACTTTCTACACTTAAAAACACTTTTTCATAAAAATGGACTTACACAGTTTGCACTCTAAGCTAGCGATAAATGATGTTAGTCTAGTAATTTACGATAAATAAAAGTAATTTTTATTTCAAAATTATCCCTTTTTACCATTTTTGAATGGGTCAACGGATAGTGAACAACTGATATTTTCCGTCATAAAATTCACACAGGCAAACAAAATTGCGACAATCGCAGCTTTTAGAAATTTTTTTGTGTAAGCACGAAATAAAAATTGCCTATGGTTATTCCTTTATTCATTGCCAAAAAAGTGTATTTTCTTTTACTTATTTTTCACTTTTCAACAAGAAAATAACAAAATACATCAGAAATGCAACTCTGACTCCTGAGGAGGGATAGGACCCGCCACTCAAAAACCCGTTTTTACACCGCCGTTTGTTGTTGCGTTAAAAAATTAAGTTCCGCTTCGTATTCGTGTTCATGTGATCAAAACGCGTCGATTGACACGCCACTTCTTGAAAATTTACCAATTTTCACCGTTGTCACCTAAACTAGATAATTACCAAAACTTGGAATACAAAATCGCGCATTTTTTTATTAAAAATTTTCGCCTGTGTCGCTTTTTTTCTTAAAGAAAACAATATATTTAAAAATTTAAATTGAGAGTAAACATCGGTACTAAGTTTGGGTATTTCATGCGAAATTTTTGTGTCTTCCGATTATTTCAAATACGGCAACACTCACACGGCTGTTCAAAATAGAAAACAGCTGATTTTTATCTTTTCATACGGGCACGCATTTTGTCTAACTCGGAACGAACTCGGGCTTCGGAAACGGGTCGTCAACTCGTTGTTGACTGTCGGCACCCTAATGGTGCTAACAGTCAACAACGAGTTGCCGCAACCCGTGTCAGCTGACACGATCTACCTTATGAGAGTGCCATATAAATGAAAACTCACCAACGACCGAAACATACGAGTACGCAGCCCGTACCGCAGAAATCAACGAGCATTTTGATTTTTGCCGGAAAACGTGTCAGCTGATTGCTTTTGCTCAACGCGGTGTTGCCGAACGAACTTTTTTAGCCACTAAAACATTTGAACGGTATTTTTCATTGTATTATTAAACGAAATCAATGCGAGTGTAAAATGTAATGGAATATCAGCCCTATCATGAACTTCATGTGAAAAATTTCCCTCGAAAAATATAAAGCAAAACAATAACAATTTTTCACATTTTGTTTTTGTTTTGCTTTGTAATTTTTGGGAACATTTTGTTCACATGAAGTTCACGATAAGGCTGTATATCTTTCTTCATAGGAAAAACAGCTTAAGTTTACTTAAGCGAAATATGAGTTATTAGATAATTGTTTAGCTCATTTATTGAAAATAATTATCATTTATGTATATGTTATTAATTCACATGAAACCATTTTTAATACGTTTATTTTAGTTTCAAATAAACTTAAAATCGAGATTATCCAGTTATAACTTTTTTCGGAGCATAAATTCGCACAAGATGAAATAAAAAAGTTACATAAATGATGTTAGTAACTAGTAATTTACGATAAATAAAAGTAATTTTTATTTCAAAATTATCCCTTTTTACCATTTTTGAATGGGTCAACGGATAGCGGGCCAGCGGATAGTGAACAACTGATATTTTCCGTCATAAAATTCACACAGGCAAACAAAATTGCGACAATGGCAGCTTTTAGAAATTTTTTTGTGTTTGCACGAAATAAAAATTGCGTATGGTTATTCCTTTATTCATTGCCAAAAAAGTGTATTTTCTTTTACTTATTTTTCACTTTTCAACAAGAAAATAACAAAATACATCAGAACTGCAACTCTGACTCCTGAGGAGGGATAGGACCACCCCACTCAAAAACCCGTTTTTACACCGCCGTCTTTTGTTGTTGCGTTAAAAAATTAAGTTCCGCTTCGGATTCGTGTTCATGTCATCAAAACGCGTCGATTGACACCCCACTTCTTGAAAATTTACCAATTTTCACCGTTGTCACCTAAACTAGATAATTACCAAAACTTGGAATACAAAATCGCGCATTTTTTTATTAAAAATTTTCGCCTGTGTCGCTTTTTTTCTTAAAGAAAACAATATATTTAAAAATTTAAATTGAGAATAAACATCGGTACTAAGTTTGGGTATTTCATGTGAAATTTTTGTGTCTTCCGATTATTTCAAATACGGCAACACTCACAAGGCTGTTCAAAATAGAAAACAGCTGATTTTTGTCTTTTCATACGGGCACGCACTTTGTCTAACTCGGAACGAACTCGGGCTTCGGAAACGGGTCGTCAACTCGTTGTTGACTGTCGGCACCCTAACACTGCGCTGCGCCGCGTAATTGCGCTAGCGCCAACCCTGGTGTTATTGCGCTAACTCCGATTTGGAAATGCGCTAACTCCGATTTGGAAAATGCGCCAACTCAATGTAGCGCCAACTCAATGTAGCGCCAACCCAGTATAGCGCCAACTCAGTATGGCGCCAACTCAATGTAGTGCCAACTCAATGATGCGCTATTGCAATATAACACTGACTCAATTTCGTGCGCTAACACCAGCACCAATATAGCGCTTGTGTAAAATGGCACCACCACAAAGCCAATAACAGCACAGCGTATATGAGACCGTCACAATTATGTATGCTAACGCCAAGACCGAACCATCGCTAATACGAAAGGGTATTGATATTTTACTTTCACAAATAAAGAAGACAAAATTGACATTATCTATGAATAGGAGAGAAAAATATAATACAAAATAAATTAAATAAAATATTTATTTGCATATAGTATATTTTTGTTACGCATGGTAAATGGTAAGGGGAAATTTCGTTATAATGCGCCCGGACCTGGAATCTTTCTTTTTAATAGGGTGGAGCCGACCCTCGTATTCCATAATGAAGATGCAGCAAAACGAGATGCCAGCATATTTTCACAAATATACGCTAATGATTTTTAAAATTAAATTTAATTGTGGCACAATTATTGTGCCCGCGTGTATGTAAGCAGAATTGCGCCAAAAGAAATAAAACGGGTATAGTAGACAGTAAGAAGCAAACAAGTGTTATTTATCGATTATTCCATGGCAATTGCGCTAAAGGTGTTATTGCGCCAGATCCGTGCGCGGCGCCACGGTTGGCGCTGGTGTTATTGTATCAGCGCCAAAAAAATTGCGCCATTACCCATGGCTAGCTTTTGTACTTTTTCAATGGGTGAGTTTCTAAGACAAAGCTGCTCCGCAACTGTTGAGCTCAACAGTTGCTAACAGTTGTGTAGCAGTTGAGTTAAACAGCTACGTCTTAGAAACGGCTTGATGAATTTATCAGCTGTTTGGCTTTACACAACATGTTGAGCACAAGTAGCGGAGAAAATTTGTGATGGAAAAAATGGCGAAAAGTTGCCAACTGTTGAGCTGAGCGGAACTACTCAACAGTGCGTTTCAAAGACAAACACGCAACAGTTGCACAACAGCTCTGTCTTAGAAACTCACCCAATAATAATAATGGCCAGCAACATATAATGGTGATGCCACACATACCAAAAGGTAAGTCACATGATAAGGTCGCATGCACAGTGCGCGATTCGGAGCCAATGAAATGAGTAAGTAAAGGCGAAGGCCGCCTACGCTGAAAGGTGTACTACGCAGAAGGACATCACCATGGCGGTAGCCTAGCATATCATGATTCAAATAAAGACGATTGTGTATTCAGCGGTTCCGCTATGCGTTCATCCAAAATTTGACAGAATCAGCTGATTTAGTGACGTAGTAACATAAATTCTCTTTCACCCAGTTTCGTTTCCGTTTTTCTAATAACTAAAGATTGTGTGCGATAAATGTGAAATTTATATTAAAAAGCTATTTTAAATAAAGAAAAATTAAGTGCCGCGTATTTATTTGTGTGAATAATAGTTTAATAAAGGTATTTTTTGCCTGTTTGCAAATTTTCTTTCTCATCGATAACATAGTTGATGACGTAGTAACCAAAATGAACCCAGTCTCACGGATGAATATTTTGCTGAATATGGCTGAGTGCACAATCTTCTTTATTTGAATCATGAATGAATATATCTAAGAAACCGTCGCGAACAAATTTAATAGCCGTGTTTTTATTTTAGCGCAGATGTATATGCTAGCATGATTCAAATAAAGAAGATTGTGCACTCAGCCATATTCAGCAAAATATTCATCCGTGAGACTGGGTTCATTTTGGTTAGTACGTCATCAACTACGTTATCGACGAGAAAGAAAATTTGCAAACAGGCAAAAAATACCATTATTGAACTATTACTCACACAAATAAATACGCGGCACTTCATTTTTCTTTATTTAAAATAGTTTTTTAACACAAATTTCACATTTATCGCACACAATCTTTAGTTATTAGAAAACCGGAAACGAAACTGGGTGAAAGAGAATTTGTTACTACGTCACTAAATCAGCTGATTCTGTCAAATTTTGGATGAACGCATAGCGGAACCGCTGGATACACAATCTTCTTTATTTGAATCATGCATGCTAGCATATACATCTGCGCTAAAATAAAAACACGGCTATTAAATTTGTTCGCGACGGTTTTTTAGATATATTCTCATTGTATATTGCATTAGCGATTCTTTAATTATAAAAAAATTTAATTTGATGGGGGGATTTTATTAATGATATTTTCATTTAAGAGCGCTTTCACATTACTCGGTGCGGTATCGGATCAACATTTTTGGTTTTTACCGAAAGTATACCGAAACCTTACTGACCACATGTATTTCAATTGGCACTTTCACATTAGTGTTGCATACATGAAATCGGAGCGGATTAATTTCGGTATACCGCAACGCGGTAAGACCGGTCAGTAAAATTTGAGGAATTACTGCATACATTTTTGCGGCGTGATAAAAGAAGAAGAACAAGGTCAGTAAAAAACTCGTTTCGGTAATAAATGTAGCAAGTTATAATGTCTTCGTCTTCGCTAGAAGACATTATTGTTATTATTGAGTGATTTGTTGAAGTTAAAAATTTTCTTTTGCAAATTTCGTTGTTTGTTTTTCTATTTTCTGCCGATTACGCACCGAAAGTATTCCCACAAGTGTGAAAAACCCAGCAACGCGGAATCGTTTCGGTAAGCCGAAAATACCGAGCAAAAAATGTCGATCCGATGTCGTACCGAGTAATGTGAAAAGGCCCTAAGTTGACCAATTTTTATTTGGCGCAAGAACAGCGTAACTGAAACACGACTAAGGGCCGTTTACTCGACCTCTGATTAACGCTAATCACGGTAAAAGTCCGGTTGAACATCATTATCGACTTCATCAAATTTATTATTATATTATACTAGTATTTATCGTGTGGTCGATAACGCAGTCCATAAGTTAACCGGCCCTTTATCCTCCGGTTAGCATTAATCAGAGGGCCGTTTACTCAACCGCTGATTAACGCTAACCACGGTAAAAGTTCGGTTAAACATCATTATCGACTTCATCACATCATGTATTTATCATATGGTCGATAATGCAGTCAACAACTTAACCGGTCCTTTATCCTCCGGTTAGCGTTAATCAGAGGATGAGTAAACGGCCCTAAGGGGGCCTTTATCGACCATATGATAAATGTATGATGTGATGAAGTCGATAATGATGTTTAACCGGACTTTTACCGTGGTTAGCGTTAATCAGCGGTTGAGTAAACGGCCCTAAGGGAGGATGAAGTACCGGTTAAGTGTATACTGCATTATCGACCATATACTGAATGTTTCGCTTGATGAAGCCGATAATGATGTTTAAACAGACTTGAACCGGAAGACGGCGAATGTATGAACTGCATTATCGACGTCGTATTTGACTTCTCCACTGATTTAGTGACGTAGTAGCATAAATTCTCTTTCACCCAGTTTCGTTTCCGGTTTTCTAATAACTAAAGATTGTGTGTGATAAATGTGAAATTTATATTAAAAAACTATTTTAAATAAAGAAAAATGAAGTGCCGCGCATTTATTTGTGTGAATAACAGTTCAATGAAGGTATTTTTCGCCTGTCTGCAAATTTTATTTCTCGTCGATTACGTCGATTATCTCAGACTTCAAGTGTTCTTAAAACTACTCTATATAAATACACTTAAAACTATTATACGAATATGTACACAAAATAAAAAAAAAATACTTCATATCAAATATGTGACATTTTAACAGAGCCTCCATCATAACCATCTTCTCCACATGCCGCTTTTGCTTCAACACGTTGGCTTTCCAAATTCAAGAGCACATTCTGCATGCAAATTTTTTTCTTCGTACATGAATAAAATCGTCCTTCTTTGTAATATACGCAGATAGGTGCGCCCCAGTCTCCTCCATTATCCCAATTCTCTTATCGCTAAAAATTTTATCTATTTTAGTACCATTCAAATAATTTCGTACACATAAAAGCTTTTTTATACTTACATCTTCTTTAAATTGTTTTCCTTTGTTAATTTTTTCGTTGTGCAGCCTTAATTTTCACTGTTCAATTTGTTTCTCTTGTAATAGTTATGTTCGGTAAGAAAATAATTTTTACAATTTCAACAAATTTTTATGAAATTTTGTCGGATCGTGTTCGGAAATGCACGAAACCTGCCAGGACAAATCGCATTTTTACATTTGGTTTGCAGGGAAATTACAAGTTTTTGCGGAGTCTTTTTGACTTAGTAAAGACTTGCAAGCGTACCGAACAGAACTAGTGAGTGTATACATCCCCATAAACATTTTTCTTAATTCTCAATTTGAGATGCATTTAAGAACTAACCTTATTCTCAAACCTCAAACGTTAGTTATCAAATAGCGTTCTAAAACAAAAAAGCACGTATTTCTCAAACGTTACTGACATTTTTGAGAAAATCTTTACTACCAAATTGAGAATTCAAGTTTTCTCAAACGTTTGAGATTTTTTGGCCTGATGTTTATTGGGATATGTCTGTCAGTGCTGCCAAGTGAAAATTTATACAGATCGGAAGTTGATCCAAAAAATACCAGGATTACAAAATTGTTGCATTTGCTTGCAAAATTTTTATCTCGATCTGGATCACTGCGACGGGAACTCGCTTATTAGCAATTGGTAAAGATGTTTTCGATTATAATCGATAAGAGCCTATACACACTTGCGATTCAATCGATTTAGTCGAATTGGGCTGTTGTATGCAAATCCAACTGTTTCAGTTGTTCGACTAATTGAATGTAGTGTGAATGCTTCCATACATTCCCATGCAAATCAAAGCCCAACTAAATCGATTGAGTCGCAAGTGTGTATCATAGTTTATATCTATAAGTTGCGACACTCTCAGCTGATCGTTTGGCATGTTGTGCCTGTCACCATGTAGTGCTGTGCAAAAGTTACAGAAAAAAACTCAAATGAATTTTGAAATCTTTAAATCTTTGAAATTATTGTGTGAATTGAATTTCTAATGCTATATTTGTAGCGATAATAACAAAAAATTAACATATTTTTGAGTTTTAATTGATTTTATTACCGTAGCCATACACGGTGCGACCGTTGACTAAGGCGGCCAACTTTATGATGCATCAATGCGGGACACCTACCTTTAATAGGGTTGCCAGATACCTTTCCCAAAAAAATAAGTTCATTGCCTTCCAAAAAAAAAAAAAAAAAAAAAAACAATATATGCGGAAAAAATCATTTTTATTACTGGCATTCTGTTTTTGTTTCCGTATCGCTAACTGCCAATCATGTTTCTATGACATTTAACGTTCGCGTTGCTTCCTCCTTCCTTGTTATTTCATGGTTATGCCGTGGTTATGCTCACGAGCAAAATACCGATGAAATTCGGACACATTTTCGTCATCGGTGAGAGGTGGCTACGCTTAAATCGTTGATTAGAGCGCACATACACAACATAAAGGCCGTCGGAAACTTACAATCTGGATTGACAGTTTGAGTGTTTTTTTTAAGTGAGAGCGCTTTCACATTACTCGGTGCGGTATCGGATCGACATTTTAGGTTTTTACCGAAAGTATACCGAAACCTTACCGGCCACATGTATTTCAATTGGCACTTTCACATTAGTGTTGCATACATGAAATCGGAGCGGATTAGTTTCGGTATACCGCAACGTGGTAAGACCGGCCAGTCAAATTTGAGTACAATACGTCAGTACGTCTGGCAACCCTAACCTCTATTCACAACAAGACTGAGGATTTCTTGGTGGTATAATTGGGTGAGTTTCTAAGACAGAGCTGTTGTGCAACTGTTGAGTGTTTGTCTTAGAAACGCACTGTTGAGTAGTTTCGGTCAGCTCAACAGTTGGCAACTTTTCGCCATTTTTTCCATCACAAATTTTCTTCGCTACTTGTGCTCAACATGTTGTGCAAAGCCAAACAGCTGATAAATTCATCAAGCCGTTTCTAAGACGTAGTTGTTTAACTCAACTGCTACACAACTGTTGAGCTCAACAGTGGCGGAGCAGCTTTGTCTTAGAAACTCACCCATTGATTTAGAAACAAACAACACTACTATTGAATTAATATTTATTTTTAAAGTCATATTTCTCACATGAGTGACATTTTTTACTAGTTCTGGGTTTTGGCTTAGAATGTCCAAAAAGTTTTCACAGCTGCCCATATTAAATTTTATAATTAGCATTGCACGTAATGTTTCTACTTTTATTGACGACTTTTCGGATGTCCATAAGCTATTCATTAAGGAAAATACTCGTTCCGTAAGAGCGTTTGTTCCTGGAAAACAAAGAAGGTACTGGATGATGGCTAGGCAATTCTGGAATGGTATTCCGCTGTTTTGAAATTTTTGAAGACCTCTATCCATCGTTGTTCTGCACTGCTCTTCATCTCCTCCTATTTCTTTAAGACTTCGTTATTCACATAATTTGCCACGTAACTTACTTCGTCGAACAAACTATCTTCTTTTAAAGTCATAGCAGCTGTAGGAATCTGCACCAATAACTGTTGGTATATCTGCTGTACATCAGCCCATTTCAGATTTTGTTTTAATTGAATCCAAGTAAAAGTTTTAAATTCGTTGTATTGATGTATGTATATAAGCCATGTTTTTATTCAAGCGCATATACATCTGCGCTTAAATTTTGTATGGACAACTAAGCGCGGATAGAGATGTGCGCTTAGAAATTCATACAAAATTTAAGCGCAGATGTATATACGCTTAAATAAAAACAGGGCTTTTTGCAGCTACTGGATGCAGTTGTGATAACAGTTACGAACATGCCCCATAAAATAATCTCTGTTGATATGGCCATCCTCCACAATTTTTGTTAACTCATTTCTTACGGTCAGAGGAATATAATCATTTTCTAAGCGGTTTGTGAATTCGTTTTGTGGAACACTTGCGAGCGAGACGAGGATTGCGGGACATGCGGGACGTCTTAGACGGTTTGCGGGACTATTTTATTAAATATTGCAATGCGGGATTACATCGGTCAATGCGGGACCGTCCCGCAGAATGCGGGACGGTTGGCCGCCTTACCGTTGACCCAACTCGGTTGCAATCGAGTTGGTCTGTTTGCCTACATACGGTGCAATTTATTGTACAACCTTGTTGTACAATTTCATTTTGTAAAAAATTACTTTGAGTGAAGATGGAATAGGATAATATTGCGCTTGTAGGAAGAAGAAGAACGTACAGCAAAAGTACGATTAATTAAACGGAAAAAATTGCAAAAAAGTGGTTCCTGCGAGCTTTCCATTTCGTGTTATTTATTCTACAAATATTTATGTTTTTTTGTGTTGAATTCGCTCATTTTTAATTATTTTAATTTGATGTGTTCACTTCAAGAATTCCCATAAAATGAAATGTTGAACAACATGCCATCAAACGATGCAACCAAGTTGTACAACTTGCCAAAAAATTCAAAAGTTTTTGATTTTTCGTACAACCGATACACAACTTCATACAACAGCCCCAAAAACCAAACAACGTAAATGTATAAGAAGGGAAAATTCGCTACTTGAAAAGTATACCGAATAGGCCTTCTCGTTGTAGTGACGCGCAAACCAGCAGTTGTTTTGAACCCATATTCGAGACAAATTCACAATTCTATTCCTTTATGTGCCTCGATTCTATTCTTATTCATTTGCACGTACATACATATGTACATATATGTACCAACGCAAAAATATATATACATACATACATACATATATGCACATTCAAATCAACCACAAAAGACCATAATGAAAAGGACAAACAAGTGTAAGATACTACAAGCAAGGCAGATCTATACAGGTAATATAAGCTCAGCAGCTGATTCATTTTCATTTTGGCTAAATTGTCAAATCGTATTGCTTTTATTTTGTTTACTTCCGTCTTGTTTACGTTTTCGTACGTGCTTTTTGACGCTTTAGACGAGAGATTTTCAACATGGCCGCCGTGCTGTTACCTTTATAGATCTGCCTTGACTACAAGCGGTTCATTCATAGAAATAGAAATGTCGCAACAAAGCATAAAAGTGACAACAGAGCCCTTGGGCAGATCAAGATATTTTTATAAAATTCAAAAATTTGAAGTCGGGCTCATGGGTAATTAATGGAGACTTCATCCGATGAGCTGAATTCTTCCTCTTCTTCAAAATTCACACGCACACTAGCCTTTTGTTTTAGTTTTCGTATGGATAGCTGTGAAATTCCTTTGCACTCATGTTTCCATGACATTTCATATTTGACTTGCGTTCTCCTTCCTTAGAGCGCTTTCACATTACTCGGTGCGAAATCGGATCGACATTTTTGGTTTTTACCGAAAGTATACCGAAACCTTACTGACCACATGTATTTCAATTGGCACTTTCCCATTAGTGTTGCATACATGAAATCGGAGCGGATTAATTTCGGTATACCGCAACGCGGTAAGACCGGTCAGTAAAATTTGAGGAATTACTGCATACATTTTTGCGGCGTGATAAGAGAAGAAGAACAAAGTCAGTAAAAAACTAGTTTCGGTTATAAATGTAGTAAGTTATAATGTCTTCGTCTTCGCTAGAAGACATTATTGTTATTATTGAGTGATTTGTTGAAGTTAAAAATTTTGTTTTGCAAATTTCGATGTTTGTTTTCCTATTTTCTGCCGATTGCGCACCGAAAGTATTCCCACAAGTGTGAAAAACACAGCAACGCGGAATCGTTTCGGTAAGCTGAAAATACCGAGCAAAAAATGTCGATCCGATGTCGTACCGAGTAATGTGAAAAGGCCCTTATTGTTTCATTTTCAGCCATCCATCAATGTGGTAGTTTCTTGTTCATGTACGAAGACATCTTTATTTCATCTGTGTTTGTGTCACAACCCTGTAAAAAAGTGTGCGACGAGTCTCTAAAAAGATTTGTCCGGGAGCGCTCTCTTTCGGGTACAATTAGTCTACAATTGTTCCCAATTGTACCCGAACGGGTACATATGTATACTAATTGTAGACGAATTGTACCCGAAAGGGTATCAAACGGGTACAATTAGTCGCACAAATGGATGTGTCGCATTTGCTACCTGTTCGGGTACAAAACGGGTACAATTGTGCGCTTTTGCTACCCGTTCGGGTACAAACTGGGTACAATTAGTCTCTTCATAGGACATGCTCAAACAAAAGAGAACACTTCAACCCATATAAAGAGATACAAATGGGTAGTAATCGCATGCTCCCTTGCGAGTTGTCCCGGATGTATCCCGGAGTGATCGCATTTTTTGCAGGGAAGTTTTCGCTTAAAGTGCAAAACAGCATATCAGCATACTGTACGTATGCGTGCATATGCGGTTTTGCTTTCAAACGACGATGGTATGAAAATATACCCAGTAAACATTTATCTTTGAAATTAATGTGAATATATATTTTTCCAATATTTATTGTACCTTAATTGGGGCAGAAATCCATTCGAAAACAAGTGCATATTTTCTATATGATCATCATCTTTGTTTTCCAGTTAAGAAATCCTCTGATGTTAATATAAATTCAATTATGAATTACCTACTGTTTCAAAAAATGGTTTGAATTATTTCAAATTTTCTTCCACCCTTGTCAAGCCTTGAGAAAATTTTATGATAACAAAATTATGTAGGTACATATTTTGGGTAACCTAAAAATTATAACTTTTTCCAAGGTAAGCAAAATGTGTATCACCTTCGTGCGCCTGGGTATGCCAAATGCTGTGAGTCTACCGCTGTCTTCATATGCAGTAGTTTGCATGTACATACTCAATAAACATCAGATCAAAATATGTCAAACAATGTTAGTTCTCAAATGCATTACAAGTTGAGAATTAAGGAAAATGTTTATGGGGTATACATATGGATAGATATGTATAGATAGATGTGTATGAAGACCTGTAGCGTCCTTGTAGGGAAATCAATAAATAGTGAACAGATGTAAATCTGTAGAATTTGCAAAAATTGTTAACCAGTTCTGAACTATCGAATAGGTAATCCAGCGGTGGATAATTTACATCCCCGTGTTATATTCACCAGTTGCTAACATGCAATTTGCATGACGCAAAAGAGATTGTGCTCGCAGTAGTAGTGTCGAAAAATGATCTAGCTGCTCACGAGTTATGAACTAGAGATTTTCCCAACAGGGGTCATGGGCATCGTGTTTCTTTCATTTCATTTCTTTCTGCCTCCATTTATTCCTCCATATACTTCTTTCTATTTCGCGGAGACGAAAAATAGTGCGAGGCAACTCCTGGATTGCCGGTCATGCACAATCACTCGCTCGACTAAGTTCCACTTGCGAATTCTGCCTTCTTATAGATTTACGTTCTTTGCAAAAACGTTGCAATTTCGAGCGCAACTTGACCAAGTTGTATAAAAAATTGCAAGGTGTGTGGCTAGCATTAGGAATTTCGGCTATTTTTTTACAAGAAGAAGACCGTTTGAGTGACCAAACTATATACACCCCAATTCTAAATATCCGCCAGGATCTCAGCCCTTGTGGATTTTTTTGTTCACCAGGAAAATTTCCTCCTATTCTCTTTCACTAGCGAGAAGAAAAACTGGCGAACAGAATTTCGAACATGTGAGCGGATTTTCGAAGACAGTTTTTTTGTTGCAAGGCAGATCTAGGAAGGTAGGCGCATAAGCGGATTCAGAAATTTCCGATGCATTTTGTTATTGTATTTGGTAGTGTGGTGTCAAAATGATATTTCGCCTTGGTTAAAAGCTGAATTCACTTGGGACTGGCCCATTCCTATTGGGCCATGATGTGAATTCGCTTTGATTTTTACATTACACTCTACCTTTGTAAATAAAAAAGTAACTTCGGAATTTGCCTATGCGCCTACCTGTGTCGCCTTCGATATTATGCGAATGCCGTATTTATTTTCAAACCACTAAGAATTTTTCAATAAAATTTTCTGGAAATGTTATGTGAATGTTAATTTTACAAATTTTAAAACCCCACTCTGCAAAAATACTGTGGACTGCTCCAGAAATATAAATCCAGAAAGGGAATTCCGCCGGCTGAGGGTAATTTTTTTTTTAAGCGCAGCCGAAGGCCGCCAACGCATTAGGGTGTACTACGAAAAATTATTTATTATTAATAAACTATAAGTTTTCCCAAGATTTCGTTTGCATTTTAGTGATCCATATGACCCCCCTACCCCAAAATAAAAAAAAAAAAACCGAAAATTCAGGGGCCTGGCCCGTATCGAAATTTCCCCACAAATTTTGCATTTTTGTTAAAAAATTGCAAATGTAACAAAATTAAGAGTGAATATACATGGTATTGCTTTTCGAAAGTAGCAGAGGTCTATAAGAGGAAGATTGCGCGATGGTACGAATCTGTTTGACGGAATCTTTATAGGAAATAAAAGTTTTTTGAGAGTATTGCATTGATTTTATTAATTTGCAGCTTTATTAAACACTATAGAATTAATAAACCTGCGTTCAAATATTTGGGGAAACTTTCCAATAATGTCACACGCCCCCAAAGAAACGACTTATACCGGGTGGTAGGGGAGGGGAAGAGTGTTCTGAATCCGTAAAATTTAGGCGCCGGACGTACCCCTTTTTCGAGGAAGTTATGGTTAAAGTTTAGTAACTCCATATAAATTCGAAAGATAACGAAAAACTTTTGCACGGAACAATTTTCTGCGTTGGCGACCTTCGGCCGCGCATATAAAAAATAACCCTGGGCTACGCCATCCGTCCGGACGTGTGCCCTAACCGTGGCTACCGCCACGGTGATGTCCTTCTGCGTAGTACACCCTGTGAAGTCGCTATTAGCAACATTTTTAATAAAAGTGATTTTAACGCAATATTGTAAAATTTATTAAATATATTAGTAATATACTGTGTTGTGACTAAAATAAAGAGTGATATTGGTTTTGTAAATGAGGAATTGGGGTTGTTATTGGTAAAAATTTAACATCTTTACCAAATTCCGGGAAAACTAGGTACGTCCGGCGCCTAAATTTAACTGATTCAGAACCTACTCCTCCCCTACAACCCAGTAAAAGTCGTTTTTCTCGGGGCGTGTGACATTATTGGAAAGCCAACCCAAATATTTATTGGACATTTTAATATCACATACACAGCAGCCAAAGAAACTATTTGCAATCTCTCCTAAATAAAACTATGCGCATTCTTCCGTTTTTTTCTTGAAGAGGGATATCAAACGGGAGTTGGAAAAAATTCTGACGTTTGATTGGCTCAATCCACCTTCAGCAAAGTTCTAAAAGTTGTTGAAATTTTTTAAAATGAGTTGTATCCGATTTGGATTCATAAAGCTATGAACAGCGACGAAAAAGAAAGTTTTTAAGTGCGGTTTTTAAAACTACGACATCTCTAGTGTCCTTGAATGTATTGATGGAACACATGTCCGTATCATCGCTCCATATCAAAACAAGCACCCTTACTACAACCGGAAGGGATACTACAGCTTACAAGCCGCGAAATATCCGGCTGCCCCTTCAATAAACTTACTAAAATATCTATTTGCTGTTTATACTTTCCGTCATAAAAATAAGCAAACCAGTACATAATTAATTCAATTATGTATTTTTTATTAACAAAAGTTATATTCACTCACACTTTGTTCAACATTCACTTAAAATTGTCTTGTGAAAAATCTCACAAAATAATGGCATAAGTTCTCGCTTTTATATTCATTCATGATACCTACTTTTCTTCCTTATTCGCTTTTCACTTTTTCGAACATCATTTAGAATAGCCGGAAAGGGAGAAGCGAAAAAATCCACAAGGAATTTGTGTTTAGATTAAGGGAACAGCGAGAAGCGGAAACATCCCTGCTAGAATTGTGTGACCGAAAGTACTAACACTATTACAAAAATATAATATTACCAACACATTTGCACTCGTATGTGTTCTAGCCAAGTTCAAAACCAATGAGATAGATAAGGATAGAATGGAATTTGAAAATACACATATGGGAACGTGATGAATGAAACGGTCACAAAAGTTACCGATGCCCTTAAGAATGTGATAGTAAATATCCCAAAACTTTTGGTCATGCCTGCCGGTCATATGACCGGTCAAATGACCTGCACAGTTCTTGCAGGGATCCTTGTGGATTTTTCCTTTAGAATCGGGGTGATAGTAGTTTTGTTCGTTTACGGATATTTTTTGATGTTTTTCGAAAACTTTTAAAAACAAACACTTTGTCGCCGTTTTTTTACGCCAAATCTCCAACAGAAGAGAACCAACTGAGAGAGAAAACTGACATTTCAGTTTGTGAGAAGCTGTTGAATTCTGTTGGACAAATTTTTGCCAACAGCAATTTTCCAACAGGAAAACAGCTGATCAAACAACAGCTGACTTGAATTTTTGCAAGTAACAAGATTTGCAAAATATACAAATCAATTATAAAATTGGAAAAATACACTAAATTGGCAACAAATATGTATAAACTAAATATGCAAAATAAGTTACATACTTTTTGCGAAGTATTTATATGCATATTATGTACCTTAGTAAATTGTAATCTCCTTTGCGGGAATATATATTAACGGGGCCGCTGTGGTGCAGTGGGGAGTGTTGTGGCCATTGTGGTGTGGCGGACAGTGGCTAGTCTGCCATACCAGAGGTCATGGGTTGGATCCCCAGCCTGGATAGAGGGAAAATTTGTATATAATGAAACACGATCCGATAACAATTAATTTTCCAGAGGGTAGGGGTGGTCTCACAGATCACAAAAAACAAAGTACTACCCTCCGGACGCTTATAGTTCAGGAGACATTCCTTGTTAAATTAATGTATGTATGTGTAGAACATCTTTCTGCGTTGGCGGCTTTTGGCCGCGCTTCAATAAAATTACCCCCAGCCGGCAGAATTCTCTTTCTGGATTAATATCCATGGAGCAATCCACAGTTGTTTTGTATAGAACACCTTTTGCCTTCAGCCGCGCTTTACAAAAATAACCCTCAGCCGGGAGAATTCTATTTCTGGAGAACTTTAATATTATAATTTAATAATAGTTGAAAGTGTTAAGATGAATTATCATCTACAGAATATTTCCTGAAAGTTTCACTGAGCCTGGATAGACAAAAAATTCTAACTAAAACCCAATTATCGGGATTTTAAAAATAGCAGCCACTCTAGGCACATCCTCCGAGAGTAGTTCTGCAGTGGGTCGGCTTCAGTATAATGCGCCCGCCGTATTTATTTTCAAACCACTGGAACTTTCGGGAAATCTTCTATGCATATAAAATTCGAGAAAGGAAATTTTGCTGGCTGGGGCTATTTTTTTTAAAGCGCGGCCAAATGCCGCCAACGCAAAAGTTTGTTCTACTCAAAAGTACTGTGGATCGGTCCATAGAGGGTTATTGTTTTAAAGCATTGCCAGGGCCGGGTGCATTAAATTGAAATCTCTTCTGCGGGGCAGCAGACGCGAAGACATACTGCGGTGGAAAACAGTATGGACATGGGTACAAAGAAAAGCAATTGTTAGTGTGATAATTATTACAATGAAATCCTATTTATTAGATAGTAACAGCGAACCCCAGCGGGTTAGGGGGTCTAGAATATACCCGTTGTAAGGAATGCCTGTCGTAAGACGCGACTAAAATCCACCGGCCTAGAAGGTGGATTATGGCCAGAAAAAATCGTACGCACGACAGTCGGGCTAGTTTCAGAAGGGACTAGTACCCGAGCGTGCCGGATTTATCCGGCAAAGGACTGTCACATCCCCTACACTCCCCAAAACCTTCGGGGAGTGTCTTGGTAGCTACAACAACAACAACATGGAGTTAATTGTATTGCAGATACATACATATGTGCATATATCTCCACTGTTTTCAGGCAGAATTGTAACTCCATTACCATTTATATAGAACAAAACGGTGCCGATTTATTGTAAAAGAGAGTTCCGGATGCATTTCCGAACTTCAAAAAACCTTTTTGCGAGCCTATGCGAACGATTTTTTAGATTGAGGAGGTTATCGCGAGGTGACAAGACTGACCAAAACGAAACCCAAAAAACTATGTTTTATTTTATTATTTTTATGTTATATGTACATATATACATAATTAACAGCAATAATTTCCACCAATTTTATTATCATTTTAATTTTAATCCTTTTTATCCTTTGAATTTGGGGCTTGTGAATGTAAATAAAAATCAGCTGTTTGCCAAAGCTGTTGAACTCTGCAAATTTTGTGTTCGTTTACCTCTTACGATATTTTTCTCTTGTGAGAGGATAGGTGACATTTTTCTCCAACACCTGGCTGTTGGAGGCTGCTGAGTAAATGCTGTTGGAGAAAGTACGCGAACAAAGCTAGTATAAACAATGGTGTCCCTGCAAGAACACTTCCGATCATTTGATTAATCATCTGTTCGATAATGCTGAGTGATGTTTCGATCAGAGCGTAGAACAAAATCTCCATCAGATTTCTACGGGAGACATGTAAATTCTGATGGAAACCCTTGTGTCGGTGTGTAATCAGACCTGACATAATTATAAAACTCGAGTGATGTAAACAAAATCAGGCCTTGTAAAATTGTCAATCAGGGATGAGCGAATAAACAAATATAGGATTGAGGTAAAAATAAGTCCGGCCTGATGTAAATAATCTCAGACCTGATATAACATGTAGTCAGACATGAGCGAAAGTAGAAATAAAGACTGATGTCACAATTGGTCCTGCCTGATGTAAATAATATCAGATCTGCTATATATAGAGATCAAGGCTGAGCAAACACTCTTGATTTATAAATGGATCCGGCTTGATGTAAACAATTTCTGCCTGATGTGAAATAAAAGATTGTTTTTCTATAAAGGAACAACAAATTTAATTCTTTTATATATATACATATATATATTTATATAACATTAAATGTACTACGTACCACTAATAAACAAAATTAAAAATGCATTCATTGCACAAAAATAAATAAATAAAAGCTTTAAACTTATTAAATAAAAATAACGACGGCTGAGTGAAAGATCATCCTATTTCAAGAAATGTTCCAAAAATTCCCTATTTCAGAAATTTCTTCAATAACGCCATATTTCAGAGTTGGTGTCAATAACGCCTTATTTCAGAATTTGTTTCAGCAACAAATATTTTGAAACAAATTCTTAAATAGGGCGTTATTGAAGCAAATTCCGAAATAGGAAGTTATTGGATGCAATCCTGAGACATCTAGGGCATTTTTGAAACAGGTTCTGAAGAAGTGTGATCTTCCTCTCAACCGTCGTTATGTAGGTACAACGTATAACTACACCTTTTTAAGTTTAAATTCAGAAAGTTCCAATTGATATTCAGAAAATTACAATTGAAATTCAGAATTTTCATTTGAAATTCAGAAAATTGCATTTGAAATTCAGAAAATTAGAATTGAAATTCAGAAAATTAAAATTGAAATTCAGAAAATTACATTTGAAATTCAGAAACCTTCTTAACAGTACTCAAGAAGTTTTCTGAATTTCAATTGTAATTTTCTGAATTTCAAATGTAACTTTCCGAATTTCAATTGTAATTTTCTGAATTTCAAATGCAATTTTCTGAATTTCAAATGGAAATTCTGAATTGCAATTGTAATTTTCTGAATAGCAATTGGAACTTTCTGAATTTAAACTCAAAAAGGTGTAGTACAACAACCATTACAAAATTACATTATATTTTCCCCTTGTCACTATATCTTTTTTGTATGAACCTATGATGGCTCAGCTCGACTGCTTTCCGCATTCCCTTCTCAAACTCCCGATGCCCCTTATGCTGAAAAACGTCTAAAATTAAGAATTTTCTATAGATTCATTTAAATAAGGGCAAGATTTCATGTATTTTACCTCGCAGGTTTACGTCAAACAATTTCAGTTGGTTCAGAGCCTCCTTCTCCCAACGACCTTCCCAATTATACTTCATCATGAGTTCGTCGGCAAAAATTTGGCGGACGACATAGGGTATATCATCCGATATACCCTTGATTTTGTGTAAATACATAGTCTACAAGTTAAAGGAAACAAAAATTCAGTTAAGACAAGATATATGTATAAGATAAATTAACTAATAAAATTACCAAAGCTTGGCCATATTCCGGGTTCGTAATTTTTTGTTCCACGAGCACCACCACTGGTCTGCTACGGATTGGTAACAAACTGGCGATTTCATCCATTTTTTTGTCGCCAAGTTCACCAGTCATGCGACACACAGAATTTTCAATTTTGGTCACGCACACCTTGCACTCCTGCAACAGGAGGCTCTGAGCCAATAGCTCCGTTTTTTGTTCGGCCTGTTAAAAATAAATATTTTATTAATACAAAACTAGATAAGTTAGTAAACTTTGGTAGGTTATAAGCGCGTCAGAATGAATACATTTTCGGCAATCGAGAAATCGTTTAACTGACAACAGAGTACATGCATTTGAATGACGATCGACACATTCAATACTGCAACTTTGCCGTAAAAAATATACATATGAAAGTGGCAAAGCGAACACCATCATCGTAATTGAAACTAATTCAAATAAGTCTTCAGCGAACACACGTATTGTTTGCCATCGCTAACTCAATGTTTACAAATCGTTTAGTCAAAAAACAAAATTTACCAAGAAAAAACAATCTTGTATCATTGTAACGTCAACATAATATTAAATTGATTTAAATGAAGACGATTTGGAAACAATATTGAAAATGTGATTTATGATGGGAACGCTAATCGTATCATGATGCATGGCCGGACGGTATCCTTACGGCGATGGCGTTTATGTACATAAACGCACTGTTGGACTACCAAGTGAAAACCAATCTTATATTCAATGTAACATAATTTTAAGTTCATTTATCAAGGTCGGTTTTAATTGTAGGGAGGCGAATATGAAATTAGTGTTATGAATGAAGGTGAAGCCAGTATGCCAGAAACGTATGCATAGCATCTTCATTCATGCAAATAAGAAACTCAGCTAATCCCAGTAAATAGTTGAATATCCAAATTTCTTATATGCATCAATAGCTGTTGTAGGAACGACGGGGTGTAAGGAATTTGTTTTTATTGTAATAAAATAACAATATAGGTCTAGTTATTGATGCATATAAGAAATTTGTTTTTTCAACTATTTACTAGGATTTGCCCACCTTATTTCCATGAATGACGATGACTTTTGCCCACCAGTGTAAATGGTGGAGTGTACACTTGTCTTAATAACAATTTTCAAAATTCTTAGTTTCACGACTGTTCACGACAGTAGATTAAGAACAGGTTTTTGGGAATAAGTGCACTTAACAGTATGCACTCAACCATTGTTTTATGATTTCTAAATATGATTCTTACATTTTGCTCTTTCAATTGATCTACGGTGTTTTTAACCTCGAAGATGGTATGTAGCACATCATCCAGCTTTTTTGATATATCTAGAGGAAATTTATTTCAAAAATTCTTATTAGCATTTTTTCTATTAGTGTACTCCTTATATATGTATGTATACCGTCAATACAGGTGTCGGGTCGGTCTACTTCAGACATGGCACCTTCCAAAACCTCAACTTCGCACTCTTCCATATCGCTCGCAGCGATATTATAGTTGTTGGTGGTAGGGAACATCTTTTTAAAGAGGTTATTGTTGGACATTATTGAGCTTAATTGAAAACAGAAATAAAAAAGAAAATGTGTTTACTAATTAGACTCTGTGACAAAATAAAAAAATTTAAAATACTTTTTTTCGAGGTTAAAATGCGTTATAGGCCCTACCAAGTATACGAAGACTGCATACTGATAATTTCCAATACACCCCCCAAATCTGGAGTTAGGTGCAAAAACCCTATTTTCATAGGTTAAGTCAATTAGTGTACCATGCCGTTTATCCTCTATTTCTAGATTTTGGGGGTATATTGGAAATTCTATGTATGCAGGTTTTGTATACTCTTTTTCACTGGCACACAGTGTTATTATATGCATTGGAGATAGATTTTAAAACAAAACACAGCGGAATATGTGGTTTAATTGGAGAAGTCATGAAACATATGATGAAGAAGGGGTATTAATAAGAACTTGTTTTCTATGGGTATGCAGAAGTATTTATAATCGAGTTCCAAGCGATTAATTTCTATAATGTCAGAGGAAATGTCGCTAGCAACTACTATACCAAGGCTTGAAAATGAACTTACAGGCTCTTCAAAAAAGTTTTCGGTCTTACGAAACACCTGACAACACACTATTTCAGAATTTCCGGGCTCAGCAACACCTATAACTTTGACAGGCCCCCTCTTTTTATAAAAACAATAACAATCCTTTTCCTTCTTAAGGTCAATATCAAACGATCCTACTTTAGAAGTCTTTTTCGAACTCAAATCCTGTCTTTCACTAATCCTACGGTATATTTGCTGCAACACATTATTTGGTTTTTTTATAATCTTTTTCAGAAACTGCATGAAATTTTCGAACCTATAAGCGGAAAATGAATCTAAGGGACCAAAATTTTTTGCGCATTCAGACAAGTGAAGTAGACCATGAACATTGAAACTAACGTACGTCTGTCCAAAAATTCTGCTAAAATGACATACGAAATGTTCAAGGATTTGTTGAGCAACTTCAGCATCTACTCTGTGTGATTTTTCACTAGACAGCAAACGAATACCACTATGCAAAAGTAAGAAAAGGAAATACGATTCACTGTCAATACAATCTCTTAACACAAACACGCCTGTATATAGTAGGAACTGTCTAAACTCAGTTGCTTTCCAATAGGACAATTCATCTACACTTCTAGAAATACGACAAAATTCGGAAGGAAAGTAACGGGTAGTGTATTTTATATTTTCATTTAATTTAGCGACATCTGCTTTTTCTAAGAGAAGTTTTAAAAACTTTCTAACTACACCTAAATCCACCAAATGCATACAATCTAAAGGAAATTGAGAAACCATTGCAAACCCGGTCTGTTCTAAAATACTTTTTTCCTTTTTAAATTGGAGAAGATGGTGAGCAGGATGAAGGCGCATCTCGAATGTTGTGTCAGATCGAAGGGTATTAATTTCTTTCGAAAAATAAACTTTAGTGCCATCATGAATACCTATCTGACAACATTTAGGACACCCATGTTTCGCATTGAAAGATTTCACCCCTGTAACGTAAGCCCTAGCTGGAGCATCGCAAATAAACACACGCACATTGAATTTAAGAACAGTTTTATTTGAGCCAACTTCGATTCCATTTTCCCTTAGTAACTCAACTTCCGAACAAAAGTTTGACATAAAAGCGTTTATGTCAGGGGGTTTTTTGAAACCAGAGAAACAGCCTATCAGAAACGGAGTAGTGTCTGGAAAATGGGCGAGTGAACCAAGAATAGGCCATAAAACCCTTTTTGAACTTTTGAAGAGCTTCAAACCATCAATTCCTATGTCAATTAAAACTTCTCCGTGCTTTTCTAAGAACTCAAAAGGACCTGAAAGGAAGTGTTTTTGTATACCTAAATAAATAAATTCACCATTTGGAAATTTTTGTATATTAATTTTTTCCCTACTCGTCCTTAGAAGAGTTTTCGCGCAATGCGGCAGGTGCTCCATTCCTGCTTTATGAAGTATTTGAAGTAAACCATCTACTGCGTTTTGAGAAATTTTGAAATCTGCAACCCAACCTCTCAGTGCATCAGTAAAATTAAAATCTTCATTTGATATCGAACCTACATTTCTGAATGCACTATCTTCTAGAACGTTCACATGTAAATCTTCTCCTGAAATATTTTCCCTGTAACTATATTCCTCCTCAATGAAAACTTCACTATCAAACGCAGATAAATCTTGCTCGACATAATTTTTCCTAAAAGACAAATCTTCCGGGCCAACATTTCCACCTTCCTCGGCGGAGTTTTCCTTGGAAACACAATCCTGGCTACCACTGGCACTTTCACGTTCCCTCTTCTCCGAAGCCACACATTCCGCGGTTTCAAATTCATTTAATTTTAATTTCATTTCTTTAAAACGTTTTTTTTCCGAGAAAAGGCAATTTTTTAAATGCCGTTTATTCATTTTGAAGATTATTTTTTACCGAAATTTAACAATTTAACGCAAATATATTAATATTAATTCAATTCAACTTTCCTTTGGGACGCCTGTAGAATTTTGCGCGCTTGCTTCTTCTTCCCTTTACTGCGAAATTTTGGAGAAAAAAATGTACGTCAGCATTGTTATACAGATGATAGATCAGATGTTAGGAAGTGCTGATACACATCAGATACACATCACTAGTGTTACACAGTAGATTGATCAAATGTTAGGAAGTGCTGATACACATCAGATGCACATCACTAATGTCACACAGATGATTGATCAAATGATCGGAAGTGTTTTGCAGGTGTATTGGTGGTGTTAGAAATGTATTGGTGTTTCCATCAGTCGTTTCTTGCAGGGGTGTATAGGCTCTAAAACTTATAGCCCAGTTAGTCGAGAACGTAAACCCGTGTACCGTGTCAGCTGATCCAACCTATTTAATGGGATTTGTATGTAACCGATTATTCAACGACGTACGACGCAGAAGCCCGTACCGCAGAAATCAAAATCATTTTGATTTTTTACGTAAAAACGTGGCAGCTGATCGCTCGCATGGTTGGAAGGTAGAAGGGTTGCCAGTTGAACATTTTTAGTTATTAGGGGCATTTCAGTTATTACATCTGGGTCTGGGTTAAGATAAATTTTTACTGAAACAATCCGGCTCATAATGAAAATTGGCTGCACTTGAAAAGAACTAAAAAGAAGAAGAAACATATACAACATATACCCAGCAGTAAAAATCTGAAATGAATCCTTTATGAATCACTGATGAAATTCATCATGAGGAGGCATCAGTGAATGCTTTCATATAAAGGCTGCCGAATTTTTTCAAATAAATGGTTTGCTTTCCTAATGCCTATATGACTCCGTTCGGAGCCGGCATAAAACTGTCCAATGGTAGGAAAAACAAAAGGAGCACACCTCGAATTGGGAGAGAAGCTCGGCCATAAAACTCGTCAGAGTTATAATAGTGCAAAAACAATTCTTCTGTACGTTGAAAAGAGACAAATACTCCCTCAAAAACAATTTGATTGACTTTAGACTTCAAACTAAATGAAAATAACTATTTCAAAAATTATTTTTTTTGGAAATTTGAATTTAAATTACTGAAATAAATTATGAAACTCAAATGGCGGGATAGCTATGTATTCCATGTTATAAGGAGAAGCCAGTGCGCAGTATAATTTTTCTTCCGGACTTCTTCTTTCCCCTTACGTCCAAAGCAGAAGCTTACAAGAGGCAAATTTGAAATTTGTATTTCCATATATTTTTTATTTTAAATATAATTTGTTTTATAGTTGTTAAATTGAAAAATTTGTCAGAAAAGCTGCCGAATGTCAAAGAACCTACCGAAATACAAGCTGGCTCGTGGGTTTATAACCGCCTAGATGGTATTTCGTTTGGGTTTTTCAATATAGCTTGCACGCTTGCACCAACGCAAAACGATAGTGATGAATATTCAACAAAGAATGATCAATGATCATTTAGCAGTGAAAGAAATTTACTGCAGGGTATATGTATACATACACAAATGTCACTTTTCAGTTCTGCCAAATCAAAAAAGCACTGTCGATCCGATTCCGCACCGAGTAATGTGAAAGCGATCTAACTCAACAAGATTGTAAAATGTTATCGAATATACATATATGTGTTCACATGGAAAAAATAGTATGTCTACTTATACGAACCATTTATTATTATTTTAATTTTTAAAAAGAAAGGAAAGAAAACGTTTATAATTTTTTTTTAAAACCCAAACAAAATGTAAATATATATATATATATATATAAATTAATAACAAGATAATAAGTTTGTTCAACAACTTTACTTGCAAGTACTTGCAAAAAGAGCGTCAATGTCAAATTAAGAGTAAAAACGAGAAAAAGAGAAAATTATCAACCAAAGTAATTGAACACAAAATCGTAAACATTCGCAAGAAAACAGCTGATACGCTGTTTTGACAATTTGATTTTTAGGTTAGGTTGTAATTGAAATTTTTGAAATTGGAAATGAATGGAAATAACTGAATTAGGAAAACAAAATTCTACTTTGGCTATTACACAACATCATCAAGATTCGTTTTTGCGCTAACTTATTTAGTACACAATTAGAAATTTGCGTTTAAAATTATTGTATATTTCCAATTGAAATTTTTGTGATCATATATTTTTGACACTTCTATTTTTTTTAAAGCTGCTAGTAGTTGCAAGTGAAAATTTTACTTGCAGCGTTTATCAATTCTCTCGAGGTCTTACTCTCTCAATTTGGCTCTCTTTTGCGAATTTTTTGGGTTATTGAACATAAATTCGTAACTATTCGTAAAAATATGTAAAAATTTTGAGATATTGAACACTCCTAATAAATGAAGATATTACTGAAAATTAAAGCAAAAATTGTATTTATCCACAATGGTGGCGGTATTTTCTTAATTAATAACTCTTGGTGGTCTTCTTCTGCAATTTTTCTACATTAAAAAGTAATAAATTGCCAAAATAAATCTGAGTTTCTGTAACAAAATCAATTAAAGTGATGTCACACTAATACGATCCACACTTTGTCACCACCTATTTATACTAGAAAAGATATGAGTTACAGAAACTCAGTACAGATTTCTTAATTAAACACAGATTTTTGTGAGAATCTTGTATAATTTTTTTTTATGAATTTTAAATTTTAAATTTAATGTTCTGACTGTGTTTTTTTGTTATTTTATGTTTTAGCCCTTGATAACTATCACCAAGGTGTGATGGAAATATATTGGGCAGCTACAAAATTACAAGAAAAATGTGTTTTAATTACCAACTAAGCCGTAAAAAAGTAACTAAATTAATAAAAAAAAAAGTCGTCAACGACAACTTTAAAAACGATTAAATTAGTATTTTCTTGTCATTTGGCAAATAATGCACAGTTGTGTATTGAAGAGTAATCCGCATAACACTTTGAAGATTAGTAAAAATCTTGTTTGTTCAAAAATGACTAAATGGCAACCCTGCCAAAATATAAACAAACTATATATATATGTAAATATGTGTGAGTAAAACAGCTGATTGCTACGGGCTCAAAAAATCCTAAAAATTGCATACGGGCGTTTGCGTCAGCGAGCGGACCACACGTTCTCGACTAACTGGGCTATTAGATAAGAGACCGAGTCGAGAGTAATTTCGTGAGTTATTTAGTCGAAATGCGCATTTCTAGGGTAATTTCAGCTGGCATTTTTGTATGGCGAAACAACGTTATTTAAAATTTTTGCCAAAATTACATTAAAATCATGCCAATGTGCAGAGGCTATAATATGAATACAAAAAGTAGAAAAAAGTTAATAATCAGCTCTTAGAAAGCTTACCTTTATAAATTAGCTTTGATTTCAATCAAATTGTATAATAACTTAAAATTTTACTTACATGTCTTTTCCTTATCCCCGCCGAGTGAAGGATTTGCCGGTCTTAGGGTTAGGCTCCGATGAAGAAAATACAAATAAGGAGTAAATAGTAATGAATCTTTTTTAAACGCGATAAAAGAATTATGTTCTTCATACTAGGCAAGCAAACAAAGGTGCACTACATAGAAATTTGGTTAAGAATAACGCAGGAGAAGTGTTAATGGCAGCGACGTCGCCTCAGAGTTTTGGGCCCTTCAGCAATAAGCGAATGTTGTAAGTTCTCTATGCTACGAATGACATAAATGTATATATATCTAATAATTTTTTATAACATTCGTTTAGTCCTCAGCGGAGTTCAGAATTGCCAAGATTAGACTCGGACGAATCTGAGGAGGAAGATGACAACTGTAACACAGACAATCTCAATTGCGCTATTCTTAACGATTCCTTCATAAATAGCTCGGCGGACAATTCCAGACTCGACACATTTGCACGACGGACCGCCACAAGGAAATGCCACCAGAGCCCACAGAATCCTTCATTTCTTTTAGAATTTGATAAACTGGGCGTTCGAGTGGAAGAAAAGGAAAATATAAATACAATTTTAGAGGATTCGAAGATATCTTTGGCATTACTCTACAAATGTGAGCAACCGATTGCTGCTAGCACAGTACGTAAAACAATTTCTAGTAGGTCTTTTCCCTCTTCTACACTTCAAAGCATTCAAGAGGACAAAGTGGCCTGCAGTAATAGTAGCACCCGTAAAACTGAGGTGGTTGGTTGTGATAGTAATGCAGTCATAGGTGGTGCCGACCAACATTACAATTTCGATCCTACAACACAGCAAGTTATAAAATGCTTAAGTCTTGATACTCCCGAGCGTCAGATTGGAAATAAAATAGAGGGAACTGCATCAAACGGTAAAGCGACAGCATCCATTAGCAGCCAACAAGGTGACACACTGTTTGCTACCCCACAAGTGCGATCTTTCTCAATACAGCAACGGCCTCACGAGCTATTTTCTAATCAATCGCAAAAAGCACGTACAGCTAGCGCCAATGAATTTCGCTCACAAAAGGTTCTCTTTCGAACACCAATGGCAATATCACGTACACCTGTAATATGCTTACCAAATGAAAGCATTACCCTTTCGCTTTGTGACACTATTAGTGGTGGCACGGGATGTCGAAAAGACAATACGCTTCACTCATCTGAAAATACTCCAAATCGACACAACAAAGAGAGGGTTAAGGACGAAAAGTTCGAAAGTGTAAAATCCAAAAAATCTCTGGAAAAAGCTTTCTCCATTCCGGAAATATTAATAGCATTGGAAGCCAAACAGAAGAAAAATCTCAAAACTGAAGAAAAGATTACAACGTATGATGGAAATGAAACCGTTTTATGTATTAACAACGTAGATTATACAATCGGGAAAAAAATCGGTTGTGGCGGTTCGAGCTCAGTTTATTTGGCTCAAAGGAATAGCGACAAAAAGGATTGCGCGTTAAAGGTAATTATCATTTACGAATAAGCACTACCCGACAAAAACATATCCGCACATTTGATACATGATTGCAATGTAGAATTTTCGGCTCGAATTTAGACGTGTCCACCACCTGCGTGGAAATCAGCAATACTTGGAATTTTACCATGAAATTTTTTTATTTATTTATTTATTTATTTAAACGCCAATCGGCTTTGTACGTATGGAAGATATACACAACAATATAACATAGAATATCAAAAAAAGAAAAAAGGTACAAAAGCCAAACATTAACAAGAATATAAGTAATTAAAGTAATTTAGATAATTTTCCGTCGCTCCAAAGAAAGAAACAGAAATAACAATTAATGTAAAAACAAAAAAAAAAGTTAGAAGAAAAATCTCAGAGCATTGATTTTAAAGTGCCTACTAGGCCAGGAGAAGATTAGATTCCTTTTATTCATATTTTAATTACACAATTTCTGTTGCCGCCGTCTGAGCCGGTTTAATGAACTATTCTCTTCATTTCACTGTATACTGCTGGGTTATTCGGTCACGCCATATACGCATACTAATGAACTTAAATACTCTTCTATTTTACATTATTCTCAATATGTACATACAAAATACTAAATTCCCAGCAGTATTTATCAGCTGGAAAACAGCACATATTTCCTACTGAATATTCAATAGAGATGTAGTTCTAATATCTGAACTTTCCCTTTCGTTTTTATATAGAGGTGGCGTCGAAAATCAACTACCTAAAAACTGCCGAACGAGAAGGGAGAGTTTCTGTAGGAAAAAAGGCCTGAATACGCAGGGAGAACTTCCATAGCATGTATTTCAGTACACCTGATGTCTTCACTGCGTGTTCAGTTATTTTTTCAGCAATGAATTTTGAACTTAGTTTCAGGCTATTTTTCATAATGAATATTCTACTGAATATGCAGCTCCTTACCTCAAATACTGCTGGGTTATAGTTATGTTCTAACACATAGTCGACATGTAGTTATGCACATAAAAAACCAAATGATGTTACATTTTGTGTATAACATTTAATATTCGCATATATAAGAAATATTCTTGCTTTAGAAGTACAGTAGTTGTATCGTCGCGAAGGGTTTAATACATATTGATTTAAAGCTCCGTAAACTCGCTTTTCCTGAATAAAACTGAATTCATTAGAAAAAGCTAACGTGCTCTTAAAGTGTGTATTAATCTAATTGGCAAGTGACTAAATACCTATATTATTGCGACGACGTTAACAAATCTTTAAAACAATATTGCTGACGTTTTCCTGACGTGACTTCTAAACGCAAACCTTTGAAGCATAGGCAAGAATCCCAATAATCACTGTGAAAAATGTGACCAGCCTGATAATGACGAAATGGTACAGTGTGATGACTGAGACCGTTGCTTTCATTTCGCTTGTGTAGGCGTAGACAGCAATATTGCGAACTGCGGAGTTGTGGCACTAGCGCCAACAATACTACAACAGCGATGGACATTGGAGCGAGGGCACTGTCAACATCATCATCACCGATGACGACAGCTTTGCTACAGCCAGCAACTACAACAATGTACCCGAGCATTTCATCAGAGGGATATCTGGCAAGTTCGCAGCAAGCGAACTCAATCGGTGATTCTTCGTTACACGTCTTCTCCATAGCCGGGACTACAGCACCAATAATGACATCGTCACTGCTGCCTGGACGCCACCAAGCTTCGAACTTGGACAATGGTTTTAATCCTCGGAGCAGCTTTGGCATAACTGCGCCATCAACAACGTCATTCGGAATAGCTCAACCAGCAGCACAAGTTCCGACACAAATAAATTTACAAATTCAACTCCTGGAAGAGGAAATGAAGTTACAACAACAATTCATCGAATCGAAATATAGAATATCGGCCGGTAGTCAAGAAGCATCCACATTGTGCACGCAATCTATTACATTATTGAATGCACCGACAGCAGCACAACTAGCTGCAAGACACGTTATTCCTAAGAAGCTTCCCAATTTCAGTGGTGATCCTGAGGAGTGGCCTTTATTCATAAGCAGTTTCGAAAACAGCACAGCAGGATTTACAAATGCAGAAAACCTTATCAGGCTGCAAGAATGATTAAAAGGCAAGGCGAGGGAAATGGTAAGACGCAAGCTATGCTTACCGGACATGGTTCCTGAAATTATTGCCACGCTACGAATGTGTTTTTGACGTCCCGAGCATATCTTAGACCGTGTTGTTAACAAGGCTAAAAATATTCCAGTGATTAAAGATAAATTAGAAATGCTAATAGATTTTTCTCTCAGTGTACGAAACATATGTGCGACGATGGAGAGCAATCAAATGCACACACATTTACATAGTCCGCTTTTAGTGAAAGAATTGGTAGACAAATCGCCAAATAATCACAAATTGAACTGGGCAATGTACCCCAAGGACCATAACATTCCTATTGTGAAATTATTTAGCGGCTGGTTGTATCAAATCGCATAAGCAGCCAGCACACTTGTCTCCTTTGCACCAAACAAAAACAGCGCATCGATCAATACACATATGGTGGCGAAAAGCGGTAAGTGCCACATTTGTGGTAGCTATGAACATATAGTAGCAGAGTGTGAGACATTCAAAAACGCGCATTTGAGTGAAAGATGGGATTACTTGCTAGAAAAGAAACTCTGTCGTCAGTGTCTGGGCATTCACCGCAGCAAATGTCCTCACTATAAGCGCTGCGATATTGAAGGATGTCTAGCCAAACATCACTCTATTACACAATAGAAAATTGGAAACTAAGCCATCTATGAGTATAAATAACAATGTTCCTAAAAATGCACAAGTAAACGCGCATACCTGCACAAAGACATCCGCACCCATATTTCCGTGTCGTGCCCTTAAACATACATGCAAAGAATCAGGTAATTAAAACCTTCGCGTTCCTAGATGAGGGTCCTGCCGTCACTTTAATAGAGAAGGATACATCCGATAAACTGAACATAGAAGGTGAACCAAGTCCGTTGTGCCTGAGGTGGACCGGAACACACAACTCGCATGGAGGGCGATTCAATACTTGCAACATTGGACATATCCAATAACAACGGACGTAGATTTTCACTTAAAGACGTTCACACGGTTGAAAGTCTAAATTTGCCGAATCAATCGTTCATTTGAAAGGGTTGCCTTTGATGTATTGTGGAACGATTTTCCGTCATCCCTTGTCAAGTTTGGTTTGGAGACAAACCGGTTTCGGCTAATATGCCGAAAGAAGACACTGAAGATGGCGCATATTAGCCGAAACCGGTTTGTCTCCAAACCAAACTTGACAAGGGATGACGGAAAATCGTTCCACAATACATCATATTCCTACCCTGTCGGAAAAACAAGCAACCAAAAAGGTTGCCTTTGAGTTCGTATATTAACGCGAAACCATAAATTTTAATTGGAATCAACAACTGGCGCTTGGCGGTACCCTAACGAATCAAGGAAGGTGGAACTAATGATCCAATAGCGACCAAATGCCGTTTAGGTTGGACATTGCAAGGATAAGACATTAAAAATGTCAGTGAGTACGCTCGCAAGCTATCACCGGAAGAAGCGACAACTCCAAACGAAAAGATATGGTACTTACCGACCTTCGTGGTAAAAAAATCCCAATAAGCCCGGAAAAGTGCGTTTAGTATGGGATGCTGCTGCCAAGTCGAACGGAAACTCGCTGAACGACTTTCTACTAAGCGGACCGGACCTACTTAACTCATTGGTGGAAGTCCTGCTAGCATTCAGAGTAGGAAAGGTAGCCGTTTGTTGAGATATCGAAGAGATGTTCCACCGAATCAATGTAAGAGAAAGCGACATGCACGCTCAACGTTTTCTATGGTTCGATACCGACGACAAAGAAGGCAATCCTAGCACCTACGTCATGCGTGCACTCACTTTCGGCATAAGTTGTGCGCCGTGTATTGCACATTTCGTTCGGGATAAAAATGCCGAAAGGTTTCTTGACGAATTCCCTCGAGCCGTAGAAGCCATTTGCAAATACCACTATGGCGACGACTTCATCGATAGCGTGGAAGATAACGAATCAGCCATTCAGTTAGCGACCCAAGTGAAGAAGATACACGCAGTTGCCGGGTTCAATGTGCGAAACTGGTCATCAAATTCATTGACGTTACTAAGACATTTAGGGGAAGATACTCAAGCCGGTCAAAATACCCGGGAATGGGAATCAACGACCAAAGTTCTAGGTATGTTTTGGGATCCGTCTACTGATCAGTTCAAGTATATTTTCAGATTTTCGCGATTGCGCCGTGACGTGATCAATAATCTCCTTGTGTCAACCAAAAGAGAAACACTACAAGTTTTAATGTCAATCTATGATCCATTGGGCTTTATTTCATGCTACACGGTTAGCCTCAAAATCCTTCTGCAAGACATCTGGCGTTCCGGTCTGAATTGGGACGAACCACTTCCAGAAAACTTATATGAAAGGTGGCGTGAATGGAAATCGCTTATACCCGTCATCCTGGACGTATGCATACCTAGGTGCTATTCACCGAACATCGACTCGCCTATTGAAATTCAGCTTCATATGTTCGTCGACGCGGGCGAAAAGGCCTACTCCGCTGTAAGCTATCTGCGCATTGTACAGGCAGACTCGACGTCTATCGCCTTTTTTGGCGCTAAAACAAAGGTTTCGCCGCTAAAACCACTATCTATCCCGAGGCTGCTCTCATTGGCGTAAGACTGGCAGCACAGGTTCTTAATATACGCCGTATAAAAACTACATCGCAATTCTACTGGACTGATTCTAAAACAACGTTAAGATGGCTGCGTTTAGACTCTAGAGGCTTCCAACAATTTGTAATGCACCGAATAGGCGAAATTCTCGAAAGAACCAACGTTGAACAATGGAAGTGGGTGCCGTCCGCCCTGAACCCAGCCGACCTCGCCACAAAAGGTGACTCCCGCGTGAAAGATAAGTCTTGGTTTACATGGCCAGATTTCTTGTTGTCTAAAATCAGCGACTGGCCCGACGGTGGCCCACCAGAAAAATGCGAAGAAGATATCGAGATAAGGCACTGCTTAACGATTCTCCGAACAGCTAATATACGACCTCCCGATTTTAACTATTTTTCATGGTGGAAACGTCTACAAAGGGCTGTTGCAACATTCATTTTATATGTAAAAAAATTGGCCGCGAAATCCAAAAATACAAAAAAACCCGAAACAACAACTAGCGAAATGTATGAGAATGCACGCACATTCCTCTTGAAATACGCTCAAGCTGCAGAATACAGCGAAGAAATTCATAATCTTGAACGCGGTAAGACTATTCAGAAAACAAGCAAATTAGTATCCCTTAACGTTTATTTGGATGGCAATGGAATTCTTAGGAGCAGAGGCAGAGCCGAGCATTTCAACAACCATGGGGACATCATTATACTTCCTAAAAATCATCAAATCACATATCTACTTGTACGCTGGTACCATGAACGTTTCCATCATCAAATGCACGAAACTGTTAATAATATAAGAAGCCGATACCACATTCCTCGTCTCCGTGTAACATATCGCAAAATACGAAGTATGTGCCAAGTCTGCAAAAACAATCGGGCCACACCGAACACACCACAAATGGCAGCGCTTCCAGTAGCACGGCTCGCCGCATTTCAACGCCCTTTTACATGCACTGGTAAAGATTATTTTGGGCCTTTGTTCGTATCAGTCGGAAGACGTAGAGAAAAGCGGTGGGGTGTAATTTTCACATGCCTCACAGTTCGTGCTTTTCACATCGAGGTGGCACATGGTTTAGACACCAGTTCTTGCGTCATGGCCATAAAGAATTTCATCTCGTGGCGTGGCACGCCTCGGGAAATGTTCTCCGATAACGGGACTAATTTTAAAAGCACGGAAAAAATACTCAATGAAAATATTAAATGGAAATTTAATCCTTTTTGGTTGCTTGTTTTTCCGACAGGGTAGGAATATGATGTATTGTGGAACGATCCTCCGTCGTCCCTTGTCAAGTTTGGTTTGGAGACAAACCGGTTTCGGCTAATATGTGCCATCTTCAGTGTCTTTTCGTTCTGAGTTATTTTGTGTAAGTTCGATAGTACTTATAGTAACTAACTTCCATCGTTTGGTCACGTACTTCGTGTTCGTGAGATGTGTTCGTGTGTTCGTGCATTCGTGCGTTCGGGCGACGTGCATGCGTGTGTGCGTGCGAGTCTGCGCGTTTAGGTATGTAAATCTATTTTTGTATCCTCATTAAACAGGCAGGTAAAAGTCCGTTATTGTCCTCTTGTGTGTTGTTTTGTTTATGTCGGTTTTAGGTTTTCTGTCCTCTTTTCGGTATAATAGCTTAAGCGGTTCAAATAATGTATCTGATGCGGTGTTTATTTGTTCATTTATTATTTTACCTACGAATGTCTTCTGTTTGTATATCTCCATATATTCTAATACGTTAAGTCGTTTTCCCTTGTGTTGTATGTGGAGAATTTTAACTGTTTTTCCTATTTTCATGGGTGCACATTTGTTTTCTGCCATGTGGTTGGCGAAATTTGATTCCACTGTCGTTGATGATTTCCTTATTTTCTTATTGTAATCTCTTACGTGTTCTCAATATCTCGTCTTGATTTGGCGTCCTGTTGTCCTATATAGCTATTTTGGCATTCGCAAGTCAATTTGTATACGCCTTGTTTGTCAAAGGGGTCTTCCTTGTTAATGTTGTTTCGTAGAAGTTTTTCCATGCTGTTCCTCGTTTTAAATGCTGCATTAATGTTATATTTTTGGAAAACTTTAGCCAACTTGTAAGATGTTGCTCCGGTATATGATAAGACCGCCAATTTCTTCTCTACCTTTTCTTTGTTTTCCGATTTCCTTGAAGTTATGTTTTTCTGTATTTTCTTCACCAAACTTTTTTGATATCCGTTGTTCTCCGCGATTGTGTATATTGTGCTGAGTTCCTTGTTGTAAGCTTCCTTTTCTAACGGGGTCCGTTCAAGTCGTGTTAATAAATGTCTGAAAGCGGCATTCTTGTGTTGTTGAGGATGGCTAGATTTATTGTGTATTACTGTATCCGTTGCTGTGGGTTTTCTGTATATTTCGCAAGTAAATTTGTTAGTCTCTTTGTTTATTTTAATTGTGAGGTCTAAGTAGTTGATTTTTCCATTTTTCTCTGCGTCCATGGTGAATTTTATATTTTTGTGTTGGCCGCTGAGGTATTCCAAAATTTCTTCTTTATTTTCTGATATGAGGCAGATGATGTCGTCTACATACCTGGCATAAAAATTTACCCCCAGATTTTTCGCCAGTTCTTCCATGTAACTTTCCTCCAAATGTTGCATAAATGCTTCCATAAGAATGGCTGATGTGGGGTTACCATTCCCAGTCCGTGAGTTTGTCTGTATATTTTATTGTCAAATTTGAAATAATTCTGGTCCAGGGTTACTTTCAGTGTTTTTACGATCTCTGTTGCAATGTCTCTGTTCGTTTTTTCTGTCAATATTTTAGTTAGAGTTTTTAGTGTTTCTGTCAGTGGTATCGAAGGGTATAGGTCCTTCACGTCAAACGATACCAGTTTCGAGTCCTTAGGTACGTTCAGGTTGTTCAGTTTTTCGACTAGTTCCGTCGTGTTTTTGATTGTGTATTTATTGGACAGGTCCAGTGTCTCGGTTAGTAGCTTATTTAGATGTTTTGATAGTCTATATCCTGGTGCCGATTTATGGTTTACTATTGCTCGCATAGGTGTTCCTGCTTTGTGGATTTTAGGTAGTGCGATCAGTGACGGGGCCGATGGATTCATTGCCGTGAGAGTGTAGGCTATCTTGTTGTCTACTATATTTTTTGCCTGTTTTATTGCACGCTTTATTGCCATTTGGTATTCCTCCGTTGGGTCCTTCCTCATCACTCGGCAGCCCATTTCTTTGACGAGTTGGCCTGTTTTTGTGGTGTATTCCTCTTCGTCCATTAGCACCGTTGTAATTCCTTTGTCTGCTTTTGTTGCTATTATTTTATTCTCTCTTAGTTTTTTTCCTCAATTCTTTTACCGTTTTATATTCATTTGCTACCATTTTCTTTCCATCAGCTTTTATGCTCTTTTCGATTATGCGTCTGCATAAATGCCTTGCGTGCTCCTGTTCCTCGTTTGGTATTAGTGATATGGACACCTCCGTGTCCGCAATGGTGTTCTCCACGTTTTTTTTCCTATCGTAGCTTTCGATGTTGTATTCCAAACCTTTTTGTAGTAGCAGTGTTTCCTTGGCGTTGATTGGAAGATTTGTTAAGTTAGGAAATCTTGGATGGAAAGATGTTTTTTCCTGCTGTGGGCCTTTTTTGTTGTTGTTTTGTTTTGTGTCAAGGTCGTCCAGTTTTTTGTTGAGTTTTTTATACTTGTTTTCCATGGCTCCTTTGATCTCTTCCTTTATTGCATCTAACGTTTCCAGAAGGGAACTGACTGGAATGATTCCCATCAGCTCCAGATGGATGCGTAGTAATTCCTGATTCTTGCGCACCTTCTTTGCGTGTTGGTTCCTGATCTCGCATCTAATGAAGCTATTCTCCGCTTTCCTTATAATTTTGCGTTTATCCTCGTTTTTCATTTTGTGTCCTATTTGCGCGTATTTTGGAATAAGTTTGCTCATTAAACATTGTTTATTAAACCACTGGCAAATACCCGTTGCTTCGCAATGAGGAATAATAGTTAACCAAAGTCAAGTCAAGTCAAGCCAAGTCAATTCAAGCCAAGTCAATTCAAATCAAGTCAATTCAAGTCAAGTCAATTCAATTCAAGTCAAGTCAAGTCAAGTCAAGCCAAGTCAAGTCAACCCAAGTTAAGTTAAGTTATTCCGGGGTTATCTGGGTCTACTTGATGACTTTGTCTAGCCATCACTACAGCTCTATATTGAAGCCCTTCCCAAAACTTTTCATTTGATACCAATATCACTAAAAAAACATCCGGGTCCGCATTTTGACCGATATCTGGGGACCCGGCCTAGGAATGATTATGAATAGAACTCCACGTAAAAGCCTTGTTCAAAACCTTTCATTTCATACCAATATTGCTCCGAAACATTCCGGGTTAATCCGGGGTCACATTGACCCATATTTGGGGACCCGGCCCAGGCATCACAAATAGCATAATTCTACGTCGAAGTCCTCATCAATACCTTTCATTTGGTAGCAATATCGCTCAGAAATATTCGAGGGTCATCCGGTCCACCTGTTGACCCTTATCTGGAGACCCGGCCTAGGCATCACTATTAAAAGAGCTCTATATTGAAGTCCAGGTCAAGACCTTTCATTCGATACCAATATCGCTCAGACACATCCCGACGTCATCCAGATCCACCTTTTGACCCATATCAGGAGACCCGGCATGGAAATCACAATGAAAATAGGTCTGTGTTAAAGCCCTGCACAATACCTTTAATTTCATACCAATATCGTTCAAAAACATTCTGGAGTCATCTGGGTCCACATTCTTACCCAGACTGGGTAGGATCTCTAGGCATCACAATGAAAATAACTCTATGTTGAAGTCCAACACCTTTCATTTGATACCAACATCGCACGTGTAGGTGCAGGCGTTCTTGAGTTATAGCATAGTATGCATGTGCAAACAGGTTTTTGATTGCCACCGAGACAAATAACAAACCGTGCAAAAACAAACATATGAGTCGCCTGCGCTGCGCTGCCTGGCACGACTGCGACGCCTCCGCTGAACACGGCAAATGACCAAACGAATTTGTCTATGCTTGCGCTTTTTTGAGTGTTTCGAAATTTAAAACCGGGAAAAAGGTATTAAAGTCTCAGAAATGCGCAAAAAAAAGTACATGGTTGTCGAGAATTTACCATTTGTGACATTTTAAAAAAAGAATTATTAAAATCGGTGCAGTACTTTTTGAGTTATCGCGTTACATACATTTTCCATACATTTTATACACATTTACATTATACATTTTATATAAATAGTATAGATATAAATAGTATAGATATGTTGGGCAACATACGATAGGAAAAAAGACGTGGAGAACACCATTGCGGACACGGAGGTGGCCATATCACTAATACCAAACGAGGAACAGGAGCACGCAAGGCATTTATGCAGACGCATAATCGAAAAGAGCATAAAAGCTGATGGAAAGAAAATGGTAGCAAATTAATATAAAACGGTAAAAGAATTGAGGAAAAAACTAAGAGAGAATAAAATAATAGCAACAAAAGCAGACAAAGGAATTACAACGGTGCTAATGGACGAAGAGGAATACACCACAAAAACAGGCCAACTCGTCAAAGAAATGGGCTGCCGAGTGATGAGGAAGGACCCAACGGAGGAATACCAAATGGCAATAAAGCGTGCAATAAAACAGGCAAAAAATATAGTAGACAGCAAGATAGCCTACACTCTCACGGCAATGAATCCATCAGCCCCGTCACTGATCGCACTACCTAAAATCCACAAAGCAGGAACACCTATGCGACCAATAGTAAACCATAAATCGGCAACAGGATGTAGACTATCAAAACATCTAAATAAGCTACTAACCGAGACACTGGACCTGTCCAATAAATACACAATAAAAACACGACGGAACTAGTCGAAAAACTGAACAACCTGAACGTACCTAAGGACTCGAAACTGGTATCGTTTGACGTGAAGGACCTATACCCTTCGATACCACTGACAGAAACACTAAAAACTCTAACTAAAATATTGACAGAAAAAACGAACAGAGACATTGCAACAGAGATCGTAAACACACTGAAAGTAACCCTGGACCAGAATGATTTCAAATTTGACAATAAAATATACAGACAAACTCACGGACTGGGAATGGGTAACCCCACATCAGCCATTCTTATGGAAGTATTTATGCAACATTTGGAGGAAAGTTACATGGAAGAACTGGCGAAAAATCTGGGGGTAAATTTGTGTGCCAGGTATGTAGACGACATCATCTGCCTCATATCAGAAAATAAAGAAGAAGAAATTTTGGAATACCTCAGCGGCCAACACAAAAATATAAAATTCACCATGGACGCAGAGAAAAATGGAAAAATCAACTACTTAGACTCACAATTAAAATAAACAAAGAGACTAACAAATTTACTTGCGAAATATACAGAAAACCCACAGCAACGGATACAGTAATACACAATAAATCTAGCCATCCTCAACAACACAAGAATGCCGCTTTCAGACATTTATTAACACGACTTGAACGGACCCCGTTAGAAAAGGAAGCTTACAACAAGGAACTCAGCACAATATACACAATCGCGGAGAACAACGGATATCAAAAAAGTTTGGTGAAGAAAATACAGAAAAACATAACTTCAAGGAAATCGGAAAACAAAGAAAAGGTAGAGAAGAAATGGGCGGTCTTATCATATACCGGAGCAACATCTTACAAGTTGGCTAAAGTTTTCCAAAAATATAACATTAATGCAGCATTTAAAACGAGGAACAGCATGGAAAAACTTCTACGAAACAACATTAACAAGGAAGACCCCTTTGACAAACAAGGCGTATACAAATTGACTTGCGAATGCCAAAATAGCTATATAGGACAACAGGACGCCAAATCAAGACGAGATATCGAGAACACGTAAGAGATTACAATAAGAAAATAAGGAAATCATCAACGACAGTGGAATCAAATTTCGCCAACCACATGGCAGAAAACAAATGTGCACCCATGAAAATAGGAAAAACAGTTAAAATTCTCCACATACAACACAAGGGAAAACGACTTAACGTATTAGAATATATGGAGATATACAAACAGAAGACATTCGTAGGTAAAATAATAAATGAACAAATAAACACCGCATCAGATACATTATTTGAACCGCTTAAGCTATTATACCGAAAAGAGGACAGAAAACCTAAAACCGACATAAACAAAACAACACACAAGAGGACAATAACGGACTTTTACCTGCCTGTTTAATGAGGATACAAAAATAGATTTACATACCTAAACGCGCAGACTCGCACGCACACACGCATGCACGTCGCCCGAACGTACGAATGCACGAACACATCACACGAACACGAAGTACGTGACCAAACGATGGAAGTTAGTTACTATAAGTACTATCGAACTTACACAAAGTAACTCAGAACGAAAAAAGACACTGAAGGTGGCGCATATTAGCCGAAACCGGTTTGTCTCCAAACCAAACTTGACAAGGGATGACGGAGGATCGTTCCGAAATTTAATCCGCCTGGCTCCCCACATATGGGCGGTGCCTGGGAAAGGCTTATCAGATCTGTAAAAAGCGTACTTTACAGTATCTGTCCAACATTGCAATTTAACGACGAAAGTCCTCGATGCGCACTCAACGAAGTTGAGTATACCATCAATGCTCGACCACTAACTTTCGTTTCTCTCGAATCGACAGACGACGACGCTATCACCCCTAATCATTTGCTGATCGGATCATCAGATGGATTCAAACCAATTTTCAACGATAACGCAGACCTTCGTCAACGTTGGCATCAATTCGCTGATCAATTTTGGCGTCGTTGGTTGAAAGAATACTTACCAGTAATATCACGGCGAAACAAATGGCACAATAAACAAGAACCACTTAAAATAGGCGACGTAGCAGTAATTGTCGACCCCGATCTTCCACGAAACTACTGGCCTAAAGGTATAGTAATCGACGTGCGGAAAGCGAAGGATAATCAAGTGAGGGCCGCCACAATCAGAACGAAAAAGGGCATACAATATATATATGCCATATATGAACGACCAGTAGTAAAACTAGCAGTTCTAGACGTCGCACAGTGCTTCGTCTTAATATAGTGAATCGGCAAAATTAGGGGAGTAATCGCAGAACGATGAAATTTTGTGTATAGGCATAAAATAATAGAGATAAGAAAAAAAACGAAGTTTTGGCCAAATCGATGCAAGGACATGACTACCTCCCATATGTCCTTGATTTTAAAGTTGTGATTTCAACTTCAATTTCAAACAGAATGACATCAAATTTGGCATATCTTTATAGAATTATGCTTTTAAACTAGGTTATAACTTTCGTTCTTTTATGTGAAAGGATATAAGTACCTCCCATATATCCTTAATTTTAAAATTGTGATTTCAACTTCAATTTCAAACAGAATGAAATGAATTTTGGTGTATGTTTATAGGTTAGGTTTAGGTTAGAGTGGCTGCTATAGGGGCACACTTAGGCCAGTGCATAGGCCCATTGTGATACCACAAGAAGAAAAACAGATTACTCCTCCTTTTTAAACCAGTTTGATAACCTAATGAAATTCACCAGGTCCTTTATGTCGACAACCGCGACTTTAGATAGGCTCTCCAGGAAAGGTGTCCCAAGAAAGCGTCGTCTGTTAAGAGCAGGGCAGTGGCAAATGAGGTGTTCGATTGTCTCCTCTTCCTCATCATCTTTGCAGCTTCTGCAGCATCTACGGTAGGGTGCACCCAGTCTGTCTGCGTGTTTCCCGATGAGGCAGTGTCCTGTGAGCACCCCTACAAGGTTCGAGATTTCCTCTCTCCTTAGAGTACATATTTGACGAGATCGCTTGTGGTCCCACTTCGGCCAGGTTTGTCTTGATGTTCGACATACTGGGTTCTGTTGCCATCTATCGCTTGCTAGTTTATAGATATGCTGTTTAAGCATTAGCTTGCATGTGGCAAACGGCATACCTATGCGTTCTTTGTCAGGAAGAACCTGCACGGTAGTGCCTTGCCTTGCAAGCTCATCTGCCCTACAATTTCCCTCGATATCCCTATGTCCCGGGACCCACACGAGGTGCAAACGGGTCTGTTTGGCCATCTCCTGCAGAGATCGGCGACAGTCCAGTGTTAGTTCAGAATTGAACGAGTTGGAGCCAAGAGACTTAATTGCTGCTTGGCTGTCGCTGAAAATGAATAGATCCCTGTGGATAGGTTCATGTCCTGTACGGTTGACAGCCTCCATTATAGCTAACACTTCAGCCTGGTAAACGCTGCAGTGATCGGGTAGTCTAAAAGCTAGCTGTAGATTCAAGTCATGTGAAAAGACTCCACCTCCAACTTTGTTGTCCAGTTTCGAGCCATCGGTGTAGATGGAAACGCTACCTGGGGTTGGATAGCACCGATTTGGCTCTTCCCACTCATCCCTTTTTGGAATCCTTGTTTCGTAGTTGCTGTCTGCAACTATTGTAGTAGTACAGCGGTCCGTACTACCGGGTAGAAAACCTAAATTGCTTAGAATGCTAGAGTGTCCTGTGGCTTTTGTATGCCAACCGGATGACTCTTAAACGTAGAGCTGACGTAGCCGCTACTTGAAAACCTGCTCCACTTATGCTGATCATGCTAGATCTGTGGGCTCTGCTCAGAACGTTAAGGTTTGACGCCTTGCTCAAAGCGGGCCACCATACTACGACCCCATATAGCAGGATTGGTCGAATGATCGCAGTGTAAATCCACCTGCAAATTCTGGGACTAAGTCCCCACTTTTTGCCTATGGCTCTTTTGCATGTGTATAAAGCAATATATGCTTTGTTTTGACGCTGAATGATGTTATCCTTCCAGTTCAGCTTTTTGTCCAGAACTACCCCTAGGAATTTAGCCTTGTCGGCCAGGGTCAGGCGAACGCCATTTAGTTCTGGTAGATTTAACGGTGGTTTTTATACCGCCTAGTATAGAGGACAAGTTCCACCTTATTTGAATTGACACTGAGCCCACAACGAGAGGACCACGCTGAGATCTCTCGCAGTGCTACCTGCATCAGATCACATAAGGTCTGTGGGAACTTCCCTCTGTAAGCTAAAGCAAGGTCGTCCGCATATGCCACGACTCTCCCGCCGCCCCAAACTGCGTCTCTTTTTAAAAGTGAGTTGACAGTGAGGTTCCATAGCAGCGGGGAGAGGACACCACCCTGGGGTGTGCCTCTGAAAACGTAGCGTGTAGATTTGACCTCGCCCATTGATGAGAGTACAATCCTTCCCCTCAAAAGTTGATCAATCAACCCAATCAGAGATACGTCAACGCCTAAGTGACTTAAAGCGTTGCTTATGGCCTCTGGGGTGACATTGTTAAACGCGCCTTCGATGTCTAGAAAGGCCACCAGGCAGAACTCCTTATCGGCCAAGGATGATTCAATGGTAGAAACCAGACTATGTAATGCCGTGTCGGTTGATTTCCCTTTAAGATATGCATGTTGATATCCAGAGAGAAGTTTACTGTCAATTGTAATAGAGAGGAAATTACTTATTATCATCTCCAGCGTCTTGAGCAAGAAGGAGGAAAGACTTATTGGCCTATAATCCTTCGGCTCATAGTGCGAGGCTTTCCCAGCCTTAGGAATGAATATAACCGAGACGCGTCTCCACGTATTCGGGATATGATTGAATGCAAGACAAGCAACGAATATGCGTTGAAGCCAGCTTGCTGATGTCCCCAGGGTATATAGGAGTTGTGCATGATCGGAACGTCCTTCCAGTCGACGACCTCTAGTCGCGCACCGGGGTACACCTCGCCGACCCTCGCGACCGCAGCCTTATACAGGCTAACGCTGCGGTCGCGTGCATGTTTATAGAATTATGTTTTTAAACTAGGTGAGAAGTTTCGTCCTTTTCAGTGCAAGGACATGACTACCTCCCATATATCCTTTTTTACAAAAAGTAATTTTTGGATTAACATGTAATCACAATACATTAAAAACTAACTATAACATATATAATTATCCTTTTAAAATCAAGGATGGACTACTCCCGTTAGTTATTGCAAAAAATGGTTCTAAAGAAAATTACTCTTAAATTTGTTCAGAAAATATGTTGGTTGTTATAGTTTAATGCACTATTTTATTGCAAAATATCAATATGATTTTGGCACATATCAGATTGTAACTTTAAAAAGCGAAAAATTATTAGAGTTAACACAGAAATACTTTTTTATTATAAAATTTTTCCATGTAAAAATAAAATTTTTGGGATGTTAAATAAAGTACTATGGATGTTAAATATAGTATACTAGCTGACCCGGCAGACGTTGTTCTGCTAAAATTTATTCCTATGAAGCCTAAAGAAAAGTCTTTGATTACCGTATTGCTAACCATTATCTTAGAGTCCATCTTAATGACTGCGAATAATGAAAAATTTTCTATTCTCTGAATAAAAGTTATAGTTATATTCGCCGCGACAAACCTACTTCCCCCGATCCCTATCTCTATCCAATCCCTATCTCTATTTCAGTCTCAATCTCAATCTTAATCTCAATCTCAATCTTTATCCCTATCCCCATCCCTATCCCTATCCCTATCCCTATCCCTATCCCTATCCCTATCCCTATCCCTATCCCTATCCCTATCCCTATCCCTATCCCTATCCCTATCCCTATCCCTATCCCTATCCCTATCCCTATCCCTATCCCTATCCCTATCCCTATCCCTATCCCTATCCCTATCCCTATCCCTATCCCTATCCCTATCCCTATCCCTATCCCTATCCCTATCCCTATCCGTATCCCTATCCCTATCCCTATCCCTATCCCTATCCCTATCACTATCACTATCACTATCACTATCACTATCACTATCCCTATCCCTATCCTTATCCCTATCTTTATCCATATCCCTATCCCTATCCCTATCCCTATCCCTACCCCTATCCCTATCCCTATCCCTATCCCTATCCCTACCCCTATCCCTATAGCTACCTACCGGGACCTTCCATCAACATCCGGGCCCACTACTTTAGCCATCTCTGGGAAACAGCCTTAGATATCACAATGAAAATAGCTGTATGTGGAAGCCTGCTTAACGCTTTTCATTTGCTACCAATATCGTTCGAAAACATTCAGGGGTTCACGCTTTGACCCAAATCTTGGAACCCGGCCTAGGCATCACTATTTACATTTTACATTTATTTAAAAATTGGTACAATAAGATACAAAGATCTTTTATAGCACGACATACAATTATAATAACATTTGAAATAACTCCAAAATTTGGTAATAGCAGAAGCAGTACATTTAGAAATACATAACTATAAAATATTTCAATCAATTAGTACAGTGCGAGTAAAGATTTACATTAAGATGGTCAAAGAAAAAGAAAAAGAAAAAAAAAGGAGATAAAAAAGAAGAAAAACTAGTTTGTTGAAAAATAATCAAAAATAACCTGTCTGTAGTTGTTCTGACTCATAGTATTTTTCGTAGCAGCAGGGATGGAGTTCCAAATACGTATGGCACTAATGAAGAACAGCCTTGTTGAATTTACATAACTGAAGTCAGGCACAACAAAATTACACGTACGCGCAGATTTGCAGAAAACCAGCTTTTCGTATAAATAGTAAGGTTTCTTTGATATTATTAGACGATATAAAAATACACAAGTTCTTGCCTTATGGTACTCAACTATGCTACACCCTAGGAGCCGAGTTGCCCACGAAGAGATGTGCTCGTATCTACTTAAACCATAAACATACCGTGTAACATGATTGAACGCAACATCAATTTTGTGGGCAGAACGTGAGTCCAACTTATTATAGACTAATTCAGAGTATGTTATTATCGGTAGAATCAACTGCATTGCAAGTTTTTTCCTAATGCCAACGGGTGTAAATCTAGCAGTTTTTCTCAGATTGCGCAACACATAGTAAACCTTACTCACCACCGAGTTTATATGATCAAGACAAGTCAAATCTGAATTTATAATAAAGCCAAGGTTTTTGACCTTATTAACAAACGTCAGAGTAAAGTTGCCAATGTTAAGCGGAGGAATTTGGTCTCTAGGAAATTGTTTTTTTGCGATTGGTAATACATACGACTTTTTAGCATTTAAGCTGAGTCCGTTGGTACTCGCCCAGCAACGAATAAGTGCAAGATCACTATTTACCTTGTCACAAAGAACATTAATCTTACTAAAATCATCAGACAAATACAGCTGAATATCATCTGCATAGGCATGTACATTTGAAAATTTACAAACATAAAACACATCATTAACAAAAAGACTAAATAACAAGGGTCCAAGAATGGAACCCTGGGGAACGCCAACATTTACATGCCTTGGCTCTGATACCTCGCGTCCGGTGCTTATAAATTGAGACCTACCAGTCAAATAGCTTTCCATTAACAATAAGGCTGTTTTACCGAACCCAAAGTACTGTTTTAACTTAAGACATAGGATTGCATGGTCAACCGAGTTTAAAAAGCTCTTTGTTGATGTCCTCCTCAACAGCTTTCATTTGATACCAATATCGCTCGGAAACTTTCCATGGTCACTCGGTCCCACGTTTTAACCCATATCTGGGAACCCGGCCTAGGTATCGCAATGAAAATAACTTTATGTTGAAGGCCTGTTCAACACCTTTCATTTGATACCAATATTGCTCGAAGACTTGCTGGATCGATCTGGGTCCTCATTTAGGCCTGTATTCCGAGAAGCTTCCTCTTTTTAGAAATTCTCTATACACTACTATGTGCACTAACACCACATGAATATACTGTGAAAATTTCATAAAGAACGGCTGGTTACTTTGGGAGTTTGTAAAGGACACACATCCACAGATGCACACATACACACATACACACCGATTTTTCCAATTTTCGGACTTTTCCGGAGGGATTTCCCAAAATTTTCTTCCGTACGAACCATCTCCTCGAGAATACGAACAACTGACAAAAAATTTTACAGAAATCGGCCCAGCCGTTCTCATCTGATGAGGTTAGTAACATTTTTTACACCATTTTTATATATATAGATATATAGTAGTAGTATTAGCGATTTCCGGCATAATTTTTGAAACTTTTTCTTTTTTGGTAGCAAGACCTCCTAGCATAGAATCGAAAATTAAAATAAAAAAATAGTCGTTTTTTCTTGTTTTTTTTTAAATTTTGTCAAACTGTAAAATTTTATGTGTCTCACCTAAAAAAATTAGTATTACATGTATGTTTTTTGTTAGTATTTGTCACATATTAATAAAAACTGTATATTTTGGCATAATTAGGCAAATTTCCTATAGCATGAGAGAAAAAATAACTACATACATTAATTTTGCTAAATTTTTTCCATACCATATATATATAAAGTTCTGCAAAATTTTTAAAAATTTTAAAAATATGGCTTTACAAAATCGTACAATTTCTACATTTCCGGCAAAAAAACAATGCAATATTTTTACAGATTCTACTAGAACACTTCAAAGTTAACCAAATTCGCTAATAAAAAAATAGTCGTTCTTTTTTATTTTTTTGTTTGACTCTATCAAACTTTAGTAATTTTTAGAACTCCAATAAAAAAGTCGCAAATGTTTCGATGGAACTAGTCACCTTTCTGAAATAAATCATTTATCAAGAGTTATTTCAGCTATTAGGGCATATAATGGTAAGCAAATGTGGCAAGTTTCAGAGTTATCCGATTTAAAATGAATTTTTGGCAATTTTTTTTGTAACACATTAAAAATCGTATTACCTTAAAACAGTTTTGCCTCAAAATTGTACTGACTTTAGCGACCTCTATTGGCAAAAAAAGCATGAGATTATGAATTCTACTTATATATCAGAGCTGGGCGATAAGGATTACGATTACAAGATGATTACGATTACAGTAATCGTAATCTTAGAAATTTTGAAATTACGATTACTGTAATCGTAACACTGTGCTACACCAAAAAAATGCAGGGGCTCTCACATGGTTTTTTGATTTCATCATGGCCCATAAAACACTACCTCATTTGCGGTTTTTCCCCATCACTTCGTTTTTAAATTTTTTGAGTACAAATATAATACAACTCTGAAATTATTGAAATTACAACTTCGAGATGCTATAACTTTCTTGTTTCTTGATCGAATTCATTTTTTTTTCTTTTATTTGAAAGATGCTACTTTTACCTTTCCAACAAGCAAAATAGTTTGCAAATCGACATAAAAATGACCAAGTTTTGGTCCTTTATTCCAAAAAAAAAATAAAATATTTCTAAAAATATTGGTTTTCGGCACGTTTTTATTGGATTTTGAAGTTACAAACAATGGGTTTTTAAACCTTTATAACAAAATACATAAAATCAGCTTTCCAAAAAGCAAAGGTAAATTAAAATTGATTTAAAATTACGGTAGTAGTGTTTCATAAAGTGAGTAGGCCTTGTTTTTTTTTTTTTTCATGAGAATGAAATGGTATTATAACTTTGTGCCAAAAAATTTTTGTCGAAAGTACCAGAAGGAAGCGTGGGGGACCCGCCAAAATATATACCGATATGATCAGAATCACGAGCTGAGTCGATTAAGCCATGTCCGTCTGTCCGTCCGTCCGTCTGTGTGAACGCAAACTAGTCCCTCAGTTTTTGAGATATCTGAATGAAATTTGGAATACAGGTAGGTTGTTATATGCAGCTGATCATTTGTCGGAATCGGCCGAATCGGACCACTATAACATATAGAAAACAACCGATTATTCAGATATACATATATGAAAATTTTGGGGTGTAATTTCTGCATAGCTTCCCCATTTAAACAGCTAAGGACATGAAACTTTGAAGTATTTGTACCCATATTGGCCTAAACAAGGTTACCGAAAATTGTCAAGATCGGACCACTATAACATATAGTTCCCCTACAACCGATTGTTCAGATATACACATTTTGTTGTATAACTCCTCCATTTTAACAGCTAACGGCGTGAAACTTTGAAGTATTTGTACCCATATTGGCCTAAACAAGGTTACCGAAAATTGTAAAGATCGGACCACTATAACATATAGTTCCCCTACAACCGATTGTTCAGATATGGACATTTTGGGGTATAACTTCTCAATTTTAACAGATAATGACATGAAACTTTGAAGTATTTTTACCAATATCGGCCGAAATAGAGTTACCGAAAATTGTCAAGATCGGACCATTGTAACATATAGCTCCCATACAACCGATTGTTCAAATGTACACATTTTGTCGTATAACTCCTCCATTTAAATAGCTCAGACACCATTTTTCTAATAAATCCTTCCATAAATAACCCACACAATTGAAATTATAAATTATATGTACTAAATCAGGCTATGTACATACATGCATAGGTAACTTTTCATTTCCCCACTCATGAAAGGTATGAAGTCTTCGGTACGGCCGAAGGCAGCCGCGCTTTTACTTGTTTGGATTAACTAAGGGAATATTTATAGTATTTTTTTCAAAACTACAAACGATGTACGTGGAGCTCAATCCTTTTGTTTGTAGTGTAGGCTAATTGCTCGGCTGTCCCATTCGCAGGAATAGCATGGATACTTCGTATTTCCACCCTGAATACCATTTAAAATATTGAGTACCTTGAAGTCAGCTACAATTAGCCATACTGTCATATGATTCTTTAATATCGGTAGCGTATGCCAGTGGGACTGATGGATATATGCCAGTGTTGTGTAAAAGCACAGCCTTCAAACCTTAAAAATTAAATGAAACCTGAATATGCAATTACATAACAAACATTTCAAGTGTACTTTTTGTTGAACCGTCGATGGATAGACGCCAATCTCTTGGGAAAAAATTTAAAGTAGGTAAACTGACCAATTCTGACAAGTAACAAAGAGCACACTCAGATCGCTCTATACTCAGTTTTGTGAAAGTTCATACCTACGTTGTATGCAAATATTAATCTATAAAAAAAAAAAAAATTTAAAACACAAAAATAAAGGCTTACTCACTTTATGAAACACTACTACCGTAATTTTGAATCAATTTTAATTTACTTTTGCTTTTTGGAAAGCTGATTTTATGTATTTTGTTATAAAGGTTTAAAACCCATTGTTTGTAACTTCAAAATCCAATAAAAACGTGCCGAAAACCAATATTTTTAGAAAAATTTTATTTTTTTTTTGGAATAAAGGACCAAAACTTGGTAATTTTTAGGTCGATTTGCAAACTATTTTGCTTGTTTGAAAGGTAAAAGTAGCATCTTTCAAATAAAAGAAAAAAAATTGAATTCGATCAAGAAACAAGAAAGTTATAGCATCTCGAAGTTGTAATTTCAATAATTTCAGAGTTGTATTATATTTGTACTCAAAAAATTTAAAAACGAAGTGATGGGGAAAAACCGCAAATAAGGTAGTGTTTTATGGGCCATGACGAAATCAAAGAACTATGTGAGAGCCCCTGCATATTTTTTTTTTCTGATTTTGTAGCACTGTGTAATCGTCGTTACAAAAAATACGATTACTGTAATCGTAATCGTAAAAAACTTGAAATTACAATTACTGTAATCGTAATCATCGTTACAAATATTACGATTACTGTAATCGTAATAGTCGTTACAAAAATAAGAATTACTGTAAAAGATACAAAATTAAGGCTGCTGTTTGGATAATTTACATTCAATAATATTCAATATTAGCCTTAAGCAGAACTAATTTTTCAAAAGAAACATCGTAAAGTGCATGGCGTCGAGAACTGTTTATAATGCCCGCCAACGAAAATAGCCTTTCCACAGGTGCTGACGATGTAAGCGGGGTGCTGAATCTTAAAGATGCTTTATCAGAGGATATCTTTTAAAACAGCCATGGCTACTATCAGCATCGTTCAAATATTTAAAAAATTCTTCTCCTATAATGTTTGAGCCACTACCAGGAAGCACTTCAGGTAAATCAGTGTTTTCTAAAGGTATATTGAGTTTTAAATAAAATATATATTAAGTTGTTATATAGATATGTAGTTAGGTATTTACCGCCTAAGTCAAAAAATCTTCATCTAATATTGGCTTTTCATAGTTATGGTCATTTACATCTTCAAAAGTTGCAGTGGAGTTTTATTACTTTTTAATTTTGTTATGAGATAAACCTAAGTAATTTGTTTAGTAAAATCTAGCAATTGTAATACATATTTTTTATACATGCAAAATCCACATTTTACGAAGAAAATTAGTGTGAGCTACAGCTCGATTTTTATGCATGAGGCCATTGTCTCCAGGCCACTAAAAGCTGCTATCTCAACCGCAAATATTTCAAAATGTATATAATATGTGTGAAATTGCAAGCTTTACATAATTATTTGTAGTTTTTAGCACTCCTTTCAGAGACAAGCATATTTTCCTCCCTACACCGTTTAGTATCAAAAAGCAATTTTAATAATTTTTTACATGTAATTCTTAAATTTTGTACTTTAAGATTACGGAAAATAAGGATTACTGTAATCGTAATCGTCAAAAACTTGAAATTACAATTACTGTAATCGTAATCGTCGTTACAAAAATAAGGATTACTGTAATCGTAATCGTCAAAAACTTGAAATTACAATTACTGTAATCGTAATCGTCGTTACAAAAATTACGATTACTGTAATCGTAATCGTCATTACAAAAATAAGAATTACTGTAATCGTAATCGTAAAAAACTTGAAATTACGATTAATGTAATCGTAATCCTATGTGTAATCGATTGCACGTGTAATCCTTATCGCCCAGCTCTGTTATATATTTATTCCAGGTGATATGTTAGCTTCACAAAAATATATATTACTTGAATAAATTACGCAGTTTATTTTATCTTAATTTTGTCTATGGGACGAAGCACTGTGTGCAAAAAGTGCATGTAAGAATATTCACTTTATCACTGCTCTTTTCCGAAAATTTCACAAAAGTGTATTACAGTGTCACCTTTTAAGCCGGGTATCCACATCATAAGAAATGCTAAAACTCCATATAAAACAAGTAAGGAAGCCTAAGTTCGAGTGGAATCGAACATTAGATACTCAGCTGTATGCTTTCATTGTTTGTTTGAGTTTGGTGGAAACACGGCGTATTTTATATAAAGCGAGTTTTGCATAAAGTGGGCGTAGCCACGCCCATTTTCAAAATTTTTATCAGTCATCCAACTAAGCATATGAATATTATTCTTTGTGCAAAATTTCATTCCTTTATGACTTCTAGTTACAAAGATGTCACGTTACAAATTCCCAAAGGGTGTTCCAGAAATATCTTTGTTAAAAAGTAGGCGTGGTCATAAACCGATTTCAATAAATTTTTGCGTGTCTATTAACACACAAGTTATAAAAGTGTATAAACCAAGTTTCGTCATAATATCTCAATTATTTGTCGAGTTATAGGCTAAGAAATCTCGTATATTCCTTTGTCTAAAAAGAGGCGGTGCCACGCCCATTTTCCAAAATTTGTATATTTTTTGTTTCCGGTCTATTGTGGAACTCTTGCCACAAAATTTCAATGAATTATCTTTATATTTGACAAAGATATCGCTTAAAATGTTTTTATTAGGCCACTTTATAATACCCATATATAAAAGTGGGCGTGGTCGTCAACCGATTTCGCTAAAATTTTCAACATGTATTACCACAAGTAATAAAAGTGTACACACCAAGTTTCGTCATTATATATCAATTATTTGTCGAGCTATGGGCTCAGAAATCTCGTATATTCCAGCTTCTAAAAAGAGGCGGTGCCACGCCCATTTTCCAAAATTTTTGTGTTTTTCGTTGTATGTCCGCAGGTGGCCTCCTGGCATAAAATTGCAATGATATATCTTTATATTTGACAGAGATATCGCTTAAAATGTTTTTATTAGGTCACTTTATAATACCCATATATAAAAGTGGGCGTGGCCGTCAACCGATTTTAACAATTTTTCGTCCAAACATTTGCCTAAGTAAGTATATGACGCGTACCAAATTTCATCGATATATCTTCAACAGTTTCTGAGTTATGACTCATAAAGCTTTCAATATTTGCTCCTTAATAAGTGGGCGTGGCACCGCCCAATTTCCAAAATTCCATCAAATTTCTTCTTAGGGGCCTGAGCTCAACACGTGGGTAAAATTTCATCGCTCCATCTATATTAGTGACAGAGATACCAAATTTCCGATTTTTTCTATATAGGAAAAGTGGGCGTGGACATGGTCCGATTTCGCCCATTTTCAATACCAACCGTCCCAGTCTCGATACCAACTTGCATTTCAAATTTCATCGAAATATCTCAATTTTTACGCGAGTTATCGTGCGTACGGACGGACGGACGGACGGACGGACGGACGGACGGACATGGCTCAATCGATTTCTCTTTTCACCCTGATCATTTTGATATATATAAGTCTATATCTATCTCGATTATTTCTTTATGTTACAATCCACCGTTATGAAATCAAAACTATTATACTCTGTGTACTAGTACAGCTGAGTATAAAAACGCTTAAGAAATGGTCAAGAAATTTTCTTGTGTCAAATTTTCTTTAGGCAGTATCCACTTCACAAGAAAATCTATTACAATTTTTGACGAAAAATGAGGTTGGCAATGCTGGTTTTGCCAAGAAATATATACGATTGTATATATTTCTTGAAGAAAAAATCAAACGTCAAAATTACTTAAGAAATAAATGCCAATTTTTTCTTGAGCAATTTCTTATGAAGTGGATATCCAGCTTTATACGTTTATACACTTTATTTCTTCAAAAAGGTTAGGTTTTTGTTATAAAAATACGCGTTTATATATTTTTTACACAAGCCACGGTGAGTTCTCCCACGAATATATGTATTAGTGATGACATGAAACATTGCATGTGTGTTGTTGCCATATAGACCAAAGTAGGTATATCCCTTTAAAAAAATGTGCGATTAATACCGAAAGATATTTGTCCCGGATTGATCTCTTTCGAGAACAATCGGTCCACAATTAGTCCCCGATTGTTCCCGTACGGGTATAAATGTAGACTAATTGTAGACCAATTGTTCCCGAACGGGTATAAATGTAGACTAATTGTAGACCAATTGTTCCCTAACGGGTATAAATGTAGATTAATCGGTTTCATCCCAAACGGGTATAAATGTAGATTAATCGCTTTCATTCCGAACGGGTACAAATGTAGATCAATCGCTTTCATCCCGAACGGGTACAAATGTAGATCAATCGCTTACATCCCGAACGGGTACAAATGTAGATTAATCGCTTTCATCCCGAACGGGTACAAATCTAGATTCCTTAAATGTAGAAATTTTACAAAAATATGCAATGTATTTCAAAAATTGTAGAACAACCGGTAAAACGAATTGAACACCCTTTTTTTAATAACAATGATGAATAAAAATTTTAACAAAATGTTGCCTAAAATATTCTATGAAAAAAATTACATTACGCTCATATAATGCATACTCAAAACTTACAATTTCTTTTATTTATTTATTTAGATTTTTTTTTCAAAAGTAAAACATTATAGTATAATCTTTATTTATATATGCATGAACATTTAAATTTTTTTAAAGATTGTTATTAAAAATTGCCTTGGCGAACAACTTGGAAAAATCTACATTTGTACCCGTTCGTGCTGGAAGCGATTGATCTACATTTGTACCCGTTCGGGATGAAAGCGATTGATCTACATTTGTACCCGTTCGGGATGAAAGCGATTAATCTACATTGGTACCCGTTCGGGTATACAAGTTGAACAATTAGTCTCTTCATAGGACATGGTCGAACAAATGCGATCAATTCACTCCATATAAAGGGATGTAAAATTGTATTAGTCGCATGCTCCCTTGCGATTGATCCCGCACACGTCCCGGATTAATCGCATTTTTTGCAGGGTATGTTAAGTAAAGCATCTAACGGGTCTGTATTTTTAACACGCTTGTATGTATGTATGTATGTATGTAAACATTGCGTACTTTTAGGCGAAAGCGTGTGTGTTCATACACTGAAGTTTTTCAGTGTGAGATGTGCTTATTTTAACGGAATTTTTTATTAAAAGTTTTCGACTGCGGTGCTTTTTTCAATTATTTCCAAAGAATTTATTATTATGAAAATTTTTAATTAAAAATCGCGCGTTTTTTATTTAACATTTTCGTTTGTGGCTCTTTTTTATTTTAATCCCAAAAAGAAACCATTACTTAACAGTAACATCACGCAACCATTTTAAATTTGATATATCACCCATTTTATCATTCGGCAACACCCAAATCACCTAAACAAATAAAACAATCGTGTGTTTAGATCAGTGATGCTCAAACGCACACTACCAAATTGTGCGCTTGTTTTGAAATATGAGAGAGCTTGCTGATACACCAAAAAAAATTCCAAATACGCGATAAACAAAAATTGTGTGTTAAAAAAAAACAAAAAATAAAAATCGAAAGAGTATTAGTAAAGTAAAAAAGCAATAAAAGAGACGAAAGGAAATTTACGAAAAGGAAGGTGACAGAAAGGTATAATAATAACAGGTTGTTTAGCTTTTGAAGTGCGAAACGCTAATAATCTTTATTGTACAAAATATTCCTCTTTTATACAATATTTGTTCTTATGTACTACTTATTTACTATGATACATATTTACTCTAAATACTTAAAAATAATGGGACTCTTTCCCACGGTATATTGTACATATGTACATGTACCTACGTACATGTACATATGTATGCTCCTATGAGCGCTTAGGCTTAGAATAACATTGGAAGCGTGAGAATGGCAGCGTCAGCAATTTTTGTGTACTTACAATTTGTGTGGGGCTGACTAAGTAGTCAGCGCCAGCGCGTGACAATACAATGTATAGAAATTTATTATGTATGTATGTTTGCGCTTGTGTATTTACATTTGACGCTCTACATCACCCTTCCAAAAAAAAATGCTCGCTTCATTTGTGGATTCAATGAAGCGAGTATTTCGTTTCAATAAAAATTAAAATTGAACTTACATATTTATTTTGATGTAAAAAGTGGGAATGTCTCATGCTATTGCTTTAAGTCTATTTTTATGTACTATAATTTTCTTTTCTGTATTAATATTATTTTTACCTATACTTTCTACCTTATAGGGAGTTAAACTATAATTACTGTTCCTATCGATATTTACTACTCTATAGGGCCCTTTGTATCTACTGTCTAACTTATGTCCTGCTTCGTCTCTGACTAACACTAAATCTCCTATTTTTATTTCCTTAAATTGTACGTTTTTATCGTAATTAATTTTTTGTTTTTCCTTAGCCTGCCTTATTAACCTATTAGCTCTTTCTTGGGCTATTTGTAACCTAAATTTAACTTCCTTATCATATGCCTCATAATTATATAATGGGCTGATTGCATTTTCTTGTAAAAAGTTGTATGTCGTTGCCGGTTTTCCAAATATTAGTTCAAAAGGGCAGTAACCATGAACTGTTGAAGGTGTTGTGTTATAACAATAGGTAAAGTACTTGAGGTACTCATCCCAATCGTCTTGTCAATGGATATGTATGAACATACATATTCATTGAATGTTCTATGGCTGCGTTCAACAGTGCCTAACGTTTGGTGGTGGTAAGGTGTAGAAGTTTTGTGTTCTATTTTTAATAATTTACACAGTTCTTCAAAAACGTTATTTTTATATTCCGTTCCCATATCGGTTAGTATGGTCTTCATACATCCATAAATGAGAATGAAATGTTCGAAAATAGCTTTGGCTACTGTTTTTGCATGTTTGCTTTCAATTGGAATTGCTACTAGATATTTGGTTAAGTCACATATTATAGTGACTGCACACTCATTTCCATTCAATGATTTTGGAAATGGTCCAATTGTGTCAATTTGAACTATATCAAACGCTTTTGTTGGCGTTTCCGTTATTGTCATGGGTTCTTTTAAATTTTTATTAATTTTGTTTTTATTGCATTGAATGCATTTTTTAATATGATTTTTTATTTCATTTTTCATATTTTTCCAATAATATTTCTGTTTAATTTTATTGGTTGTGCGATTGATTCCTGGGTGGCCACCATTAACAGGATCATCGTGATATTTTTGTAATATCTTTTTAATCACTTCTTTATCTGTCACGTGCATAACCTCCGGAGTTAATGCAATAGTTAAATTTTTGAGAACTTTGGTACCTATATCTTTAAATGTGTCTACTCGAGTATAATTATTTTTAAACAATTTGTCTCCTAAGGACAACTGTATTCTATTAATTCCTAGATTGCCGGCTTCTTTCATAAGCCTGGCAAAGAATTGTCCTAAGTCAATCTTCGCCTGAACAATTAGGTTATTATTAATATTTGAATTGCCGGCTTCATTCGAAAGCCTGGCAAAGGATTGACCTGAATCAATCTTCGCCTCAACAATTAAATCATTAATATCTATGTTGCTACAAATTTTCTTTCCCTTTTTGAACTGCAGTTTCGGGGGATCGAAAACGAGCTGAGCTAGCTTTTTTACTTCACATTTATTTAGCGCTTCATATATTTTTATGTTCTCTTCGTGACAGTTTTCTTTTGTATTTTTATTATTGGAATTTTTATTATTGGTATTTTTATTGGTTTCTGATCGTGTTGTGACTCTCATTATCTGGCATGCTTTAACTGACATGTATTTTAAATCATTTATATTAATGTGTGATAGTGCATCCGCAACATGATTTTCTTTTCCAGCTATGTACTCCACTTCAAAGTCATATTCTTCTAAGTCTAATCGAATTCTGGTTAGTTTTGAAGATGGGTTTTTCATCGAAAAAAGGTAAGTTAAGGGTCGGTGGTCTGTTTTAATTGTGAATTTTCTACCGTAGACGTACGGTCTGAAATAAGTGATAGCCCAATGTATGGCTGCTAATTCCTTTTCAATTGTTGCTTTATTTATTTCGCCTTTTGTGAAAGATCTTGAGGCATAAGCAACAGGTAATTGTTTTCCTTCGTATTCTTGACTTAGCACTGCTCCGCAGGCGTATCCACTTGCATCTGTTGTTATATAAAATTCTTTATTGAAATCTGGGTATTGTAAAATATTTGGGCTAATTAGTGCATTTTTCAAATAGTTAAATAAATTTTCACATTCTTCTGTCCAATTGAAAACTATGTTCTTTTTGCAAAGTCTTGTTAATATTCTAGAATATTCTGCGAAATTTGGTATAAATCTTCTGTAATAATTGCAAAATGCGACGAATCTTTTAGCTTCGTCAGCATTTTGGGAGTTGGGTCATTTTGAATTATTTTGTATTTACTGGGATCTGGTAAAATTCCTTTACTTGTACATTTGTGTCCAAGATAAGTGACTTCTTGGTTGAAAAATAGACATTTATCTGGATGTAATTTTAAGTTATATTTTCTGCAAGTTGCGAATACGTCTTTTAAATTTTTAATCATGTGGTTTTCGGAACATCCCAATACTACCAAGTCATCCATGTATAAGAATGCTTGTGATGGCTTTAGACCTGCGAATGCCAAAGTCATCATTCTCTGAAATGAGTTTGGTGCTACTTTGAGACCATAAGGTAATCTTTTGAAGCGGTATGTACAATTGTCTGCGGTGAATGATGTTATATCTCTTGATTCTGCGCTTAGTTCTATTTGGTGGAATCCTGACATTAAATCCAAGCAAGAAAAATATTTTGCTCTTCCTAATTGATCTAAAATATCATCAATTCTTGGTAATGGGAATTTATCTGCGGTTAGTTTTTTGTTTACTTGTCTATAGTCAATAACTAGTGTCCATCTCTTGTCGTTATTACCTGGTAGTGATTTTTTCGGTACCAGTAAAATTGGACTATTATATTCGGAAATAGATGGTTCTATTAGGTCATCTTGAATTAGTTTATTTACTTGTTTATTAATTTCCTGTTTATGTGCTTCTGGTACTCTGTAATTTTTAATATAGACTGGGGTATCATCTTTCATATAAAGTTTTTGTTTATAAAAATTGTTAGTGGTTATAGGTTCTGATTCTAATGCAAATATATCTATGTATTCTGAACATAAAGTATTAAGTTGAGATTTAGCAAATGATGGAAAATTTTTATTTAATCTTTCTAGTTTTTCTTTATTATTTGCTTCATTTTTCTGTTTATTATTTATAATTATGTAGTCGTCTAAGTTTTCTGTGTTAATATTGTAATTTTGAATAGTTGCATTTTTATCTGTTGTATTAATAATTCTAACAAATGCTTGATTTGGATTTACTATTGAATTGGCAATAAAAATACCTTCGGCTAATTGTTGATGTGGTATAAATAATTCGTTATTATTATTAATTTTAATTTGTCTAATTACTTCTGATCTTGCTGGTACTGATATACTATTAATTGTTGGCTCATTTGTCATTCGAATTGCTATATCCTCTGGGAAATCATGTGGACGTAATATCAAAGTATCTTTATTATTTTGATAGTCTAAAATGCAATTATATTTTTTAATGAAATCCAGTCCCAAAATTCCGTCACATGGAATTGGGAAATCATCTTCTACTATGTGAAATTTATGTCGAATCAAAAGATCGTCACCCTTCAAATCTGCTTTAACTGTTCCGAGGGTGCTTGTTATACCCTGACCTATGCCTTTTAAATCTGTTTTTTGTGAATTATTAATTGAAACATCGTTCTGAATTTGACCCTTTTTAATAATAGATATATCTGCTCCTGTGTCTACTAGAAGAGTAGAAAATGAGTTATTTAATGTTGATTTGGAAGATATGTAGCTGTTCAAATGTAAGTTGAATACTAAAATTTTTCTCTCTACTGTTGAAGTGGAGTCTGCTGGTTTTCCTGTTGATCGTAGCTACGTATGTTTCGTGTGTTGTTTGTATTGTTATTATTATTGTTGTTGCGAGCATTTCAGCGTGTTTGGTTTCTAAAGTCTCGCCTTTGCATGTTATTGTTGTTGTTATAATTGTAGCGCGTGGGAAACGCGCGTCTTTGGTTACTTCTGTTATTATTACTTTGATAACTTCGACGGAAGCTACCGCGGTAATAGTTTTGTTGTCGGATGTGAAGCAATGAGTTTGGGTTTCCAGTTACTTCAGTGCAGCTATTTGTGAATTTTGAGACAGCTTCGTTCATCGAGGTGAACGTTCCAGCTTGCATAATTGTTTTCACTTTTTCGTTGGAGCAGTTTTTACACATAGCTTTCACAGCTGATTGTGTAGCATACTTGGTTGCTAACTCTGGAGTTAGTCCGTCAGATATGTATGCTCCTTCCAACGATTTTGTGAGATTTTCAATTTCTGAAGTGTACTGATTTGCAGTTTTGCTGCGCTGTTGTATGTTCATTAGTTTTGCTGTCAAAACTTCTACTGATTCACCTTTGATTCTTGATATTAAACTTTGTTTTATTGCTTGAATGGAGGATTCAGTGCTTATAAAATTTCTGGCCGTACCCTTTAGCTTTGTCTTTATCATAGATACTGCGACAGCCTCATGTGTCTCTTTGATTTGGTCAAGAATGTCAAGTGCGTCCAAAAAACTATGCAGGTTTTCCGGCTTACCATCAAATTCAGGCAGAATTGATGAAGCCGTTTTAATAAACTCTACCACTGTTTGTGGCATTTTGTCTATTTCTGTTTGAGAGTTTTGGTTATTGAATTCTTTGTGCTCTTCGTCCTTTTCGGAGGATGGTTCTGGTAAGAAATCGCTAAAGTCAATTTTTATAGTTTGGTCAACAGAGTTTGGTATTTGTACCTCAATGTTGTATCTAGCCAATGATGCTACTAACCTATCCCTCACACTAGAAAATACTTGGTATGCTTGTTTTTTGTGTTCAGCAGTAAGCTTACTGTTTACCTGTTTCATTATTCCGTTAATTTTATTCAAAGATCCTACTATCAAATCCAAATGCTTTACTATTGTCTCCTTTCTAATGGAAATGTTTTTGCTTATACACTTGTATGACTTTTCTGCAACAATTTTTTCGTCTATTAGTGCTTTTTGGATTTGGTCCCAATTATCCATTGGTGTGACTAAACCTTATCTAGTCCGTTTGCACGAGAAATGTATCTCTTTTTTAAAATCTTGTTGTGGACTGAGTAGATTTTCAAAAATAAATTGATGCAACTAACAATTGCAATAACAAGCAAAATAAATTTGATGGAATCCAAGGACTCAGTATGATCAACCACCTCAATGGAATTAACCACATTGGCATTTGGTTTGTCAATCTTGGATATTTTGCCACCCATATTGGCTTATTTGTATTAAAAAAAAATCTTAATGGAATCTTTGAATGCCGGAAACCTCACACATTCGTTGTATTTCTTCTACTCTTGTCGTAGGATTTATAACGTCTTCTATAGTTGGTTCCCTAGTCATTTCTATGCGATACCAAAATCTTCTCAACCATTCTAATTCCCTGTCGTAATCTCTCAAACCTCTCACTCCGCTAGATAAATCAGCAATTGAGTTGCTAGACCTAGACATTCTCAAAAAACAAAAGATATTTCCACTTCTTTTTTCTATTTTTTTTTTTTTTTTTTTTTTTTTTTTTTAATTTACTTAATACAGTTATGCCTCAGACACATATGTGGTATGAACATTATAATATCAATACTATGATTTGGCTTTTACCAAGAAAATTTTCAAATAAACCACAATATGAGAGTGACACATATCGTCGTACCATACGAAAACTAACATATTTAAAATTTCTGGCGAAAGCTATCAATAAAAAAATTCTGTACGAAAAGTAGAACATTTGACTTTTGGCCGACGAAAAGTAATAAAATCGAGTTTTGGCTGACGAAAAGTAATAAAATCGACTTTTGGCTGACGAAAAGTATCAGTAATTACATATATACTGTTTTTACATTAAAATTGTTGTTGTTTAAACGAAATTGATAGTTTTCGTCAGCCAAAAGTGGATTTTATTACTTTTCGTCAGCCAAAACTCGATTTTATTACTTTTCGTCGGCCAAAACTTGAACTTTTTACTTTTCGTCAGCCACAAAAAATCTGATGTTAGTTTTCGTATGGTACGACGATATGTGGTATATATCGTAATGTCTCTAGCATTAGAAAGTAAAATATTCTCATTTTTAACAATAAAAAATATTATTATTAAAATGTAACAAAATTTGTTGGTTGACCATGGAATTTGTTAGTTTTTGAAATGGAGAGAAAAAAAAATTTTAGGCAAAAATTTTTAAATTATCGCCACTGAGTAGGCAGCCGTTAGGTTGCCACAAGATTTGTTAATAAAATATACGTGTATAAAATTTAAAATAATTAATAATATTGCTGCTGCTGCTGGTCTCTGTGTTGCGAATGTATCTTCATATGATATGCCAATTGCCAAAATGATTTACGGTTTGTGGTCGTATAGTGCACTTATTTGAGTGAAATGTCCTTTTTAGGTTGCGAATGTATCTTCATATGATATGCCAATTGCCAAAATGATTTACGGTTTGTGGTCGTATAGTGCACTTATTTGAGTGAAATGTCCTTTTTAGGTATTACATTGATACGGTGTTGAGGGAAATGTCCTTTTCAAGCATTACGTTGATACAGTTTAACTGGCTCCTTTGCCTGTGGTGAGGTATAAGTTTTGATCCTTAACGCGCCCGATGGCTTTCTTGCCACGTAGATAAATGGAAGGCAAACGGATTTGCCTCGACTTTATCTGGCAAGGGTCGCCATATAATAAGAACAGGTTGTTTAGGTTTTGAAGTGCGAAACGCTAATAATCTTTATTGTACAAAATATTCCTCTTTTATACAATATTTGTTCTTATGTACTACTTATTTACTATGATACATATTTACTCTAAATACTTAAAAATAATGGGACTCTTTCCCACGGTATATTGTACATATGTACATGTACCTACGTACATGTACATATGTATGCTCCTATGAGCGCTTAGGCTTAGAATAACATTGGAAGTGTGAGAATGGCAGCGTCAGCAATTTTTGTGTACTTACAATTTGTGTGGGGCTGACTAAGTAGTCAGCGCCAGCGCGTGACAATACAATGTATAGAAATTTATTATGTATGTATGTTTGCGCTTGTGTATTTACATTTGACGCTCTACAAAGGATACCGTAGAATGAAATAAAATAAATCAAATTAAATAATATAAATAAAAAGTATTCCTCATAAAACCGTTTTTAGTTGGCATATAAATAATTCTCTAGAACTGCCCGTTACCCATTCATAAATATAATGGTTTCGGCTATAATGCCTTTTAACATAGTTTATTTATATATATATTTCGTTTAGTTACATATTTGCAAACTAAACACTCAGCATTGCCGAAAAAGTTTTCTCAAAATTAAAACTTGTCTTCCCACTCAATATTAAACATAAAATTGTCAATCAGCGCGTTCATACAAATTACATGCGTAGCAGTCAACAGTCGTTTGTCAAGTGATTTGCAAACGCACATTAATTTTTTACTATGCATAGAGAGCGTTTGCCTTATACGTGTGAGCAAATCTGTGAGAGAGCAATAAACACGCCCGTCCCGGGGCTAGGAAAAGAGCGTCACTGGTTTAGATTAAATTTGTATGGGAAAATCGGGAACTTTAACAGCAAATATCTCTGGAACTATAGGCCTCCGGCAGGTGGGATCTTCAGTTTTTTGATCTGCGGGTCCCAACCCCCCTAAAAACCTTTTTTTCTAGGCGTGGTGGACTCGACTAAAATTTTAATCAGTTTTTACGTAAGAAAAAAATTAAATTAAATTAAGTTGAACACAATACTGTTCGAGTTATCACGCTTTATTTTTTGCTGCTCTGTATTATTTTTATAATTTTTTGATTGATTGATTGATACGCACAGCTATTCTACAATCCCTCGGAACTTCGATCGCAGCGACGCCGACTGCTACGACAAAACGAAAATTGGTATTCTGGTTTACGACGTTCCGAACATAAGTGTTGCTAAGTGTTAAACTATGTTCGAATCAGTGCTAGGTAGCGTTTATGCGAAATCATATGTATTTTTTGACAGCACATTTGTATTTTTGACAGCAAATTTATATTTTCAGTAAGTTTTAGATTAAATTTTCAGGAACAATATATTAACCCATTAGTGGTCAAAGAACACCTACAATAAATATAAAATGTATCATTGGGTGTTCCCAAATTGGCACAGCAGCCACTAATGGGTTAAATGGTTATAAAATAGATTCCATTGCTGCAGCAGCTTTTTTAGTTGAAGAATAAATGGAAGAACAAAGGAATTTGGACATTAATTTTTTTTAATTAAATTTTTTTAAAATATTGCTTTCTATTATAAAAAAAAAGTGCCAACATACATATATGAAAACGGTATTTATAGAATACTGTCACCAGGTTTCATTCGAGATTACCTTGTAATGCGGAAATTAACACCGGCTAAGCTTGGATATAATGAACCAATTCTATTTATTTACAAACTACTGGGAATTTTTCAGTGTAACTTTCAGGAAATATTCTTTGGATGATAATTCATCTAACTTTAACGCTTTCAACTATTATTAAATTATAATATTAAAGTTCTCCAAAATGAGAAATCTGCCGGCTGAGGGATATTTTTTTAAAGCGCGGCCGTAGGCCGGTGACGCAAAAAAGGCTTCTACACACACATTGCTTTAACAAGGAATATCTCTTGCACTATAATCGTCCGGCGGGAGGGACTTTTTTTATGATCTGTGATAGGATCGTGGTTCATTATATACAAATTTTCCCTTAACACCAGTGGTACATTATTGCGATTCCAACGTTAAATATTAGTAATTTTAAATTGTGAAAAACTGTACTCCATGAACTCAATGGCAATGAAAATGCCAACTTTAGTGAAAATAACATTTACAGCTTATTCCCACAAAGTTTCATGCGAAAACCTCTTGCAGTTGGTTTGTTTTATACTATTTATGGTAATATGTTATACTGATGCAATCCATGGATGACGCTCCACACTGGTCGCATATCAACAAGTTTTTATGGAACGCAAAACAAAAGCAAATTTGAATTCCAGGTTGCGATCCATCAAATCATGCATATGTACATATCGTGTAGCAGGAATTTTGTGATTCGCCAGGACGGGTTAAGCATGAACGGACCTAGAAAGTGAGCACGTTTCTTCGATTTGTTAGTTTCTCGTGCAAATGTTTGTATATTACATCATCGTAGTAATAATACACAATTAAAATTATTTTCAGAAGCTTTTATTAAACAATAATATATAAATATTGCTAAAAAGGAAAATAAATTTTATTATTAAATAAAAGTTCAATACATTGAAATTCCTTGTACTTATTTCCCTTTATTCAGTCTATTGTACTAAAGCAGATTCCTTTTGTTCACTTTTTTGCAAAGAAAAGGCCGGCCGCATAGCTAAGCCAAGCCCGTTTTGTATACTAATGTTGCATAAATTTAAAAATCATAGTTTAATTACATTAAATTGGTAATATTTCCAAAAATAATCACAATTGCTATTGCTTCCGACACACAAAAGCTGACGGAAAAAATCGCTCCGACTAACTGTCAAAAATCCGATCCATAGTGAACCAGAATGCCGATTTCCGAACTTGGAAAAAATCTGACGTTGATCGGACGTCAATCGAATTGCAGAATGCCGTTTGATTCGATTCATCTCCGATCGAAGTGGATCGTAATCCGGAATAGATGTGATGATTTATTTAGTAAAAATATTTTTCTTTCAGTTACAATTGCATTTATTTTATGTATTATGACATTGAGATCACTATTTCTTTATGAAATCTATACATTTCCTTCTAAGCACATGTATGTACATTCTTTTCATTTTTTACATCTTCATTTAACATATTAAACAATTTAAAGCCTTTATAAAATATGTTACTCTGCGATGATGTTTTGCTATACTTATTCAGTATTAGATCAGTTGTGTTTCTTAACCCATATGGTTCCGCTTCTCCAACGTATAGGACCTTCTCTGTTATACATATATTCTGGCATTTTCTTGTTGGTAGTCAGGTATACAAACATAAGCGTATTCAATTCCAATCTCTGTTGCACGTTCAGCCACTTTAGTACATCTAACATATGTTGTACTGATGTATATTTGCTGAATCTCAGTATTATTCGCTTTGCTTTGTTTAGTAGTTTTTGCATTCTCGATTTGCGTATTATTACAACATATATAGTCCCACCATCGATAGTTTTAAAAAAACTATTGATAGTGTACGATAGTCTTAAAAAAATAAAACTATCGATAGTACTATCGTATTGAAATAAATATAGATTTGTTCACTGAATCTCTTATAACATTGTCATTTTTCTACTGAAAACAGCTATTAAATCACAGTGTAAAATCAGGATGATATTTAATATTTCGTTAAAATAATGAAAAAAGAAGATAACTTTTTGGTTGCTTGGTTTTCCGACAGGGTAGAAATATGTTGTATTGTGGAACGATTTTCCGTCATCCCTTGTCAAGTTGGGTTTGGAGACAAACCGGTTTCGGCTAATATGCGCCATCTTCAGTGTCTTCTTTCGTTCTGTATTTATAGTAACTAACTTCCGTCGTTTTGTTCAGGTACTTCGTGTTCATGTGATGTGTTCGTGCATTCGTGCGTTCGGGTGACGTGTGTGTGTGAGTCTGTGTTGTGTGTTTAGGTATGCGAATCTATTTTTTTTGTCATATTTTAATTATTGTACCCTCATTAACCAGGTAGGTAAAAGTCCGTTATTGTCCGTTTGTGTGTTGTTTTGTTTATGTCGTTTTTAGGTCTTTTGTCCTCTTTCGGGTATAGTAGCTTAAGCCGTTCAAATAATGTATCCGATGCGGTGTTTATTTGTTCATTTATTATTTTACCTACGAATGTTTTTTGTTTGTATATCTCCATATTTTCTAATATGTTACGTCGTTTTCCTTTATGCTGTATGTGGAGAATTTTAGCTGTTCTTCCTATTTTGATGGGTGTACGCTTGTTTTCTGCCATGTGGTTGGCGAAATTTGATTCCACTGTCGTTGATGATTTTCTTATTTTCTTATTGTAATCCCTTATGTGTTCTCGATATCTCGTCTTGATTTGGCGTCCTGTTTGTCCTATATAACTATTTTGGCATTCGCAAGTCACTTTGTATACGCCTTGTTTGTCAAAGAAGTCTTCCTTGTTAATAGTGGCAATCTTTTGTAAGCAACCTGCAAAAGAATGCACTACCTGCTTTTGTTGCGGTATGGTTAAGGAATTTTTTAAATTGTGATTCATTTACAACACTAATGTGAGCTTTCATAATTTGACTTTTTTCATTGACACTATCCCTGCAAAAAATTCGACTAATTCGGGATGTATCCGGGATCACTCGCAATGGAGCATGCGACTAATAAAACTTGTGGTCTCTTTATATGGAATGAAGTTTTCCCTTTTGTTTGAGCATGTCCTATGTGGAGACTAATTGTACCCTTTTGGACCTGAACGAGTACGAAGGTAGACTACTCCACTTTTATGCCAATCGGATATCGAATGGAAGTTGTACCCTTTTATACCTGAACAAAATCATATTTCGAAGTTCGTTTATAACGTACCTTAGGAGTACAATTGTCAACAATTTGTCTACATTTTCACCCTTCCAGGTAAAATTGAGGAGTAATTGTTTTTATTTATAAAATGTGATCAAAAAATATTACAAAAAGTAATAAGAAAATAATATAATAAGGGTCTTCATCTAAAGCAATGATGCCCAAACATTTCTTACGGGCGAGCAATGTCATAATTTAGAAAAAAAAATTTTTTTTTTCTATATGTTTGTTTTTGTAGTTTTCTACAACTTCATTGACATCTAGATAACCCAGTAAAAAAAATTAGGACACAATATTGCTCTACAGGGAAACAACAAAATAATTTTGGAAATGATAGATTTAATTATTTGTTTTGATAAAAAATTTATGTATTTATTTCTCACTTAAATATTTCCAAATTAAATCATTTTCCTCGTTTAAAACAAGTAATTTCCGAATTTAATATACAAAATTTTGACTTTGAGCTTTATATTAATAACTTACTAAAATTAAAAAGCATTATGAACTCAAGATTTGATATTTGGAACACATAAAGCCCATGTCACGAATATTTTATGATCCGTTAACATGTGATATTTCGAAAATAAACCCCGAATTTCAAATGGAAATGTGCGAATTGCAATCCGACTCTAAATTTAAATTTTCTAATTATAAAGGAATTGAGTTTTGGAAATCAATTGACAAAATTAAATATCCTTGCCTCCGAGCACTTATTTTAAACTCCCTTCAATGTTTTGTAGTACGTATATATGTGAAAGTGTATTTTCAAAATTAAAAATTGTAAAATCAAAACACAGAAACCGGATCTCAGACAAACACCTCGAGTCAATTTTGCAACTATCAACCACAAATGTTGAAATAGATATAGATAACATTATCGAAAATATGAATGAATAAAATTAATTAATGTGCGTATTCATATAAAATATATTCCACATTTCATTATTTTCATTGCTGGGTTGGGCCTGTTCGAATCAAAATAAAAAATTGTTTTTGTATTTCAATATAAATTTGTTTTCCTAAACTCGCCTATGCTCGCCATATACACAAATTTCTTATGAAAGTGTATAGGCGAGTGAAGTTCAATACCTACGAGCACTACAAAAACAAAATGTGTATGCGAGTATAGGGCTTGGGCATCTATGATCTAAAGTCATAAACTACTGGTAAATGGGGTAAAGTGATAAAATAATAATTGTGATAAATTATCTGTCAAAATTTGTATGAAAATATATTTAAGCAAAGTTTATCACTTTACCGAACGATTTTGTTGCGTAAGGCACTCTGCACACGAGGCGAATCGTCATAGACGCGTATCAGACATTTTATGTAGCGTCGATTTCCTTACGCCTCAAGATCTGCACACGAAGCGACATGAAACTTCGCTGCACAAACAAACAAACAAATTAATAATACGGTATTTGCTTTAAATTTCGAAGCTTTAAATAGAAAAGATGATAACTTTTATGGAATCTTCCATTTTCTTTAATTTTACACTCATTTTTCCGATTTTTTACACAAATTTTACTGCTTTCTTAAATTTCACCAAGTGGAAAAATGTAAACAAACATCTTCTTCTTCCTGTTTTCTAAGCGTAGTACGCCTAGCTACTAGCACTGCTTTACGCCAAGCGACATGTAGCCAGCATACTTTGACGAATGCATGAAGCTGACGACTCGTGTGCAGCCCTCAATTGAAATATACGTGCGCGACATCAAAGCGTACAGCTTTCGTCTGTAGTATCTAATACGCGTCTAAAGCAGTACGCTCCGTGTGCAGAGTGCCTAAATTTACAAATTTCGGTAAAATTCAAGTCTGACACATTGTCAGTTTTACCTTTTCAATTTAAAAGAGGAAAATGTGTTTTCCTTCGGCATTTTTGCACGATTTATTTAAATAGTTTCTACAAAAATGTTATATGCATTTTTTGTTTATTTTATTGGGTTTTTTATTTATTAATCAAGTTGACACTGACAGCTGACAAGAGTTTAAACAATTATTTACCAAGGTACGTTCATGTGAAAATGCGGATCAACTGATAAACTTTAACAATTTATTATTTTATCACTTTAGATAAAGACCACTAATGTGATCATAAAATTATATCACATAAGATTTAAAAAATAATTGAAAAATGATTGTGAAAAACAATCAAATGTTATTCCAAAAAAAAAAAATGAAGTAGGAGATTTCAATGATATCAAATTTCATCAAAAAATGATTGAAAAATGTTTAAAAATATGTATCATAAATGATTACTTAAGAATAATCATATTTAGGGTACATTTTTCTCCCGACTATGACTTACCGAGTTATACGCTTGCTGCTTATTTTTTAACTGGTCGCTTATTTTTTTGTATGAAATTCGTAAATTTTTGTGGTGTTCTTTTGCATGTTGCTTGCAAAAGATTACAACTAATGTTGTTTCGTAGAAGTTTTCCCATATTGTTCCTCGTTTTAAATGCTGCATTAATGTTATATTTTTGGAAAACTTTAGCCAACTTGTAAGATGTTGCTCCGGTATATGATAAGACTGCCCATTTCTTCTCTACTTTTTCTTTGGTTTCTGATTTTCTTGAATTTATGTTCTTTTTTGTATTTTCTTCACTAAACTTTTTTGATATCCGTTGTTCTCTGTGATTGTGCATATTGTGCTGAGTTCCTTGTTGTAAGCTTTTTTTTTCTAACGGGGTTCGTTCAAGTCGTGTTAATAAATGTCTGAAAGCGGCGTTCTTGTGCTGTTGAGGATGGTTAGATTTATTGTGTATTATTGTATCTGTTGCTGTGGGTTTTCTGTATATTTCGTAAGTAAATTTGTTAGTCTCTTTGTTTATTTTAATTGTTAGGTCTAGGTAGTTGATTTTTCCATTTTTCTCTGTGTCCATAGTGAATTTTATATTTTTGTGTTGGCTGTTGAGGTGTTCCAAAATTTGTTCTTCTTTATTTCCCGATATTAGGCAGAGGATGTCATCTACATACCTGGCATAAAAATTGACTCCCAAATTTGCCGTCAGTTCTTCCATGTAAATATCCTCCAAATGTTGCATAAATACTTCCATAAGGATAGCTGATGTGGGGCTACCCATGCCTAGTCCGTGAGTTTGCCTGTATATTTTATTGTCAAATTTAAAATAATTCTGGTCCAGGGTTATTCTTAGCGTATTTACTATCTCTGTTGCAATGTCGTTGTTCGTTTTTTCTGTCAGTATTTTAGTTAGAGTTTTTTGTGTTTCTGTCGTTGGTATCGAAGGGTATGGATCCTTCACGTCAAATGATACCAGCTTTGAGTCCTTGGGTACGTTCAGGTTGTTCAGTTTGTTGTCTAGTTCCGTCGTGTTTTTGATTGTGTATTTATTGGATAGGTCTAGTTTCTCGGTTAGTAGCTTGTTTAGGTGTTTTGATAGTCTATATCCTGGTGCCGACTTATGGTTTACTATTGGTCGCATAGGTGTTCCTGCTTTGTGGATTTTAGGTAGTGCGATCATGAATGCCGGAAAAATAATTAATAAAAAATTACAAAAAAAAATGTTTGGTTCGCCATAACTCCGTCACTTTAACGTCGATTTTAATTACTTTTGCTTTGGTGAAATGATATTTCATCCTCTGCAAACGTAACATAAAAACTGGTAATAGCGAAGATATTGACAGACTTGTAAGCGTATTTTTTTTCTTAGCTCACAAACTGAAACTTTAAAATATTTCGAAAACTGTTTCTTTCAAAAAATCTACAAAACTGGAACCGCCTTCAGTCTGAAAATGTATAAATCAAAACATTTTATAAATATGTACACACTAAATTCATACAACTTTCAATAGCTAGTACTCTGAAATAGCAATGGGCAATATGGAGGTGTGTAAAGGTTGTAGAACTATCGATAGTACACATTACCATCGATAGTTTTGAAAAAAACCATGATTTCCAACATTGACCTTTTTTCGAAGAAAGTTGCAATGTCGAACAGCGACCTATCAAGATATTTACTTATATGTACATAATAACAAAATAAATTAATTATTTTATATAAAATAAAATAGTTTAATAACAACTATATTGGCCATCCTGCATATTTACTCGTGGAATCAACAAACCATCTAATATTACAGATGCGATAATCGAATATACATTCATATTATCAACGACATCTTCATAGATATACAACACAATCGATTTTCATACAGAGGAGCATCAAAAACAACAATTAAATCATAAATATTTATTATCAATCAAATTATATATATTGAACGGAATTTTTACAAAAATGTGTGTAACAATAACCACAATCTCAACAACTCAACTATCTTCCGTGTAATATTAATACATTCTTATTTGTATCATCAACATCGAAAATTATAATACCCTATTCAACAAACAATCTGGATTATTTCGTGCTTCTACATTCGAATCTCTACATGAGAACATCATAATATCTAACAACAATAACAATAACAATTTTATTTTGGTGAGCTGTATCATTTCATTCAACGTATATGTGTTAACACACATACTTGTATGTATTTATGTACGGATATACTATATTTTTAAAATTTTAAAAGTTCGCATCGTAAATCTTTTGAATTAATTTAGACAATCAATTTAATATTTTAAAATATTTATTATATACATAAACTTTATATATATATATATATATATATATATATATATATATATATATATATACACATATATATTGTACTCTCTCTCCAAAAACGTTTCAATAATTTAATTTAATATTTATTTTAATGTTTTTACGTTCATATATACTTACACATAGTTCAACACAACTCAAAATACAAAATAACCAACAACAAACACATTAATACTGATACAAACATAACACAAAACATACAATCAACCAATGTAACAATAGAAAACAACTCTACTCATATTAAAACAATTAAACTACCATATTTTTGGAAGGAATATCCAGAAACATGGTTTAACCTTGTTGAAGTACAATTTGAAATCAACAATATTATAGATGATAATATTAAATTTCAAAACATTTTAGTTTCTCTTCAACAAGATACTATACATAAGATTATTGATATTATTAATCCACCTCCTTTTCTAATAAATTTGAAACTATTAAAAAAAACTCTGTGCGAGAGATTTTCTCTTAATGAAGAAACACGTCTTGAACAATTACTTTCAAATACAGAAATTGATGATCGGTCACCATCTGAACTTTTTCATTATATGAAATTAGTTATTGGATCTAATTCAATTGTTAGTAATGAATTACTTATTAAATTGTGGATTAAAAAATTACCACAACAAATTCAAATTCATTTAATTTCATATAATAATTCAAATAAAGATGAAATTATTATTTTAGCAGATAAACTTTTCGATTTATTTAATCAAACAAATTCTTCTAAATCTTCTATTAAAAGTATTGAAAATAATAAATTAGAACAATGCATTAAAAGTTTAACTGAATTAACTTCAACAATTTTTCAGAACTTAAATAAAATTACAAGTGACATTAATGAATTACGAATTAGATCTAATTTTAATGAAAAATCCAGATCAATGTCTAAAGATTATTTAAATGAAAGACATTTTAATTCTTTAAACATTACTTGTTGGTATCATAGAAATTTCAAAACTAACGCTCTTAAATGTATACCACCATGTCATTTCAATAAATGTAATAATATTAATTCAGAACAAAATTTAAGTAAATTAAAGAATTCCATTATGAAAATGAAGAATTATGGAAACATTCCCAAACCAACTCGTCGCCTATTTATTTTCGATAAGTTCAATAATCTTAATTTTCTTATTGATACTGGTGCAGTAGTATCAATTATTCCATTTTCAAAATTCAAAATTTATAAAAGAGATTCAGATCTTAAATTATCAGCTGCTAACGGTTCCTCTATTGAAACGTTTGGTACAAAACTTTTAAAAATTGATTTAGGTTTGAGAAGAGATTTTGAATTTCCATTCATTATAGCAAATATAACTACGCCAATTTTAGGCGCAAATTTCTTAGAAAAATTTGGTATAATAGTTAATATTAAAAATAAAGAAATTATAGATTCTACTACTAATTTAAAAGTTTCTGGGTCATCTGGTTTTTGCGATGTTTTCTCTCTTAAAATACCAATTCTTGAAAATAAATTTACCAAACTATTAAATGATTTTCCTTCTATTACCTGTGAACCAGATTACACTAAAGAAGTTAAACATCATACAGTTCACAGGATTGAAACAAAAGGTGTTTTACCATTTTCAAAACCACGACGTCTTGACTAGTGTTGGGACAGGGGTAAATACCCAAATGGTAAATTGGGTATTTATCGGTAATCGCTTTCGCTATCAGTATCCGATAAAAACTCATATCGAGTAGAGTGCGTGATTCCCGTTGAAGTTGAGGGGATGTCGTCTTGAATACCTTCTAGTAAAAAATTAATGGCATTTTCGAATTGAGTGGAGTGCGTATTTTCTGCTGAAGGTCGTAAACAGCTAATCTGTTTAATTGCGTGCTGCCTCAAATTCCTTTCCACCAAGTTAATGGACAAATCTCATCCAAACAGCTGCACGCAAAAGTTTTTGCCCAGAAGTCAATTTTGGCGTTGTAATTGGCAAAATTTGTCATTATATTTATGTTAAGCGCTCGTAACATTGTGTGAATGAATTCCAATGCACCTACCTCCTCAGACGGATCAAGATCACTTCCAAACTCCAATCAAGCTTACTTTTAATTTCATTGAACGCGAAATATATCCTGTGTGTATTATATTCATTGGATTCGAGCTTACAAATCCATTCTGGAATGCAGCCAAATATGTTTGAGCTAAAATTTAATTGCTCACAAAAGATTTCATTAAGCAGCTGTGATTTTATATCGGCTTGTAGATTAATTTGTTCATGAACTGCTAAAACCTGAAGTTTTTATTACACTCTGTATTGAATAGAAATAACTTCCCCACCTTGTTTTGGGTGGTAGTTTTAATTGTTCACCGATTTCTTTTTCTTGCACAATTCTAGCTACTAAAGTTGTTAGAACTTGGTTGTTTTTATTTTTTTTTGATTATATGTGTTTACAACAGATGAGCAATTCTCCTGTAAGGTATCGCATTTTAAAAAGTCCTGACAAATTAAATAAAGGCTGTGCGCTACACAACCCACAGGCACAACATTCGGGTATGCCTCTTTTACTATTTTGAACGCCTTTTGCATATTTGCAGCATTGTCACCAATTAACACGAACAACTTTTGTTCACCGTATTCCTTCATGATTTCAATAATTTCCTGTGATAAATAGTTAGCTGTTTGCCGGTTGGCCTGTGTTGACAGACTTTTCACAAATACAGTTTCTGGCTTTGATATGAGAAAGTTTACAACACCTTCATTACGAGTGTTACTCCATCCATTACATTGAATATGTAAAAAATTTGCTCGTTATAAATTGTATCCAAATATGTGAAGGAAATTTCTTCTCTAGTTGGATCCTTGAAATGTGGAGTAAGGTCCTTAAAAAAGTCTTCCACAATGAATCCTCACCATAGCCAAAGGAGCGCCGGTTACAAAAATAACCTTAGCTAAGTTGTATTGTGCCTAGTTTGAAAGAATATGCATATATATATGTAAATAAGACGAAGGCGGAGAATCCCTTGCCTTCTGTATCTTGTTTACTGTCGTATTGGTTGCAAGCATGTCTTGAACTCGTTGCTTTATTAATAATTGACATTTGACGCACGTTGTTAAATGTTTTGCCATTTTATTCACATTTGGAAATTTGTACCGCTTTTCGCAATGTTGTCATGAAACTTCTTTGCTACTTCCGCTGCTACGAAAATGTTTCCAAATAGTTGCATTTTTGGTCTTCCCATCATTTAATTAATAATAATAATATAATACAATACGCGCTATTATAACTCTGACGAGTTTTATGGCCGAGCTTCTCTCCCAATTCGAGGTGTGCTCCTTTTTGTTTTTCCTACTAATTGGGTGGACCTACAGTTTTATGCCGGCTCCGAACGGCGAATGCATTATTTGTGAGAAGCTTTTTCATGGCAGAAATACTCTCGGAGGGTATGCCGCCCACTGCCGAGAGGTGACCGCTGCTCTTAAAAAACCCAATAATTGGATTTTTACTAATTAGAAAAATTTTTTGGCTCGGACCGTGGTTTGAACCCGAGACCTCTGGCATAGCAGGCGAGCACTCTACCCACTGCACCACAGCGGCCACGGCCATCATTTAATTATTTAATATTAATATCTTCGTTTAAAGTGCATTTTCGCGTAAGAGGTATGTATTTGCATTTTCGCGTAAGGGACATTTTTGTTTCCTCTTTTTACACTAAGTTGATGTTTTAGCTAACAAACTGATCTACGTAATTATTTAAATTTAAGTTTGTACGCAGAAATAAGTAAGGTTTTGAAATGAAATATTTTTTATACTCTCCTGTAAAATTCAACCACCGTCCGCTATGCGAAAATGCAATTGTGTCTTACGCGAAAATGCACTTTATACGACGATATATATTATAAATTATCAACTCAAAATACTCGTACTTTATTTCATTCACTAATCGCTTGGAACAAATCTTTACGAATGAATGAACCAAATTCTTTTTATGCACCTGAAGCTCAAGTTTAAGTTTCATAACTGCAAACTTTCTAGGTGATTCAGCATTGTTGTTGCCATCGCTCCCACCCATTACATTGAATTGCCATAAGCACGCTGCACACTGGTCTCATTTGTATGGAGAGTGGGACAAAACTCGATTTCTTGGAAACGGATGGACCTACCGAAACCAAATTTGGTACATTGGTGTCCCACTATACGACTCGTCATCAGAAAAATTTAAAGCATATATGTTGTAATCCACGCCCACCACTAAAGCTAGTTTACAGCCAAAAAAAAAAAAACAAGAAAACCAGGAATGGGGGAGGATAGGAAGTGACCTGCTGAGCTTGGAACTATTTTTTTTAATTTTTTGTATAGTTAGGTTTTTGAGATAACGGTAATTTTGTGTTTTTTGTTATCACTTCATTCATAAATTATTTTCTCTGGAGTTACAAATTCGATAAACGCAAGCAGTATTTCGTTCGAAAGGCAATTAAAATACGCATCAAACGACATAAAACTTGTAGTGTTCTAATAAAAACTCGCTGAGCGAAAGCTGGTCAAAATCAAAATTTTGTCGATTTTTTCCGATTTTTGAAAAAATTTTGATTTTCAAATTAAGTTTTTATAAAATTTTGTAAAAATCAGGAAAGTTTTATTACTTTAAAAATTTGCCCGTTTAATTGCAAAGACTTTAAGCGTAATATCAGAGAGATCCGATAAATATTTTATTTTTGGCGATTTTTTTCTTGTGAAACAAAAAGGATATTTTGCACGAAAAACTTAGTTAGGCGACTTCTTCTTCTTCTTGATTGGCGCTTAACCGTCTAGACGATTCTGGCCGAGTCCAACAGAGCGCGCCAATTGCTTCTGTTTCGTGCAGCATGGCGCCACTTGGGAACACCTAGGGAGGCAGCATCGCTGTCCACCTGATTTTCCCAACGCAGTGGAGGTCTCCCTTTTCTTATGCGTTCAGCGGGTTTCGATAGAAATGCTTTCTTGGCCGGAGCGCCTTCGTCCATTCTCACGACATGACCTGCCCAACGCAGCCGCTGGATCTTTATTCGCTGAACAATGTCGATGTCTGTGTAAAGCTCGTACAGCTCATCGTTAAATCTCCTTCGATACTCGCCCACGCCAACGCGCAAAGGTCCATAAATCTTACGAAGAACTTTTCTCTCGAATACTCCAAGTGCCATCTCATCTGATTTTGAAATTGTCCATGCTTCTGCGCCGTACATGAGGACTGGAACGATGAGCGTCCTGTAGAGTGTGATTTTTGTTTGTCGAGAGAGGACTTTACTTTTCAGTTGCCTACTTAGTCCGAAGTAGCATTTATTGGCAAGCGTGATTCTTCGTTGGATCTCCGTGCTGACACCATTCTTGGTGTTAATGCTGGTTCCCAGATAGACGAAGTCCTTAACAGTTTCGAATTTGTAGCTATCAACATTGACGTGGCTGCCAAGGCGTGCTGTTTCTTTGTGTGATGACAGGAGGTACTTCGTCTTGTCCTCGTTGACCGCCAAACCCATTTTCTTAGCCTCTTTATCCAGCTTGGAGAAGGCAGATCATATGGCGCGCGTGTTAGTGCCAATGATGTCGATGTCATCGGCGTACGCCAGCAGTTGCACACTCTTGTGATATAAGATGCTTCCTGTATGGTTAAGTTCTGCAGCTCGTATTATCTTTTCCAGCATCAAATTGAAGAAGTCGCACGAAAGGGAGTCACCTTGTCTGAAACCTCGTTTGGTCTCGAACGGTTCCTTCTCAATTATGACGGAGCTGGTGGTGTTAGTTAACGTCATTTGGCATAGCCGTATAAGTTTTGCAGGGAAACCAAATTCAGACATTGCGGCATATAGGCAATTCCTATTCGTGCTATCAAAAGCGGCTTTAAAATCGACAAAGAGATGGTGTGTGTCGGATCCTTTTTCATGGGTTTTTTCCAGTATTTGACGTATTGTGAAGATCTGGTCGATGGTAGATTTACCAGGTCTGAAGCCACACTGATAAGGTCCAATCAGATTGTTGACGATAGGCTTCAGTCTTTCGCACAATACACTTGCTAAGACCTTATATGCGATATTCAGGAGTCTTATCCCACGATAATTGGCGCGTACTGTGGAGTCTCCTTTTTTGTGGATTGGGCAGAGCACACTTAAGTTCCAATCGTCGGGCATGCGCTCGTCCGACCATATTCTGCATAGGAGTTGATGCATGCTCCTTATCAACTCTTCGCCACCATGTTTGAATAGCTCGGCTGGCAAGCCGTCAGCGCCCGGGGCCTTGTTATTCTTAGGCCTAGATACTGCTATTCGCACTTCGTCATGATCAGGTGGTGGAACATGCCTACCATCATCTGCTATTGGGGATTCGGGTCGTACATCTCCTTCCGCACTTTCACTGTTGCCATTATCTAGCAAGGAGGAGAAGTGATCCCTCCACAACTTAAGTATGCTCTGGACATCAGTTACCAGATCACCGTTATCATTCCGGCAGGAATTTGCCCCGGTCTTGAAACCTTCAGTCATCCGCCTGATTTTTTGATAGAATTTTCGAGCATCGTTCCTACCCGCCAGCATCTCAAGCTCTTCACACTCGCGCCTTTCTGCCTCCCTTTTCTTCTTTCGAAAAAGGCGCCTCTCTTCCTTCTTCGCCGTTCGATAACGCTCCCATACGCTTCGCGTTGCGCCCGCACACAATGTAGCCCTGTAGGCGGCGTTCTTTCTTTCCGAGGCATCGCGACTTAACTATGTGAAAACGACTTCATAGGTAAGAAGGACATTAGAAGAAAATATAGAGCTTCCAAAGACTAAACTAATGATATTTCGATTTTAAAAATCCGATGTCAAATAACAAAGTTACAATTAAAAAAAAAATCATTCCGCGATATTTCGCGGGATCAAAAAAAAAAAAAATTTATGGAGAGTGGGACAAAACTCAATTACGCAGATTTTATCGAAAATAAAGTTTTATCGAAAACAGTCGATGTAAATATGTATGTACAAAAATCGTAAAAGGGCAACAATACTTTGTATACACTAGTTACATTTAATATGATATTTTAAGACAAAGGGAAAAAAGAGAAAATGTATAAACAGGCTTCTTAAGAGAAGACTTGAGAGAAATCAAATCTGCTTATAAGACCTGGTCCAAAGTGGTCCTTAATTGTTAAAAGTTTAAATGAAAATGTTAATGCTTGAAAATTACGCTCATAGAAAAGCCAAGATTTCTTCATCTTGTATTTTGCTAAAAATAAATTGTTTTCACTGTTTTCTTTCGCTAAATCATGAAACATACGTTTTTCTTGCCTTTCTATAGTTATTCGCATTTTTTTTAGCACTCAAACTTGAAATATCGCAAAAATCATAATACACTTATTTACACAAACTTTTTCCAGAACAATTTTTTTTCAAATGTGTTGACTTTAAATGACCCTAAGTAACATTTAATGGTGGCTATTGCGTATAGAAGGAGGTTTTCCATAAAATTCAATATATTTCCCACAGAAATGCATGACAGAAGTTTCTTTTTCAAGCACCAACGTTTTTGAATTTTGTGTATGGGGGCTGACCAGTGTGCGCTGCTAAGCGGTTCATATTAAGAATTATTGTGTTTGCAGCAGCCCAAACCGCATTTTCTGTGCAAAAAGCAGCAAGAAACGTATAAACAAAATACACTTAAACAAAATATGTTCAAAATAAATTCGAAAATGTCCACATTTCTCTTACGCTGCGTAACAACGAGTATTCGTTATTCAAATGAGTATTTACCCACAATTAGGTAAATACCCGGGTATGAAAGTGGGTATAAATGGGTAAAAACCCAGCATTGGGTAAATACCCAGGTGTAAACCCATCACTAGTCTTGACCCAATCAAACTCAAAATTGCCAAAGCTGAATTTGAATTTTTAGTTAAAACAGGTATTTGCAGACCATCAAGTTCTCCTATTGCATCCCCACTTCATCTCGTTCCCAAGAAAGAACCAAATGATTGGAGACCTTGCGGAGATTATAGAAGATTGAATTTTATTACCACACCAGATCGATATCCTCTACCACATATTCACGATTTAACTATAGATTTAAAAAACAAACATATTTTTTCAAAAATTGATCTTGTACGTGCTTATCATCAAATTCCTATGGCAGAAGAAGACATACATAAAACTGCGATAACTACTCCATTTGGAATGTTTGAGTTTATTCGTATGCCATTCGGTTTAAGAAATAGTGCTCAAACATTTCAACGTTTTATTAATGAAGTATTTTCTGATTTTAATTTTGTTTTCACTTATATAGATGATATTTTAATTGCTAGTGATGACGAAAAACAACATTTAGAACATTTGAAAATGATATTTAAGACTCGAAGAATACAATTTAAATATTAAACCTTCTAAATGTATTTTCGGTGTAAATAAATTAGATTTCCTAAGTTATGAAATTTCTTGTAATGGCATAAAACCCTCTTTAAATAGAATAGAATCTATAACCAGTTTTGAGAAACCAATTTCAATTAACAAATTACAAAAATTTTTAGGCATGGTAAACTATTATCACAGATATATTAAAATGTTAGCAGCAGAACTTAGTCCTTTGCACGAAATGCTAACATTTTCAATCAAAAATAAACTTAAACAATTAAATTGGACAGATAAAACTATTAATGCATTTGAAAATGTTAAGAAACTTTTTGCCAAAAATACTTTACTTACACATTTTGATAAAAATGGTAATTTATCATTAGCTGTAGATGCATCAAACGTAGCAATTGGCGCTGTTTTGCAACAAATTAGTAACAATCAATTAGAACCTTTAGCATATTTTTCAAAAAAATTATAGGCAACAGAAATTAATTACTCAACATTTGATAGAGAACTTTTAGCAATTTATAACTCAATAAAACATTTCAAACATTTCCTTGAAGGTAGAACTTTTACCATTTATACCGATCATAAACCTTTAACTCATGTTCTAAATTCCAAAACCGATAGATCACCTCGTCAGTTACGTCATCTTGAATATATTGCGCAATTTACTAATGATATACAATATATATGTGGAAAAGACAACATTGTTGCCGACACACTTTCCCGTATTCCAGAAATTGATACAATTTCAATTCAAGACATTAATTTTGAAACTTTATTTAAAGAACAACAATCTGATAAAACTTTACAAGAAATCATTTGTGATTCAAATTATAAGAATAATTTAAAAGAAATCAATATTCCAATTATTAATTTAAATATTTGGTGTGACATTTCTCAGCAATCTTTTCGACCATATGTTCCATTTTCTATGAGAAAAATTATATTTGACAAAATACACTCTTTCGCATCCAAGTATTCGTACAACAAGAAAATTAATTCAAAATAAATACTTTTGGCCTAATATGCGTAAAGAAATTAGTGACTGGGCAGCATCTTGCATTAACTGTCAAAAATCTAAAATTTCTAAGTATACTAAGACATCAATTCAAAAAATTGAAATTCCTTCTGGACGATTTGAACACATACATATGGATCTTGTAGGACCATTCGCTGTGTCAAAAGGAAATCGTTACATTTTAACCATAATTGATAGATATTCCCGTTGGCCCGAAGCATATCCTCTTAAAGATATTACAACAAACACAATAGCAAAAACTTTTGTTCAAAATTATATTCCTCGTTTTGGTATTCCTTTAAATATAACTGTTGATCAAGGTTCACAATTTACTTCAAAATTCTTCACAGAATTAACAAAACTATTAGGTACACACAAAATTCATACATCTTCATATCACCCACAGTCTAATGGAATGATTGAGAGATTTCATAGAACATTAAAAACTTCTATTACAGCATCAGATGATTCTACACATTGGTCTGAAATTCTTCCCTGGATTCTATTAAGCGTAAGAACTTCTATTAAAGAAGATTTAAAATGTTCCTCAGCAGAACTAGTATATGGTCAAACTCTTCGTCTACCAGGTGAACTTATTATTTCTAATAATAATAACGATGAAAGTTATTGTTCAGATGAATTTCTTCAAAAACTAAGAAAACATTTCTCAATAGTACGCTCAAAAGTTTTACATCACAATAAAGAAAATAACTTTGTTCCAAAATCTCTAAATACTTGTGAATACGTTTTCGTTAAAGTTCTCCATAAATCAAATTTAAAACCACCGTTTGAAGGACCTTATAAAGTTATTTCAAAGCATGATAAAACTTTTAAAATACAATATGGAAATACAATTAAAAGCTTTTCAATTGATTTACTTAAACCTGCACAAATTACTTACAACACATCATCTACTTCCAATATTTCAACAAACAAAAAAAATAAAAAAGTTACATTTAATATTAATTAATTATTACATACATATATTAAATATGTTTTCGTTAACACTGGAGGGGGAGTAAATGTAGGGATATATACTTTAGTATATAATACCTTATGTTTAAAATATTTTATTTGTTTAAATGATTTTGTTTATTTGTAATTTGAAATATCAAAAATTTTCATTAGAATTTTATCTATCAAGATATTTACTTATATGTACATAATAACAAAATAAATTAATTATTTTATATAAAATAAAATAGTTTAATAACAACTATACCTTCTTCGCTAGAGGCGCTTTATAAGGGATTACTCCAAGTAGGCTTTTCGAGCTTCAATCACTGCCTCAGTATGAGCTTCAGGCGGCGACCATATAATCAGAACTGACTCCTACCGACTTCTACAGTGACACTGTCACCCCGCTCTGCTCCTCTTGGTGGACCCAAAATTCCCCGGCCCCCTTGCGACGTATGGATTGTTTTTCATAAGAGCAACCAGCTTTTGGAACTGCTGTGGTGTTGTGCGTTTCATCCTGAAGTTTAAAAAAAAATGATACACTTTCTTTTGTTTTCTTTAATGCTATTAAATACTCACTTTTAAATAGTTTCTACTTTCTTTTTTTAGTTTTTTTTTTACCGAAATAAATGCAAAGACGTGCAAAGCGAACAAATCAGCATTGTATTATAAATTTTTATTGCATTGAGAATTGATAGGTTCTTCCGTATTCTCTTTAAGAAACCGATTTTTTTCCAATTTTCTTTACATATGGCCGATTTTCTGGGAAAGTAAACCAAGTAGTTTTTTTTTTTGTCAAATATTGCAAGAACTGGGGTCTTGCGGGGTTCATGACTAGGGATGGCAACTATAACCGGAAAAACTATTATAATCGGTTAATTTCTTTCGGTTAACGGTTAAAATGTATCGGTTTTTTCCTTTTGATTATTTTTTCGATTAACCTTTTTCCTCTCAAGTCGAAAATAATCGAAAGGAAATAATCGAAGTTGAAAATTACTGTGTAACCTAATACAAACGCAAGTCGTCAATTAACGCACGCACGCAAATTTTTCATATGCGTTGAACCGAAATTGACTTACGTGCGTGTACAGATAAAGAAATAGAAAAATATAGAAAATCAGAGAAAATCTTATTTTGTGGAATATGTATCTAACACACGCGATATCAAAAGCAAGTGTCAATTTTTTGCAAACAATCACCCACAATGCTTAATTTAAACTGTCACGCAAAACAAAAATTGGGCGTCAAGTTTGCTTTTTACGCACGCCGTTCAATTTCGGTTACTCCCATACAAGTTGTATGGGCATGAGAAATTTTTGACAGTAAATTGACGGCATGCGTTTGTATTAGGTTACACAGCTACCGCCTTTTCATTCGCAATAAACGTTCCCTCCAGCCAGCGTTGCCGAATTGACGATTTTATCGCCTTTTTGACGATTTTTCTAAGCAATGATTTGACGATTTTTCCCAATAAATGACGATTTTTTCGTTTATGATATATTTTTTTTAAAGGAAAGTGGCATTATTAAATATTTAAACCATCTCAGTACAATAATTAAATGGTTATCGTCATGAAATAAATCCTTATATTTTGTAAATTATTTTTCAAGGCAAAATGTTATGAATTAGTATTAATGAATGGTTGATGATGTTATTTATTTATTTTATTATATAAGTAAGCGCATTGTGTAGATAAATGTGCACAGCTTTTTTAAATACGATTTCATTTATATAGGAATTTGTATGAATTCGCACCTCTTTAAAATTGTTTTTGGGAAAATTTTCCATTAAGGAACAATGCCCCGAAATAAATGACTATTTCAGAGGGGTAGAGGGGCTCTCACAGGACTTGGAACTGAAATCAAAAATTTCCGGAGGCTTGTATTTACAAGATATTTGTTGTTAAAATTTTAAAATTTACCAAACAAAACACGAAAACTACGATCTATTGCCGAGATAAAAGCACGTATTAAAACGAGCAAATGCATATATGTATGTGTGTAGAACAACGTTTTGCGTTGGCCGCCTTCAGCCGCGCTTTAAAAAAATAATCCTCAGCCGACATAATTCTCTTTCTGGGGTAATTATCTCGTAAACTGTAAACTTCCTGCAAGTTTTGATTTCAGTTTTGAGATATCTGAGAGCCCCTGAAAAAGTAATTTTTTTTCGTGGTGCGCTTTCTTAGTGGAAAGCCGACACTTTTTGTTTATAACGTGTTTTTAGTAAAAATGAGATAGCAACAAAATACTGACGATTTTTTCGCTGAAATGACGATTTTTTATTATTATAATAAAAACGAACACACACACATAGTATGTATAAAAAATTAGCTTGTTTGTCCTCTTGGGGTACTACGTATTAATTTATAAGTAATTGTAATCGAAAAACGGTTATAATCGGTTAGTTCCCCACGATTATTCGCGATTAATAATCGAACCCTTTCGATTAACCTAAAAAACGGTTAATCGATTATTAAATTTTTTTTGCCATCCCTATTCATGACATATTATAGTAGCTGTTGAAAACAGTGGCATTCAATTTTAGTCGTTTTAAATTAAACTTTTCGCTCCTTTTATAAAACGTTGTGATTAAAAAAAATATGGTCAGAAGTAGTTCAGTAAACAAAAAGGTAAATATAACATGTTTGTTGCGACTAAATTTAGCCGTTCAAGTTTTATCTATTAGAAAATTAGCTATAATATCATAACACGTAAAGTTTTTAAAAAAGTTATGTTCTAACTAGCAGTTATGTTAAAAGTAAATGAGCTGCAAAAATCTTATGTAACGTTAGCAGTGCAAAACCAAAAAAGTTTTTTTAAGACATGTTAAAATACGTTTTAATTGAATTTGTTTATATATTTTCTTAATACTATATGTATATCTCACGTTCCAATTAAAAAGAGTTAAACATCCAAAGATTTGAAGACATTGTTAGCTTAAATAATATGTAACGTTAGCAGTGATTTTTTATCTATATAATACATATAATAAAATTGTAACAGGTCGATGTCTGTACATTGAAGATATTCAAGAAAACCTGATAGGAGAGGTCCTTATTGGACCAGCGGAACCCAAATCTACAATTTTTAGAAGTCCATCTGTCTGCCTGTCTGTCTGTCCGTCTGTATGATTGTGCGCGCATCACGCCCGCGTCACACAAAAACGACTGCATAGAAATGAATGAAACTTTCAATAATCATTTTCTGGATGAAAAAATGAGAGCTATTGGGAAAGGGGCGTGGCACAACCCATACAAACTTAATCTTTCATGCTGAATATCTCTGGAAGTGTTTTCCGTAGGATATCAAAACTTGGAGGGATAGGGATAGGGAGATATCTCCGAAACCAATCGAGATATTGAATTTAATAGAATTATTTATTGCAGCACTCATCAGCACCTTTTATTTGATACCCATATTGTACTAACACATTTGGGATCACCCTTGGTCCACATATTGGTCGATAACTCCAAAACTGGTTGAGCTATAGAAATAAGGAATGTCTTAAATCTTAAAGTAGACATCTATAATAATAATAATACAATGGCGCTATTATAACTCTGACTAGTTTCATTCAATTCCATCATTCCAATTTTTAGTGACCCGCGCACAAACATAAGGACAGACAGACAGTCAGACCGACAGAAATTTTAAAAACAGTTAATTTGGATTCCTCTGGCTCCTTTTTTTATTTTCTGTATATCTGCAAAGTACAGAGATCAACGGTTACAATTTTATTATATGTAGAGATACTCAGTTTTCGCACGTGTAACGTTAGCAGTGCTTTGTGTAACGTAGGCAGTGCCTTATTTTATGTTAAATTACGTTAAAAAATCCTAAAGATTTTGGTAAAGCGGTATGCCATGACCTTGTGACATCCTTGCTATATAACATGAAGAAAAATTGGGATGATTGTCGCAGCAAGTTCGCAGAAATTAAACCAAACATGATCTGTATCTTGATCTCACTTCCAAATGATGTAACGTTAGCAGTGCGTTTCACGCGCTTATAACTTTTACGGTATGGTAGCCATCAGACTAATTTTACTCTTAAAATTAAGGTATAGGTCTACCTGATAGCATAAGTAAAACGTTTCTAACATTTTTGTTATTATTTCGTATAAACTAAATAAAAACTCCATGCGAATGTAACGTTAGCAGTCAGAAAATTGACCATATATATTCTATATGGAGGTTAAATTGTAAGTCTTTATCCAGAATGATACCAAGATATTTAAAGTTATTTACTTTCTCGATCAGTTGTCCATTTATTTCTATTGTTTCATTACTGTTCATGTTTATTTCCATTAATTTCGTTTTTTGTTCGTTTAACTTCAGTTTGTTCATTACGCTGTCCAACAGTGATTTCTCAACACGAACGAACGCTATTAATTATAAAAGAGGATGTCTCCCAGACCAACTTTGCCGAACAGAGTACTAGTCCAGAGGGTCTGCGTTTTTTTAGAGGGGGTTAAAGTTTTATGGTTTTAGCTGGAGGTGCAATTTATCGAAAATATCTTATAAAAAATGGCCTCAAATGAAGTTTTTGAGCTCGGACTTCTTCTACAGAATTTAATAAGGAATTTCTTTGCAGTAGACTTTAACTCTCTAACGCCCACGCAAATGGCTGTTTTTAACCCTTGTTTGGGAACACATGTAGAAAATATCAATTAACAATGCAGATAGAAAATTATTCACCATAAAATTTCACTAGGGGTTCCCTCAGACAAAATCTTTGTACAAATAACGCAAAAGACCACAGGATATAATAATCACAAATTACGCCATGAAATATGCAACAAATTTTATATGTATACACATTAGATGTATTTTTTTTTCTTTAGATCGTCCCTCCGGCACCGGGATATGAAACTGGTTTGTTGTAGAGGAGGTAAATTGAAAAAAAAAGTTCACTCTTGCAAAAACTGAATGGGGCTACTACAAAAATCGCGCGATTTTCAAGAATTTCAAGGCAAGTTTAGATTTATCTATGAAAAAAGTTATGATTTTGCACAAGAAAAAAATTTGATGTCTAGCTATACGTAGAGTTAACCGCTAAAGCGAATGGCGTACTCAGTTTTTAGTACACTCCCCAGTGGAGCTGATATTCAAACCCTAGTTAATGCCTTTAATGTGACGCTTATATTGCCCAAAAATATTTTGCGGCCATCCGGGTCCACATTTTTTCTGCTATCCACGGTCTCGACCTTTCTACCTTTTTTTACATTTGAGGAGTTGTAACACCATCATAAAACCGCTTTTAAAAGCAAAAATTGTTAACATTTTTTAGAAATTTTAAGCCATGACGGCCCTCTTAGGGTATATTTTACTTCGTTTAAACTTTATGAGCTCATCCAAATATTAATATATTCTTAACCAGAATAAGTTTTTTTAACCCGCATTAAATTAAGCAGATAAAAAAAGTCCGCTGTCAGAAAGAATATAGGGCATGAAGTTGAATGTTCGTGAGAAAAAAACAAAATGTTCTATTTAGGCCGCGATATTATCTTCCCAGGGAAGTGCATTAAAAACTGAATACGCTATTCACTTTAGCGGTTATCTCTACGTATACATAGGTAGATATCAATTTTTTATTCTTGTCGATCATAACTTTTGCATACATAAATCTAAACTTGCCTTAAAATTCCTGGAAATCGCGCGGTTTTTGGAGTAACTCCACTCAGTTTTGGTAAAATTAAACTTTTTTGTGAATTTTATATGAGTTATTGGCCAGTTTTAATTAAGGAAAATTAAAAAATTTTTTTTTTTTTGGTAGAAGTTATGGATCCATTTCGGAGACCACCACATCCCCTCATCAGACTTCTTGAGGCGGCCTCAACCGAGAATCGAACTTAAGTCTTTTCGATTGGTAATCCAATGACAATCCCATTGAGCTACCACCGCCGTCAGCTTTGCTTCGCTTAATTCTCAATTTTCCTTTTTATTACAATCCACATACCAACAACAGTAGCTTAATAACACTCTGTCTTTGCTACCTAGTATGTTGGTGCGATTGTGTGTTTGTTTTGTACAAAGTTCTAAAGCTATTAACAAGCAAAGCTTTTGTACAGGCAATGCTTGTTATTGTTTTTAGATTTTTGTTTTTTTTACATGGCCGTTTTTCTAATAATTATTTTATGTGAATTTTATATGAGCTATTGGCCAGTTTTTAATTAAGGAAAATTGAAAAAAATTTTTTTTTGTAGAAGTTATGGATCCATTTCGGAGACCACCACATCCCCTCATCAGACTTCTTCAGGCGGCCTCAACCGAGAATCGAACTTAAGTATTTTCGATTGGTAATCCAATGGCACTCCCATTGAGCTACCACCGCCGTCAGCTTTGTTTCGGTTAATTCTCAATTTTCCTTTTTATTACAATCCACATACAATACATATAAAATTCACATAAAATAATTATTACAAAAAACGGCCACGTAAAAAACATACGTAAATATGTAAATCGGAGAGCCTGCCGAAAATTCTAAAAACTATAACAAAATTCTAAAAACAATAACAAGCATTGCCTGTACAAAAGCTTTGCTTGTTAATAGCTTTATAACTTTGTACAAACCAAACACACAATCGCACCAACATACAAGGTAGCAAAGACAGAGTGTCATTAAGCTACTGTTGTTGGTGTGTGGATTGTAATAAAAGGAAAATTGAGAATTAAGCGAAACAAAGCTGACGGCGGTGGTAGCTCAATGGGATTGTCATTGGATTACCAATCGAAAAGACTTAAGTTCGATTCTCGGTTGAGGCCGCTTGAAGAAGTCTGATGAGGGGATATGGTGGTCTCCGAAATGGATCCATAACTTCTACAAAAAAAAAAAAATTTCAATTTTCCTTAATTAAAAACTGGCCAATAGCTCATATAAAATTTACATAAAATAATTATTAGAAAAAACGGCCATGTAAAAAAAACATACGTAAACTTTTTTTAAATAACTTACTCTACGACACCTTATTTTAATATTCCGGTGCCGGAGGGAGGATCCAAAGAACAAAAAAAATCATATAATGTGTATACACATAAAATTGTTTGCATATTTCATGGCGTAATTTGTGATTATTATATCCTGTGGTCTTTTGCGTTATTTGTACAAAGATTTTGTCTGAGGAGACCCCAGTGAAATTTTATGGCGAATAACATTTTAACCCTCTATCTGCATTGTTAATTGATATTTTCTACATGTGTTCCCAAACAAGGGTTAAAAACAGCCATTTGCGTGGGCGTTAGAGGGTTAAAGTCTACCGCAAAGAGATTCCTTCTTGAATTCTGTAGAAGTCCGAGCTCAAAAACTTCATTTGAGGTAATTTTTTATAAGATATTTTCGATAAAGTAATTGCACCTCCAGTTAAAACCATAAAACTTTAACCCCATCTAAAAAAAACTCAGACTCTCTGGACTAGTACTCTGTTCGGCAAAGTTGGTCTGGGAGACATCCTCTTTCATAATTAATAGCGTGTGTTCGTGTTGAGTAAAATTTTTGTAAATTTGTTGTACTGTGTTATTAACCACTTGCTTATTGTTAGTGCTGGAAAAACATCGATGTTTACGAGTATCGATATTTTCGATATTTTTGAGAAAAAACATCGATATTATCGATATATCGACCTTTATATTAGAGGTCTAGATACCCGGTTATCGAACAATTCGAAAAGATCGAATTTGTCTGAGGCTCGTTTGTTGTTCAAATGCCCGTACAAACATTCGAGCTTACAGACAAAAAAATTTATATCAGGAAAACAAAAATTAAAAAAAAACACATATAAAGACAACAAAAGAAAATAAACAAACGAAAAATTAAAATTTCAAATGCCCGAATCGTTCAAATGCCCGTGCAAACATACGGGTAAAAAACAAACAAACAAGTGTTCGAGCATTTGAACAGCATTTGTTCGGGCTACTCGAAAATGTTCAAAAAAGATCGATAGCTCTACTTTATATAAAGCTTAATTTAACATATCTATATATAACAGCTTTATTTTTCGAAATGTCTGCATTCATTATTGTGCCCTGAATTGAACGAGAGTGACAGTCATTTATATTACTCTAAAAATTAACTAAATAAATATTTTAACTAAATATTTCAATTTATTATCAACATAAATCTTTTTTGAAAAGGGAATTCAATAATCAAAAAACAAAAAAGGTAAATTCTGTTCCATCCAGAAAGAGTAGGTACTAATTACAGTGGTTCTCTGAAATATTTCGCATTTAAGTTATTTTAATAGCCGTGTTAAAGACTAAAAGGTTTGAAATAGACAAATTAATAACGCATTCTAAATACCTTTTACACTCAGAGAAAATAAATCAAAAATAAAATTTTTATTTTTATAATGCACGTTTTCAACCAAGTCATTTTTATTTGATAAATTAAAATTTTTAAATTAAAAATGAAATTTTTGAAATTAAAATGTATTTGGGATTTAAAAAGAAAAAGTTTAAATTAAAAATGAAAATGAATGGAATAAAAACGTAAGGTTTTGGTTCAAAATCTCATAGTGCTTAAAATAGAAATACAAATTTTTAAATTTAAAATGTTTTTTCTTGATTTTGCAATTCTACAATGAACATTTTTAAAATAAAAATGTTCGTATTTACATTACTTTTAAACACAGGAATTTCTACATAGGAATCAAATGTCGGGGATATTTTTTTATCGGGTAGTGTTATCAAGAGGATCCCAATAAAAAAGTATTTTCAAATTTATTTTACTTCATAACATTTTGTATTACTTTTAAATTCATGTGCGTATATGTATATGTGTGGTTAAAAAAGGTTATAAAGGCCGTACCGATGGCTTGTTACCTTAAGGGGAAATGAAACATTAAATAGTCGGATTTTCTTTAATTTATACCTCCAATTCTGTGGGTTGTTTATGCAAATATTTATTAGAAAATATATTGTAATAACCTTAGCTATGTATTTAAGTGGAGAAGTTTTACCCCAAAATATATGTTTGGTTGTATGGGAGCTATATCTACGTTGACCATGAATTTGTATTAAAAAAACAGAACATTTTTTTTATTAATATGAACAAAAAATATTCACAAACATGAATCACATTTCACTAGCTTTGATTTCAATCAAGTATTAGGTACATAACCAATTAATAAATATATCAAATTACTGATATTTTTCTGAGGCATAAATTTGTTTAAGTACATTTTCCTCATTTTGTAAGTAATTCTTAAATTCCAAGCAATTAAAATCATAGTTACATCTAGTTATTAAAATAGATTTCACAGTCTCAATTTGAATTTTTGATTTTTCATCAGTCCATATATTGTTTAAAATTGAAAATATCCTTTCAGTGGGAGCATTTGAACCCGATAAACATAAATTGAATTCTACTATTTTTAAAATATTTTTAAAAGGTATAGCATTTTTTTTAAATGTTGAAATATTTCAACCCATTTCATATCGAATAGATTTCCCCCTTTCACCCATTCCTTCAGTTTGTTTGGAGTCACATAATTCTTAATACATGTCAACACATCAAATAATTCGCTGCCATTAATTTTAGTCTGGGTTATCTTTTCCGAAATATAAAACAAATTTCTTTCAACATCATGCCAAGATGGAACTGTACGCAAAAGTACCCATTCCATCACTTCGACCTCTTTATACGCTTGGTCCCACTGATTTAAATAACACTGGATCACAAAATGAAATTTTTTGTCTGTACTTTGGACGTGACTACCCTATATATATGTAAAATCGGCCGCTGATTCCGAAAATCGGGTTCATTTTTAATTCTATGGGAAGGTTTTTGAGATATCGGCAATTTACCGTTATTTGGCCAATGGCTCCACTTAATCCTGAATGTGTCTTTAACGCAGTGAGGTATCTTCCTTGAGGTAACACCAAACGAAAGAAAATTAAATTTCCTTTTCATGGCTCCTATATCATTTTTCTCTAACTCTTATAGTTTCTGAAATATTGACGATTAAATTTGAATTTTTTCGATTTTTTACGATTTTTTGAAGAAAAAATTGACTTTGTCAGGCAATATCTTTAAAACCAATGTCTTCACCTTCGGTTTTACTCCTTTACGTGAAGCTCCATTCTATTGGGAAAAAGATAAGCTAGCAACGAAGAAAATCCATGCTAAAATGGAAAAGTTATAGGCGATCAAGTAAATAAATCCAAGTCGCGCAATGCCTCTGCACGGGTATATTCTATGCATGTTATACCCGTAAATGGGCTTGTATCTACTGCGCTGCCAACGTGCTGCTACTGCAGATGTGTAGGTATTGGTACAACATGTATAGAATATACCCGTCCAGAGGCATTGCGCGACTTGGCTGTATTTACTTGATCGCCTATAACTTTTCCATTTTACCATGGATTTTCTTCGTTGATAGCTTATTTTTTTCGTAATGGAACGGAGTAAAACCGAAGGTGAAAACATTGGTTTTAAAGATATTGCCTGACAAAGTCAATTTTTTCTTCAAAAAATCGTAAAAAATCGAAAAAATTCAAATTTAATCGTCAATATTTCAGAAACTATAAGAGTTAGAGAAAAATGTTATAGGAGCCATGAAAAGGAAATTTAATTTTCCTTCATGGTTTACTTCAAGGAAGATAGCTCACTGCGTTAAAGAGACATTAAGGATTAGGTGGAGCCATTGGCCAAATAACGGTAAATTGCCGATATCTCAAAAACCTTCCCATAGAATTAAAAATGAACCCGATTTTCGGAATTAGCGACCGATTTTACATATAGATAGGATGGTCGCGTTCAGAGTATTTTTTGGCTGTAGAGCAGTGTAATCAGCGCAATTAATGTAAAAACGTTTTGCGTGATCTTTTATTTTACTTAAATCTACAGTTCCTGACTTTTCCAACTCTGAAACTATTTCCTTCATCATTAGCGGTAAAAAAATGCCATCTCTTCGTTCTGCGATTTTTAATTTAAGGTCTTTTATTAGTAAAGCAACTTCTACCATACAAATATTTTGCGATTCAATTTGAGTAATGTAGTTATGAAAAAGAGATGCTTGGCAGTGGGTAAACAGAAGCCACATTTCTGATGTTGAATTTATCTGTAATTTATGACGAAAATACAAAAACTACTAAACTTACCTCAATGTGAACATGCTTCTGAAACAGCTGATTAATAGTGATTGCTAATTGATATCGATAGGAACCTACATTTTGATCAGAAAATGGTTGCCGCTGTAAACCATTTTTGATTTGCATAGTGGATAAAAACAGAACAAAACACAGAACATTTTAAAAAAACAGAACAATTTGTTGGTTTTCAGAGAAAAAAAAAATACGCAGAACAAGCGCCTGAAAAACAGAACTGTTCTGCTAAAAACAGAACGGATGGTCACCGTAGCTATATCTTATAATGGTCTAATTTGACCGATTCCGCCAAATGATCAGCTCATCTTAACAACTGAGGAACTAGCTCATGATTCTGATAATATCGGTATATATTTTGGGGGGCTAATTTTTGTCCTTCTGGTACTTTCGACAAACATGTTTGGCTCAATGTTATACCATTTCATGTTCATGAAAGGTATAAAAATTGCCTTTTTTCCTAACTTCTTACTTTAATGGGTAGGGACACGAATTTCGATACGATACGATACCAAATCGATATTTTTTGCATTTGATACCGATACTTTTTACTCGATTCTTTTGCAACGATATTTTTTGGTATCGAGTACTTCAACTACGGTATCGAACAAATGAGTACATTCAGTGATGGAAAATTAAAATTGTGTCATATTTGTCCAAAAAATTGTGCAACGCAAAAGAGTGCTGAAAATCGGTCGAGTGTGCAGAAGTGACAAGCTGCTTCCTAAAGGGCCGAAAAATGCACAAGCACGAGTAATTTTCCATCACTGGTACATATCGAAAAATAGGTCTGATCCACGTGCTGAAATAACTGCAGGCTTGGGCTACTTCGTAAGGTTTATTGTATGAAGTTGTATGAAGTTACCCAAATCTGTTTATTGATTTTCACATTAAACGAGGCGCACACTTACCACCGAAACTTGCTTACAATTTGCAACTACCATGCGATAGAAATAATGATAACTGGAGATATAGGATTATATATTTTTCATTTTCATACGATAATTTGACGTTTGCAAATAAAAAATCGTCATTTCAGCGAAAAAAATCGTCAATCACCCCGATTCTAAATATCCGCCAGGATCTCAGCCCTTGTGGATTTTTTTGTTCACCAGGAAAATTTCCTCCTATTCTCTTTCACTAGCGAGAAGAAAAACTGGCGAACAGAATTTCGAACATGTGAGCGGATTTTCGAAGTCAGCTTTTTTGTTGCAAGGCAGATCTAGGAAGGTAGGCGCATAAGCGGATTCAGAAATTTCCGATGCATTTTGTTATTGTATTTGGTAGTGTGGTGTCAAAATGATATTTCGCCTTGGTTAAAACCTGAATTCACTTGGGACTGGCCCATTCCTATTGGGCCATGATGTGAATTCGCTTTGATTTTTACATTACACTCAGTACAGTACAGTACAGTAACTTCGGAATTTGCCTATGCGCCTACCTGTGTCGCCTTCGATATTATGCGAATGCCGTATTTATTTTCAAACCACTAAGAATTTTTCAATAAAATTTTCTGGAAATGTTATGTGAATGTTAATTTTACAAATTTTAAAACCCCACTATGCAAAAATACTGTGGACTGCTCCAGAAATATAAATCCAGAAAGGGAATACCGCCGGCTGAGGGTAATTTTTTTTGAAGCGAGGCCGAAGGCCGCAAACGCAAAATGTTTTTCTACTCAAAACACCTGTGGATCGGTCTGTAGATTTTACTCCAGAAAGAGAATTCTGTCGGCTGAGAGTTATTTTTTTTAAGCGCAGCCGAAGGCCGCCAACGCATTAGGGTGTACTACGCAAAAATAATTTATTATTAATAAACTATAAGTTTTCCCAAGATTTCGTTTGCATTTTAGTGATCCATATGACCCCCCTACCCTAAAATAAAAAAAAAAAAACCGAAAATTCAGGGGCTTGGCCCGTATCGAAATTTCCCCACAAATTTTGCATTTTTGTTAAAAAATTGCAAATTTAACAAAATTGAGAGTGAATATACATGGTATTGCTTTTCGAAAGTAGCAGAGGTCTATAAGAGGAAGATTGCGCGATGGTACGAATCTGTTTGACGGAATCTTTATAGGAAATAAAAGTTTTTTGAGAGTATTGCATTGATTTTATTAATTTGCAGCTTTATTAAACACTATAGAATTAATAAACCTGCGTTCAAATATTTGGGGAAACTTTCCAATAATGTCACACGCCCCCAAAGAAACGACTTATACCGGGTGGTAGGATAACGAAAAACTTTTGCACGGAACAATTTTCTGCGTTGGCGACCTTCGGCCGCGCATATAAAAAATAACCCTGGGCTACGCCATCCGTCCGGACGTGTGCCCTAACCGTGGCTACCGCCACGGTGATGTCCTTCTGCGTAGTACACCCTGTGAAGTCGCTATTAGCAACATTTTTAATAAAAGTGATTTTAACGCAATATTGTAAAATTTATTAAATATATTAGTAATATACTGTGTTGTGACTAAAATAAAGAGTGATATTGGTTTTGTAAATGAGGAATTGGGGTTGTTATTGGTAAAAATTTAACATCTTTACCAAATTCCGGGAAAACTAGGTACGTCCGGCGCCTAAATTTAACTGATTCAGAACCTACTCCTCCCCTACAACCCAGTAAAAGTCGTTTTTCTCGGGGCGTGTGACATTATTGGAAAGCCAACCCAAATATTTATTGGACATTTTAATATCACATACACAGCAGCCAAAGAAACTATTTGCAATCTCTCCTAAATAAAACTATGCGCATTCTTCCGTTTTTTTCTTGAAGACGGATATCAAACGGGAGTTGGAAAAAATTCTGACGTTTGATTGGCTCAATCCACCTTCAGCAAAGTTCTAAAAGTTGTTGAAATTTTTGAAAATGAGTTGTATCCGATTTGGATTCATAAAGCTATGAACAGCGACGAAAAAGAAAGTTTTTAAGTGCGGTTTTTAAAACTACGACATCTCTAGTGTCCTTGAATGTATTGATGGAACACATGTCCGTATCATCGCTCCATATCAAAACAAGCACCCTTACTACAACCGGAAGGGATACTACAGCCTACAAGCCGCGAAATATCCGGCTGCCCCTTCAATAAACTTACTAAAATATCTATTTGCTGTTTATACTTTCCGTCATAAAAATAAGCAAACCAGTAAGTACATAATTAATTCAATTACATATGTATTTTTTATTAACAAAAGTTATATTCACTCACATTTTGTTCAACATTCACTTAAAATTGTCTTGTGAAAAATCTCACAAAATAATGGCATAAATTCTCGCTTTTATTTTCATTCATGATACCTACTTTTCTTCCTTATTCGCTTTTCACTTTTTCGAACATCATTTAGAATAGCCGGAAAGGGAGAAGCGAAAAAATCCACAAGGAATTTGTGTTTAGAATAAGGGAACAGGGAGAAGCGGAAAAATCCTTGTGGATTTTTCGTTTAGAATCGGGGTGAATATCTTTTTTTCTTTCTCACCTTACTAAAGACACGTTATAAACAAAAAAAGGGCCTGTTTTCCATTAATGCCCATATGACACTACGTTTTTTCCTGGTATTCTACAAGGTTTTTTGTGTGAAAGAGGTGGTCAAATACAGTTTTATTTTGGTGTAAGAGAGTAAGCTTTGTAGGAAAAAACCAACGAAATACCATCTAGACGGTTAAAAACCAATCAGCCAGCTTGTATTTCGATAGGTTTTTTGACATTCGGCACTTTTTTCTGACAATTGTTTCAATTTGACAACTACAAAAAAAATTATTTTTAAAATATAAATATGTGGAAATACAAATTTTAAATTTGCCTCTTGTAAGCTTCTGCTTTGGCCGTAAGGTTAAAGAAGAAGTCCGGAAGAAAAATCATACTGCGCAATGGCTTCTCTTTATAACATGAAATGCACAGCTATTCTGCCACTTGAGTTTCATCATTTTTTTGTTTAGATAATTTAAATTCAAATTTCCAAAAAAATTCAATGATGGATACGTGTAATCTCAATGAAAAAGAATTGTGTGATAATATTTAAGATGTTTATTTTTCAAAATGCTAAATATTTTGCAAATATCTTTTTACAACTGTGATTGCATTAAATACACCTGTTGTTTTGTAAAAGCTATTGGTTCGTAAAAAATGTTTTCAAGAACTTAATAAACTTGTATACTTTTTTTAATCAGCTTGAACTATTTTTATGAGTTGGAAAACGATTTACGTCAAAATCAAAACTTTGGCCCCAGCCATGGCATACTATGCCATGGAACTAGCACTAATACAGCGATATGCGTATGCCTCAGGATGCAGTTTTATTGCGTCTTTGGTAACTTTCTAGAAGACGGTGCGATTTTAAACCGTTTTAATAAATATCTTTTAAATGTGGAAAAATCTTTTATTTCCGCTTCCGAATTCATAATCTAGAGGCCAGAACACGTCGATTGGTACCTCTTAACTATTTTAGAGGAAATTTTAAGGTTGCACCTTTTAGAAAATTACCGCTTTCGATACCGATACTTTGAGTATCGAGTAGTTTAGTTTCGATATTATCGGGTTCGCGATTCTTTTTAACCGATATTTTAATTGAGTACCAGATCGATGCTTTTGATTCGATATCGTGTCCCTATTAATGGGCTTATGAAATTTACAGGCTTGTACATGTACGACAGCAGATAATTCAAAATAAAACAAATGCTGCAAAAACTCATGTACACTCACACAATGCGAATGTAATAGAAACTCATAAAAATAATAAATTTTTTTATTATTATTCATATAAAACTATTAAAAGGAGAATTCCCCAAAATTACCCCAATTTTAAAAAAATCTCCAAATTTGGGGAATTACCCACAAAACGGCAATGCTGCCTTTTACCAACTTCTTTCCGCGTTTATCAGTGATGGTCATTGATTAAAATATCGAATATCGGAAAAAAATATCGATATATCGGAAAAGTTCAAAAACATCGATGAATCGATATTATATCGATAAACAGCTGATTATTAACTTTTTTCTACTTGTTTTTAATTTATATTGTGGTGCTTATGTCAATTTTAAGCATGACGCCATGTGATTTCCAGTGTTTAAAAAACTGCAGTCGGAATTAGCAAAAGTCGTGAAATGTTTGATTTTATTTGATTTTGATATTCGTCGCTTTTTAAAATGACGTGGAACTCAAATTGGACTGAAATGAATTTGTCATACCGACAGTGTAGCAGATTGAAGAAATTTCGATTTAAAAATAAAATTAATTTGTAACATGGTGAAGTGATTGCTTTTTGGTTTTATGCATTTTTTGTTTATGCGTTCAAAGTTTGGTCCAGTTTCTGGCCAATATTAATAGAAACCCTAGAAAAACTCCTAGTGCACATGCTGGATGTAAAATTATCCGATATTTGTGCAGATGAGAAATATTTTTTATTTTGAATTGAATAAAAAAGGAAATCAAAACAAACAAACCAAAAAATAAGGGTGGTGTGCAAACGTCAATACAGCCATAAACGGTTTAACCGTATGATCTTCGCTTCATAGTAATACCATGATAATAATATAAAAAGGTATATATATATGTTAAAATGCTCACAACGTATTTTTTTATTTAATTTTTTTTTAATTTCGTTACAAATTTTTCACATTTGCCAAAGCAAACGAAACACAAAATATGTATTCATCGAAAATGGCCTGTCGTATTTTACGTTACTGTGCTGCACGAAAAATTGAAAAAAAAAGTTTGTTTCCATGAGGACCTGTACTTTCTAATAATAAAATTTTGTTTTGACAGAGCCATCTGCAAAAAAAAAAAAAATAATTAAATTGAACAAATTTTGGTAAGGAAAAAATTGGAAAACCTCAAAATCCAGAATAAAATAGGACAATTTTTCTCCATTTTTAATTGAAACTGTAGAGAAAAAACGACACACAAAATCAAGAAGAAGAATAGCACAATTGATTTTTGTTGTATTTTTCACCGCAGTTGAACACTGCATTTTTCTTACCGTTCACCGCTTCCAATTTTCAAATGCAATTTTTAGCACTTTTACTGCACACACAATAAATACATTCACATATCGTTATAGAAAATGCATGTGGTAATTAATTTCGACTTACGATTTAGAAAAATTCCGCTAGAATTTGAAGAAATCACAAAAAATGAATTTACAATGACAAAGAATGTCAAAACTATGACGAAAGGTTGTCATATCTAATGAATGTTGAAATAAGTTTTGGGCATTTTGGTTACGAATTTTTGGAAACTCAAGATTATGAAATAGCAATATAAATTTGAGTCAAAACTATTATTAGTAGCAGAAGTTTATATACCGAAATCATTAAAGTGAAAAGCTGAATGAATTCAATTATGCCCGTCTGTTTGGGTGTAAAGTATTCCCTCAGTTTTCCCGATATCGGGTTAATTTTTTATAATTTACTGGCCAATATCCGCCCGCTGCAACGAATCTCTCTCAGTCTTCCTCTCCGATCCGGTTAAGGATTCATGTCGAATAAACTATATTATCTCCATTAACTGCTTTGGATAGATATCCATCATCGTGCCTATCCGTATAGTTTTTGGCTATCGATTATTCGAATGGGCAAACGTGATGTTTTAGTAGCACCATTAAAAGCATAATTATGCTTATATTTGCTTTGAAATTTCAACAGTTGCGGATATGTATTCACCAAAACTCATTACACACATGTGGAAAATTTTTAAATGCAAACATTCTTAAGGTCCGAGGTTGGAATCCCGACCAGTGTTGCCGCAGCCTCAAAAAATTTGGTATCAAAAATTGATACTTTCATGGTTTTTATCGTATCACCGAAAATTTTTTGGAAAAAAACTTAAATTAATAAAAAAAGCTGTTTTCGGGCTTTTAACCCGTATAACAAATTGATACGGAAATTTTTTTTTCGTATCACTGAAAAATTTTTGAAAAAAATTAAAATTATTAAAATAAGCTGCTTTCGTGTTTTCAACGTGACATCGTTTTTTATTACATTTACCAATATAAAAATATAAAGATAATGGATAGTTAGGTATCATTTTAGATTTTTCGAATTCAATTTAATTCCAGAAAATCATAAAAGCTATTAAAATAATGGTTAACATAAAAACTTCAAAACTTCATATACAAAACACGTAAGAACTGATCAAGATCATTTAATGTAAATTGTTTGTGTATTCTGTGGATACTGTGTTAACCTCTGTTAGTGAGCCGTGCTCATGCCTGCCATGGGCAGTGATGCCTACCATACAGTTTGATAAAATGTTGCCCATTTTTGGTATTTTCAAGACTTTCACAATACATATTTTTCGCGGCAAACACAGGTTGTTACAATTTTTAGAAAATCTTAAAAATGAAAAAGAATAGGTTAATATTCTTTGATTTTGATTAAATCGTATCAAAATTATTTGATGTTGATTAAAAAGGTATCAAATTTGTTCTACGTCAAAATAAAAAGTATCTACGTATCTTGGGCTTAAAAAAGTATCACATTTGATACGATTGTATCAAAACGGCATCACTGATCCCGACCCGGAAAAATATGAAAAATTAATTTTAATTAAAAGCAGAAATACTTTTGAATTTTATTTTAATTAAAAATATCGCTACCCTTCGGATTTTCTCGGGAAGCCTCCGAGTGTACTGCCATGAAAAAACTTACCAAAAAAAATTCCTCTCCGCCAGATTATCATTATATTCGATACACTATTACTACACACATTGCAACTACTGAATGTTAACCCCGTCAAAACCAGATCCCTATATATACAACTGATTTCAGGATATTTTTGTAGATATAAAATAGAATTAAGACAGCTTAGCTCATTCATAAAAATTCCTGAATACTGCAACCTTGGTTATTTATATTTTTCAAATAAGCAAAAGCAGCAGATCAGTTGAACTTAGTTTAACCCTAGTGTAATGGGCGTTTCAACGAAGTTTAAACTACGTTCAAATTTCACTGAAAAACTGCAACTTGAGTTTAAACTAAGTTTAAACCATAAATAAAGCAAACTTGCACTGAAAAACTGGCCCTAAGTGTTTAAATTAGAGCTGCTAGAAAAATTACTTTGATTGTGTGGCGTATATATGTGTACGTTTTTGTTTTTCATCATTTCTGGCATGTAGTTGAAGAAGAATCGACCACAGTGTTGTATTCAAACGTAGTAAAATCTTCACAAGAAAATAGCCAAAATTCCTAAGAAAATCAATTAAAACTCAAAAAATATGTTAATTTTTTGTTATTATCGCTACAAATATAGCATTAGAAATTCAATTCACACAATAATTTCAAAGATTTCAAAATTTATTTGAATTTTTTTTCTGTAACTTTTGCACAGCTCTCCGTGGTGACAGGCACAACATGCCAAACGATTAGCTGAGAGTGTCGCAACTTATAAATATAAACTATGGTATTCATATGTATTTTGTTTATTTTTGTATTCCTGATAAAATTTTTTTTTGTAAGCTCGAATCGAATGTTTTTACAGGCATTTGAACAACAAACGGGCTTCATAAAAGCTCGATCTGTTCGAATTGTTCGATACCCGGGCATCTAGCAGAGTTCTATTAAAAATGGACTTATGTATGCCACTTTAAAAATAATGGCTCAAATATTTAAATAATTGCCCTATACCATTTCAACCCTACCATTTCAAATAGCTTACTATTTGAGCATAATGTCGCACTCTTGTATTTACTTCTTATTACTCTATGTACCCAACACAATTTCTCAATTAAGATTTGATACGCTTATATGACAAATATGTCTGCTTGATGTTTTAAACATTCAATTTTTTAGGTTGTTGATCTTCGTGGTGATCCAGCGATTGTAGAAGGTTACTTGAACGAAACTAAATTGCTGGCAAAACTTCAAGGAAACGTTTGCGTTGTTGCGCTCTACGACTAGTGAGTAACTACGTTTATTTAACTAACTGAATTATAATGATAAACTTTTTTCTATGGAATAGCCAACTTTTGCAAAAAGAATCACGCCTCTTTCTTGTTATGGAGAAGGGAGATTCAGATCTGCATAAAATTTTGCAGACATACACAGCGAATCTACCGTTATATGTACTTATGAACTTTTGGTATCAAATGCTGCAAGCAGTCAACTTTATACATCAAAATGGTAAAATCTAGCTAATTATATATACGTATATAAATTAGAGCTCTAGATACCCGGGTACCGAGCAAATCGAACAGATCGGGTTTGTTTGAAGCACGTTTGTTGTTCAAATGCCCGTAGAAACATTCCATCATTCGTGCTTATAAACAAACAAATGTGTATCAGGAAAACAAAAATAAAAACAATATCTATAAAGACAAAAAATTAACAAAAGAAAAAACAACAAATTTCAAAATACCCGAATTCTTCAAATACCCGTATAAACATTCGGATAATAAACGAAAAAACGAGTATTCGAGCATTTGAACAACATTTGTTCAGGCTAAAAAAAATCGAGAGCTCTAATATAAATGTATGTATTTATTATGGCTTATGGCGACCTTTCTGTTGTTTTTATCGGATACAGGTTTGAATCGAAAAATAAACAAGTTTCTTTTTGTATACCAATATATTTAGGCCGCTGTGGTGCAGTGGGTAGAGTGCTCGCCTGCTATGCCAGAGGTCTCGGGTTCAAACCACGGTCCGAGCCAAACAAATTTTTCTAATTAGTAAAAATCCAATTATTGGGTTTTTTAAGAGCAGCGGTCACCTCTCGGCAGTGGGCGGCATACCCTCCGAGAGTATTTCTGCCATGAAAAAGCTTCTCACAAAAAATGCATTCGCCGTTCGGAGCCGGCATAAAACTGTAGGTCCACCCAATTAGTAGGAAAAACAAAAAGGAGCACACCTCGAATTGGGAGAGAAGCTCGGCCATAAAACTCGTCAGAGTTATAATAGCGCCATTGTATTATTATTAATATATTTAGGCTCCTCCGCGGTAACCTTCTTCAGAGTCAAATATTTACAAATATTGCAAAGAATTTTATACCCAAAAAGGTAGTAAAAGCTTAGTGTAATGTTACATTTTTTTCAAAATTTACTCATATTAAGCAAACATGGTATTGATTTGGCTCCAAAGACATATGGCATTGCTTTAATGTATAATTTGACAACAAAAACTTAAAAAAAAGTTAGTTCCCATAAAATATAAAGAAAAAGTCCACGACTAGTGTATTGTTCACCATTATGTTGGAATCCATCTGGCCAATAAATGCAACAGGAAAGTAAAGTCCTCTCTCGACGAACAAAAATCACATTCTACAGGGCGCTCATCATTCCAGTCCTAATGTATGGTGCAGAAGCATGGACAATGTTAAAATCAGATGAGATGGCACTTGTAGTATTCGAGAGGAAAGTTCTTCGGAGGATCTATGGACCTTTGGGAGTTGGCGAGGGCGAGTATCGACGGAGCTGAACGAGCTTTACGTAGAAATCGGCATTGTTCAGTGAATAAAGATCCAGCGGCTGCGTTGGGCAGGTAATGTGAGAATGGATGAAGGTTCTCCAGCCAAGAAAGTATTCCTATCGAAACTCGCTGAGTAAAAAAGAAAGGGAAGACCTCAACTGCGTTGGGAAGATCAGGTGGACAGCGATACTGACACCCTAAATGTTCCCAAGTGGCGCCATGCTGCACAGAAACAGCTGGCGTGCTTTATTGGACTCGGCCAAAATCGTGTAAACGGTTGTGTGAGAGTCATCTAAGTAATATACATATATTCGCTGCGACAAACTTACTTCTCCCTGTCCCTGTCCCTATCTCTATCCCTATCCTCATCCCTATCTCTATTGACTATCCCCCTTTCTACCTCTATCCCTGCCCCTATTCCATTCATATTCATTCCTCTCTCCATTTTCCAGATATTTCATTTGTTACTTCTCAGTAGGACTTGGGATCATCGTTTTATTAATCCTAGATTACTCCCTTGCGAGTACTGGTTTACTCCCCATTACTGGTATACTTCTGTCATACATAGGCGTGGTGGTGACAGGTAACAAGGTCAATGGAAATAATGTCAATTGACCTTATTTCCCACCCTGTTGGGAAATAAGGTCAATTGACATTATTGCGTTTTTGGAAAACGCAATAAGGCCAGCGAAAATTTGGAAATAAAATAATTGACCTTATTTCCCAATCCAAATGGAAATAATGTCAACTATGCTTAAAACTTGTTCATTCATGAAAATATTTGCTGAGTTCTTCTGCAAACCCGTTATGACTGACGAAAATCTTATTGCGGATTGTGATGCAAGTATGTCAGACGCAAGCGGGGAGGAAGACAATAATGAAGTCATCCATTTCAGCCAGACAAATGCCATTTTAAATTGTATCCTCTGTACCGAAACCCCTCGCGATACGGTATTAATTCCATGCAACCATTTTAAGCTTTGTGCCGAATGCTATTCAAAAATTGCGCAAAATGCCGCTCGTGTAAAGTGCCCTGTTCTCTGCCCCTACTGCAGACAAGTTGTTGCCAACACAGTAAAAATATTTCAATAAATTATATAATAATGTAAAGTATGTTAAATATCTACTTATACAAAAATTTAAATAAAAATGTATATAAAAACTATGTCTACTTGCCTTATCCTGCGGCATGGCAAAAAAGTAGGAAAATGAAAATTTGGAATTAAAAATCGTGCTATTTTTTATTCCAAATTTTCGCCTGCGGCGCATTTCTTTTCTCATAAAAAGCAGTTTAGGAAAATAAAAATTTGGAATTAAAAATCGCGCGATTTTTCATTCCAAATTTTCGCCTGCGGCGCTTAACTATTCTAATAACAGGAGCGACGCGAACCAACACGGACCGATGCGAAGCTAAATGCTCGAAAACATGGTCAAACAAGGTCAATGGAAATAAGGTCAATTGACCTTATTTCCATTGACCTTGTTACCTGTCACCAGACGTGGTTAACTAAATGTCAAGTGCCACTTTACAAATTTTTGAACTACCACTACATGTAGTGGGATTCATCTTTTTTTCCACTACCACTAACATCGTTTAGAGGTAATGGAACATTTTTTAACTCAAAAAAAGCCAATTCGTAGCAGTGGACAATTTTTTAACTAAATCTTCTGGAAGAGTGGGAGTGGGATCCGTACGATAAGTAAAAAAAAAAAAATGTCGAATCTTAAAAGACCGAATTGAAAAAAGCCTTATTATACCGAATAGATTTTTGACCGAATTAAAAAATGTTGAAATGAGGAAAATGACCGAAAAAGGCCGAAATTTGTATACTTACTTTTTTATCGCCAACGCTGAAGGGTGTACTACGCAGAAGGACATCACCGTGGCGATAGCCACTGTTAGGGCACAGGTCCGGACGGATGGCGTAGCCCAGGGTTATTTTTTATAGGGTCTTAAAAGACCGAATAAAAAAATACCGAAAAAAAAATGTCGAAACCGAAAATGTCGAAAAAAATGTTGAATGATAAAATGTCGAAGCAAAAAATACCGAATTTTAATCATGTAAAAATTTGGAAAAATTTCTAATATAGTATTAAACAAGTAAGGAAGCCTAAGTTCGAGTGGAATCGAACATTAGATACTCAGCTGTATTCTTTCATTGTTTGTTTGCGTTTGATGGAAATACGGTGTACTTTATATAAAGCGACTGCTGCATAAAGTGGGCGTAGCCACGCCCATTTTCAACATTTTTATCAGTCATCCAACCAAGCATATGAATATTATTCTTTGTGCAAAATTTTACTCCTTTATGACTTCTAGTTACAAAGATGTCTCGTTACAAATTCCCAAAGGGTTCCAGAAATATCTTTGTTAAAATGTAGGCGTGGTCATAAACCGATTTCAATAAATTTCTGTATGTCTATCAACACAAGTTATAAAAGTGTATAAACTAAGTTTCGTCATAATATCTCAATTATTTGTCGGGTTAAAGGCTAAGAAATCTTGTATATTCTTGCTTCTAAAAAGAGGCAGTGCCACGCCCATTTTCCAAAATTTTTGTGTTTTTTGTTTTATGTCCGTAGTTGGACTCTTGCCACAAAATTTCAGTGATAGATCTTTATATTTGACAGAGATATCGCTTAAAATGTTTATATTAGGCCCCTTTATAGTTCCCACATATAAAAGTGGGCGTGGCCTTCAACCGATTTTGACAATTTTCCGTCAAAACATTTGTCTAAGTAAGCAAATCACGCATACCAAATTTCATCGATATATCTTCAACGGTTTCTGAGTTATGACATAAAACTTTCAATGTTTGACCCTTAATAAGCGGGCGTAGCACCGCGCATTTTCCATAATTTCATCAAATTTCTTCTTAGGGGCCTGAGCTCAACACGTGGGTAAAATTTCATCACTCTAGCTTTAATAGTGACTGAGATACCAAATTTCCGATTTTTTCTATATAGGAAAAGTGGGCGTGGTCATGGTCCGATTTCGCCCATTTCAATACCAACCGTCCCAGTCTCGATACTAACTTGCATTTCAAATTTCATCAAAATATCTCAATTTTTGCGCGAGTTAGAGTGCGTACGGACGGACGGACATGGCTCAATCGATTTCTCTTTTCACCCTGATCATTTTGATATATATAAGTCTTTATCTATCTCGATTATTTCATTATGTTATAATCCACCGTTATGTGATTAAAACTATAATACTCTGTGTACTAGTACAGCTGAGTATAAAAATAGCCCAACTTATGGAAGCTATAATTTTATACATCAGTAATAAAAAAATAAAAAATAACCCGCAGCCGGCAAAATTCTTTTTCCTGAGTAATATCTATGGCCCGGTCCACAGGGCTTTTGCGTAGAACACTTTTCTGCGTTGGCGGCCTTCGGCCGCGCTTATGAAAAATAACCCTGGGCTACGCCATCCGTCCGGACGTGTGCCCTAACAATGGCTACCGCCACGGTGATGTCTTTCTGCGTAGTATACCCTTCAGCGGCGGCGATAAAAATGTAAGTATACAAATTTCGGCCTTTTTCGGTAATTTTCCTCATTTCGACATTTTTTAATTCGGTCAAAAATGTATTCGGTATAATAAGGCTTTTTTCAATTCGGTCTTTTAAGATTCGACATTTTTTTTTTTCGACTTATCGTACGGATCCCTTTTTAATAAGCGCGGCCGACGGCCGCCAACGCAAAAAAGCAGTGTGGACTAGGCCATAGATATTACTCAGGAAAGAGAATTCTGCCGGCTGAGGGTTATTTTTTATTTTTTTATCATTGATGTGTAAAATTCGAGCTTCCATAAGTTGGGATATTTTTTAACGCTATATTAGAAATTTTTCCAAATTTTTACATGATTAAAATTCGGTATTTTTTGCTTCGACATTTTATCATTCGACATTTTCGGTTTCGACATTTTTTTTTCGGTCTTTTTTTATTCGGCCTTTTAAGATTCGACTTTTTTTCGACATATCGTACCAGACCCCGTTAAAAGCGTATTTTAATTACCTTTTGAACGAGGTACTGTTAGCTGTTATCGCACATGAACCTTTAGCGAAAAATGTTTTTGAATAAAGTGATAACATAATTACCGTTATCTCAAAAAACTAACCGTGCAAAAAATAAAACTAAATAGTTCTGAGCTCAGGGGACCCATGTCAATTTTCCCCCATACCCCGTTTTTTTTTTTGGTATTTTTTGCTGTAAACTAGTGTTATTGTTATAGTGGTTTACATTTGCCAGATTTCGAAGTTCAATGAAAATATAAATATAGGTTTCTTCACTTAATATCTTATTTTTCCACAGATTATAATCCGGAAAGTGCCAAAATTTTCACTAAGAAATAGGCTATTGACTAAAAATGTGAAAACAGAAGGATAATTAATATTTCGTAAAAAAAAATTACAAAATAAAAGATGAATTTCGAAAAAGACCTGAAAATTCTCATTAAAAAAATATTTTGTTCGCTATAACTCCGTCATTTTAATGGCGATTTTAATTATTATGGTGGAAAGGGTATTTCGTCCTCTCAAAACAAAATTAAATAACGTAAAAATCGAGACGGTAATGGCGGAGATATTGACTATTAGTAATCCTACTTTTTTTTCTTATCTCATAAACTGAAATTTCAAAATATCTCGAAAACTGTTCTACTTTTGAACCATCTGAAAACATATTTGGAATCAGCAGAAAATTCTACATAGGAATCATGTATCAAATGTCGAGGATATTTTTTTTGTCGGGTAGTGTTATAGGTGAACTTTTTGGCTCTGTGAATACTCAATAATCAAGTATTGGATCAAAAATTGCGCAGACTAACGAGAAAAGGACATATAAATTACCGAGTAATACGCAAAAACCTTGATTTAAAAATATCTAAATAAAAATGAATTATTTTCATCAACTCTTCCGTAACAAACGAAAAAAAACGCGTGTAGCACAGTACACGTTATAGAAGTTAACTTCTTACATTAAGAATAATTATAGCGAAAAAATCTGAAGTAAAATGATGTACAAGCAGTCATAAAGGGATGAAATTTTACACTACAAGAATATTTATACGCTCATCGAAAGGTACTAAAATGGGAGCTTTTATGACTTTCTCTTTAATTTTATTAAAAGACTCTGTGTGACGTTCAGTCCAGTTAAAGTGTGTATTCCTTTTAAGCATTTCACGAAGCGGAGCTTGTAATGGCGGAAATATATGTACGTACCTCGAATTTGCTTAAATTGTATTTTTAAATTGCGACAGATTTTGATGAATTTTGGTGTGAGCTCCTTCCGATTTCAAGGCGCTGCTCCTAGCTATTAATCGGTGTATCGGCGTCAATAAGTAAAACGACGAATTATATCGTCGGTCTCCTGCCAGAAACACGAATGTGAAATTTTTTTTAAGCACGATGTCTGCTCTTTATCGGTTATATATTGATGTAATAACAATTAATATTTGCATAAATTCTTGTGTAAACATTCATACATAATATGTACTTGTATGTACATAAGCGTATATACAAATATAATTTTTTATTATATCAATATATACCCGATAAAGAGCTGACATCGCACTTAAAAAAATTTTCGTTTAAACGAGATTTTATTATAAAACGAACTCGAAATTATTCATGTACATTTGAATCGACGACAGACGACATTAAACAAGCGAAACAGTGACTTATAATTTTTGTTAATTATTTGGCAATTAATTTGTAGTGGTTTCCAAATTGTATTTTTACTCCTTCGACTAACCGCGCTTCTTCAACTGGCAAAATACGAATGTCATTTTGATACGAATATACATTTTTGTACAAATTATAACACGACGAAACGAAACGGCACCACTATGACATGTGGACCGATTGAAATAAACATAAAACACAGGGCGATTCTACAGAGCTGTTAACTCAGATATATTTGCATATACATAATTTACGACACGCAAAAACTTTTGTAATTCTTTTTTAATTCTTGGCTTACCCAATTCTATAACAGCTTTAATTCGATCAGGATGCGGTGTAATTTTATTCTCTGAAAATATGTGACCTAAATAACTGACTTCCGATACTGCAATTTTCATTTTGTTTTTATTGAACCTCACACATTTTTCTATAGCTCTATATAATACCGTAATTAATGCCTTATCGTGCACTTCCCTCGTTTTCCCTGTAATCAATGTTATCCATCTATGAAAATACATTCATAATGTCACCGTAATTTTCGTGGTTCATTTTCTGAAATGTCTTTGGGCCTGACATACTGCCGAATGGCATCCTTAAAAATTTTAAATTTCCAAATGTGGTAGCGAACCGAAAAAAGAGATAGCTAAAATGCCTTATATATTTTTTTCCTTTCTATTCTAGGCGTAATTAACAGAAATATTTTCAAGAAGATCGATAAAATCTCATTTTCCTATTCTGATTTATTTCCAGGTGTCATACATTCTGACCTTAAACCAGCAAATTTTCTAATGATCAATGGTCGGCTAAAATTAATAGATTTTGGTATTGCTAGCAACATTGCGCTGGATTCTACTAGTATAATAAAATTTTCACAAGCAGGTACATTCAATTACATTAGCCCAGAAGCGCTAATTGATACATCAACAGGATCCAGTCCGATGCGAACTAATCAACCAAAGATAAAAGTATTACCGATTAATTCTGTATTATGGGCATATCTGTAATTTTATTTATATCTCGTATTTTTAGATATCAACCAAATCCGATGTTTGGTCACTTGGTTGTATATTGTATCTACTGCTTTATAAGCGTACCCCGTTTTCGCAAATCAAAAACATTTATGCTAAGATACATGCAATTACAAATCCTACCACTACTATTGAGTATCCAACTATACCACTCTACTATCCGGCAATGCTAGTACATGTAATTATTTTTTATATGGTATTTCCTAATATATATGTACACTAGAGTATACCCGTCTCACATCGCCGGGACAAACTTACTTTCCCCTGTCTGTAAACCTATCCCTAACCCTACTATTCCTATCCCAGAAAGTTTCGTATCTGAGCAAAAAGAATGTAAGCCAACGAACTGAATTTGCTCAGGGGAACATGTTGCCGGAAAACTGGAATAACGTTCTTGAGTCTAATAAGAAAAAAGTAAATTTATTCGGCTCGGATGGCATGATGTTCGCTAAACGCTCGCAGAACGCAGAATTTTACCCCAGATGCACCAAAAATACTCTCAAGCACGGTGGCGTGAGCGAATTAAATTCGTTGGCTTATATTATTTTTGCTCAGATACGGAACTTTTCTGGGATTTCTTCCTTTTAGTCCTACTTTTCGAGGTCTGTTGCGAATTGTTCTACTCAAAACTGGATCGTCTTGATATCACTAGATGGCGAAAGAAAGAAAGTTGCTGTTTTGGAGTAGCCTTGACAGTCGCCGAACCTCAGCCGTATAGGGAATATTAAAGAAGACGATAGGGGATCAAAAATGGAAAAATAAGCAAGAGGTATGAAAATATTATAAAAGGAGCTTGGAACTTAATACCAGTTGCAAATTGCGCCCTATACCACGAAGATGTAAGGAAGTTATAAAAAATAAACGAGCTTCAATTAAATATTAGTTTAGGTCTAGCTGCAGCAGCATTATTGTAGTTTATTTGAAAAAACAATAGAATTTAAAGTTTTTCCCAACTATTTTTTAAAACTTAACTTATACATTTCATTAAGGATCTTCATCTAAAGTGATAAACTACTGGTAAATGGGGTAAAGTGATAAAATAATAATTGTGATAAATTATCTGTCAAAATTTGTATGAAAATATATTTAAGCAAAGTTTATCACTTTACCGAACTATTTTGCTGCATAAATTTATAAATTTCTGTCAAATTCAAGTCTGACACATTGTCAGTTTTACCTTCTCAATTTAAAAGAGGAAAGAGGTGTTTTCCTTCGGCATTTTTGCACGATTTATTTAAATGATTTCTACAAAAATGTTATATACATTTTTTTGGTTATTTTATTGGGTTTTTTTTATTTATTAATCAAGTTGACACTGACAGCTGACAAGAGTTTAAACAATTATTTACCTAGGTACGTTCATGTAAAAATGCGGATAAACTGATAAACTTTAACAATTTATTACTTTATCACTTTAGAGGAAGACCACAATTATTTTTGTCTATAAGAATTAAATTATCATACAAAAACCACCCCAGAGTCATTGAAGCACGTCCTTTCCTTGTAAACATTATTATATGGTAATTATTTTATTATTGATATAAGGCCATAGATCATATATATATGTATATGTTGAGAGCTTTTTGGCCGGCAAAACTGAGTTCTTATTTTCTCCTACGTGTTTCGGTTTGATTCTTAGCTTTCATCAGGGAGTCTCTATTTATTTAAATAATTAAAAAGAAGAAAACACACAACATAAATACACAGGCTGCTACTATATAAATATACATACATAAATCATAAATAAATAAATTATATGACATCAATAATTATTATACCTAAAAATTCTACACTTTTACACAAGATACTTTTTACTTACATTTTAAATAATCCAAAATTTACATTACACTACATTTATATATATATACATAATTAACGTGGTCTATGTTTCCTACTGTCATTCGTCAATTCTATTTCTACTCGTTAGTATCGATCTGTAGGCGCAATTTATGTTATCGACGTCCTCTTTGCAATTCATTGTGTTTTGTATTTGTTGCTGTATTCGCAGACTTTCTAATGTTAATCTTGTTCTTATTCTTTTTTCTATGTCTAATATTCTTGTGTTATCAAAGTCTGCTACACGTCCCGTGTTGGTTAAGTGTTGCGCTAGCGCTGTGGTCACTTTCTGTTATTTACATCTGTTTTATGTTCCCCTATTCTTACTCCTAATGCAAGTTTTGTTGTGCCTATATATTTTTTGTTGCAAAGGTCATTCTCGTTTCCTTTACACGCTATTTCATAGACTACGTTGTGTTGTTGTTCTTTGGTGATTTTGTCTTTTGTTTGGCTAAATATTTTGCTAAGAGTTTGATGTGGTTTGGGTGCAAAAGTTAACTTGTCATTTCGATTCCACTTTTGTAAAGTTTTGTTGTCTGTTAAGCCTTGTATAAATGTCACTCCCATAAATATTTTGTTGCTATTTTTGTCCGTTATTGCTATATTTTTGTTGTATGTCTTTTGTCTGTGTTTTGTTGTTGTTATCCACCTTTCTATTGTTTTTGTCGGATATCAATTTTTTAGCAATATATTTTTGATTATCATTTCATTTTCTTTTCTGAACGCCTGGTCGCTCAGTAGATTTTGCTTATTAAGTTCATTCCTGTGTTCTTCTTCTGAGTCCAGGGGTGATTGGAGATGTAATTACCCATTCTCGAAGAAGAGGTAGGTTTTTTGTACCAATTTAATATTTTGTTGTTATGTTTGTGTACTAGGAAGGCTAGTTTTCCGTCTGTTTCGTATTCTACAGTAAACTGTATCTTTTTATGTTGTGAGTTTAATACTGTCAAAATATCTTCCACGTCCTTGATTTTAATTATCGCGAATATATCGTCTACATATATCGTTATGTATTTGATATATATGTCTTTGTTTTTTAGTTCCGCTATAGCGTCGTCAAGAATTTTGTCTAAGACAATGTCAGCTACTGTGGGTGATAGAGGGTTTCCCATAGGCATACCATGCACTTGCTGGTAATAAGTCCAGTCATATTGAAAATAGTTATTGTCCCTTAAACAGAATTCTAAAATATCTAAAAATTGTTTCCTTGTCAAGTTTGAATTATTTTTAAGCGATGACCATTTTTGCATTATTGTGCGAATTGCTAGATAAACTGGTATATTGGTGAAGAAGGAAACTACGTCAAATGATATAAAAATTTCGTCCTCTTCAATTGCCAAGTCTGTTAGCTTTTCTTTGAGTGCTAGAGAATTTTTTATATTATGGTCATCAGAAATTAGTTGTTTGAGTGTGCGTCCAATAAATTTTGAGAGTTCAAGGCAGGGGATGTTGGTCGAGGAGGCAATGGGTCTCATGGGAGTGTTTGTCTTGTTTATTTTAGGGTGTCCATGCAGTCTTGGGGCTGTTGCAGCCGTGCATGTCAATTTGTGTATTTCTGTAATATCGACATTTTCTCGTTTATATAAGTCGTTTATTATTAAATTGTTTTTCCTTAGAAGTTTTTGTGTGGGGTCTGACCGTATGATTTTATAGGTCTTTGTCATTAAGTAGCGCTAACATCTTGTTTCTATATTCCCAATTGTCCATTATTACTGTCTTGTTCCCTTTATCCGAGCTTGTAACAACTACGCAGTCTTTGTGCTTCTGTAATAGTTTTGCCGTGTCTTCATATATAAATTTTACTTTATCCTTATTTCTAAAATTCTTAATCCTAGTTGCTACGTTACATCTCACTTCCTCCTTGTCCTTGTGCTCTTCCATTGTCTGTATGCCTTGTTCTATTTCTGCGATTAAACGTATTGGTGATATATATTTTGTTGTTGTTGGAAGTGCAAATTTGTTTCCTAAAGAAAGAAGCCAACGAGACTCTCTGGGTATCTGTATATTTGTTTGGTTCACAAGTCAATCTTCGTTGACAGCATAGATGGGCATTTTCAAGTATCAGTAGTAATGCATTACCAGTATTCAAGCAGTAAAATGTTTGTCTTTGACTTTCTACCGATAATTTTCGCAAAACTCAGTTTGAACTCGAATATTTTGCAACATAAAGTAATACTTTAATAGCTATTGCAGTTTCATTAGCATTCAGTAAGCTTTACTGCACTTGCTTTTTTACTTCATTACTGAGGTTACTGCAGTGTGCCCATCTATGGTTGACAGCAAGGTCGTATTTTTGAAATTTTTTGTTGATTTGTGCCTGTAGCTTTTTGTTCAGGTTATCATTTGTTGCTGTCATAATGTTGTTGTAAAACTCCTTTTGATTGTTTTCTATATCCGAAAATCATACTGACTTACACCATCATTCTGTATTGCGAACGAAAGTTCAGACGAACGAATCGTCTCGAGACGATTTCTTCTAGCGTTGGCATTCTCTATGCTGTTCGTCAATTCTTGCGTTGCTTACGTTATGACAAAATGTGAGACGAAAGCATTTGTCAGATAGCAATATACCATATGAAAATAATTTAAGATTTATAAAAAAACTACTTTTTTGTCAAAGTTTTTATATTTTTTTAAGCATTTTTCCGACAATCTGGAAACACTAGTCTTCTTGTCTCTGTCAATATATTTACATACATATGTATGTATTATTTCATTTGTTTATTTTCCCAATAGTTTCTTTAAAAATTTTAAAATAACTGAAAATGAAAAAATTTAGGTGCAAAACATTATGAAGCACGTGAGGGTAGACAGGCTTCGCTTGCCGGTGATTTTTGCATACCACAATTTTCACACATCGCTAAGCTATTGCTGGTGCACGGCCGTCGTTCCGTTCAGCGGCACTTTCCCAATTTGTCATCCATCGTCGTTTAATTATATCCACACTGCAGACGGTATTTTCTCATTATTCGAAGATGAATTCATACGTGTTGTAGCGATTACCTTTTCAACGGTGATAATGCTTGCGTCGACGGTGTGGTCTCGCGGAAACATTTGGCAATAGCTGCTGATGTTAATTTGTTGGTAGCTTTGGTTTGTTTTTGTTTGCAGCTTCGGCTGGCCCAGCAATCATATCATGGAAGCTGCGCTTTCGTCGCAGCGATGGTCTTGTCGGTGTAGTGGTGTTGGTTGTGCGACTTTTGGTGAGGATGGTGTAATGAGTGATGCAGGTGGCTCTATTGTAGATGGAGTAGTCGTAGGAAGTATTGTTGTTGTTATAGGGCCTGCTATGGATGGAGTGGTTGTTTACAGTACTTTTGTTGGTGGTGTTTTTGGTGGTGAACGTATGCCTAACCAAACGTTCTTCCATTTCAAATTCATCACCGATAACAAAATAGTTTTCGTTTGAATTTGACATTTCTTTTCGTCGTTTTGTAGATTTTTCGAAATAGAGAATGTAAATTTCTTACGTTTTGGCAGCCGTTTTCGTCTTATTGTTCGTTCGTAATACATAATACAAACAGGCGAACGATTCGTCTCTGACACGAAACGAAAGTTCGTTTCGCAATACAGAATGAGGGTGTAAGTCTTCTATTGAGATCCCATCTAATGTGACCTATACTAGTCCGGATTATTTTAATTTGAATATTTGCTTCCTTAATTTCTAGATTTAAAATTTTTTTTGTAAAGTTTTGTTCTATATTTAGTTCTTTTCTATTTTTTAGTTCTTTTTTTGTTGAGTCCAATTTGAATCCATGTTTTATGTTGTTGATTTTGCCTGTTAAATGTGGTGGTGTTATTCCGAAGTTCTTGCATTCGAGTAAATATCTCAGCCGTTGTTGTTGCTTCACCAGTTTTTTGTAGTTTTTGTTGTACTGTACTGTTGTACTGATGATGTAGCAAGTGGCTTGGTCATATTTGTAGCGTATGTGTTGAAAAAAGTGCTTCATGTTGTGTGCTGTTTAGATTAATTTAATTTTTTTATATCATTTGACGTAGTTTCCTTGTTCACCAAAATATCAGTTTATCTAGCAATTCGCACAATAATGCAAAAATGGTCATCGCTTAAAAATAATTCAAACTTGACAAGGAAACAATTTTTATAAATGCAAATTTTTGGTGGCTAGCACGAAATTTATTTTTATAAATTTTTAATTTGATTTGGGTAAGTGGAAAATTAGCTGAAAACTATTAAATTGAAGCTAGGGTATATAGCTATTTCGAAAATGGCTTAAACTTTTCTCATCAGTACCCCTTTCGGCACCTTTTGAACCAAGCGTGATTTGAACTTGGGACCTCACAACTCCCACCCTTATGATCGAGAGATTTACACACTCGTCCACAAGAGTGCTGTATCAGTTGACAACCAATTTCCACTTTTGTCTTTACACACGTATCTACATACATACATATGTATGTAATATGACGGGACTTATTACCAGCAAGTGCATACTATGCCTATGGGAAACCCCCTATCACCCACAGTAGCTGACATTGTCCTAGACAAAATTCTTGACGACGCTATAGCGGAACTAAAAAACAAAGACATATATCGCACGTTTTATGCAATAGGGATTTAACTCCAAAAAATTTTTTTTTGGGAAAACGCAAATAATGTTTTATAATTTCAAATAGTTTCCTTCTACGGCTAACTACAAAATCACTTTTATTTCCGCCATTTTTATCTTTTTGAGTATTTTATAAGACTAGACTCAAAGGCATGACCCAGTTATTGAAATATATGGAAAAATCCCAGAAATCGAAAATTTCGAGTTAAATCCCTATTTCATAAAACGGGCGATATATCAAATACATAACGATATATGTAGATGATATATTCGCGATAATTAAAATCAAGGACGTGGAAGACATTTTGACAGTATTAAACTCACAACATAAAAAGATACAGTTTACTGTAGAACACGAAACAGACGGAAAACTAGCCTTCCTAGACATAGAAGTACACAAACATAACAACAAAATATTAACAAATTGGTACAAAAAGCCTATCTCTTCTTCGAGAATGATTAATTACATCTCCAATCACCCCTGGACTCAGAAGAACACAGCAATGAACTTAATAAGCAAAATCTACGCACTGAGCGACCAGGCGTTCAGAAAATAAAATGAAATGATAATCAAAAATTCAATTCTAAAAATTGATATCCGACAAAAACAATAGAAAGGTGGATAACAACAACAAAACACAGACAAAAGACATACAACAAAAATATGGCAATAACGGACAAAGTAGCAACAAAATATTTATGGGAGTGACATTTATACAAGGCTTAACAGACAACAAAACTTTACAAAAGTGGAATCGAAATGTCAAGTTAACTTTTGCACCCAAACCACACCAAACTCTTAGCAAAATATTTAGTCAAACAAAAGACAAAATCACCAAAGAACAACAACACAACGTAGTCTATGAAATAACGTGTAAAGGAAACGAGAATGACCTTTGCAACTAAAAATATGTAGGCACAAAAAAACGTGCATTAGGAGTAAGAATAGGGGAACATAAAACAGATGTAAAAAACAGAAAGTCGACCACAGCGCTAGCGCAACACTTAACCAACACGGGACATGTAGCAGACTTTGATAACACAAGAATATTAGACATAGAAAAAAGAACAAGAACAAGATTAACATTAGAAAGTCTGCGAATACAGCAACAAATACAAAACACAATGAATTGCAAAGAGGACGTCGATAACATAAATTGCGCCTACAGATCGATACTAACGAGTAGAAATAGAATTGACGAATGACAGTAGGAAACATAGACCACGATAATTATGCAGATATATACTAGCTGTACCCGGCTTTTGGCTCACTTCCTATTATGGGCATTTGAAGCGAAAATGGCACACTTTGAAATAAGTTGGAAGTATCTAGAAGCCGAACTTACCTCGGCCTGCAAAGCTCAGCAAAAGTCAGATAACTTTAAAAAAGTGAACGAAAAAATTGATATTTTCAAAAGTTTACATATGTGTGTATCACCAACGCCGTCGGCGGCACCGAAATGCCGAAAGCCACGGCGGCGAACTCATCGAAAATGGTATCAGCAACCCCGACGGTTCGAAGTTCAGTGTAGCCAAATATGTGAACTGTGTTCGAATCAGTGTTGCCAAGTACTGATTCGAAATTTAAGATAGGTAGGCGTAGCGGCGAATTCAGAAACTACTTTTTTGATTTACAAAGGTACAGTGTAATGTCAAAATCAAAGCAAATTCACACTATGGCCAACAGGAATGGGTGAGTCCCAAGCGAATACAGATTCTAACCAAGGCGAGACGTTATTTTGACATTAAACTATACCAATTACAATATTAAAGTTCTGAATTCACGTATACGCCTACCTTTCTAAATCAGGCTGGCGGAATTGAGCGGGATTTTCTGACGTTTCTTATCTTTTTGATAAAAGTAAATACATCGTTAGTTTATTTTACTAAAAACTATTTATTTAAATAATAAAATAATGGATTCTCTTGCGATATCAGCTATATTAGTGGAGGAAGAAGAGCAAAGGAATCTGATAAACGAGAGAAAATTTTTAAGGGATCAAAGCAATCCTTTTACTTTAAGTAAACAAGCGTAAATTTAATTAGAGGCTGAAAATAAAAATAATAGTCTTAATTTTGCGTGAAAGAAACCTTTACCTTGTCCTTTTTTCTGTTTTTCATAGAATTTTTTTGAACTACATAAAAGTAAATTGTATACAAAAACAGGGGAAAATTTCAATAACAATGTACCCGGCACCGGAATTTTTCGTTTCTTTTTTTTGGCGATAGATCACTAAAATGCAAACGAAATCTTGCGGAAACTTATAATTCATTAATAACACAGTATTTTTGCGTAGAGCACCCTTATGCACTGCGCCGCGCTTTGAAAAGTAACCCTCAGCCGACAGAACTCCCTTTCTGGAGTTAGATCTGGAGACATTTACAGTAATTTTGCGTAGTCGGGAGTGTTATAACTAGTAAAATTATCATTCGCAGAACTTTTCCTGAAGGATTCATTGAAACATTCTTAGTGGTTTGAAAATAAATATGGCGGTCGCATTATACTGAAGCCGACCTTCCACCAGTATTTATTTGAATGCGTCTTTATTAAGACGAAAGTTTTTACTGAAATGGTAAATTGTTGGTAATACACATTCATAATTCGTTAGTTGTTTTTTTATAGTAGTCAAACAATAGTTATCATTTTCAGAAAATGCATTATTATTCTTAGGTGAAAATATATTTTAATTTCCAAAACCTAGATACACACGTATTTAAATCACTGTTATTATAATTATTTCACAATTTTTTCTCTGAAGTTTTTCTTTGCATATAACAGCAATTCAATCTCGGTGGAAAATGCATTGGACTCACGCCATGTTTGTGGCTTCTCGCGACCGGTTGATTAATATATTTACATATATTCACACTCATTAACACTTATTACAACTTCATACATGCATTTACATAATTTACTTAAACTATTATTGTAATTTTTGATATTTTGTTAATACCGCCGCAACCAAATACTTGCGGCAAATTTCGGCACGAAAAACTGTCAAAATGTTCGTTCATTCGGTCTTCATAATGCCGATTTACCGAACTTCGAAAGATTCGGCGCGCCGTCGGTTGTCATAATTCCGATTTGCCGAAAACGTCATTTCGGTACCGCCGACGGTGTTGGTGATAGTGGCAATAGTCCTGCATTCCACTTCCCATTTGATACCACCGTTGGTTAAAAACATTCCATGGCATCCGGGTCCACTCTTTTACCCATTATTAGGTACCGGGCCTAAGAATCTATGCAGCCGCCCTGGTCAACACCTTTCATTTTATATCAGTATTTCTCAGCAACATCCCGCGGTCATCCAGGTCCACATACCTATTGACCCACATCTGGGGCCTTGACCTAGGTATCATAATGGGTACTGCTCGATATAAAATTCTTCTTCTTTCAGTTGATACCAATAGCAGTGAGAAATATTTCTGTGTCATCCGGGTCATAATGAGTTCATCTCTATGTAAAATCCCTTCTAAAAACCTATCCCTGAGAAATATCCCGGTGTTATCCGGTTCCACGTGTTGACCCACATCTTGGGACGCGACCTAGGGAACGTAATGAGTCCTTCTCTATGTAAACTCTCTGCTAAACACCTTTCATTAGATACCAATATCGCTCAGAAGTATTCGAGGGTCATCCGGGTCCACGTGTTGACCCATATCTGGAGACCCGGCCTAGGTATCACAAATAAGACACTTCTATGTCGAAGTACTCATCAAGACCTTTCATTTGATACCAATATCGCTCAGAAGTATTCGAGGGTCATCCGGGTCCACGTGTTGACCCATATCTGGAGACCCGGCCTAGGCATCACAAATAAAACACATCTATGTCGAAGTACTCATCAAGACCTTTCATTCGATACCAATATCGCTCAGAAACATTCGAGGGTCATCCGGGTTCACGTTTTGACCCATATCTGGAGACCCGACCTAGGAATCAGAATGAGTACTAGCTGATCAAGAGCTTTTCGGCCGGTTTTGAAAAAAGCAAACAGTAAAGTTCCTTTATTCTCCTACGCGTTTCGGCGTTATCATCGCCTTCTTCAGGGAGTCTATTTTTATTAAAAATTGCAAACAAATTAAAAAGAACACAGCACATTAGATAATCACATTTAACACTAATTGATTAAATACATACATATAATTAAATACATATATTTAAACCAATTAACATAATTAAATTACTTACATTCAGAATATTAAAAACACTTCACATTTCATCTACAACAAACATACGTATACATGAATATTGCACTTTTGTTATTTATTTTCTATTGACATTCGTCCTTGTTATTGTTGCTTTATAGGCGCAGTTTATGTTGTCAACGTCTTCTTTAAAGCTCATTGCGTCTCTTATTCTCTCTTGTATGCGCAGACTTTCTATCGTCAATCTTGTTTTTGTTCGTCTCTCAATGTCCAATATTCTCGCGTTATCAAAGTCTGCCGTATGTCCCGTATTCGTTAAGTGTTGCGCTAGTGCTGTTGTTGTCTTTTTGTTCCTAACATCGGTCTTATGTTCGCCTATTCTAACACCTAGTGCGCGTTTTGTTGTGCCTATGTACGTTTTCTTACAGATCTCGTTATTATTGCCGTTGCATTTAATTTCGTAGACTACGTTGTGTTGTTGTTCTTTGTTAATTTTGTCTTTTGTCCTACTAAATATTTTGTTAAGTGTGTGAAGTGGTTTGTGTGCAAATATAAGCTTATCATTCTGGATACATTTCTTTAAATTTTTGTTGTCCTTAGCCCTTTTATAAATTTCACTCCTCTAAATATTTTGTTTGTGTGTTTGTCTGTAACTTCTCCATTTGTTGTATATGCCGTTCGTAGACGTTTTGTTGCTGCTAACCATCTTGCAATTATTTTGGTTGGATAGCCGTTTTTGTGTAAGATGTTTGTAATTTTTCGTTCATTTTCGATTATGAACGCCTGGTCGCTCAGGTCGTATACTTTCTTTATAAAATTAGTCGCGGTGTTTTCTTTTTGGGTCCAGGGGTGATTGGAATGATAATTAATCATCCTCGAAGAAGCTATTGGTTTTGTATACCAATTTGTCAGTTTGTTATTGTCTTTATGGATTTCTACTTATAGGAAGGCAATTTTGTTGTCTTTTTCTTTTTCTACCGTGAATTGAATTTTATTATGTTGGGCATTTAGTACTGTCAGTATGTCTTCCACGTCCTTAATTTTTACAATAGCGAAAATATCATCTACATATTTCGTTATGTATTTGATATTTATGTCCTTAGTTTTAAGTTCGGTTATGGCGTCGTCAAGAATTTTATCCATCATAATGTCAGCAATCGTGGGTGATAGTGGGTTGCCCATTGGCATACCATGAATCTGTTGGTATACCGCCCCGTCATAGATAAAGTAATTATTGTCTCTTAAGCAGAAATCTATAATGTCAAGGAATTGTTTTTTTGTGAGATTAGTTTTATCATGTAATGATGTCCATTTCTGCATAATTGTCTTTATAGCTAGGTGCACTGGGATGTTGGTGAATAGGGAAATTACGTCAAAGGAAATTAGTAGTTCATCTTTTTCTATTGTCAAGTCCTTTAATTTCTCTTTTAGTTGTATCGAATTTGAAATATTGTAATCTTTGGAAATCAGTTGTTTTAAAATTTGTCCTATGTACTTAGAAAGTTGGAGGCATGGTATGTTAGTCGAAGCAGAGATAGGTCTAAGCGGTGTATCTTTTTTGTGTATTTTCGGCAGTCCATATAGTCTTGGGGCTACGGCGGCTGTGCAAGTTAAATTATGTTTTTGTGTAATATCAATGCTGCCCTGTTTATATAAGTCATTCACCATCGTATTGTTTTTCCTAATTAATTTTTGTGTGGGATCTACTCTCATAGTTCTGTATGTGTCTTTTTCGTTAAGGAGTCCCATCATCTTGCTCTTGTAGTCACTATTGTTCATCAGTACTGTCTTGTTGCCCTTGTCTGCGTTTGTTATAATAATCAAGTCTTTATGTTGTTGCATTAATTTTTTAGTGTTATCAAATACTTTCAGTATAAACTTATCTTTTTCGCTATTTTTAAACCTATTCCTAAATGACTTAATTCTATTAGCTATGTTGCATCTTGCAGTGTCCTTCTCCTTGTCCTCCTTTAATGTTTGTATCCCCTGTTCTATTTCCGCTATTAGATTTACCTGCGACATTGCTCTATTTGTTGTGGGTAGGCCAAATTTGTTACCTAGAGAAAGCAGCCATCTTGACTCTCGTGGAATTGTTAGGTTGGTGTTGTTAATAAACCAATCCTCATTCAAGGTGAAACCATATTTGTCAAATTTGTTGTTTATCTGTGTTTCTAATTTCTTATTTAGATTGTTTTTTGTGTTCGTCGCAATGTCGTTTAAGAATCGTTGTTGGTGTTTCTCTACCCAATCATAATCGTGCTGATCTAGCTTGGTACTGAGGTCTTTTCTAATGTAACTAATGCTGGTGCGGATTATCTTAATTTGGATATTGGCCTCTTTGATTTCCAGATTTAATATTTTTATGATAAAGATATTTTCGATTTTTTGTAATTCCCTCTTTGTTACGTCTAATTTGAAGCTATGTTTAATGTTGTTCATTTTACCTTTCAGGTGCGGTGGAATTACCCCATAACCTTTGCACTCCAGCAAAAATTTCAACCTTTGTTGTTGTTTGGCTAGTTTTTTGTGGTTTTTGTTGTATTGTTTGATTATATAGCAAGTGCTTTCGTCATATTTGAAACGTATGTGTGCAAAGAAGTGCTTCATGTTGTGTGCTTTTCAATAGTTTGTTGAATGTTAATTATAATTGGTTGTTAATTCGGTGTCAGCTCTCCGAAAAATTCTGATTTATATCAATTTAAGTCCATTTATTTTAATCTATCTAGCTGATCAAGAGCTTTTCGGCCGGTTTTGAAAAAAGCAAACAGTAAAGTGAGTACTGTTTTATGTAAATTCCCTGCTCAATACCTTTCATTTGATTGTGAACTAGCTTCACTATTTCTTTTTACTCACCGCACTTTCTTCTAGGTTTTACTTCTTTTTTTAATTAAAGTCTATTTTTATGTTCTTTTTCTTTTTTCCAATAAAGTTATTTATTATTTAATATAATTTTTGTTAGTCTCTATCTTTATTTATTTCTCACTTCACTTAACTTTTTCCGATTTTTGTTTCGCTGCCGGTCGGTTCAACTTTTATGTATCGAAATGAATTTCGCAATGGCCGGCCGGCTTCTTCATAGCCGTCGCTGCCTGTTTCCACACCTGTTGTCTGTTCACAATGGACAACAGGGTTGCCACAAATTGGAAACAGGTAGCGTGACGATTTTATTTTGACTATTTTGATTATTTTGATTTTGATTATTTATTTTGATTATATATTTATTTTACCATTACATGATACCAATATCGTCCAAAATATATTCAGGGAAAGCTGGGTCCACGTTTTGACCTTGGGGCCTATATCTAGGGATCCGACTTCTGGATTTGAAAAAATATGCATATAAACCATCTAGGGCAAGGTACTCAGCTTGTGTGTAAATTTGGTCAAAATCCCTCCACGCGTTTGGGCGAAAGCCGGCGACAAAGTAATGGGCTTGATTTTTATATATCGACGGCTGAGAATAAGATTGCCCTATTTAAAAAATTGTTTCAAAAACGCCCTATTTGAAAAATTGTTTGAGTAACGTCCTATTTCAGATTTTGCTTCAAGAACGCCCTATTTGAAAAATTGTTTCAATAACGTCCTATTTCAGATTTTGCTTCAAAAACGCCCTATTTCAGAGAAAATTCCATATATATTTCTCTAAAATAGGGCGTTTTTGAATACTTGTCTGAAATAGAACGCTATTGAAACAATTTTTCAAATAGGGCGTTCTTGAAGCAAAATCTGAAAAAGGACGTTATTCAAACAATTTTTCAAATAGGGCGTTTTTGAAACAATTTTTGAAATAGGGCGATCCTATTCTCAGCCGTCGATATATCGATGTTCTAGTGCACAAACCGGATAAGTGATATTTTAAAAAATTTTCAAGAGAGCAAATTTTGTGTTTAAATAGCAATAACTTGTTAACTGTCACATTTTCTTCAGTTATAACGATTACGAATAATTAATTGGAGTATGTAGAATCCAAATGTGCTAAAATTATGTTGATGGCTTCAGTACCTATACTATTTTTTTAGTGATTAAAATTTGTTGGGCACTTAGCCGATTTGGCGCTAACTTTTTTTAATTTCAAATATTTTTGTTAGAGCTCTTCTATGAAAAATGTATTCAATTTATTTCTGTTAGTACATATTTTATTGTTCATTTAGAACACTAACATAGTCATTAAATTCAAATAGTACATTTTTATGGGTTATTTACCATACTAACATAGTTAAACTAAAAAAAATCAATTTTCATCATTTGAAAAATTATAACTTGTCGGTAGATTGGCGAAAAAGTTTTCATAAATTGCAGGAATTACACTCTTTGATAGTAAAAAATGAGGTCTCTCTTTTTTTCACTTGAAATAGAGAGTGGACTCGAAGTTTTTGGTTTTAAATTTATGGTGTTCCATTCAAAATTTGGATCTTCATTAACTCCTCTTCTCTTTCTTGTTGGCTGATTTATTTTTATCTCCATGAACCCGTCAGAAAAAAAATAAAAATTTAGGATCGAACTTTTACAACTTTACATATACTGAATTGCTTAAAAAAAAATTAGTTAAATAATAGCTACGTTAAATATTCGTCGTGACGTAACTTCTTTTTTTATCAATTTAGTAAAACCGTTTCAAGGTAACATTGTCATGAATTTTGAAGCACTTTCATTTGGCAAAACAAAGAGGATAATTCATGGACATACAAATAAGTTAGCTGACCCAACTATGTGAAAACGACTTCAGAGCTCAAAAGGACATTAGAAGGAAGTGTAGAGCTTCAAAATACGAAACTAATGACGTATCAATTTTAAAAATGGGATGTTAAATAACAAAGTTACAAGAAAAAAACAATTTCGGCGGTATTTCGCGGGATCAAAAAAAATTTTTTTTTGTGTCCCTTAACCCTCTCAATATAAGCTTCAAATTTAGGGGCGGACTTTTACAACTTATTTTTTCGACCCTATCTAATATACATACATACATAGGTACATATACATAAATATATAGATATAGACGCCATTAAAACAACTATTTGTGTAAATATCACTATATAAGTCTATAATAATCTATAGGATACCGAGCATAAATTTTTATTTTGTGGCACTTGGAATTTCTGTGCACAAGAAAAATTATGTTTATAGAAAATTTGAATTTCTAAGCGCGCTTATCCGGTGTGTGCACAACAAATATTTCATTTTCAAAGCACTTAACTGATTATGCCATCGCATATCTCCGCCATTATTGATAATTTGCTTACAAAAATTACACACGAGGTAGGTATAGTGTTGATGATTCCAAAAATGCAATTAACTCAGTTTCGCCAAAACCTCCGGTTTGTGCACTAGCCCATCGATATACTAGCTGTACCCGGCCAAGCTTTGCTTTGGCTCACTTCCTATTATGGGCATTTGAAGCGAAAACGGCATACTTTAAAATAAGTTGGAAGTATCTAGAAGCCGAACTTATCTGTCTTTTGCTGAGCTCTGCAGCACGAGGTAACTTTAAAAAAGTGAAGGAAAAAATTAATATTTTCAAAAGTTTACATAGTCCTGCATTCCTCTTCTCATTTGATACCATCGTTGTTTAAAAACATTCCGTGGCATCCAGGTCCACTCTTTTACCCATTATTACGTACCGGGCCTAAGAATCACTATGAAAATATCTCTATATAGCAGACCCGGTCAATACCTTTCATTTTGTATCAGTATTGCTCAGCAGCAGGGTTGCGTGATTTTGATTTGACTGAAACACTAATCAAAAATATTTTCTGATTCTTGATTTAAAATATTTTCAAATCAAAGATAATTTTTATTTGTGATTCGTTTCAAAAAAGAATCAGAGATACCCTTTGATTCGTGATTCAAACTATTTTCAAATCAAAGATAAAATTGATTTGTGATTCATTTCTTAAAAGAATCAAAAATCTTTTTGATTCTTGATTAAAACTTGATTTCGAATCAAGATTCTTAATAAATTTTTGATTCGAATCAAATTTTTGATTCGAATAAAATTTTTGATTCGAATAAAATTTTTGATTCGAATAAGATTTTTGATTCAAAAATTTTATTCGAATCAAAAATTTATTTCAAATAAAAAATACTTTAGTACGTGATCCCACCACACCCGCGAGTTGAAATGCAAAAAATCTAAAATTTCAACAAACTTCTACGTTGTATGGGAGGAAATGCAAGCAGGTTTTCGCAGTTGCCTTAGCCAAGCCAAAGAACGTAAATCTACGTTCTTTGGCCAAGCATTTGCGCATACATATGTATATACTTACATACATATATATAACGAATAAATGAATGAAAGGATGAACGAATTATAATTCGTGGTTTGGTGTATGTCATACACCCAAGTGCCTATGCACATGCATACATATGTATGTATGTATGTACGTACGACGCACAATGGGAACGTTTCATACAAAAAACGGCCATAAATAGTAAAAATGGACCTAAGGTGCTAAAAATTTTGAAAATAAGCTTTTTTTATGAATATTAGTACATGGTGTAAAAATGAACTTAATCCGATTACAAATTCTCCCACCCCCCATACAACGGGTGTCGCGAAAAACCATTAAAATGCATTTATTTTCGAAACTAATTAAGTTACAATGCTGAAATTCAGTATGCAAGCTTCTTTGATGAATATTAGCACATGGTGTAAAAATGAACTTAATCTGATGACAAATTCTCCCACCCTCATATAACGGGTGCCGCGAAAAGCCATTAAAATTCATTTATTTTCCAAACTAATTAAGTTACAATGCTGAAATTCAGTATGCAAGCTTCTTTGATGAATATTAGTACATGGTGTAAAAATGAACTTAATCTGATGACAAATTCTCCCACCCTCCATATAACGGGTGTCGCGAAAAACCATTAAATTGCAATTATTTTGGAAACTAATTAAGTTACAATGCTGAAATTCAGTACGCAAGCTTCTTTGATGAATATTAGTACATGGTGTAAAAATTAACTTAATCTGATGACAAATTCTCCCAGCCCCCATATAACGGGTGCCGCGAAAAACATTAAAATGCATTTATTTTCGAAACTAATTGAGTTGGAATGCTGAGGGGCAATTATATATATAGGTATAAGCATATATTTGTAACTATTTCAAAAATATTTATTTAATTATGTATGTGACGTTTATGTATACTTATTTAAAATCTGTACTCTTAGGGCTTGGATCCCCACGTAAACTCCCATTTATAAGGTAACGGCACAGGTGGGAGACGAAATAGATAAATGCAAATATCAACAAGTTTATGCGTACCGAAGACTTTATACCATTTATGAATGATAGAAATTAAATTTTATCTGTTGAATTGAATAAGTTACAAATACTCAAATTTATCTTGTACATACTCAATAAACACAGACGCGAGGATGATATCGCGGCGAATTCGAGGCGAATTCGCGAAAGCAGATTTTCGCGAATGTACTTTCTCGGACTCGCCTCGAATTCGCTGCAAGTTCGAGAAAATCAATTTTCGCGATATCATTTTTTTCTATTTTTTTTTTAAGTTGTTTTGCACTAAAAAATCATTATAGTTCTGAAATTTTAGATTTATACCTGAACAGGAATATCAAAGTTCCGCAGATGTTATCGTGGCAAATTCTAGGCGAGTTCGCGAAAATAGATCAAATCGGTTTATAAGCAAGTAGATACGAGTATGTAGAAAAACCAATTCAAAATTGTTTAACCGGGGGACCTTATTTACTGCTTAAATTTTTTTTGAAAAGCTTTTGTTATTTCATGAAAGTTAAACTTTCCTTATAAAAATATCTTAAGTGCTTTGTATTATTTTATACGGAGTTAACCCATTGCCAGTAAACCAAACTCTGAACTTCTAATTTTTCGAAACGCCATGAACAAATTTTCGAATCGCCAACGATTAGAGAAATTAAAAATTCTCGAATCGCTAATGATAAAAAATTCGAATCGCCAGCGATCCGAGAATGAACAATTTCTCGAATCGCTAGTGATAGGTGACATTCCTACGAATTCGGATTCGCCGATCTATCGCCGCGAACTATTGCCGCGATAATATAATCAGAGAAAGCGAATCCGACGCGAATTCGAGGCGAATCCGTTGTGTTTATATATATATATCATATATGAACAATCCGTTGTATGGGAGTTATATTTTGTACTGGATTTGGGCGATTCCGACAAATGATAAACTGTGCATAAAAATACATAGTATTTCGGCACAAAGTTATAACACTATTTCATGTTCATGGCTGGTAGAAAAAGCAGTAAATGATAGTATATCTAGGCTGACCATCCGTTCTGTTTTTTGAGGGACCGTTCTGTTTTTCAGACGTCTGTCCCTCGTATTTTTGTTTTTTCGGAAAACCTCAAAATGTTCTGTTTTTTTTGCTAGTGTCCCTCATTTGTCCCTCATTTATTTATTTTGGGACATATTCATAGTCTTGATAAAATCTGATTTTAAGTTAGTTAAAATCAATATTTTATTTTGACTATGAATATTCCCCTTTTTGTTTAAAATCTGTTTTATATTAAAAAGGTTGAGGTGGCAGCGCTTTTTCTCATCAGAATTTAAGTAGTTATCGATAATAACTACCATCCTCATTGACTACAGAGAAACCTCCCCTAACGGACACCTCTCATAGGCGGACACCTCCCTTGAGCGGACATTTTTTCATGCACCAAGGTTTAGGTTCAATTTTTAGAACAAATTGCCCTCTCTTAGGCGGACACTCTCTTGGCCGGACGCGGACAGTTATTTACTATTGAAATGAACTAAAAACTTCTATTAAGCGGACACGAACCTCTCGTCAACGGACACTTTGATTTTTTTTCATAACAAATCACATAAAAACCTCTGTTAGGCGGACACGAACTCCTCTTATGCGGACAAAATATAAGTATGTATAGCAATATAAAAAAGTTCGCTGAATGTTCGTTAGGTAAAAAGCGCTACGATAAAAGGGGAATCACCAACTAAAATAAATGTCCGCATGACTTTATTGGAAGATATAACAACATTCACGGATTTCCGGTTAGATGTTCTAACTGACGAAAACGTTGAAACCATTGAAGATGATAGTACCAATACTAACTACCGCTGAAAGTAGGTAATGCAATCTCCTCGAACGAAATGGCTTTGACTGCAGTTTCAAATTTGAAAAGATTTTGCACGGAAGACCTTATTGCATTTGAATTGTTACAGAAATTTGAAATTGTAATTTCATATGTATGTATGTTAATACTTTATGTATATACATACATACATACATATGTACATATGTATATGTACATATTTATGTATTTAAGTGAAATTTTGAAGACATAAGAATCCTTGTTTTTTTTTAGTGAAATATGAATAAATAAATCCTTTAAAATCCAAAAAATTTCTAAAATAGGAACCCACACCCTTAAGCGGACACCTCTCTTGGGCGGACAAAATCTGCCCGACGGTGAGTGTCCGCCCAAGGAGGTTTCACTGTATATGTTTGTTGGAATGTAATTTTTGTGGTTGCTGTGTGGCAAATTAAACCCTGCTCAAACAGAAGCGATACGATACAGCCCACGCGATCAATTGTGCATGACGCGATACCAACGCGATACGATTTTGGTTTGTGGGCTGTATCGTATCGCTTCTGTTTGAGCAGGGTTTTAATTTGAGAGAAATTGGTAAATCGTATTAAAATTGATTTGTGGACATTAAACTAAGTTACCAAATTCTTTTTTAGGGTCCCCACAAACAGAAGCGATACGATACAGCCCACATATGCAATTGTGCATGACGCGATACGATTTTTCATATGTGGGCTGTATCGTATCGCTTCTGTTTGTGGGGACCTTTATCGTAGCATTATGCTTGCTTTATTGTAGATACCTATAATTAAACTTACAAATTTATTTATTTTTGTTAAAACAAAAAGTCTGAAGAGAATGTGAATATGTTTGTAAGCCTATTATTTGATGAATAAATATTTTTTACGATTTCAAGTTTCATAAATATACATATGTTCGTACTTATATCATTTGAAATTTTGTCCCTCATTTTCGATTCATATTTATGGTCAGCCTAAGTATATCGCTCATTTACTTCTATACTATCATACCTTAGTAAGCTGATTTTACGAAAAAGCCCTTTAAGTTTTCGATCGCTATATCTGTATGTACATCAATAGTACATATAGCACAGATAATTTTTTGATCTAAAACTCTAAATTTTCAATATATCAGACCGAAATTTCGTCATACAATGCACATACATATATGTACATACACACACATGCATGCATACCAATCCTTACCTGAAAACTCGCGTTTTTGAGTTATGATACTTTTGAAGTAAATAGGCTAAAAGTAAGTATATATGTAAATATCCTATATAAAATTGCATTAGTTAATATATGTATTAGCGATTTTAAAGCATAAACATATACCAAAACTGCTCATCAATGCTTTTCTCTCTAGCTACACATGTGTACTAGGGATTCCAATTTTTCCGATTTTTACAATCCCGGGATTTTCGAGATTTTGTTTATAATCCCGGGATCCCGGGATTTATCTCGGGATTTGGACATTAATTATTTTTCCACATTTTGGGGTTGAAAAAAGTAAATATATATTTCGAGGAACGCTACAACTTTAAAGTGCACAGAAAAAAATTATTTTTATTGCCATTTCTATTATTTCATTAGTAACAAAATAAAATAGGAACGTAAAATCATGCGTATTATTTAATAATAAGAGTTACTTTAAAAAACCAACCAACAAAGAAAATTACATACATTTGGTGAACAAAACATTTGCCTTTATAGTTGGTACTTTTAAGATATTAATAATAAAGATTGTGATCATTTTATAATCTCCAATAAAAATTTGTAGAATTTAACGACGTACTTCGTTTAAGCGAATATTTCCAAGCTTGCGAAAAATACTGAAAATTAATGCAAAATTCGGAAAAAATAAAAAATCGGATGCACAAATTTTGAGATGAATTCCGAGTATACAGCTGCGTATTTTATTTTAGTACGTAATGCGAAATTCTCAAATAAAATCAAACTTTTTCCTGGTTTTTGCTTATTTTATTTTCTGAATATTGTTTGCATTTTCTTCCATTATTTACTTTTCATGGGAGGAAATTGCAAAAACCTTTGAAAAATAAATGAACAAAAATCAGGAAATAGAAATTATCAAATGAATTTTACCACAAGAATTCTAAAGATTTTAAAAATACCTAACGTACGTTTCCTTACAACGCGTACTTCACAAAAAGAAAAATTTAATTACACTGGGATACAGCCTAAAAGTATAAGGTACGGGGGAGGATAGGATAGGAATGCTGAGCTCGGAACTATTTTTTTAATGTGTTGTATTGTTAGGTTTTTGAAATAACCGTAATTTGGTATTTTTGGTTATCACTTCACTCAAAAATTATTTTCGGAAATCACAAATGCGATAACTGCGACAATTAAGCAGGCTAATTTTTAAAAGAATAAAACTTTCCTGAATTTTACAACTTCCTACAAAAAACTTTTAAAATTTTTTCAAAAATCGCAAGTAATTAACAAAATTTTGATTTCGACCAGCTTTCACTCAACGAGGTTATGTCCAATTACTATAAGTTGTACATCGACAATTTTAGTTGTCTTTCGAACGAGGTACTGCTTGTGATTATCGCATTTGTGACTCCCGTGAAAATAATTTTTTCAATGAAGTGATAACCAACAAAACCTAACCATACTAAAAATTAAAAAAAAAAAAATAGTTCCGAGCTCAGCAGGTCCATATCTATTCTCCCCCATACCTGAATTTCTTGGTATTTTTTTTTTTAATTATTTGTAGCCTAGTGATATTAAATCAAAAATATTAATCCTTACTTTGCCTTTTTTATTCTGGCAAAAATGTCAAACTTATTCTGCATTATCTTCGGACTGTCAAATTTTTTTATTCTCTTCCACAAAGATTCAACATATTTTTTAGGGCTGTTTGTTCTATTGACAAAATGTAAAACTGGCCCGACTAAGGGCAACATTTTCTGTTCTTAGCACAAGTAAAGGGTTGCATTATTTTTGTTTCATGTATCATTTTCATAGGGCACAGGGCACATGCTGATAATGCTTCCATGTAATAATGCAACATTTTCGTTCAGAATAGGAAATCTATTAGTGTACAGATCTGAGAGCAATAAAAATTATATATAATAAAATTTTTCTTTGCTATAATAGTGGAATATTCTCTCTTTATTTTATCCCGAAAATCCCGGGATGAAATTCTAGCAATCCCGGGATTTCCGGGGAGTCAAAAAGGGCGGGATCCCGGGATTGGAATCCCTAATGTGTACATATGTATGTACATCCATAGTAGAGCTCCAGATTTTTTTTGAACATTTTCGAGTAGTCCGAACAATTGTTGTTCAAATGCTCGAACAGTCGTTTGTTTTTTTATTACCCGTATGTTTGTACGGGCATTTGAACAATTCGGGCATTTTGAAGTTTGTTTTTTTCTTTTGTTTATAATTTTTTTTCTTCTTCATATGTAGTTGTTTTTATTTTTGTTTTTTCGATACAGATTTTTTTTGTTTGTAAGCTCGAATGCTCGAATGTTTGTACGGGCATTTGAACAACAAACGGGCTTCAAACAAAAACGATCAATTTGATTTGTTCGATACCCGGGTATCTAGAGCTCTAATCCATAGTGATAGCGCGCATATAGATACACCTCGTCGAAAAATATCAATTAGTGAGAAGAGCGCGCGTGAATGATGAGACTGACTATGGGGGGTTATAAAGCACACTTGGGGTGAACATATATTAAAAAATTGAGGAGACCTTTTTATTATTTTTTTTAATTTGATTTCAAACTTTTGGAATTTTTTTGAATAAATTTTTTTTTACCCTGCAAAAAAAATAATATATAATAGAATCTATATAGCTAATTCAAAAATGAGCTGCTGTATTTCATATTGTGAACCATTTTCTATATTACAGATGTAAATTGGATGATAGATCTTCTATACACTTTATTTTTTTTAATTTTGAATATGTCATTATAAATGTAATTTGAAAAATGCACTTTTAGCCAGTTAGGAGAATAATTAAAACACGCGAAGGCGCGCGTGAAATTAATATCTGTTAATGTGATCTGATAAAGAATATATTAGTTCATAACACAAAAAAAAAACCCAAGATACCTTTTTTTTTGTCTTTTTTTATTTTATTCCTTAAAGTGGACGAAGAAAAATTTTTTTCTATATTTTTTTATCAGTATTTGAAAAATCATATAAAATCAGATTTTAAAGTTAGAAGAAACGAGATTACTTTCTAGAAAAGTAGAGGTCATTTTCTATATTTAGATGTCAAAACCAAATATATACGTCGATAAATGGCTTAGATAGAGCTTTTCGTATCAGGTCATAAAATTCATAATTCATATGACATATTTTTTGTTCAACTTTGAGCACCCTGTATGGCTAAACGAAACGGAACTCAAAAAATTTTACCTGGGCTTTTTTTGTCCCATAAGATGTCTGTCGATTGCAGTTAAAAAATATTTGTTGCAATTTTGGTGCATTTTATACATTTTTGTGTGTTTAAGTTACCGAGAATGTACTTGATTTCTGATATTCTACAGTATTTTTGATTCTAAATAAATTTTTGATTCGAATAAAATTTTTGATTTGAATCAAGATTCGTAATAAATTTTTGATTCGAATCAAATTTTTAATTCGAATAAAATTTTTGATTCGAATAAAAATTTGATTCGAATCAAAGATATTTTTTGAATCAAGAATCAAAAAAGATTTTTGATTCTTTTGAGAAATGAATCACAAATCAAATTTATCTTTGATTTGAAAATGGTTTAAATCACGAATCAAAGGGTATTTTTGATTCTTTTGAGAAATGAATCACAAATAAAAATTATCTTTGATTTGAAAATAGTTTGAATCACGAATCAAGTTGATTCTTTATTTGAAAGTTGATTTGAAATCAAAATTGATTCGAATCACGCAACGCTGCTCAGCAGCATCCCGGGCTCATGCGGGTCCACTTATTGACCCACATCTGGGAACTTGACCTAGGAATCAGAATGAGTACTGTTCTATGTAACTTCCCTGCTCAACACATTATATTTGACACCAATAGCAGTGAGAAATATCCCGGTGTCATCCGGGTCCACGTTTTGTCCATATCTGGGGACTTAACCAAGAATGATAATAGGTACGGCTCTACATAAGAGTCTTGCTTAACAATTTTCATTTGGTACCAATATCCCGGTGTTATCCGGGTCCACATATTGACCCACATCTTGGGATCCGACCTAGGAATCGTAATGAGTTCATTTCTATATAAAATCCCTGCTAAATGTTTTTCATTTGATACCAATATCCCTGAGAAATATCTCGGTGTTATCCGGGTCCACGTGTTGACCCACATCTTGGGACCCGACCTAGGAAACGTAATGAGTTCGTCTCTATACAAAATCCCTGCTAAACACCTTTCATTTGATACCAATATCGTTGAGAAGTTTTCCGAGGCCATCAGGGTCCACATTTTTACCCATATTTAAGGACCTGGCCTAGGTATCACAAATAAAATACATATATGTCGAAGTACACATAAGGACCTTTCATTTGATACCAATATCGCTCAGAAGTATTCGAGGGTCATCCGGGTCCACGTGTTGACCCATATCTGGAGAGCCGGCCTAGGTATCACAAATAAAAGACATCTATGTCGAAGTACTCATCAAGACCTTTCATTTGATACCAATATCGCTCAGAAGTATTCCGAGGGTCATCCGGGTCCACGTGTTGACCCATATCTGGAGACCCGGCCCAGGTATCACAAATAAGACATATCTATATCGAAGTACTCATAAGGACCTTTCATTTGATACCAATATCGCTCTATTTCTTTCTTTTTTGTTGTTTGTTTTACTTTCGTCGTCCCCAGTCAAAAGAATTCGACCCGATCTACACCTAAGCAGTAATATTATGGTGTGGGACGCAATGTCCTGGTGTGGGATTTCGCCAATTACAAAAATTGAGAGTAGCATGGACCGGCATTTGTATATTTCGACATCAAGTGATGCAATTCACCCTATTTAAGATGACAACATGCCGTTGACATGGATCTTTCAGCAAGATAACGATCCGACACCTACAGCAAGATCAACAAAACGGTGGATGGAGGGAAAAATTTTTAGATTTCTCGACTGGAATTCATGCAGTGTGGACCTAAAACGTATCAAGAATGTGGGGGAGCACTTGAAAAAGAAAGTCCGCTAGCATAAAATAAGAAATTTCGCTGATTTGTTGATAAAAGCGCAGTGGGAGTGTGAAAGTATTCCGAAGGACGTCTGCGCAAAATTTTTTTGAGTGAATGCTTCGTATGTGGGAGGCAGTGATTAGAAATAATGGTTTGACAACAAAATATTAAATATTATTAATGAAAAATTAGATTTTTGACCATAAAATAAGAGCGTTGCTAATTATGTGACCGACTAAAAAGTGCATTTTTGGCTTAAGTCTTAATAAAATGCGATATATTTGAGGTATGCTAGAAAAGCAAGTGGAATCTATTAAATTACATTTAAAATGATATCTGTACTGAAAAAGAGCAAAAAATTTCGATGGAATTTCGGTACTATTGAAGGAAGAAATATCAGTGCCGAAGCGTTGCTAATTAGTTGACCGGAGCTGTATATAGTATCAGCCTGTGTATTTATGTTGTGTGTTTTCTTCTTTTTAATTATTTATAGCGTTTTCGATTCTGAACCAAAATGCTGCATAATTACAAGGCAACATTATCAACATGCGCCCTGAGCCCTAAGAAAATGTTGCACTTTTGATGTGATGTATGAAACAAAAATAATGCAACCCCTTGGTCATATTAAGGGCAGAAAATGCTGCCCTGTGGTCGGGCAGAGGGCGACATTTTTGTCAATAGAACAAGCAACCCTGAAAAAATGTGTGGAATCTATGTGGAATAGAACAAACAAATTTGAAAGCCCGATAAAAATGCAGAATAAGTGCGACATTTTTGCCAGAATAGAAAACGCCATTAAATAACTAGAGACTCCCTGATGAAGGCTAAGAATCAAGCCGAAACGTGTAGGAGAAAATAAGAAAACTTAGTTTTGCTTATTTATTACCGGCCAAAAAGCTCTCAAAATATACAATTATTATTTTATTTATTTATTTTATTTGATATATTTCAAACACAAGAACCATAAGTTTTAATTACAGTGTTTGATTTTAGCTTATACCTAATAACTAATTAAGTAATATGACTTAACTTTAAGGAGGTATGCAGAGAAGATTCAGTGAAAAAGTGATAGCTAGACGAAATAAGAATTAGAATTTAACATTTTGAAACTTATTTAGCAAAGTGACGCATTAGCTCTCTTTTGAAGTGCGATATGCCATTGATTTTCCTGATCTCCATAGTTATGGCGTTCCAGAGAAGAACAGTGAAAAGAAAAAATTTACGCTCAGATATTCGTGAGTTATAGTCCGGTTAGTCAAGAACGTGTGGTCCGCCCGCTGACGCAAACGCCCGTATGCAATTTTTAGGATTTTTTGAGCCTGTGACGGAGCAATCAGCTGTTTTACTCACACATATTTACATATACATATATATAGTTTGTTTACATTTTGGCAGGGTTGCCATTTAGTAATTTTTGAACAAACAAGATTTTTACTAATCTTCAGTGTTATCCGGATTACTCTTCAATACACAACTGTGCATTATTTGCCAAATGACAAGAAAATACTAATTTAATCGTTTTTAAAGTTGTCGTTGACGACTTTTTTTTTTATTAATTTAGTTACTTTTTTACGGCTTAGTTGGTAATTAAAACACATTTTTCTTGTAATTTTGTTGCTGCCCAATATATTTCCATCACACCTTGGTGATAGTTATCAAGGGCTAAAACATAAAATAACAAAAAACACAGTCAGAACATTAAATTTGCAAAATTGAAAATCCATAAAAAAGTATATTGGGAAACAACAAGATTCTCACAAAAATGTGTGTTTAATTAAGAAATCTGTACTGAGTTTCTGTAACTCATATCTTTTCTAGTATAAATAGGTATTGACCATGGTATAGTGAAAAGGTAGAAGCATGACGAAAAATGCAACCCTTCCATTATATTTGTTGTTGCCTCATGTCGCTAGACTGTCAAACGTGAATTGTCAAATTGGCGAACACACATCCACACATTTAATATAATTTGACAGTTCAGAATCGTAAGATTCTTCCCAATAAACACTGAAAAATAAATTCTCAAACGTTGGAGAAAATATTGTTTCTAAATTTGAGAATCAGCATATATCGACGCTTTCAAACAATACTGTACTAAGTCTGAAAACTGTGTTTTGGAGGGCAAGCTCTCGAAGTTTAAATTCCATATGAAGCTTCAGTTGTGCGCTAAGTATATTTTCGCTTGTAACTTCTATTTGGATTGTAAGGTTAATACCAAAACTCGAGGGTACGCTTTGTATAAAACCATAAGAAAAAAATAAAAAATTTCTACGTTGTCTTTCATGGCAAGCTCTCAAAGTTTTTATTCTGTAAAAATCTCGAGTTGTATTATATGTACACTTTTGCTTATAACTTTTGATTGGATTGTCCGATTGATACCAAAATTTGACAGCATCTAAATTAAGACACGTAATACTTGAAAACGGGAAAATGTACTAAGTCGACTTAGTACAGTATTGTTTGGGAGCGTCGATATATAATTTGAAAATAAAAATATTTTCAAGTGCTCATCAAATATTATTATCAATTTTATCAATTTTAGAATAACTTACAAAACATTTGAGAAAAACGAAGAAATTTTGTGTGTTTGCAAATTTCAGTCAGCGTTCGTTGTTCTACTCGAGCGGTCTCTGAACGGTTGAAGTGATGATGGTTGAAAATTATTGTGTGAAAAGATGATTTCGTATTTTTTCCTCTTATTTTGTTTTCTTGTCGATTTTTGTGAATTTACGCAAATTTTATTAAAATGTAGTTTGTTTCTACATAGTCATGTATATACATATATTGAAAAAGATATTAATATACTCACGTAACTTGTCGAAAGGCACCGGCAAAATTCCCCCGCACGGGTAAATGAAAAACATCACATCAGAATACAAATATGTAGTACATACATATATCTATTGATTCCATTCCATTTCATTTCATAACTAACGTGTGATGTTTGAGATTAATTCTCGAATGAACCTCAAGTTGCAAATTAAGAAAATGTTTATTGGGTAAACAAATGTACGTATGTGTGTGCACACATAAACAAGATTTGACACTTTAGGGTTAGTCTCGGAGGAAACTACTAAAAAAAATCAACCCTGTTGCTTCTACCTTATAAGTGTACCCTGGTATTGACAAAGTGTGGATCGTATTAATGTGACGTCACTTTAATTGACACTTCCCGGTTTTGTATTTTATAACTTTTTAATGTAGAAAAGTTGCACAAGAAGACCACCAAGAGTTATCAATTAAGAAAATACAGCCACCATATGTGGTTAAATATAATTTTTGCTTTAATTTTCAGTAATATCTTCATTTATTAGTAGTGTTCCATATCTCAAAATTCTTACATATTTTTACGAATAGTTAGGAATTTATGTTCAATAACCCAAAAAATTCGCAAAAGAGAGCCAAATTGAGAGAGTAAGACCTCGAGAGAGTTGATAAAAGCTGCAAGTAAAATTTTCACTTGCAACTACTTGCAGCTTTAAAAAAAATAGAAGTGTCAAAAATATATTATCACAAAAATTTCAATTGGAAATATACAAGCATTTTAAACGCAAATTTCTAATTGTGTACTAAATAAATTAGCGCAAAAAGTAATCTTGATGATCTTGTGGAACAGCCAAAGTAGATTTTTGTCTAAATTACCCTTAAATCATGCCAATGTGCAGAGGCTATAACTATGCTTCCACCAGTGAAAGTGATTTTGATGAGGAGTTAACATATACGATAACTGATTTACAAAAAGATTTGACAGAGTGGACTATTAAACATACAACCTTATTACGGTTGTCGTCGTCGACACTCACTCGACGGTGTCGGTGACGACCAGCGTTGCCGTTTGGGCCACTAAAGTGGCAATTTGAACCTTTTTTAAAGCCAGGCCACCTGAACCCAACTTTTTGAAAATATGCAATATTTGAACCTTTTTAAAAATTCGGGCCACTTTTGGTCCTTTTTTACTTTCAAAACTATAATTATTAAATAATTTTTAGTTTTTTCTTAAATATAAGAACAAAAAACCTCTTTGTTACGAAAGGTTCTTTATTTAATTTGTTTGCCAACAGTACCCTTGAATACTTTGAAATTTGGGCTGTTCGTTAAGATAATGAAAACGCATGGAGCAGCCCAAACACACACAAACACATATAGCGTGCGTTGATCCGTAGGAAAGTGCAAGAAACGTAGGAATTTTACAACTATTTACATTCTTTGCACTCATTTTCGCTCTTTTTTGGTAAAATTCCTACTGTTCTTGCACTTTCCTACGGCTCAACGAACGCTATAACAGTTTTTTTTAATTCCTTGCCTTTCTCGGGTTACTCCATCTGCTCAACGAACGATCATATTAACGCTGCGTTAGTGTAGAGAATATTTTAAATTCCATTTTCTTCACGCATTAAATAATCCACAAAAATATATAAAAATGTGTTCTAGCTAAAAAAAAAATTGGGGCCACTTTTTTTAATTTTTTGGGCCACCTTTTGAAATTTTTGAGCGGCAACACTAGTGACGACTTATCAAACTCGGTATAACGTATGGTAAAGTCGATAACTTATGACAACTATCGAAACATATTTGGTATCAGCTAAGTCGACGTCGACGGTCACTCGTTGCCATTTTCGCCGACGCTGTGTTTAATGGTGACAAGAAGAAAATTTTGTATGTATGCATTTTTGTTTTTAAAATTTTATTACGGGAGTGCTAAAATTAGTAGAACTAACATCCGCGGAATATTTCCTGCTAGTTTCATTGAAAAATTCCCACTGGTTTAAAAATAAATTCCGTGAGCGCACATACTGAAGCTGAAAGGTTTTCAATGGGGTACGATACCAACTAATTTTTTACAACATTGAGAAGCAATCACCATTAAATTGAATGCCTTGGCACGTCCTTTAAGAGAGATTGAGGAGATAACTAATTTATTAAATATTTATGTACATATGTACATTAGACCTGGCGTTGGTTATATGGGGATTTTTTTTTTTTTGAATTTCAAATTCGGGTAGCGATCAAAATATGCGATTTGATGCCAAAAATGATGTAGCAAATTTTCAGGCTGATCGGATGGTGCCAACCCGTGCCATAAAGAGGTCAAAGGTCAAAATTTTTGAAAAACACCCAAAACATTTTTTTCAATTAATTTCTTTATTTAATTAGATATACTCATTATACAAAAAAGATAGTAGTGTAAGCGTAAAAGTTTTGTCGCCATAGTAGTCACCTGACAATTATATGGATTATGACATTTCGTGCTGCCATACTCAATGCTAAAAATCCTCCATTTATGCTATTTTTTATTTGCATGGTAACCATGGTTTCGATTGTAACAGAACGAATTTTTTCAATTTTAATATTAATATATGTAAATAAAAATACGCACATTTACGTGTTATATTCTTCATAATATCAGATTCAGTGTTTTTAATTAAAAGCCGTGGGAGAAATACAGAAGGAGAGGAATTTTTATTAACACGTAAAGGAAAAGCCATTAACATTTTCATAAAAAAATAGTAAATATATGTGTTAATAGACACTCCCATTACACCTCCTGGAAATTTCATTGAAAAATTTTCAGTGGTTTAGAAATTATGAATATTGGCACGACTTATGAACTTGCAACTGAAAAAACAAGTGCGGTTACATGCAAAATTTATTAGTAAATACAAATTTAAATTTATATGAAAAGATACTAAAACGTTTTTTTCTGCAAAGAACCTATTTCAGAATTAGGTATTTAAATAATAAAATTAATAATAAAATTAAAGAATATAAAATTAGTAACGCACGAAAATCTAAAGAAAACTGCAAAATAAAAATTGAAATTAAATTTACATTCTTATATACAAACCTGTTAATAAATTTGTTAATAAATATGCTTTTTAAATGTTGAAATATTCTTGTATAAAATATTGAAACCAAATATGTATATATACGTACGCAATAAATAATACATATAAAGAAAATCAAGAACTCTTACCCTTTGATAAAAAATCAAATAGTACTGCATTTGATGATCTGTTCCCGTTTACAAAATGCTTCATTTTTTGGCGAATTTGATGGATCTAAGCGTAAGAAATCTATTGAAATTTCCAAACGGGAAAAAAACTTTTTGTGTTGGTAGTTACAAAAGAACTTAAATCTTTGGATGTGAATAATTGTAATTCATCAACACTTATACACACTTTTTTAAAAGGGGAAATATCATCACCGATAGGATCTATATTATTAATACGCGATGACTCTAGCTTTTTTCCCAAAAAGGCAATACTTCATCCAACACCAATCTTGAGCTTTCATTTAAAGTACTTGCTGTTTTGATGGTAATTTTACACCAAATTTTGGGTTCACATTTACCAAATAAGTATACATTTGTGTCAGCAGACCGCAGCGGTTTCAACGATAAATTTGTCTTCTGAGCCATTATTCAAGTTTGAAAATTAATCTCTCCAGTCAGAGAGTTGCAAGTTTTAATCAAAAGACTACATCTGCTGACTACTTCTGGTAAAACTGTCAAACGATTAGCTGTTTGGCAATTTACTTCCCTGTAGGAACAGTGACGCTCATTTCAGGCAACAGTTTTACTAGAAATTGTCAGAAAAGTGAAGTATCACAGCTAATGTTAAGAAAAATAGAGAATAAATCAGATTCATGCAAAAAGTAGCAGCACTACGTATAATATTATAATAATACAATGGCGCTATTATAACTCTGACGTGTTTTATGGCCAAGCTTCTCTCCCAATTTGAGGTTTTTTGTTTTTCCTACTAATTGGGTGGGCCTACAGTTTTATGCCGGCTCCGAACGGCGAATACATTTTTTTGTGAGAAGCTTTTCATGGCAGAAATACACTCGGAGGGTATGCCGCCCACTGCCGAGAGATGACCGCTGCTCTTAAAAAACCCAATAATTGGATTTTTACTAATTAAAAAATTTTTTTTGGTGTTTGCTCGGACTGGGGTTTGAACCCGAGACCTCTGGCATAGCAGGCGAAAACTCTACCCACTGCACCACAGCGACCACTACGTATAGTATATCTAATTAAATAAAAAAATTAATTGAAAAAATATATTTGGGTCTTTTTCAAAAATTTTGACCTTTGACCTCATTATGGCACGGGTTGGCACAGTCCAATCAGCCTGAAAATTTGCTACATCATTTTTGGCATCAAATCGCATATTTTGATCGCTACCCGAATTTGAAATTCCGAAAAAAAAAATTAACGCCAGGTCTAATGTACATACATACATATGTATATATTTCAACTAAAATTATTTTTCTTTTATTTCTTAATTACTCTAGCACTTCATTGCTATGTTCATCGCTAAAACTTGATGAATCATATGTAAAATACATTTATAGTAAAGAAATAAATTATCAAAATAGCACAAATAAAAAATACGGAAAAAATTGCGCACAGATTGTAAATAAAATCAAACAGCTACTGCAGAAATTATAGGGATGGTACTTTCGTCATTCGGTTTACCGATAAACAGTCGACGTCGTCTCAATACGCTTAGCTAATACCGATTTTGCGTCGATGTGACGACGACGTCGAGGCGACGTGATGTCGACTGAAAAGTGACTACGACATCGACGACGACAACCGTAATAAGGGTGATTATAGGAAAACGTATTTCGGGTATTCCGTAATATGCTCGAACTTTGAAAAGTAATGAAAGAAATATACCAAGGGTCATAATGGGTTCAGGAGAATATGTACATTACGGCGTTGTGAGTACTTTACATGATTTTTTGCACCGGACAGATTTTAATAGAAATTGCTTGAAACTCCCATTGGCAAAAAGTTCTAATAGCCAAATATGGCAATTCTAGTGAATTTTAATGAAACAGATGACATAAGGGTTATATGAGCATATTGCAGGAATAATAAATCAGTCGATGTAAATGAGTTCCTTAAAAATTTCATTGATGAGCTTGTGGGACTGATCAAAAATGGAATGGTTTTTAATGCAAACAGTTAATTGTCGGGCTTTTGGATGTGATGCGCCTGCACGAGCATATGTTTTAGGTATAAAAGGACATTCCGGCTTTTCGTGCTGTCCAAAATGCACACAAAAAGGAATATCAAAATATAACAATATTATTTTTCCAAAAGAGGATAATCCTTTTCGTACCAATACAAGCTTCAGAGAACGCGCAGATAAAAGCCATCACACCATTTTAGAACCCATGGCAATCGAAAGGCTTCCAATTGATATTGTAAAATCGTTTGATATGGATTACGTGCACGTAGTTTGCCTAGAAGTGACAACAACTTTGCTTATTGCTTGAGTAAAAAAGTGCAATCAAAGTTTCTCACTTTCATCAGAAAAAATTATGTTATTAGATTCAGGGATTCAAAATACCATCAAATGCCAAAGGAGTTCGCTAGAAATCCTAGATTTTTGAAATACATTGAACGTTTTAAGGCAACTGAATTCAGTAGCTTTTTACTTTACACGGGTCTGTTTTTATTTACACCCTCATTGCGAACGGAAGCGCAGACGAACGAATCGTCTCGAGACGATTGCGTCTAGCGTTGGCATTCTCTATGCTGTTCGTCAATTCTTGCGTTGCTTACGTTATGACAAAATGTGAGACGAAAGCATTTGTCAAATAGCAATATACCATATGAAAATAATTTAAGATTTAAAAAAAAAAACTACTTTTTTCAAAGTTTTTATATTTTTTTAAGCAATTTTCCGACAATCTGGAAACACTAGTCTATGTTTTCTTGTCTCTGTCAATATATTTACATACATATCGTCGGCCTGGTGCCAGAAACACGAATGTGAAAATTTTTTTAAGTGCGATGTCTGCTCTTTATCGGGTATATATTGATATAATAACAATTAATATTTGTATATATACTTATGTACATACACGTACATATTATGTATGTATGTTTACACAAGCATTTATACAAATATTAATTGTTATTACATCAATATATACCCGATAAAGAGAAGACAGCGCACTTAAAAAAATTTCACATTCGTTTTTCTGGCAGGAGACCGACGATATGTATGTATTATTTCATTTGTTTATTTTCCCAATAGTTTGGTTAAAAATTTTAAAATAACTGAAAATGAAAAAAATGAGGTGCAAAACATTATGAAGCACGTGAGGGTAGACAGGCTTCGCTTGCCGGTGATTTTTGCATACCACAATTTTCACACATCGCTAAGCTATTGCTGGTGCACGGCCGTCGTTCCGTTCAGCGGCACTTTCCCAATTTGTCATCCATCGTCGTTTAATTAAATCTACACTGCAGACGGTATTTTCTCATTATTCCAAGATGAATTCATACATATTGTAGCGATTACCTTTTCAACGGTGATAATGCTTGCGTCGACGGTGTGATCTCGCGCAAACATTCGGCAATAGCTGCTGATGTTAATTTGTTAGTAGCTTTGGTTTGTTTTTGTTTGCAGCTTCGGCTGGCCTAGCAATCATATCATGGAAGCTGCGCTTTCGTCGCAGCGATGGTCTTGTCGGTGTAGTGGTGTTGGTTGTGCGACTTTTGGTGGGGATGGTGTAATGAGTGATGCAGGTGGCTCTATTGTAGATGGAGTAGTCGTAGGAAGTGTTGTTGTTGTTATAGGGCCTGCTGTGGATGGAGTGGTTGTTTACAGTACTTTTGTTGGTGGTGTTTTTGATGGTGAACGTATGCCTAACCAAACGTTCTTCCATTTCAAATTCATCAACGATAACAAAATAGTTTTCGTTTGAATTTGACATTTCTTTTCGTCTTTCTGTCGATTTTTCGAAATAGAGAATGTAAATTTCTTACGTTTTGGCAGCCGTTTTCGTCTTCTTGTTCGTTCGTAATACATAATACAAACAGGCGAACGATTCGTATCTGACACGAAACGAAAGTTCGTTTCGCAATACAGAATGAGGGTGTTAAAGACATTTTAGATCCAGTTAAATATATGTAATCACTTCTTGCTTCTCAGCTTAAGTGTAAGAATTATTTTAAGCAAGGATCATTACATAAAATATAATAGTTGTGCTAGCCAAATGCTGGACCAGTTTGTCAAAAATCTTCCCGAATGCTAGGTTAGGTTAGGTTAGAGTGGCTGCCATAGGGGCACACTTAGGCCAGTGCATAGGCCCATTGTGATTGAAGAAAACAGATTACTCCTCCTTTTTGAACCAGTTTGAGAACCTAATGAAATTCACCAGGTCCTTTATGTCGACAACCGCGACTTTAGATAGGCTATCCAGGAAAAGTGTCCCAAGAAAGCGTCGTCTGGCGCTGTTGAGAGGCGGGCAATGGCAAATGAGGTGTTCGATTGTCTCCTCTTCCTCATCATCTTTGCAGCTTCTGCAGCATCTAGGGTAGGGTGCACCCAGTCTCTCTGCGTGTTTCCCGATGAGGCAGTGTCCTGTGAGCACCCCCACAAGGTTCGAGATTTCATATCTCCTTAGAGTACATATTTGACGAGATCGCTTGTGGTCCCAATTCGGCCAGGTTTGTCTTGATGTTCGACATACTGGGTTCTGTTGCCATCTATCGCTTGCTAGTTTATAGATATGCTGTTTAAGCATTAGCTTGCATGTGGCAAACGGCATACCTATGCGTTCTTTGTCAGGAAGAACCTGCTCGGTAGTGCCTTGCCTTGCAAGCTCATCTGCCGTACAATTTCCCTCATTATCCCTATGTCCCGGGACCCACACGAGGTGCAGACGGGTCTGTTTGGCCATCTCCTGCAGAGATCGGCGACAGTCCAGTGTTAGTTCAGAATTGAACGAGTTGGAGCCAAGAGACTTAATTGCTGCTTGGCTGTCGCTGAAGATGAATAGATCCCTGTGGATAGGTTCATGTCCTATACGGTTGGCAGCCTCCATTATAGCTGACGCTTCAGCCTGGTAAACGCTGCAGTGGTCGGGTAGTCTAAAAGCTAGCTGTAGATTCAAATCATGTGAAGAGACTCCACCTCCAACTTTGTTGTCCAGTTTCGAGCCATCGGTATAGATGGAAACGCTACCTGGGTTGGGTAGCACCGATTTGGCTCTTCCCACTCATCCCTTTTTGGAATCCTTGTTTCGTAGTTGCTGTCTGCAACTATTGTAGTAGTACAGCGGTCCGTACTACCGGGTAGAAAACCTAATTTGCTTAGAATGCTAGAGTGTCCCGTGGCTTTTGTATGCCATCCGGATGACTCTCTTAAACGTAGAGCTGACGTAGCCGCTACTTGAAAACCTGCTAAATCTAATGGCAAGAGATCTAGAATGGCCTGCAGAGCTTCACTAGGCGTCGTCCTGAGTGCGCCACTTATGCTGATCATGCTAGATCTGTGGACTATGCTCAGAACATTAAGGTTTGACGCCTTGCTCAAAGCGGGCCACCATACTACGACCCCATATAGCAGGATTGGTCGAATGATCGCTTCCCGAATGCTACAATGAAAGCTTTCTTACATTTAATTTTCACTGTTTGACTCAACAAAGCGGATGATAACACACCAGTAACAAAAAAAGGTAAAACCATTTAAGAATTACTATTTCAAGATACATACGTTTACAAATCTTATGATTCCAGATCTAAACACTTTAGCGGAGCAAATAAAGAAGACAGAGAAAAAAATATTGAAAGGTAAATAATTAAATTATATTAGTCGATACATATCAAAGTCACCTAAGTCCATCAAAAACTATTTCGAGAAAATTTAGTTTCTTTTTATTTTTTTCCATACACTTCTATGGAAAATAGATGCACTTAAACGCGTTTTACTAATGTGATTGACGTTTCTTAGGCTCACTGACTTTCTCGATCTAAAAGCCCGTCTCCACATAACTTGTTTCGCCAACAAAACATCTAGCAAAACATCTCGCTAAATAACCCGCCTCCACGTGGCTGATCGTGATTCAGTTTAACATTTCTCTTTGTTGTTCTCCTTAAATGTTTGTATGTTTGCTTATTTTTTCGTTTTTGTTTTGGCCTGTGTGAGATTTCGATAGATTTTCGATACAAAATTAGAGAAGGCATCGATATCATCGCGTTTGGCAAGAGGATTGAGAACGAAACTAGTGTTTCAATCTTCACTCTTATACCATGTCACCACATAACGTGTTTCGCTCTTTTTTTCTGCATTTTCTCTCTCAATCTTGTTTCGACACGGAAACCAGTGCCGAAACTCGCCAATTTCCATACAAAATTTCTGAGAGCGAGTGAAGATTGAAACACTGTTTCATTCTGAATCATCTTGCCAACCTCGATGATATCGATGTCTTCTCTAATTTTGTATCGAAAATCTATCGAAATCTCACACAGACCAAAACAAAAACGCAAAATATAAGCAAACATACAAACATTTAAGAAGAGCAAGAAAGAGAAATGTTAAACTGAATCACGATCAGCCACGTGGAGATGGGTTATTTAGCGAGATGTTTTGCTAGAGGTTTTGTTGGTGAAACAAGTTATGTGGAGACGGGCTTTTATACCATGTCTCCACATAACGTGTTTCGCTCTTTTTTCTGCATTTTCTCTCTCAATCTTGTTTCGACACGGAAACCAGTGCCGAAACTCGCCATTTTCCATACAAATTTCTGAGAGCGAGTGAAGATTGAAACACTTTCATTCTGAATCATCTTGCCAACCTCGATGATATCGATGTCTTCTCTAATTTTGTATCGAAAATCTATCGAAATCTCACACAGACCAAAACAAAGACGCAAAAATAAGCAAACGTACAAACATTTAAGAAGAACAAGAAAGAGAAGTGTCAAACTGAATAACGATCAGCCACGTGGAGACGGGTTATTTAGCAAGATGTTTTGCTACATGTTTCTCTGGTGAATCAAGTTATTTGGAGACCGGCTTTTACTTACTTAATTGGCACGTAACCGTCTAGACGATTTTGGCCGAATCCAACATAGCGCGCCAGCTATTTCTGTTTCGTGCTGCGTGGCGCCATTTGGGAATACCTAGGGAGCCAGCATCACCTGATCCACCTGATCTTCCCAACGCAGTGGAGGTCTCCCCTTTCTTCTGCGTTCAGCGGGTTTCGACAGAAATACTTTCTTGGCCGGAGCACCTTCGTCCATTCTCACGACATGACCGGCCCAGCGGAGCCGCTGGATCTTTATTCACTGAACAATATAGATGTCTGCGTACAGCTCGTACAGCTCATTGTTAAATCTCCGTCGATACTCGCCCTCGCCAATGCGCAAAGGTCCATAAATCCTCCGAAGAACTTTCCTTCACTCGCTCTCAGTAATTTGTATGGAAATTGGCGAGTTTCGGCACTGGTTTCCGTGTCGAAACAAGATTGAGAGAGAAAATGCAGAAAAAAAGAGCGAAACACGTTATGTGGAGACATGGTATAAGTGCATTACATGAAAAATCAGAAAAACTTCAATTCATGAACTTAGGCGACTTCGATATCTATCGACTCATATCCCTGCCAAGGCTGCTCAACGAAATGAACAAAATAATTTTGTTTCAAAAAATATCAATAAAAAATATCCAAAAATTATTTTGTTTTGCTTATTATCAGAAACAAAACTTTTTCCTTTTCAAAAATTATCAATAAACCTTTAATCAATATAATTTTGTTTCGTTGATATCAAAAAAATTAACAAAAATTGTATTTGTTTTTATTCATGTACGTATGTACATACATACAGACATATGTAAAATTATTTTTCTTCATAGAAAACGAAATTATTGAAAAGCCAATTTTTTCGTTTAAATTTGAAACTATATTTTTTTGAAATAATTGTTCTGATAATTATCAAAACAAAAAAAATTTTGATAATTTTTTTTGATAACAGTTGTTATGCTTTTTACGTTTATAAAATCGAATATTTCAACAGAAACAAATTTTTTTTTGTTAATTGTTAAAAATAACGTTATTTTGCAGCCTTGATCCCTGCAGGAAGAAAAAAATCAATTCCTAAGTAGTTGACTTTTAACTGGCTATTTCGAGACAATTGAAAAAAATAATCAAACAGCAAGAAACCCATTTTTAGTTAGTTACTTTTTCATGCAGGAATATCCAAAAAAACGCAAGTGTGCATTGACAAAAGCTTTCAAATGCCTGATGAAAATATTTTTATTCAAAAATGTTCAAACTGTTAGAATTTTGCTGTGAAAATTCTTCTTTTTGGATTTGGGAAGCGAAGCAATGGAAGAATATCGAAATCTTTACGAATTCCATGAATGGAAACATGTATGTATGTATGTAACAGCTACATCTGCAACCATTTCCCTTGTATTTTTTATATAATTTTCTAACAATGAATGATAATAATTGATTATTTCGATTAGTCGCCTTGCCTCAATTATTCGAATAATTTCTTTCCTTCGACTACTCGATTTTTGTAGAAAATCGAATTTCAAAAATCGAATATTCTGTGAAAATTTTTTACAGATAATTTTAAAATATATGTAAATGTGCATATTGTGTTTATACATACATACATATGTATGTACATATGAAAGAAGCTGGGTTGTGGGTTTTTTTTGAAAAATCTGCGACAGAAAAGGATGTAACTTTTTCCAATGATCAAAAAAATGTGTCCCGACACCCTATCAACATACAGAAGAGTCAAATAAAGAGGTTACAAAGAAAAAGCTAATTCCGCGGTATTTCGTGGGATCAAAAAAAATTTGACCCGAAACCCTATCAACATACATAAGAGTCAAATAAAGAAGTTACAATGAAAAAGCTATTTCCGCGGTATTTCGCGGGTTCAAAAAAAAAAAAAATTTGCCCCGAAACCCCCTCAGCATAAAAGTATAATTTAGGCGCGGACTTTTACAGTGGTGAGCGTTCTAACTAAGAAATAAAGGAAATAGAATTGAAATGCCAAGGACATTGACTGGTGGGCGAATTTTGCTGGCTCCTTCTTCAAGAAGAGCAAAATGTGCCAAAACAGCTAAAAAAAAGGGTTATTAAAGGGTTTTTCCTAATTTTTTCCTCCTTCACCTTCACATTCATCATCATCTTTATTTCCATCTTCCTCAACAACATCTTCTTCCCTTTTCTTCCAAAGGAGTCTAACGAGTCGTGAAAAGCGGCCAAAAACGTCGCCCTTACAATAGTCAGCCTAGTGCAGAAAGAACAAGTACCCTAGCGTGACGGAGTAGCGACCGGAAAAGGGCGGGGAGTGCTTTTATTTGCTCCAACAACAACGAAAAATGTCCAAGAAATCACTTAAAATGTTGATGAAATGGGTTCATATTTGTTTATGATTTGTAATAAAATCGAAAGTACAATATTTGATTAATCGGAATGGAACGATTAACCGAATAATCTAAAGTGAGCAGTTATTCGATTAGTCGGCAGCTTTCGACTATTCGAAAATCGCTAACCGAATAATTGAAGTCGACTTCAGTCATAGTCGAATAAATCGGTTAATCGCTTAATCGATTTCCCCGAGCCCTAATTTGTATGTACATATGTTGTATATGTATTTTGTAGAACTACAACAAAATCAAGACGAAGCCTGACGAAAATTTTGCAGGAAACTAAAATGAAAACAAGCAGTCACAGAAGTTCCCAAAATGAGATCCCCCCTAAAACACCGTTTCAAAGCTTTGATGATTTCCAAAATTTTGGGAAAGATATACAAAATGACGGTTCCAAATTCGAAAATTTGGTAATTAAAACTAATATTAATTCGATGCCATGTAATCATATATATAGTACTTCTATATTGATAGTATTCTATCTGTGCAATGTGTATGAATTCATCCAAAAATTTTGTGCAACTGGCAGTTCTGCGCATGCGCCTCAATTACATTTAATGTCATCTGTGAATATGTGTGACAAACACATTCAATTGAGTTCAGAGGCGTTTGAAAAAAAAAATTGAAAGGCATCATTGTGTTCTAGGGGACTTATACCCCTTTGATTTTAGTTTTTGAATTTGTTTATAATTAATATAAGAAATTTGCCACATTTATTTTGAGATGCAAACTTTTGTGAATTTTTTTATGAAAATTAGTGGAAATGTTCTAGAAAAATCTATTTTCTATGCACACATATTTTTATGAATCGCGGCGGAAAGCGTTTCATGTTAAAATACTGTGGTCCGATCCATGGGCATTATATCAAAAAGTAGAATTTTGCCGTTTGAGGGTTATGTTTGTAAAGTATGTAAGTTCGAAGGCCGCCAGCACGGTGATCTAAGCAAAAGTACTGCGAATTTCTAAACTGAATAACAGGACAATTTAGACAACGAACTTTTGGACACAGCAACATATGAGGACCTAAGTTCAGACTACGTTACTCTCCAAACCGACCTCAACAGGGGACTACAGGTAATAATATAACAAGATGGATGAAAGAAAGGACTACGAACCAATCGCTATATGTTCCACATATTTACAGCGGATAAAAGGTGGACGGGTGGAAGCTGCAGTGTTTTTTTCCTGGAGTAGACTGGCGGTAACATACTAACAGGGCACTGTCATCCCATCTCAAGATGGGACTGGTGCAAAGTCAGGCGTACACGGCATGCATCGAACCCGATGCTGACTATAAAGCCAAAAATACCAGCAAGCTAAAATACTAGAATTAAAATTTTATTTGTATTATTAGGTATATGATTTTTAAAAGTATATATGTATACATACATATTTATGTGAGAAATCTATCTATCTATTACGTATGTAAAGATATTTTATTTATTTTATCCCTTTTATTGTCACAAATAGCACCGCTTCGCCATTTTTTAATTTTTTAATACGAGAATCAAATAATAAATATGTAAATCTATATATGTATATAAAAATGATTTGGTATTTAATTGTAACGCTAAAACTTGAAAACGGCTGAACCAAATCAAATACTTCCTTAGGGGGGTTTGTTTGTTGTTACCCCGCGAAGGTTTAATAATAATAATACAATGGCGCTATTATAACTCTGACGAGTTTTATGGCCGAGCTTCTCTCCCAATTCGAGGTGTGCTCCTTTTTGTTTTTCCTACTAATTGGGTGGACCTACAGTTTTATGCCGGCTCCGAACGGCGAATGCATTTTTTGTGAGAAGCTTTTTCATGGCAGAAATACTCTCGGAGGGTATGCCGCCCACTGCCGAGAGGTGACCGCTGCTCTTAAAAAATCCAATAATCGGATTTTTACTAATTAGAAAAATTTTTTGGTGTTTGGCTCGGACCGTGGTTTGAACCCGAGACCTCTGGCATAGCAGGCGAGCACTCTACCCACTGCACCACAGCGGCCACACCCGCGAAGGTTTAGTCGAAGAAAAAATTAAAAAATGTTAGGGGGGCGTGGCACCTCCCATACAACCTTAATTTTTAAAGCTGATTATCTCTAAAACAATTTAAAGTAGGGAGCTGAAAATTGGTATAGAGGTAGGTGATATCAAAATCCTTCTCACTCAGAAAAGTGGGGGTTATCAGAAAAGGGGGCGTGGCACCTCCCATACAACCTTATTTTCTAAAGCTGATTATCTCTAAAACAGTTCAAGGTAGGGAACTGAAAATTGGTATAGAGGTAGGTGATATCAAAACCCTTCTCACTCAGAAAAGGGGGCGTGGCACCTCCCATACAACCTTAATTTTTAAAGCTGATTATCTCTAAAACAGTTCAAGGTAGTGAACTGAAAATTGGTATAGAGGTAGGTGATATCAAAACCCTTCTCACTCAGAAAAGTGGGGGTTGTCAGAAAAGGGGGCGTGGCACCTCCCATACAACCTTAATTTTTAAAGCTGATTATCTCTAAAACAGTTCAAGGTAGTGAACTGAAAATTGGTACAGAGGTAGGTGATATCAAAACCCTTCTCACTCAGAAAATTGGGGTTTATCAGAAAAGGGGGCGTGGCACCTCCCATACAGCCTTAATTTTTAAAGCTGATTATCTCTAAAACAGTTCAAGGTAGTGAACTGAAAATTGGTATAGAGGTAGGAGATATCAAAACCCTTCTCACTCAGAAAAGTGGGGGTTGTCAGAAAAGGGGGCGTGGCACCTCCCATACAAACATAATTTTTCAAGCTGAATATCTATAAAAGCGTTCAAGGTTGGGACCTGAAAATTTATCAGGAGATTAACGATATCAATAGCGTGCTTCTGAAAAAACAGTAGTTTTGGGAAAAGGGGGCGTGGCACCTCCCATGCGGTCTTAATTTTTAAGGCTAAATATCCTTAAAAGCGTTCATGGCATGTACATAGAAATCACTATGCAGATATACGATATCAATACCATGTTCACCCAAAAAAAAAAGATTTATCGAAAAATGGGGCATTGCACCTCCCATACGTACTAAACTTTTGAGGCTGAATATACCTAAAAGGGTTGGAAGGAGGGCCTGAAAACCATTATGGAGGTATACTATACGTATCAATACTCTTACTTACTTGGTTAAAATAGCCAAAACTCAGTGAAAATAAATATCCGGAACAGAAACCTAAAAATGTTGTGTATCGTGCAGCCAGGGCCGCCGAGAGAAAATCCGGGCCCGGGGTCAAAATAACTAAGGGCCCCCATACTAAATGAACAAATTCTCAAAATCAAAATTCAATGAATATATAGTTACGAACTTTAATTTATCTATACATGGCCGCTGTGGTGCAGTGGGTAGAGTGCTCGCCTGCTATGCCAGGCTTCTGTTTTAGCCACTCAAAAAAAAAATGGACGTGTTTTTGTAGCGTCCGGAACGCAGTTTAAGTGGCTAAAACAGAGGCATTAAACTAAATTTCTGTCGCTAACATACTTTAATCATTAGCTGTGGCCTAAATCTTTCCTTTCATCATAAAACGATACAATATTTCGCGATATTTCTGCCTCAAAAGTTCAAAAAATCGTGCGAACATACCGTCCGAAACGCCCAGGATATACCCATATCGCTGTATAAGAATTTGCATCATACCGAATTTTTCTGTTGCAACAGAAAACGAATTCAAATTTATGCTGCAAAGCCGACGCCAAAAACCAACAATTCCTTAAGTGGGGTGCAGACACTTTAAGAGATTTATAAAATTTGTTGAAATTTAAAATGATTGCTATCTACGAAAGGTGATTAAAGGTGTTGTTCGTTTATTTTCTGTAAGCAAAAACTTGGATATCATTTTGAGATTCCCGGGCCCTCTAAAGCCCGGGCCCGGGGCAATTGACCCCCTCAGCCCCCCCCCTCTCGTCGGGCCTGCGTGCAGCCTTAAACTGAATACTAAAATTATATATTTTTGAAGTTGTATACCAGGGATTATCACACTAACACTCTCACATATTGTGCATGTGTTTAAAGCACAAAAAGCTCTTGCCTACACCCAAAAGAAACTCAATCATGGTCGAAGACTAAAATTTTGAAATTGGAAATGGATATTATTATTATTAACTTCACAAATAAAATAAGAGCAAGAAAACAAAGCCTAATAAAAATATTACGTAAAAAAATTAGATAAAAAACCACCCCCAACGCACAATCATTTACAAGCGTTCAGAGACTGCGCGAGCAGCACAACCTTCTAGCTCAACAGACTAACGCTGACTATAAATCGTTGAACAAAAATTTGCAAACAAAATTTCTTGTCGTGCACGAAGAGTTCTGTAGTGTCGGTGAGAGGCTGTCGGTGTGAAAGCTACAAAAAGCTTTTGAACGCGTGCATAGGAAAAACAAACTCTGTTGTATACACAATGAAGTAGTGAAAAATCGTTAATTTTCTATTAAAAATAATACCGGTGTAATAACAATTTTTGAAATGAAATTAATAAAAAAATCAATTTTGGGCAGAACGAAGTTTGCCGGGTCAGCTAGTTCCCTATAATTTATTTTATGTGCCGTTACTGCGGTTTATTTTGAATTCATATGTCATTTTTCAAATTTGATTGCTCGGTTTTCTCTTTCTTTTTTTATATGTCTGTACTGTAATGTTGGCTGATGGAACTCGTAGGTATTACGAATATAGGAGTACTATATATACACGGTATATATATTGAGACGGTAATGCCAGTAGGCGGAAATGTCAAATACTGCTTACGTTACAGGACCAATAAAACCGCGAACAACCAAACAAACAGCTGTGCCAATTGCAAAAGGAAATGACGTATGAGGACCTGATACTTTTTTCTAAAACCGAAAGAAATATGGCGGCCAGCGAACTGACATGACCTTTTAATTGGATCATGCTATATATATGCATGTAATGATACAATTAAATATTTATATGTTTTCAGGCGGATGATTTATGCAAAATAATTTGCTCAACCACGGTCAAATTCGTAAAAACAGCTTGGAAAAAATATTAACCGATGATGTAGTGGTGAATTTATTCTGGAAAGGTACACACACGAAATTAGCAGCAAGGAGTTTGAGCATTACAGCTGCTCTAAAAAGCATATTATTTATTTTTTGCAATTTACCAAAAATACTTACTGTAGTAGTGTACATATAGCATAATAGACTAAGGCACTCTGCACACGAGGCGTATCGTCATAGACGCGTACCAGACATTTCATGTAGCGTCGATTTCCCTACGCCTCAAGATCTGCACACGAAGCGACATAAAACTTCGCTGCACAAAACAAACAAACAAATTAATAATACGGTATTTGCTTTAAATTTCGAAGCTTTAAATAGAAAAGATGAAAAATTTTATGGAATCTTCCATTTTCTTTAATTATACACAAATTTTTTCCGATTTTTTCCACAAATTTTACTGCTTTTATAAATTTCACCATGTGGAAAAATGTAAACAAACGTCTTCTTCTTCCTGTTTTCTAAGCGTAGTACGCCTAGCTACCAGCACTGCTTTACGCCAAGCGACATGTAGCCAGCATACTTTGACGAATGCATGAAGCTGACGACTCGTGTGCAGCCTTCAATTGAAACATACGTGCGCGACATCAAAGCGTACAGCTTTCGTCTGTAGTATCTAATACGCGTCTAAAAGAGTACGCTCCGTGTGCAGAGTGCCTAAGTCATAGTGTAGACATAGTGTAATGATATCGATAATAATTGTAATAATGCAAACCTGGCAACTCTAAGAACAAACGATGAAATAAAGAACATTACTCGTTAGACATTCAACAGCAACAACTGTGGTTAAGAACGACCTACCGAAAATAGCGCTTTAAATAGTAAATGCAACGTGCAATTAAACGAGAATAGATATTTGGAAAATGAAAAAGCAGCAAATCATCGACGCACGAGGATTGGGCGGGGCTTTTCCGGAGACAGCCACCCTACGTTGGCTTAAGTTGCTTCTTGCAAATGCCGTGGGTGCCCCATCACAAGGCGTCGACCAAGCGGGCAACCAAGTATCGACAGCAGTAGTTGGTGGCACCTCTGCCGGAGTCACACCAGGAAGCGGCACCTCTGCAAGTACTTTTCAGGCAACAATACTTCAGCTAATGCCACTTCAGGTGAAGGCACCTCAGATAACGCCACTTCAGCTAACGGCACTTCGGCTAACGGCACTTCCGCTAACGGCGCGTTCATATTCCCGCAGTCGGCAGCCGTATCTAATGCTTACGCCGACGTCGATGTCGAAGAATATGAGCTGCAAAGGCGTTTGCGTATACTGAAGTTAAAAAAGCAAATAAACGAGCTAGAGGGTTGTGTTCAGGCGGCTCGCCCAATCCCCGTCAGCTTCAATGACGTAGAGAGCGCTCTAAAAAAATTTAGTGGCGACGACAAGGCGGATGTCACTAGATGGATTACCAACTTCGAATGCATAATGCGAAGCTATGGTTATGACGATTTCGCCAAGCCGCTGCTCGCACGGCGGATGCTGACGGGGAGCGCCCTCCTATACGTGAGTATGACCAGCGCAGCCACGTGTGACGAAGTGAGGGCGGCGCTCATCAAGGAATTCAAAAGGCCATCGAGCGTGAAGGACGTATTTATGGTTTACAAATAAAATTAAGTAAATGTAAATTTGCATATTCTGAAATTGAATATCTCGGGTATAAAGTTTCGGAACACGGCATAAGACCTTCCGAGAGTCATATACAAGCTATAATGAACTATCCGGTTCCGAAAAATTCACGAGAATTGCAAGCTTTTGTGGGACTGTGCTCATATTTCAGGAAATTTGTTCAATCCTTTTCAATATTTGCTCGCCCTCTTTATAATTTGTAGAAAAAGGAGGTGAAATTTGATTTTGATAAGGAGTGCATTAATACTTTCCAACAACTTAAGAAAAAATTAGTGTCGAGTCCAGTGTTGGCAATATATAGCCACAAAAGGGAAACAGAACTACATTGCGATGCAAGTGCGCAAGGCTTCGTAGCAATTTTGCTACAAAAACAAGACGATAACCATTTCCACCCTGTTCATATTTTTCGAAAAGAACATCGGATGCTGAGAGTAGGTACCATAGTTTCGAATTAGAAACCTTGGCCGTAATTTACGCATTACGTCGCTTCCGAGTATAGAGGGGATTCCATTTAAAATATTAACAGACTGCAACTCACTTATGTTAACACTTAAAAAAAATTGATTATTAGTCGAATAGCAAGATGGGCTCTAGAATTATAAAATTTTAACTACACAATATCCCACAGAGCAGGCACAAAAATGTTACATGTTGATGCACTCAGTAGAACCGAAATCGAGTCCAAAAATACAGTTGCTGCAATAGATAGCGAAGACATAGACTTCCAGTTGCAAATAACGCAATCTCGAGATCAAAATGTAATCAATTTGAAACACAAACTAGAAACAGAAAATATGAAAGATTATGCGATGGAAGACGGGGTTGTGTTTAAGAAAAATTAAGATGCTATGCAATTGTATGTACCTAAAGAACTTGAAAGACAAGTGATTAGAATCACACATGAGCAATTAGGACCTCAAGGTACCGAAAAGTGTTATCAAAAAATTAAAAGAAATCATTGGTTCACAGATATGAAAAATAAAATTAACGACTTCAAGCGTAACTGTATTAAGTGCATTATGTACACAGCTCCAAATAGACCTGGATGTAGGCAATCACACAACATTCCTAAACATCCCCAGCCCTTCCATACTATCCATTTAGACCACTTAAGCCCACTTCCGTCATTGCAATCAAAAAGAAAACATATTCTGGTTATAATCGAGGCCTTTACGAAGTATGTGAAGTTATACCCAGTGTTGACGACTAGTACCAAAGAGGTTACAGCGGCACTTACCAAATATTTCGATTACTATAGTCGACTACAAAGCAAGGCTGCTCAACGAAATGAACAAAATAATTTCTTTCAAAAAATATCTAAAAAATATCCAAAAATTATTTTGTTTTGCTAATTATCAGAAACAAAATTTTTTCGTTTCAAAAATTATCAATAAACCTTTAATCCAAATAATTTTGCTTTTGGTTTTTGGTCGTTTTTATTTTGATAACTACTTTATTATTGAGCTCTCAAGACCATTTTTTTTTTTTTTTTTTTTTTTTTAGGAGCTCAATAATAAAGTAGTTATCAAAATAATTTTGTTTCGTTGATATCAAAAAAAAATAACAAAAAATTGTATTTGTTTTTATTCATGTACGTATATACATACATACAGCGTTGCCGTTTGGGCCACTAAAGTGGCAATTTGAACCTTTTTTAAAGCCAGGCCACCTGAACCCAACTTTTTGAAAATATGCAATATTTGAACCTTTTTGAAAATTCGGGCCACTTTTGGTCCTTTTTTACTTTCAAAACTATAATTATTAAATAATTTTTAGTTTTTTCTTAAATATAAGAACAAAAAACCTCTTTGTTACTATTTTACTTTGCATTGGCAACTCTCCGTTTAGAAAGGTTCTTTATTTAATTTGCTTGCCAACACTACCCTTGAATACTTTGAAATTTGGGCTGTTCGTTAAGATAATGAAAACGCACGGAGCAGCCCAGACACACACAAACACATATAGCGTTCGTTGATCCGTAGGAAAGTGCAAGAAACGTAGGAATTTTACCACAATTTACATTCTTTGAACTCATATTCGCTCTTTATTGGTAAAATTCCAACGGTTCTTACACTTTCCTACGGCTCAACGAACGCTATAACAGTTTTTTTTTAATTCCTTGACTTTCTCGGGTTATTCCGTCTGCTCAACGAACGATCATATTAACGCTGTGTTAGTGTAGAGAATATTTTAAATTCCATTTTCTTTAAGCATTAAATAAACCACAAAAAGATATGAAAATGTGTTTTAGGTAAAAAAAAAATTGGGGCCACTTTTTTTTTAATTTTTTGGGCCACCTTTTGAAATTTTTGAGCGGCAACACTGCATACATACAAACAGATGTAAAATTTTTTTCTTCATAGAAAACGAAATTATTGAAAAGTCAATTTTTTCGTTTAAATTTGAAACTATATTTTTTTGATAACAGTTGAAACGAAATGGATTTTGTTATGCTTTTTACGTTTATAAAATCGAATATTTCAACAGAAACAAAATTTTTTTTTGTTTATTGTTAAAAATAACGTTATTTTGCAGCCTTGCTACAAAGGTGTATAACAGACAGGGGTAGTTGTTTTACCTCAAAATAATTTGAAGAATATATAGCAAGCAAAAATATTACACACGTAATAGTGGCAGTGCATTCACCACAGGCAAACGGACAAGTACAAAAAGGGTAAATCGAACTCTAGTAGCAATGTTAGCGAAACTGAGTGACCCTGTATCACATGCCTATTGGGTAAAACAAATAGCTAAAATAGAATTTGCACTAAATAATTCAGTAAACAGATCGATAGGTATAACGCCAAGTCAGGCCCTATTTGGTGTGAATCAAAGGGGTGAAATAATTGACAAACTCACAGAATACCTGGACGAGTACATTTCAGGCCCGGGAGGGAGGAATTTGGAAAGATTACGTAACATAGTCGAAGAGAACATTGAAAAAACACAAAAATATAACAGCCGAAGTCAGCAAAAGAATATAAGGGTGAATACATTTGACGAAGGAGATTTCGTAGTCATAAAAAACATAGACATAAAAAACTTTTGCCAAAATTTAAGGGTCCATATATCGTACATAAAAAATTGCCGAATGACCGCTATGTGATCAAAGACATAGAAAATGGGCAGATCACCCAAATGCCATACGATAGTGTTATAGAGGCTTGTAGTATGAGGCTGTGGAAAAGTAAAGGGGTTTACCACGTTATCCCCAAAATCAAAATCCCCAAATCAAAATCCCCAAATCAAAATCCCCAAACCAAAATCCCCAAAATCAAAATCCCCAAACACAAAATCCCCATATTTTGTGTGAAATAAATTAAAATTAGGTTAGAAATCGCCGCGATTTCTAACCTAATTTTAATTTATTTCACACAGAACATGAGAATTCTACATTGGACATTATTCCTCAAACTGAAACTCATAAGAAATTGTATACGTGATGATTTCACAAATGTTTATTAATAAATTCATCTCAATAACTTATGATTACATAATTGCATACATACATACATAACATAAATAAATACAAACTTCGTTGTTTATCAAATAAGCAATGGGAATCGACATTTTTTTTCGACATTTTGAAAATTTGAAAATTTCTACATTGTTTTTTTCGACATTTCGATGGTATCCCATTTACATACATACATAACATAAATAAAAAAAGACCGAAAAAAATGTCGAAACCGAAAATGTCGAATCATAAAATGTCGAATCATAAAATGTCGAAGCAAAAAATACCGAATTTTAATCATGTAAAAATTTGGAAAAATTTCTAATATAGTATTAAAAAATAGCCCAACTTATGGAAGCTCGAATTTTACACATCAATAATAAAAAATAAAAAAAATAACCCTCAGCCGGCAGAATTCTCTTCCCTGAGTAATATCTGTGGCCCGGTCCACAGTGCTTTTGCGCAGAACACTTTTCTGCGTTGGCGGCCTTCGGCCGCGCTTATAAAAAATAACCCTGGGCTACACCATCCGTCCGGACGTGTGCCCTAACCGTGGCTACCGCCACGGTGATGTCCTTCTGCGTAGTAGGTACACCCTTCAGCGGCGGCGATAAAAATGTAAGTATACAAATTTCGGCCTTTTTCGGTAATTTTCCTCATTTCGACATTTTTTAATTCGGTCAAAAATGTATTCGGTATAATAAGTACTCGGTTGGTCCATAGCGAGCACTCCATGGATTAGCGAATGGAGTACTCCGAATTTTTGCAGGGATATATATGTATTTTATATGTACATATGTATACATATATGTTATTACGTATCAGAGATCAGATAAGACTCGGCATGTGGTTTTTTAAATATGATCTTCAACGTTGTTTATTTAGTAATCTTTTGGGGATTTTGTGACGCTATCCCCGAAAAATGTGGGGATTTCGTGTTTGGGGATTTTGATTTTAAGGATTTTGATTTTGGGGATTTTGTTTTTTGGGGATTATGTGGCACTCCCAAAGTAAAGAAACAAAAGACGCAAATGAAGGCCACACAAACTCATAAAATATTGAAATTGAATTTTGTAGAAATAAGTATTTATTGTACGGATCGAGGTCGATCCTTAGTCAGATTGGCCGAGCTGTAGTAGTGTACATATAGCATAATAGACTAAGTCATAGTGTAGACATAGGCCCGGTTTCACCAACGTGACTAAAGCTAAAACTAAGCTTTGACTTAAGTTAGCCCAGATTTGGGGCTAACTTAATTTTGGGTTTCACCAAATAGTCTAAGAAAATAGTTTTGCAACCAATCTTTTATGGGTTTTTTGGTTGTTTTGGTTGCTGTATTGGCTCATTTTTTGTCATATTCGCTCTTTTGGTTGTTGAATTTGCTAAAGCGACTCAAGTTCTTAGTTTATTTTTAGTCAAGACAAAAGCTGACTAACTTGTGACTTAGCTCAGTTGCATGGTGAAACTGAAAACGTAAAAAAATCGGCTTAACCAAGTTGAGACCGGTTGGTGAAACCGGGCCATAGTGTAATGATATCGATAATAATTGTAATAATGAAAACCTGGTAACACTAATGTAATAATGCAAACCTGGCAACACTAAGAACAAACGATGAAATAAACAACATTACTCGTTAGACATTCAACATCACTTACATATATCAATTATATTTAAATTTAGGTGCATATTCGACCACATTTTCCCACTCTGATGAAGAATTTTCACACACCTCAATCGCTTTTTTCCATCATGCCAAAAGAAGACTTTCAAAACGCTCAGCATACGTTCGAATACTAAAGAAAAACCAAATGTGCAATAGATATACAGTGAAACCTCCCTTGGGCGGACACTCACCGTCGGGCAAATTTTGTCCGCCCAAGAGAGGTGTCCGCTTAAGGGAGTGGGTTCCTATTTTAGAAATTTTTTGGATTTTAAAGTATTTATTTATTGATATTTCACTGAAAAAAACAAGGATTCTTATGTCTTCAAAATTTCACTTAAATATATAAATATGTACATATACATACATACATAAAGTATTAACATACATATTAATACGTATATTGTCACTTGCGAAGCGAATGAAAATTTAGGCGAACTTCGCGGTCTCGAATTGTGGGATGCGAATCTGCAGCGAATTCGCCGACAAATTGCGAATGAGTGACGAAAATGAATTTTGCGAATTGCCGGTAGCGAAAAAACTTAATTCGCTTCGCTAGATCTGTCAAAATCTGGCGAATGTCTAATTTGTTCGCTTTGCACGTCTTTGCATTTATTTCGGTAAAAAAAAACTAAAAAAGAAAGTAGAAACTATTTAAAAGTATTTAATAGCATTAAAGAAAACTATTTATTTTATTTATCACGCTTATATTAATTTCTTAAACTTTTGTTTATACATACACAAATAAATAGATACATATATTGTAAACAATCAAAACATATGTAGTAAGTGATAGAGTTGGGAAACTATTGATGGCACTATCGATAGTAGCGATATTTTATTTTTTTCAGACTATCGAAGACCATCGATGGTTTTTTCAAAACTATCAAAAACTATCGATGGTAATGTGTACTATCGATAGTTTTACAACCTTTACACACCTCCATATTGCACATTGCTATTTCAGAGTACCAGCTATTGAAAGTTGTATGAATTTAGAGCGCTTTCACATTACTCGGTGCGGTATCGGATCGACATTTTTGGTTTTTACCGAAAGTATACTGAAAGCTTACCGACCACATGTATTTCAATTGGCACTCTCACATTAGTGTTGCATACATGAAATCGGAGCGGATTAGTTTCGGTATACCGCAACGCGGTAAGACCGGCCAGTAAAATTTGAGGAATTACTGCATACATTTCTGCGGCGTAGTAAAAGAAGAAGAACAAAGTCAGTAAAAAACTCGTTTCGGCTATAAATATAGCAAGTTATAATGTCTTCGTCTTTACTAGAAGACATTATTGTTATTATTGAGTGATTTGTTGAATTTTAAAATATTGTGAATTTCGATGTTTGTTTTCTTAGTTTCTGAAGATTACGCACCGAAAGTATTCCCACAATTGTTTCGGTAAGCTAAAAATTTAAAAAAAATGTCGATCCTAAGTCGTACCGAGTAATGTGAAAAGGCCCTTAGTGTGTACATATTTACAAAATGTTTTGATTTATTCATTTGCAGACTGAATAAAAGGCGGTTCCAGTTTTGTAGATTTTTTGAAAGAAACAGTTTTCGAAATATTTTAAAGTTTCAGGTTTTGAGCCAAGAAAAAAAAATACGCTTACAAGTCTGTCAATATCTTCGCTATTACCAGTTTTTATGTTACGTTTGCAGAGGATGAAATATCATTTCCACCAAAGCAAAAATAATTAAAATCGACGTTAAAGTGACGGAGTTATGTCGAACCAAACATTTTTTTTGTAAGTTTTTATTAATTATTTTTCCGGCATTCATCTTCTTTTTTTCATTATTTTAACGAAATATTAAATATCATCCTGATTTTACACTGTGATTTAATAGCTGTTTTCAGTAGAAAAATGACAATGTTATAAGAGATTCAGTGAACAAATCTATATTTATTTCAATACGATAGTACTATCGATAGTGCTATCGATGGTTTATTTCTTTAAGACTATCGAACACTATCAATAGTTTTTTTAAAACTATCAAAAACTATCGATGGTGGGACTATCGATAGTTTCCCACATCTAGTAAGTGACAGAAACGTCAAATTCGGATGAACTTATTCAATTTGTTTGAATGGCAACATCACAAGGCAGTCGAAAAAGTTCATTCGCCACTCACAATGCAAATTTTAGATGTGTTCGCTAACCTGTTCGACTCGCCAAATATATTCGCTTCGCAAGTGAAAATATGCGTATAAATTTCAATTAGTAAATTGCTGAGAACTAGAAATGTTGGGATATCTTTGAAATTATTTAAAAAATTGCGAAATTGTCGATTGACGAGGGGTTTTTTGCTTATTTAAAATAAAATTGTTTTGCAAATGGCTTTCAAATTTCTGCAACAATTCAAATGCAATAAGGTCTTCCCTGCAAAATCTTTTCAAATTTGAAACTGCAGTCAAAGCCATTTCGTGCGAGGAGATTGCATTACCTACTTTCAGCGGTAATACTTTCAGTATCGGTACTATCATCTTCAATGGTTTCGACGTTTTCGTCAGTTAGAATATCTAACTGGAAATCCGTGAATGTTGTTATATGAATCGTCCATTTTCAAAACCGGTTATCTCCAAAATGTTAATTTTTTAAGCTAGGTATCCAATTCCAATTCTAGAACATCACCTGTATTTGATATTAAAACAATTTATTAACCAAAACCTGCCAAATTACTCGATAATAATAATAAACACAAATAGTTTTAGCCATTGGTTTCTTAAGAGCAGTTTTTTCCATTTTTCTCACAAACGACTTGAGTGGAGATGGCCGGTTTTGAAAATAGACGATTCATATCTATTCCAATAAAGTCATGCGGACATTTATTTTAGTTGGTGATTCCCCTTTCATCGTAGAGCTTTTTAACTAACGAACATTCCGCGAACTATTTTTATATTGCTATACATACTTATATTTTGTCCGCGTAAGAGGAGTTCGTGTCCGCCTAACAGAGGTTTTTATGTGATTTGTTATGAAAAAAAAATCAAAGTGTCCGTTGACGAGAGGTTCATGTCCGCTTAATAGAAGTTTTTAGTTCAATTCAATAGTAAATAACTGTCCGTGTCCGGCCAAGAGAGCAGTGGCGTAGTAACGGGGGGGGGTTTGTCCCCACCCCCCCCCGAAAGATTCGTTTTGACCATAAAACCATCTTTGACTTTATTAGCATACATTTCTTTTTCAGGAAAAAATCAATGAGAATAGTAATTTTTCGAAATTGGTAATTCGAAATTTAGCGCTTTTTCACGAAGTATTACTTATAATTCTAGCGTTTGTTGAGCCGTAGGAAAGTGCAAGAACCGCAGGAATTTTACCACAATTTACATTCTTTGTACTTATATTCGCTCTTTTGTGGTAAAATTCCGTTCCTGCACTTCCCTACGGCTCAACAAACGCTACAATTATTATACGGTATTGCTGTTATTAACATGCTAATAACAGAAAAGTAACGCCAATTATTTAAATTTCAAGTTTTCTTTCAATTACTTATCATCTTAATCAAATAATGTTTGTATAAACTACAATGGGAATAAATATGCAATGTATAAGAGTATCTGAACTTGAGATTTTACTTAATGTCTGTCAAAATGGAATATTAAAAAACTAAATTATATAAGAAAATTATTATTTATAACCGTAGCACATAGGTAGATTTTCAAGTTTTATGCGGCCAAAAATATTTTATTGTGTACATCTATTCCAAATTGCTTGTTTAATGCAAAATTTTAATAATTTGTGTTAAAAGTAGAGCTCTCGATTTTTTTTGAACATTTTCGAGTAGCCCGAACAGTTGTTGTTCAAATGCTCGAAGAGTTGTTTGTTTGTTTATTACCCGTATGTTTGTACGGGCATTTGAACAATTCGGGTATTTTGAAGTTTGTTTTTATACTCAGCTGTACTAGTACACAGAGTATTATAGTTTTAATCACATAACGGTGGATTGTAACAGAATGAAATAATCGAGATAGATATAGACTTATATATATCAAAATGATCAGGGTGAAAAGAGAAATCGATTGAGCCATGTCCGTCCGTCCGTCCGTCCGTCCGTCTGTCCGTCCGTCCGTCTGTCCGTCCGTCTGTAAACACTCTAACTCGCGCAAAAATTGATATATTTTGATGAAATTTGAAATGCAAGTTGGTATCGAGACTGGGACGGTTGGTATTGAAAATGGGCGAAATCGGACCATGACCACGCCCACTTTTCCTATATAGAAAAAATCGGAAATTTGGTATCTCAGCCACTAATATAGCTAGAGCGATGAAATTTTACCCACGTGTTGAGCTCAGGCCCCTATGAAGAAATTTGGTGAAATTTTAGAAAATGGGCGGTGCCACGCCCACTTATTAAGGGTCAAACATTGAGGGTTTTATAAGCCATAACTCAGAAACCATTGAAGATATATCGATGAAATTTGGTACGCGTGATATACTTACTTAGGTAAATGTTTGGACGAAAAATTGTTAAAATCGGTTGACGGCCACGCCTACTTTTATATATGGGTCTTATAAAGTGACCTAATAAAAACATTTTAAGCGATATCTCTGTAAAATATAAAGATCTATCACTGAAATTTTGTGGCATGAGTCCACAAAAATTTTGGAAAATGGGCGGTGCCACGCCCACTTATTAATTGGCAAATATTGAAAGCTTTATGAGTCATAACTCAGAAACCATTGAAGATATATCAATGAAATTTAGTACGCGTGATATACTTACTTAGGCAAATGTTTGAACGAAAAATTTCCAAAATCGGTTGACGACCACGCCCACTTTTATATATGGGTCTTATAAAGTGACCTAATAAAAACATTTTAAGCGATATCTCTGTCAAATATAAAGATATATCATTAAACTTTTATGGCAGGAGTCTAACTATGAACATAAGACAAAAACCGTAAAAATTTTGGAAAATGGGCGTGGCACCGCCTTCTTTTAGAAGCAGGAATATACGAGATTTCTTAGCCTATAACTCCAAAAATAATTGAGATATTATGACGAAACTTTGTTTATACGTTTTATAACTTGTGGTAATATACACGCAAAAATTTATTGAAATCGGTTTATGACCACGCCTACTTTTTAACAAAGATATTTCTGGAACACCCTTTTGGAATTTGTAACGCGAAGTCTTTGTAACTAGAAGTCAAAAAGGAATGAAATTTTGCACAAAGAATAATATTCATATGCTTAGTTGATCGACTGATAAAAATGTTGAAAATGGGCGTGGCTACGCCCACTTTATGCAGCACTCGCTTTATATAAAATACACCGTGTTTCCATCAAACGCAAACAAACAATGAAAGCATACAGCTGAGTATCTAATGTTCGATTCCACTCGAACTTAGGCTTCCTTACTTGTTTTCTTTTATTATTATTTTTTTTTCTTTGTAGTTTTTTTTATTTTTCCGATACACATTTTTATTGTTTGTAAGCTCGAATGCTCGAATGTTTGTACGGGCATTTGAACAACAAACGGGCTTCAAACAAAAACGATCAGATCGAATTGCTCGATACCCGGGTATCTAGGGCTCTAGTTAAAAGTCGATTTTATTGAAAAATATATACTTGTCGTTTTCGATTCGCCATCACACAAGCGAGGTCGGATCGAACAAAAATGTTTGAATCCATAATGAGTAGTAGCCATACTCGCTAACTTGTCGATAAAAATTTCCCTCTGCTCGCTATCATTCACATATAAATTTGACAGAAGGAAATTTATAACCAGCAGAGAAATTGTGAATCGAAGGCGGCTACAGTGACTCAAAAAAAAAATCATACGCCAGAGTTTTTAAATTTATTTCAAACAGTTCTGTCGAAAATTTGACTCTCTTATTTTCGTTTAAAAATGTAAACAATTTTTCAATAAAAATCGCCTTAAGCAGGATTTCTAAGCTTATGGAAAAATCCGAAAAATCGTAGAAATTTCTAAAAGTGGATTAAAAATTTCAAAGCGCGGCCAGAATTTATAGAAGATTTTGAGGAGATTTCTAAGTGTACTGTTATGTAGCCAACCAATTTTAGTGTAAAAAGTGCTATTCTCAATGCTGTAAAAATTTCCGTCGATTTTAGTAATTTTTTTCTGTAGGGTGTTTGCGTTATATGTACGTGAGACCGTTCCAATTAAAATTTCCGAAAAGCCAATGAAATTTTTCAAAAAGTTGAATGTTGCATATTACTATATTACAATTGAATGAGCTGCAAAATTGCATACTCAAAAATCTTCTAAAAAATGTAGCTTTATAATTCTTAGCCCCTTTTTATGATAAATACTTCCTTAACTTTGAAAAATTGGAAATACTAAAAATACTGCCTAAAAAGTAAACAATAATCGCTGCTAAATATCTGGGTTACTTTCGAGCATCACCTACATTAACCAAGATATGCGTTAGAAATATAAACATTAAAATTAAATATAAAGCACAAAAAGAAAATTATTGTAGGTACATATGAAAAACCCTGTATCTAGTAGTGAAGTGCGGCTTTGTGCGACGTAATTTTTTGTCGGCAAACTACTAATTGTACTAGATATCATGTCCGAGGGTTAATTTGACTGAGTCTGACAGAGCAACATAACAAAACTAATTTTTAACATGAAAAAGAGTGATAATTTTTTTTAAATATCCGAACTTTAAAAGCTTAAAACTATAAACTTAGAATTATTGGAAACCAAGGATATTATTGAAAAGATTTAATAATTACTTGAACCTTTAGGATTCATCACGATTACTTAAATGAAATGCTTTAAATAATAAATATTCAAGTTGAAACTAGCACATAAAAATATGTAAGAAAAAAACAAAAAAATTAACTTCAGTTATGCTAAGTTACGACCATCTGGGGCAAGTGCAGAGTATGGGGTCGGGAAAAAAGCTATTAATTATTGTTCCCCATTCTATTTCCAATATGTGGATATGTTTTTTTCTGTAATTGTAACAATTTTACAAAATTCAATTTTGGGCGCATAAAACTTGAAAATCTACCTATGCGCGTAGATTTCCAGAAGAGAATATGAAACTTACTTTTGAAGTATAGTTAAAGGCCCTTGGCAACTGACAATCTGGCATGTCAAGCAGTGTGTATGTGTGAGTTTTTTGTGTGTGTTAGTGCAATCGGCAGTCGTCGTGCTGCACGTTCTTGTTCGGGCTCACGTTGATGAGAATCAAATCTTTTAGATATTTGCGTCAATCACCCGACACTCACACATATGTATACACTTCTTAACATTCCAGATTTTAAGTGGCCAAGGGCCTTAAGAGTTTGATATATGTATTATAAGCGATATTTGTGTACTAAAATGTTAAATTATAGTCTGAAAAAATTACATTTCGCTAGCTTAGAGTGCAAACTGTGTAAGTCCACTTTTATGAAAAAGTGTATTTTTATGTAGAACGCTAGAAAAATCAAATACGCACCGCGCTAAACAAGTCTGAGATACATGTCATATTTCTACTCGTTGTTATTCAGTGATACGCAAATTGTGTAAGTCCAAAAAGCGAAAAAAATTGTGTAAGTCCAAAATATTTATATAAACAGAAATTTTTTTTCATTTCGAATTTTTTTTTCTTTTTTGTATCTCCTACAAAGTTTTAAAAAAGGACTTACACAATTTGCATTCTAAGCTAGCGATTTTTATCATTTGTAAAAAAAATTTTAGTTTTTTTTTGGTAATTTTAATTTTGGTAAATTTTTTACATTGGCTGTGACCCCCCCCCCCCCCCCCCCCCCCGAAAAATTCTCCAGCTACGCCACTGCAAGAGAGTGTCCGCCTAAGAGAGGGCAATTTGTTCTAAAAATTGAACCTAAACCTTGGTGCATGAAAAAATTTCCGCTCAAGGGAGGTGTCCGCCCATGAGAGGTGTCCGTTAGGAGAGGTTTCTCTGTATGTATGTATGTATATATGTACGTGAACTAAAATGTTTGTTTTGTTTCTTGAAAGTATTGCTTTATAATATAAGCACTGAAATTAGATACTAAACAATTTTAAAATTAGTATTAACTTAGTACAATGTTTTCCATTAAAAAGTACAAGAATTATCATTCATTTAAAAAACAATACTGAATTTATAATTGTTGGGGTAAGTGGAAAAAAATTCAACAACTATTTACAGCGAAGGTTGAGTGTATAGCTATTTCACGAAAAACCATTTTCGATCATCAGCACTCTTTTCGGAAGTGGATGCACCGGGGATTGAACCCGAGTCCATTCCATCTTCAGCCGCAATGACCCAACGCATAAACACACTCGACCATTGAGACTCTGTGCAAGCTGTTGGATTTGCCCCACTTTTGCCTTTTTAACACGCTTTTATTAGCTTCACCTGTATGTATGTATGTATGTATGTATGTATGTAACTTCATCCCATCCTAAAAGTTGCAACATTTAACTAAATTATTATATCTTTCAAACATTCACTTTTATTGTGTTCTCTCTATTATTTCTATTCTCCTCCGGATTCGAAACATGACATCAACAGCCCAACGGCATCATATAGTAGGACATTCAACATTATACTTTATGCTTCATTGCGGCTTTTAAGTTACCTTTCTTCAAAATAGCCTCTATGAATTTCAATTCACTCCCGTATACAAGCCAATAAGTAACAAGCTTTCAGGGTACGGAAAAACTCACTCACGAACGCTCAAAAATACATTCTTCTCAAATCACAAACAAATGTTCAAAGAAAAACGTATAACCACTCAAATAGCGAGCAAACTAACACACAACAGCCAGCGATCGCTCATGGTGATGGCGATAAACTCAATGCATAAATTCACTCAAAAATGAAGCTAGAAGCTTTCTCTTTTGTTGCTGTTTGCAATGAAATCAACCGCATGTATATACATACGTATGCAAAGCAGGAACTGGTTTTGTTTGTTCAAATTCTATTAGCACACTTGCCGAACTATATAGCACTGTTACCGAACTTGGTAATTACCAAAATTGGTTATTTTTCGCTGCTGGTTTCTTGGTAACTTTCACATGTGTTTGACAATTTTTATTTTCAAGAAGTTGTTTACAATATTTGTGGAATACAAGAAAATATGGAAGTGATTATAGGACAATGAGAATATGTTGGAGTGAATATGCACAGTCAAATAAAGAAGAGCATATCTCCGATTAAAAACCGAAATAGTTTTGCTTCGATACACATAGTACATATTAGTTGATATTTTTTCGTTTAGGCTTAATTTTTGAGCTCTTATGACTAATGTTTTTTTTTTAAGTTAACTTCTTAGGCGGCGATACAGAGTTTTTATGGAGAGTGAAATTTGAAATTTGATGCAACGGAAGTTGGCCCCGGAACCTTGATATCGCGTGGTTCCTCACTCACGTATGTACATATATGTACGTGTAAGTACATAACAGCGCTGTGGTGAAACAAGCGTGGTGAGAATGTTAACAACACAAGCAGAAATTAAAGTACACCATTTGACACAACTCGTGTAACTAGCGCAGTAGCTCAGCTGTAAGATGCTTGGCTTCCAATTTAAGTGAAGGTGGTTCAAGTCCAGGTCGAGCCAATTTTTTGTTCCTTTTTTTTCTTTTTTATTAAATAATTTTCTTTATAATTTTTTATTAAATAAAAGTGCCACCCGAACATCGGGGGTTACATAGATACTAGTTAATTATTAAAATAAAAACGACCAAACAACCAATATAAAAACCAATCGGATGAGCTTGCCGATAAACAAAATCTAATAACAAGAACAAGCATTGCCTTTTCTATAAATAGAATTTGTATAAACAAAAACACACAACCACATGTATGTACATGCGATAGTTTTCATTGCAATATCCCTGCAAAAAAATATGCGATTAATCCCGATATACATAGATTTGTCCCGGATTGATTTCTTTCGGGAATAATCGGTCCACAATTAGTCCCCGATTGTTCCCGAACGGGTATAAATGTAGACTAATTGTTGACCAATTGTTCCCGAACGGGTATAAATCTAGATTGATTATATGTAGAAATTTTACAAAAATATTCAATGTATGTATTGAAAAAACATTAGGTAAAACTAATTGAACACGCTTTCTTTTAATAACAATGATGAATAATAATTTTGACAAAATTTTGCCAAAAATATTCATTGAAATCAATTACGATTATACACTGAAAACTGACTATTTAAAAAATTTTAATTTATTGAATAGATTTTTTTACAAAAGTAAAACTTATTGTAAAATCTTTATTTAAATAGGCATGAACATTTATAATTTTTAAAGATTGTTATAAAAAATAGCCTTTTTGAAAAATTCCTCACATATCTTTTACACACCCATAATGCATTCTCAAAACTTTAAGGGCCGGTTTCACCATCTCCGGTTAATTTAATCGCTGGTTAGTTTGACGTAAATTGTATAAATTGCTTAACCGGGCAAAAATCTCTGGTTAAATGCTTAACCGGAGATGGTGAAAACGGCCCAAAATATTTGGAGAAAATACTTAATATTTTTTAAAAATTTCACTACAAGATGAAATCTAATCGAGAAAACTCTTCTAATATATATAACAATTTATAATTTTTAGACATTTTCATAAAAAATAGCCTTGGCTTACAACTTTGGATGAAAGCGATTAATCTACATTTGTACCCGTTCGGGTATAGAAGTTGAACAATTAGTCTCTTTATAGGAACAAATGCGATCAATTCGCTCCATATAAAGGGATGTAAAATTGTATTAGTCGAATTCTCCCTTCCGATTGATCCCGGACACGTCCCGGATTAATCGCATTTTTTCAGGGATGTATTTTCAAATTCGCTTCTCATATGATATGTATATGAAACTTGTTACTTGTTGCTTTCGAGCCAATATAAATTGAAAACACAATTATTTCAAATATTGAACAAGATGTAAGAAGTTAACTTCTATCACGTGTACTATGCTACACGCGGGTTTTTTTTTTATAAGGAAAAAATGTATGTGAAAAATTAATATCTCAATATGTAAAATACATTTGTTATAAGTTTACAATAAACTTACTTCAGTAAGCAAAACGTTTGGAAAATCTTTAATATAAAACTTGTAATTCATTTAATAGTAATTGCTGAATCAACGAAAAGGAACACTAATTCTATAATTGTATTTCACGTTTGGAAAGCAATTCTTAATAAACATTTTTATACAACGTGAGGTGAAAAAATTTCTCAAAAAAAAAAAAAAAACAAAAAAAAATGCGCTACTCGGGACTTGAACCTGCGCTCCTTGGTCCGCAGGCAGCATACCTCACCATTACGCTACAATCGTATTCGGAGCTTTGTTCTCTAAATTCGAATTTATTCAATCAGGTTTCTTTTTTTTGTTCTTTTCAAATGCTTCACCTCAACTTGGTATGTTCAGAAACGTAGCACAAAACGCAACAGCGGCAGTATATATATTTTCGATGATCGTGATGAGCGGCGCTTGATGAAAAATTTGCGTTTATGAACGCTCTGCTTGTACTACAAAAGCAAATTGCGCTTCAAACTAAGTTTCTGAACAAAGCCCTCCTCTTCACCTTCTGATTGTAAAACATAACAAAACGTTTGGGAAATTTTGTATTTACAAACTAGTTTGGAAAACCTTGAATAAAAGGGTTTGGAAATTATTGCATAATAAGCTAGTTTACTTCACTGCATATTGGGATTTCTTGCGTCCGCATAAAACATCCTTTAATGAAAAATTTCACAATAATATTTGAACATGAAAATATTCGATTCGTACAACTAGTATAAAAATATACCTAGTTGTGAAATTAGAGTCCGATATATGAAATCTCAAAAAATGTTTTTTGACATACTGAGCACCCCACGCTTTTCCTTAAATACTTATATTTTCGTTCATCATTTTGTTTCTAATTAAATTATTTCTCAATTTTTAGTACGATTTTTAAGATTAAAGCGTGTTTTTTAGTTTTTTTAAGCTATTATTTATTCATTTTCAACATTAACGTTAGTGTGTATATGCTTTTGTATATGTATATTCCCCACAAACGTGCTGAATTTTTGTTGTAGGCAGTTCGCAATGAACATTGTTGTTGGTATTTATTTTATGTATATACCAAACAACGTTAAAAATTTTACTTGAAAGAGTGCTTAGCATTAGATTTTAGTGCTTAGAATTTAGTTTAAATTTAATTCCTTATAAATATGATCAAAATATACATATGAATTTATATATGCATATGCAACATAGGTACATACTCTGAAAAAAAAACCTTGTAAATACAAAGACTTTTGCAGTTAAATGAACAACTTTCCGCAGTTGAAATGTGCCCAACAACGCTCCGTTGTTGTTTCAAAGATGCGAGCGTTTTTGATTCAAATACTTTACGTATTTAAGTTAACAACGGAAACTGTTGAATGAAATACTTTTACATTTAAGTTAACAGTTTTTGCTTTTGAATTAACAGCAAAAGTTTTTAGTCCAAAAGCGAGTACTGTTGATTCAAATACTTTTCGTATTTAAGCTAACAACTTTTGCTTTTGAATTAACCGCAAAAGTGTTTGGTCGAAAAACGGGCACCATTGAAGCAAATACTTACAAGAAAATTGTAAAAATAGTTTTTTTTAATATAATAGATATTATTTTATTTTATTTTTTTATACATATAATATATGTAAGTATGTTTACATATCGAGCCCTAACCGCCATAAAGTGTATCCAACAAAATGATCGATTTTAGCGTTTTTAAGGAAATCAATAACTTATTATAGTACGCATCAACTCCCACAATTTTATGGGCTTAGGTTTCACCTCCTCCGGTTAAGCACTTAACCAGAGATTTTTGCCCGGTTAAGCAATTTATTTGACAGCTCGCCATACAATTTACGTCAAACTAACCTTCGATTAAATTAACCGCAGATTGTGAAACCGGCCATAAATAAATTTCAAGGCTGATTACCAACAGTATGAAAAGAAAATTAAAAAAAAACTCCTGTAAAATTTAATTTTTGTTGGATACACTTTTTGGCGGTTAGGGCTCGATATGTAGTAATATTAATGTTAAGGCTCGCCGTCACCAAACGAGTCATTCATCCATTCACCATTTCCAAACGCATCAGTACATCTGCAGACAACTCTCACGACATCAAAACAAGCTAAGTTTATCAATAGATATTAGTTTTTGTTTAATTAATTTTTTTTTATTTATGTATGTACATATATTACTTTCTTATGAAATTTATTTTATTTTAAAATTGAAACGAATTGAACGAATTTCAAAAATTTTGTTTATTTTTTTATTTTTTTCTTTCAAATCCTTCTTTCTTTTTACTTAAAAAAAGTTTAACAGCAAGCGAGTTTTTGAATCAACAACGCACGTCTTTGAATTAACTACGGAAATTTGTTGAATCAAAAACTTTGCCGTTAAAACAAATACTTTTGCTGTTGAATCAAATACGGAGATTTAACAGCGGAAAGTTGTTGATTTAACTACGGGTATTTTTTTCAGAGTATGTATGTAGGTATTTCAGTTAATAAAATCTGAACGACGAAGAAATCATGTAAAAGTAGACAAAGCTTTGTTTTTTATTTCAGTTGGAAGTATTTGTAAGTTCTCATTAGAATCTGATTAGAGAACTACACTAGAATTCGATTCGAGAATTATAGTTTTCACGATTTGAGAATTATGTACCCTTTTGTTTGAGAACGCTATGATTCTCGGTAGATTTTTGAGTCGTCCTCTAACGTTAGAGGTTTGAGAATGGGGCTAGTTCTCGAGTCATTCTCAAATCGATATCTAACCTCGAATTCTAATGTAGTTCTCTAATGAGATTCTCATCAGAATTTGCAAATACTTCCAATTGAAATGAAAAACAAAGCTTTGTTTCCTTTTACATGATTTTTTCATTGTTTAGATTTTATTAACGGAATATGTACCTATTGCATATGATTATATCTTAGATAGATATCTCTTTTGCATGTTATCAACTGGCGAATTTAACACGGCGATGTCCTAGGCGGTGTCAATTGTCACTCCCTGCACTACATTTTCAATAGTTCCGAACTAGTACTAAATTCTACAGTTTACACTAGTTCGTTTATTGGCACAATTTCGATAGTTCTGAACTAACTACAAATACCTACAAATTCTACAGTTTTACATCTGCCGCTTAAGTGCAGCCTTTGACAGACTTCATGCAAGTGGGGCGATGGCCGACTGCCTAACGCATGTGCCTTTCAATCTGGGGGGCGCGGGTTCGAATCCTGTCGTCGTCAAGGTGGATGATAATTTTTTTTTTAATTTTTTTTTAAACTAATATTTTTTTTTATTATTTATTTAATAAAAATTTACAATAATATTCAAAAAGTAACTTGAGCACTGCCACGTTACAAAAAATCACTGCCACGTTACACGTACGAATTTTAATTGAATTTGGTGACAACTATTAGTTGAACAAGATAAATAAACGCAAAATATATGTGTAAAGAACGCAACAAGATTATTTAATCATAAATTATTCAATGACAATACAATTGTGATATATATATATACATATGTATGTACGTACATAGGTACATTAGTTATAACCCTCTTTCGATGTATTAAAAGTAACAATTTTGTTTTTGAGCGTTTGTATTTGGTGGGCGCTTGAAATGTTTGGAACTGATTTCGCTTTTGTAAAGACCTCATTAAGATTCAAATTGTCTGCAGCAATTTTAATTTGATTTTGTTATTTCATCAATTAAAATTTTTGAGGGTGTCATAGTTGCTGCTTGTAAAAAATCAAATGCATTGTTCACAACAACATCACGAGCTCTTATATGTTTTCGAACGATTGTTTTTATTGTTGCCCCTATGCCATCTACACATCCTTTCCCATGCGACGTTGCAAAGTAGTTCCAAATAATTTTGATTTCAAATATTTTTTCGAACTCAAGAACCAATGCTGCAATAAATTTATTTTTAAATTGTGAAGATGGTCCATCACTCCATACTTTTAAAATTCTGATGGTGCGTGGTAATTGTTTTAGTAACTCAAACAAATATACGGCAATAGTGCCTTTTGTATGTAACAAGTTATTTGACACGAATACTTTCGCTTGAAATTTTTCATTATAATACAATCCGCTTGTAAAAAGTGAGAGCTGGCGCTGATTCCAGTGTGCATTCTGTACTTCATCTTGGCTTTCACAAACGAAATTTTCAGCGAAGTCCACTTGTAAGAGGCCTTCCAAGGCATAATCTATATTAAGCGCTCTCAGGCGATCGTGTAAATTAAATACTTCGGACTGCTGTCGTTTATTATAGCTATGCCTTAAAAATTGCGGCGACAAAGCAGCGATGTGTGAAATAAGTTCGGACAACGTTCCGTTTTGTTTACGTCTTTCTGTACGACTCACGTCACCGAGACGGCTTCAATAAAATTGGCATGATATGAGCACAGGCAAAAGTTGTGTGGCAAATTCTTTATTAGCTTAATGTGAGCAGGTCGATGCTTATTGAAAAAAGTAATTCCACACATTTCTAGAAAGAAAATGAAAAATGGAAACAAAAAAAGTTATTATTGACAAAAAAATTAAGCAAAAAAAATTAATATGTACCCTTTCCTGATGTTTCTTGCTCCTCGTTAAACATTCCACATGCTTCTCTAATTGTTAAAGTCATGTGTCGAGTTGGTAGTAAGATCATTTCCCCAGTTTCGTCACAAATATATTTTTTCACATCGCGACTTTTTGGCGACACCCGAGAAATATCGTCTCGCTTATCGAATTCTTTAACATCATGTGAAAGCATTGAGATATTTATAATGTCTTTTTTTGGGATTGGTGAAACCACATTAGTTAAATCAATTTGGTCGTTTTTACGTAAGTTTGTGCAAATTTGGGTCAGTACAACTTGGTTTTTTGCTGGTGATTTTGGTAACGCACGCTCTGCTTTCTTCACTGCTTTGCTTAACGTTTGAGGACAGTTATAACCTGCCGATACGATTTCGCAGCTTTTCGGTTGCATATTGTTATATTTCTGTTGCCGAAATTTTTGCACCCTACGCAGAACTTTTTCTCGACGATTTTTTATTGCTTCGACTCTTTTTTTAGCGGTCATTTCATTTTCTTTATTTTTCCTGGATTCCCTATACAACTTCATTTTAGCAGCTCTTTTCCGTTTGTATTCCTCGTGCTTTCCCTCCTCCATTAGCTTCGCAATATAATTTTTATTTTGTTCGGCTTTACTAACACGAGCCTGTAAATTTGAAAACGTATAATTTTTTAGTAATAGCACTGCCACGTTACACATTTTATATCACTTTTTAATTCCTAACAAAATTTTTTATTAAATGTTTGTTTACTTCTACTAAAACTTCATGAAATTCCATATTTAGTAATATATTTCATGGCATTATTGGATAGCGTTAATTTACGCAAAAAAAAAGAAAATGGTATTTTGCACTGCCACGTTACACAAAATTTTCGTCCCGATATTTTTTTAATAAAACATGCCTTCCGAATGCTTTATACTCTTCACAAGCCCTTATTTAACAAAAATGCATTTTTTTTAAACACGTGAGTCGGAATAGGCACAAAAAATCAGTGGAAACAAAATTACTTACCATTTTTTCAGACGATGATATTTTTTAATTTTTTCAATTCTGATCTTAATTTTTTTAAATGGAAAAAAATCACATGTAGACACTTTCAGCTCTTTGACAGATAGTGTTACCATAGACTTTGCATAATAATGCTTCATATTAGGACACATTTCATACAATAAACTTAAAAAAAAAAAAATTGCTCGGTAGAATTTTTGGCGTTTTTGACCATATGTATGTATATTCAATATATTACAGAAATATATTGAGAATTGATAAAAGGCGTGAGATTTGGCTCATTCTCTAATCTCTCGCTAATCGAATTCTAGTGTAGTTTTCAACCCTAATTATCGATTTGAGAATATATAGAGAATTACACTAGTTATCTAAGGTAATCCCGATAAAATTTCTGACGTTAGAGTCTGTGTTTGCTGGGTTGGGAGCATGTTCGGATATGTGTTCGTACCGGCCGATATCATAAACATGTCGAGCAATGTTATTGTACATAACGTTGAGGTTTTTAGTACAAACACTGTCACAGTTTGCAAATATTTCGCACGCATAAAGCAATGTCGAAATCAAGTAGGACTTTGCCAGGAGCAATCTTATTCCAATTTGTATGAAGTGTTGGGTAATCCATGGGGTCCTTAACATCCCATATACTTTGCCTATTGCTGTAAAAATGTGATTGTTCCACTTGAGAGTTCTATTGAAAATACCACCAAGGTTTTTGAAGGTATTCACGAATGGTATCACTGTTTTATTTAATGTTACAGGGGTGTAGTTACTAAGATTAAAAAACTTCTTGTAGATAGCAATGCACTGCGATTTTCTGGGATTTAAGACTAATCCACCCTGCAAGAACTGTGCAGGTCATTTGACCGGTCATATGACTGGCAGGCATGACCAAAAGTTTTGGGATATTTCCTATCACATTCTTAAGGGCATCGGTAACTTTTATGACCGTTTCATTCAGCACGTTCCGGTATGTGTATTTTCAAATTCCATTCTATCCTTATCTATCTCATTGGTTTTGAACTTGGCTAGAAGCACATACGAGTTCAAATGTGTTGGTGATATTGTATTTTTGCAATAGTGTTAGTACTTTCGGTCACACAATTCTAGCAGGGATTATCGCTGGCCCATTTATTTACTAGATACAAGTCCGCGTTCAGTTTATCAATGGAAGTCGATGGACAACTGCATATATATGTACATTGCTTGCATTGTGTTTAAGAACATTGGGTAGGTCATTAATATACAACACCAAAAATAAAGTGCAGAGTATTGATCCTTGCGGAACACCTTTCATAACAGGCAATAAGTTGGACATGGCACTACCCACACTTAGACCAGCCACACATGACAGCAGAAAACGCGCAGAACTTGGGCAGGCAGAAAACGTCGGTTTACAAAAACCCTCGATTTTCTTGTATTTCTGCCAATGTGCACACATGGAGACGCGCGTTTTTATGGCTTTCTGCCCAAATTCTGCACGTTTTCTGCCGTCATGTGTGGCTGGTCTTACTGCTTGGGATCTCTCAAGCCGATATGATTTAATTAAATTCACGGCAGGGTTAGAGAAGCAGAATAATCTCTCAAGTTTTAGGCAAAGTAATGCATGGTCGATAGAGTCAAATGGTTCGGTGGTCGTTTATATTGGAGAATTCTCTCATATTTTTGAATTTTAGTAGATTACAAGGTTGTTATTTATTAGACTCCACAAATAAATGATTTATAAATAAAATATACTGATATTCTGTATATTTAAGTACTGAAATGTCATGCATCCTTATTTACTCATATATACAAACAATTTAAGAAAATTGAAATTTTTAATATCTCGATGGCTGAGAATAAGATTGCCCTATTTCAAAAATTGTTTCAAAAACGCCCTATTTGAAAAATTGTTTCAACAACGTCCTATTTCAGATTTTGCTTCAAAAACGCCCTATTTCAGAGAAAATTCCATATATATTTCTCCGAAATAGGGCGTTTTTGAATAATTGTCTCAAATAGGACGTTATTGAAACAAATTCTGAAATAGGGCGTTTTTGAAGCAAAATCTGAAATAGGACGTTATTCGAAAAATTTTTGGAATAGGGCGTTTTTGAAACAATTTTTGAAATAGGGCGATTTTAGTCTCAGCCGTCGATATATTTTTCATGTACTTTGCAGCAGCACTTTTGAGCAAGCTAATTCTCACACAGAATTAAAGACCAATATCCACATAGTAAAACCCCCAAACAATTGCAATAGCTGTAACTTTGTAGACTACTTCAACCCTCTAACACCCCGACAATGGGGTTGCTTTTACTGCTTTGTTAGACTCCGAAAAAAATATTATTTCGAAGGTAGTTATAGAAAGTTGTTCGCCATAGAATTTCACTAGGTATCCAAAGAACCTAAATATCACAGTCCAGGGACCTTAGGTGATTTTTGTGACAAAATTTTATTTTGGGACTTTTCTTACTCTTTCTTCTTATATCAGAATTCAACTAAAATGGTGTGCAAATGTAGAAAATTGGAAAATTTTAATATTAAGTGCCTCCTCGGATGAAATTCTTACAAAATGACTTGAGGAAGATGAATGGGAAACCGACAATGAGGACCCTATCATGAATAGTACTGGACCGCCTCAATATTATATTTGTGAAGCATTTTCAAACGGTAGTTACGCTGACTACGCGTAAAGTGACCATGATACGGACACAAACTTTCCCAATGCCGACAGATACTTTGTGCTAAAAAGGTATGTATTTATGTGTGGCATGTGCGTCAGTTAACTGACTTCACCAGTTTCACGTTTTAAAATTATTGTATTGAAAGAAATGAACATAGACTATGATTTTAAATTAATACACAATTCTTCTTTGTTTTAATACTATGTTGCTTTCAGACCTGGGCACCCTCAATTACATTTTGTAATTGATTACGCCATCCGGCTCGACTTTTTGTCCGTTATCCCCGGTCTCGGCTTTCTATTTTTTTTTTTTGCATTTGTGGAGTTATCCATCTACATAAAACTATCACTAATAACCCAAAAAAACCGCCTTCAACGGTGGATAGTGAAAATGTGATATTTTCCGTCATAAAATCCACACACGCAAACAAAATTGTGACGAAAGCAGCTATTTGAAAATTGTTTGTGTAAGCACGAAATAAAAATTGCGTATGGTTATTCCTTTAGTTATTGCCAAAAAAGTTTATTTTCTTTTACGTATTTTTCACTTTTCAACAACTCTGACTCCTGAGGAGGGACACGACCACGCCACTCAAAAAACCGTTTTTACCCCGCCGTCTTTTGTTAACAACTTTGTATTTCGTTAAAAAATTAAGTTCCGCTTCGGATTCGTGTTCATGTGATCAAAACGCGTCGATTGACACCCCACTTCTTGAAAATTTACCAATTTTCACCGTTGTCACCTAAACTAGATAATTACCAAAACTTGGAGTACAAAATCACGCATTTTTTATTAAAAATTTTCGCCTGCGCCGCTTTTTTTTTTTTAAGAAAACAATATCTTTAAAAACTTAAATTACTAAGTTTGGGTATTTCATGCGAAATTTTGGTCTCTTCCCATTATTTAAAATACGGCAACACTCATACGACTGTTCAAAATAGAAAGCAGCTGATTTTTGTGTTGTCATACGGGCATGAAATTCGTTCAACTCGTTATGTTTACGAGTGCTGGATGCAGGCGGTAAACTAGTTGCTGACTGCTAGCTCCTTTAGTATTGTCTGGAAGCGTCGATATGTAAATGTTCTGAATTCATAGGCATCCAAATTAGGTACATAAATAGGCGAGATAACAAAACACGCTAGACGCTCGTTCACTCGACGTTCCAGGTACATGCCCTCAAATCATAGTCCTTTAAACGTTTGCTATGGTCGTCATCAAAAAGAGGTGGTCTCATCCGAGGCATTGTTGGATTTTTCATTGGATATGATTTTTTACGTGGTGTATCCCAGGCCCGAAGCACAGCCTGCACTGCAGGAGTTCTTTACTATAACCGCTTGCTCCAAGACAGACGCCCGCTCGCAGCCGTCCCTTCTGGTGATCCCACGCTGCAATTATTCCCCTCAACCATACATGTTAAATTCCAATTAGAATTAGCAATTGATGCAATTGGTTTATGTTCTCTAATTCATTAAGCTATTAGAAATAGTTAAACTAATTCCCATTAGATAATTGAAATTTTTATTCTAATGGTAAATCTAATTGCAATTAGTTGCCATTAGCAAAGGAAATTGGGTTACCTTTACAATTAGAAATCTAATTGACTTCTGATAATGCAATTAGATATTCAATTAGCTCGAAATAGAATCAATTATTTTTTTTTTTATCAAAATTCTAAATTGTCCATCGTGTCGTAAAGTTTTCGAATCTATTGTCTATGGAAAGTTAACATTCTTAAGGACAGCCAGAAGACGTAAGAAAGTGCTTTCAGAAAGTGACAAATTAAAATGTTTGTATTCGTTTATCTAAAAGAAACAAAAATTTGAATTTTTTACTTTCTGAAGGTACTATCTTGCGTCGTCTGGCTGTCCCCTTAGTCAATATATTAATACGCAAAAATCAACATGGATTTGTGGCGGGACGCTCTACGGTTTCCAATCTTGCCATTTTTACTGAGGACTGCCTAGCAGCCTTTCAAAATTAAATACAAGTCGATGCAATTTACAGCCCTATTCTGATAACCTCACAAAACTCACCGCACTCACTATTGTGACGTTTCTCACAGTTGTGAGGCTACACTTATTCTGGCATAAATTCAAAAGCTCATAATTGTGAGAAAATTTGTGATGACTGAATATGCAGCTCACAATACAAAAACTGTTGAAAATATTTTGAAATTTTGTGCCGTAAAAATTGTTTTTTTATGGAGGAATTGTTGCTCGTTGTTTTGGCGACAGATCTTGAGGAGCAGAAAGAAACAGTGGCGAGAAGAAGGCTACTGAAAAGTCTCAGGGATAAAAGCGATCCATTTTTCCTGCGGGTTGCCCGGGTGGAATTTTTTTCCTCCATCTCTGGGTGCTGCCTGCAGAAACGGATAAAGAATTCCAATTGCTCTTGTGTGGTTTTCTCATACTTGCTTCTGTAAAGGAAAATATTTATTTATGTACTATGTATGTATTTATAAATTTTAAAATTAAAAAAAAAAAAATTATAAATTACTCACGTCTTTTGTTTTTCCATTTTTGTTCAAATTGAAATTTGACAGAAAAAAACTTCTCACCTCCCATGGTAAATTTTTTAAGCTTTTTTCTTGTGAGGTCAGGCACCGAATAGCCTCACAAATATACCTCACAAAATGTTGACAAATTTTTCCTCACATAAAAGTTGTGAGGTTTTTTAAGAATAGGGCTGTTATACACACTTTTCCGAAGCTTTCAACCGTGTTTCTCTCAAGATTCTGATATCTAAACTATCTCAATTTGGTTTTCATTCTTCATTCTTACATTCCTTCCTATTTAATAAACATGCAATGCGATGTTGCATTTGACAATTATTCTTTATATTAATTTGTCGCGACCTCGGGGGTTCCACAGGGCAATGTCTTGGTAGTGGTTTTGCATACGAATTTCATAATGGCGTCTCTGGTGGAGAAAGAAAATTCGAATTTGTGATCCAGTGTTATAGAAAATTTTTTATCATTTTCATCAGGAAAAACTTATTAACAAAAAACTTTTTTGATTCTGAAAGAAATCTGCAGGACTTACTAATTGAAAATAAAAAAATTATAATTATTCTACATCTCTGGTTTATTCTTCTTATTTTTCCACAGATGGCAAGAAATTGCTTGCAACACAACCCGAAGAAACGCCCATCCTGCGCTGAATTACTACAGTACCCGTTCAATATGGTTATACCCGTTCAAAATTTAGCGGTTCCATTCACATTTAAAGAAAAAAATTGATTCAAATAAATTTTATAACTATGTATGTATGTAGATAGCACATATCTATTGTATGCACATATATACATTAGGGTGGTCCAAAAAAAAATCTAATTAACAATTTTCTTCGGTTTCACCCCCTCCATCGGTAACAGCACATTCAACGATATCACATATAAATTTTGGTTCCGATCAGAGCGATCAGGGGTATTGTACAGGGGTCTCATATAGAGTCTGAACCTTCCCCTGTGCGACGCCCCACATAGGTAGATTTTCAAGTTTTATGCGGCCAAAATTGAATTTTGTGAAGTTGTTACAATTACATAAAAAAAAACATACCCACATATTGGAAATAGACTGGGGAACAATAACACAGCTCAGCAAAAAAGTCGATATTTTGGTGCAGCCCTGCTTGTAACTGCAGTTGGTAGTATACGATGCACTGATAAAAAAATGATAACAACTTTTTTGAATCGTACGTGTAGTTTTTGAGATATGAGCCCTTAATTGGTTAAGGCGTATTTGACCCGATAACTTTTTTGCTAATCCTATCAACACACGTTTGATGTCGTTGAATAGGCGACATTCTGCCGCTTCTATCGGTGTAATCATTATTAATGTATCTTGATAAATGTCAGAGAAATTGTAAAAACAATCTCAAAAATTAAATTTTTTGTTCATCACTTTTTTCCCGACCCCATACTCTGCACTTGCTGCCAGATGGTCGAAGCTTAGCATATCTCAAATGAATTTTTTATTTTTTTTTTCACATATTTTTAAGTAAGTGCTAGTTTCAACGTGAATATTTATAATTTAAAAGCATTTAATTTAATTAATCGTGATGGATCCTAAAGCCTTAACTAATTACACTGCTCTACAGCCAAAAAATACTCTAAACGCGACCATCCTATCTATATGTATAATCGGTCGCTGAATCCGAAAATCGGGTTCATTTTTAATTCTATGGGAAGGTTTTTGAGATATCGGCAATTTACCGTTATTTGGCCATTGGCTCCACTTAATCCTGTATATCTCTTTGACACTCTTGGGGTAACACCAAACCAAAGAAAATTAAATTTGCTTTTCATGGCTCCTATAACATTTTTCTCTAACTCTTATAGTTTCTGAAATATTGATGATTCAATTTGAATTTTTTCGATTTTTTTAAGAAAAATTTGACTTTGTCAGGCAATATCTTTAAAACCAATGTCTTCACCTTCGGGTTTACTCCTTTACGTGAAGCTCCATTCCATTAGCAAAAATTAAGCTATCAACGAAGAAAATCCATGGTAAAATGGAAAAGTTATAGGCGATCAAGTAAATACAGCCAAGTCTTGCAATGCCACTATACGGTACATTCTATGCATATTGTACCCATACCTACCAGACCTCTGCACAATACCATTTGCCTCTTCTATATTTTCGAATACTCTATGCATTGTACAATTAGTCGCAGCACAATTTCAATGCAGATACGAATATAACCCATACTTTTCATTTGGAATACAAATACTATTTCTATTTGCTCTGTTGGAGCGATTAGTGTACACTATTCGCCGCGATAGAATAGAACATAATAATAACCATGTTATGAAGTATTCGCAAAACCTTGTTGCTTCTTTGGTTTGTTTGTTTATTTAATGTGCATATGGCATTAAGGTGGACCAAAAAATAAAAGCCCAACAAACATGTTCCATTTTTTAATGATAAGAAATTTTTTTCTTGTTCATTAAGGACTTTGAAAAAAATTATGTATCATCACTCATATAAAAGGAGAAAGAAATTTGGAGGCATTTGCACGACCTCTAAATTTTAATATATTAAGGAAAAATTTTAGGTATAGATTTCCGTATTATATTCGCATGAAAATCGGGTTGTTCCGCGAATTTCGGGAGAACTTTATTTCCTTCATAAAACCACCTTAATATGCCAAATAAGTTTCCTAACTAATGCCGAAAAAATCAAAAGAATCGAAGTATTGGTTACCGAGTTATTTTAAAATATATAGAACAGTTGGAAATATGTAGATCGTAAAAAGCTCTGGTTCGAAATTTATTTTAGACATATGGTTTCTTGGGCAAAAAAGCTTGAAATTACCCAAATTTTTATAATTGCGATGTGTCCCTGTTAATTTTTTTTTGGCCCCTACCAATCGACCCGCCCTAGTGTGTATGCATATGCACATACACACACTCACACTAGCAGCGTAATTTTGCTGAACACAACGTCTGGATGATTGTTTATGAAAATATGTATGTACATACATATATTTCGATTATATTCGAAGTATTCGCAAGTAGTGTACACTATTTGCAGAACCTTTTCAAGGTCATGTAATTGTCGCTACGAATAAGTAATTGTATTGGTTCTGTTTATGGTTGTGCTCTACTTGCGTTTATTCTAAAACGACAGAAACAAGTAGGTACTGTAATTGGACGGCCGCGAATATTTTGTTGGCCGTTTCGAATCCATTCGTGCAGCCTTCTAATACCTACACATCTGCAGTAGCAGCGTATTGGCAGCGCAGTAGATAAGAGTCTTTTTGCAGGTATAACATGCATAAAATGTACCCGTGCAGATGCATTGCGCGACTTGGCTGTATTTACTTGATCGCCTATAACTTTTCCATTTTACCATGGATTTTCTTCGTTGACAGATTTTATTTTATGCTAATGTAATGGAGCTTCACGCGAAGGAGTAGAACCGAAGGTGAAGACATTGGTTTTAAAGATATTGCCTGACAAAGTCAATTTTTTCTTGAAAAAATCGTAAAAAATCGAAAGAATTCAAATTGAATCGTCAATATTTCAGAAACTATAAGGGCTAGAAAAAAATTTTATAGAAGCCGTGAAAAGTAAATTTATTTTTCTTTCGTTTGGTGTCACCCCAAGGAAGATAGCTCGCCTCAAAGAGATATACAGGATTAAGTGGAGCCATTGGCCAAATAACGGTAAATTGCCGATATCTCAAAAACCTTCCCATAGAATTAAAAATGAACCCGATTTTCGGATTCAGCGACCGATTATACATATAGATAGGATGGTCGCGTTTAGAGTATTTTTTGGCTGTAGAGCAAAAGTAGGAGTAGGAATAGGGATAGGGTTAGTGATAGGAATAGGATTAGGGATAGGTATAAGGATAGGGATAGGGATAGGAATAGGAATAGGGATAGGGTTAGCGATAGGAATAGGGATATGAATAGGAATAGGGATAGGGTTAGTGATAGGAATAGGATTAGGGATAGGTATAAGGATAGGGATAGGGATAGGAATAGGAATAGGGATAGGGTTAGCGATAGGAATAGGGATATGAATAGGAATAGGGATAGGGTTAGTGATAGGAATAGGGATAGGTATAAGGATAGGGATAGGGTTAGTGATAGGAATAGGAATAGGGATAGGTATAAGGATAGGGATAGGGATTGGGATTAGGGATTAGGGATAGGAATAGGGATAGGGTTAGTGATAGGAATAGGGATAGGTATAAGGATAGGGATAGGGATTGGGATTAGGGATTAGGAATTAGGGATAGGGTTAGTGATAGGAATACGGATAGGTATAAGAATAGGGATAGGGATTGGGATTAGGAATTAGGAATTAGGGATTAGGGATAGGGATACGGCAACACGGTAATCTAGGACTTTTCCTTTAAGCTTTATAGGAATAAATTTTAGGCAGAACAACGTCTGGCGGGTCAGCTAGTTTAATAATAAAATTTATTATCCTTTTTAGCAATATTTATATATTATTGTTTAATAAAAGCTTCTGAAAATAATTTTAATTGTGTATTATTACTACGATCATGTAATATGAGTGGGTAGTGGGCATAATTTCTGTGCCAAGATGTACTCCTTTAAGCATTTTTGCCTGACTGTGTCTTTTTAAAGATTTAAAATATCGCCTTGCAACATGATTTACAAACATTTGCACGAGAAACTAACAAATCGAAGAAACGTGCTCACTTTCTATATCCGTTCATGTTCAACGCGTTCTGGCGAGTCACAAAATTCCTGATTTGATTGATCGCAACCTGGAATTCAAATTTGCTTTTGTTTTGCGATCCATAAAAACTTGTTGATATGCGACCAGTGTGGAGCGTCATCCATGCATTGCATCAGTATAACATATCACTATAAATAGTGTAAAACAAACCAACTGCAAGAGGTCTTCGCATGAAACTTTGTTGGAATAAGCTGTAAATGTTATTTTCACTAAATTTGGCATTTTCATTGCCCTTGAGTTCATGGAGTCCAGTTTTTTTCATTATTTTTAAATTACTAATAGTTAAAGTGGGAATCGCAATAATGTACCACTGGTGTTAAGGGAAAATTTGTATATAATGAACCACGATCCTATCACAGATCATAAAAAAGTCGCTCCCGCGGACGATTATACCGCAAGAGATATTCCTTGTTAAAGCAATGTGTGTGTAGAAGACTTCTTTGTGTCACCGGCCTTTGGGCGCGCTTTAAAAAAACCTCAGCCGGCAAAATTCTCCTTTTGGAGAACTTTAATATTAAAATTTAATAATAGTTGAAAGCGTTGAAGGTAGATGAATTATCATCCAAAGAATATTTCCAGAAATTTTCACTGAAAAATTCGCAGTAGTTTGTAAATAAATAAAATTGGTTCATTCTATTCAAGCTTAGCCGGTGTTAATTTCCGAATTACAAGGTATTATCACATGAAACTTGGTAACAGTATTCTATAAATGCCGTTTTCATATATGTTGGCACTTTTTTTTTTATAATACTCTGAAAAAAACGTTGTAAATACAAAGACTTTTGCAGTTAAATGAACAACTTTCCGCAGTTGAAATGTGCCCAACAACGGTCCGTTGTTGTTTCAAAGATGCGAGCGTTTTTGATTCAAATACTTTTCGTATTTAAGTTAACAACGGAAACTGTTGAATGAAATACTTTTACATTTAAGTTAACAGTTTTTGCTTTTGAATTAACAGCAAAAGTTTTTAGTCCAAAAGCGAGTACTGTTGATTCAAATACTTTTCGTATTTAAGCTAACAACTTTTGCTTTTGAATTAACCACAAAAGTTTTTGGTCGAAAAACGGGCACCATTGAAGCAAATACTTACGCATTTAAGTTAACCTCAAGAAAATTGTAAAAATAGTTTTTTTTAATATAATAGATATTATTTTATTTTATTTTTTTATACATATAATATATGTAAGTATGTTTACATATCGAGCCCTAACCGCCATAAAGTGTATCCAACAAAATGATCGATTTTAGCGTTTTTAAGGAAATCAATAACTTATTATAGTACGCATCAACTCCCACAATTTTATGGGCTTAGGTTTCACCTCCTCCGGTTAAGCACTTAACCAGAGATTTTTGCCCGGTTAAGCAATTTATTTGACAGCTCGCCATACAATTTACGTCAAACTAACCTTCGATTAAATTAACCGCAGATTGTGAAACCGGCCATAAATAAATTTCAAGGCTGATTACCAACAGTATGAAAAGAAAATTAAAAAAAAACTCCTGTAAAATTTAATTTTTGTTGGATACACTTTTTGGCGTTTAGGGCTCGATATGTAGTAATATTAATGTTAAGGCTCGCCGTCACCAAACGAGTCATTCATCCATTCACCATTTCCAAACGCATCAGTACATCTGCAGACAACTCTCACGACATCAAAACAAGCTAAGTTTATCAATAGATATTAGTTTTTGTTTAATTAATTTTTTTTTATTTATGTATGTACATATATTACTTTCTTATGAAATTTATTTTATTTTAAAATTGAAACGAATTGAACGAATTTCAAAAATTTTGTTTATTTTTTTAATTTTTTCTTTCAAATCCTTCTTTCTTTTTACTTAAAAAAAGTTTAACAGCAAGCGAGTTTTTGAATCAACAACGAACGTCTTTGAATTAACTACGGAAATTTGTTGAATCAAAAACTTTGCCGTTAAAACAAATACTTTTGCTGTTGAATCAAATACGGAGATTCAACAGCGGAAAGTTGTTGATTTAACTACGGGTATTTTTTTCAGAGTAGAAAGCAATATTTTAAAAAATTGAATTAAAACTAATGTCCAAATTCCTTTGTTCTTCCATTTATTTTTCCACTAAATAAGCTGTTGCAGCAATGGAATCCCTTTTTTAACCATTTAATATATTCTTTCTGAAAATTTAATCTAAAACTTACTGAAAATATACATTTGCAGTCAAAAATACAAATGTGCTGTCAAATAATACATATTATTTCGCATAAACGCTATCTAACACTGATTCGAACATAGTTTAACACTTAACAACACTTATGTTCGAAACGTCGTAAACCAGAATACCAATTTTCGTTTTGTCGTAGCAGTCGGCGTCGCCGAGATCGGAGTTCCGAGGGAATGTAGAATAGCTGTGTAAATATTTGCCACTATCACGAACACCGTCGGCGGTACCGAAATGACGTTTTCGGCAAATCGGCATTATGACAACCGTCGGCGCGCCGAATCTTTCGAAGTTCGGTAAATCGGCATTATGAAGACCGAATGAACGAACATTTTGACAGTTTTTCGTGCCGAAATTTGCCGCAAGTATTTGGTTGCGGCGATATTAACAAAATATCAAAAAATTACAATAAAAGTTTAAGTAAATTGTGTAAATGCATGTATGAAGTTAGAATAAGTGTTAATAAGTGTGAATATATGTAAATATATTAATCAACCGGTCGCGAGAAGCAACAAACATGGCGTGAGTCCATTGCATTTTCCACCGAGATTGAATTGCTGTTATATGCAAAGAAAAACTTCAGCGAAAAAAATTTTGAAATAATGATAATAACAGTGATTTAAATAAGTGTGTATGTAGGCTTTGGAAACTAAAATATATTTTCACCAAAGAATAATAATACATTTTCTGAAGTTCATAATTATTGTTTGACTACTATAAAAAAGCAACTAACGAATTATAAATGTGTATTACCAACAATTTACCATTTCAGTAAAAACGTTCGTCTCAATAAAGACGCATTCAAATAAATATTGCAGGTGATGGAAGGTCGGCTTCAGTATAATGCGCCAGCCATATTTATTTTCAAACCACTAAGAATGTTTCAATGAATCCTTCAGGAAAAGTTCTGCGAATGATAATTTTACTAATTTTAAAACTCCCGACTACGCAAAATTACTGTAAATCTCTGCAGATCTAACTCCAGAAAGGGAGTTCTGTCGGCTGAGGGTTACTTTTCAAAGCGCGGCGCAGTGCATAAGGGCTATCTACGCAAAAATACTGTGTTATTAATGAATTATAAGTTTCCGCAAGATTTCGTTTGCATTTTAGTGATCTATCGCCAAAAAAAAAAGAAACGTAAAATTCCGGTTCCGGGTACATTGTTATTGAAATTTTCCCCTGTTTTTGTATACAATTTGCTTTTATGTAGTTCAAAATAATTCTATGAAAAACAGAAAAAAGGACAAGGTAAAGGTTTCTTTCACGCAAAATTAAGACTATTATTTTTATTTTCAGCTTCTAATTAAATTTACGCTTGTTTACTTAAAGTAAAAGGATTGCTTTGATCCCTTAAAAATTTTCTTTCGTTTATCAGATTCCTTTGCTCTTCTTCCTCCACTAATATAGCTGCTATCGCAATAGAATCCATTATTTTATTATTTAAATAAATAGTTTTTAGTAAAATAAACTAACGATGTATTTGCTTTTATCAAAAAGATAAGAAACGTCAGAAAATCCCGCTCAATTCCGCCAGCCATATTTAGAAAGGTAGGCGCATACGTGAATTCAGAACTTTAATATTGTAATTGGTATAGTTTAATGTCAAAATAATGTTTCGCCTTGGTTAAAATCTGTATTCGCTTGAGACTCGCCCATTCCTGTTGGCCATAGTGTGAATTTGCTTTGTTTTTGACATTACACTGTACCTTTCTAATTAAAAAAATTAGTTTCTGAATTCGCCGCTGCGCCTACCTGTCTTGAATTTTGCATCAGTACTTGGCAACACTGATTCGAACACAGTTCACATATTTGGCCACACTGAACTTCGAACCGTCAGGGTTGCTGATGCCATTTTCGATGAGTTCGGCGCCGTGGCTTTCGGCATTTCGGTACCGCCGACGGCGTTGGTGATACACACAGTAATAAGTGTTAGTGAGTGTGAATATATGTAAATACATTAATCAACCGGTCGCGAGAAGCCACAAACATGGTGTGGGTCCATTGCATTTTCCACCGCGATTGAATTGCTGTTAAATGCAAAGAAAAACTTCAAAGAAAAAAAAACCCGCGTGTAGCACAGTACACGTGATAGAAGTTAACTTCTTATATCAATTTATATTCGCTCGAAAGCAACAAGTAACAAGTTTCATATATTATATGAGAAACGAATTTGTAAATACATCCCTGCAAAAAATGCGATTAATCCGGGACGTCTCCGGGATCAATCGCAAGGGAAAATGCGACTAATACAATTTTACATCTCTTTATATGTAGCGAATTGATCGCATTTTTTCGAGAATGTCCTTTGAAGAGGCTAATTGTTCAATTTGTATACCAGAACGGGCTTTCACCCAATTCTGAAAATGTTTAAAAATTATAAATCGTTTTATATATTAGAAGAGTTTATTCGATTAGATTTCAATTTGTAAATTAAAAAAAAAAAAATAAGTATTTCCTCCAAATATTTAAAGTTTTGAGAATGCATTATGCGAGTGTAAAAGATATGTGAGGCATTTTTCAAAGTTGTTAGCCAAGGCTTTTTTTTATAACAATCTTTAAAAATTATAAATGTTCATGCCTATTTAAATAAATAGTATACAATAGTTTTTACTTTTGTAAAGAAATATATTCAATAAATTAAAATATTTTGAATAGTCAGTTTTGAGTTTATCATCGTCATTGATTTTTCAATGGATATTTTTGGTAAAATTTTGTCAAAATTATTATTCATTAATGTTATTAAAAGAAAGCGTGTTCGATTAGTTTTACCTATTGTTTTTTTTTAATACATACATACATTGAATATTTTTGTAAAATTTCTACATATAATCAATCTAGATTTATACCCGTTCGGGAACAATTGGTCTAAAATTAGTATACATTTATACTCGTTCGGGAACAATCGGGCACTAATTGTGGACCGATTGTTCCGGAAAGAAATCAATCCGGGACAAATCTACGTATATCGGGATTAATCGCACATTTTTTTGCAGGGATATTACAATGAAAACTATCGCATGTACATACATACATGTGGTTGTGTGTTTTTGTTTGTACAAATTATATTTATAGAAAAGGCGATGCTTGTTCTTGTTATTAGATTTTGTTTATCGGCAAGCTCATCCGATTGGTTTTTATATTGGTTTTGATCGTTTTTATTTTAATAATTAACTAGTATGTAATACCCGATATTCGGGTGGCACTTTTATTTAATAAAACATGACAAAGAAAATTGTTTAATAAAAAAAGCAACAAAAAAACTGACTCGACCTGGACTTGAACCAGCTTCATTTGAATTGGAAGCCTAGCATCTTACAGCTGAGCTACCGTGCTAGTTACGTAAGTTGTGTCAAACGGTGTACTCTAATTTCTTCTTGTGTTATTAACATTCTCACCTCGCTTATTTCATCATAGCGCTGTCGTGGTTAGAATTTCTTATGTACTTACACGTATACATACATATGTACATACATAGATTTACATACAAATCTCCAAAAGAATTTAAAAATAAAAATATGTATTAGTAAAAAATAACGATTTAAATTTTTTTTGACATACTGAGCACCTAATGCTTTTCCTTAAATAGGTACTTATATTTTCGTTCATCGTTTTGTTTTTATATTACATTATTTCTCAATTTTTACTGCGATTTTAAGATTAAAGCGTGCTTTTTAGTTTTTTTTAAGCTATTATTTATTATTAAAATAAAAAAAATAAAAAAAAAAATAAAAATCAGTCGCCTGGCGTGATTCGAACCCACCTCCCCTCGCTTTCAGACCAGACGCAAAACCTCTGCGCCACCACACCACTTGCGTGGGCTATGTCAAACGCTGCACTTAAACTGAACTAACAAAACGGGTGGTTGCTTTCATTGTAATATGTACATTAGAGTGCGTTTAAAATTTAAATTAACGATATTTTACTGCATCGCCCCCTCAATCTGTAGTAACATGTTAAACATATCACACATAAATTTTGGTCCCGATTGGTGGCGGTTAAGGCGTGGCGCATTGAGGTCAAAGTTCAGAAAACTCAATGAAGGGTCAAAAAATCAAAATATTTTTTTTAATTATCTAATACCCAAAATTAATACTTCTATACCCAATGATAACAAATATAAATTTTGGTTCCGATTTATGACGGTTTAGTGGTGCTTTAAGGTGGTCAATGTTCAGAATGCCATAGAAGACTTACATTTTTAGTGTCGCATATGGTAATCTGAACTTTGACTCCCTAGAAACACCAGTAAACCATCATCAATCGGGACCAAAATTTTTATTTGTTATCATTGGGTATAGATGTATTAATTTTGGGTATTAGATAATAAAAAAAAATATTTTGATTTTTTGACCCTTCATAGAGTTTTCTGAACTTTGACCTCAATGCGCCACGCCTTAACCGCCACCAATCGGGACCAAAATTTATGTGTGATATCTTTGAGCATGTTACTACAGATTGAGGGGGCGATACAGTCTTTTTATGAACTTTTAAATTTTTCATACAAATTAAAAGCACCCTAATGTACATATGTATTTGCAAATATCAAACTTGTTACTTGTTGCTTTCAATAGGTGAGTGAGTTGTACTTGTTAGTTCAATTTAAGTACAGCATTTGACATAGCCCACGCAAGTGGTGTGGTGGCGCAGAGGTTTTGCGTCTGGTCTGGAAGTGAGGGGTTGTGAGTTCGAAACGCACGAGATATCAAGGTTGATTTTTTTAAAAATTAAAAATCAACGAAAATGGCTGCTATTTCCGGGGGCAACTTCCGTTGCATCAAATTTCAAATTTCACTCTCCATAAAAACTCTGTATCGCCGCCTAAGAAGTTAACTTCAAAAATTGTGAAATGCTAAGAAGAGTGATTTACGTGCGTATGTAGGTTTTGGAAATTATAATATATTTTCACCCAAGAATAATAATGCATTTTCTGAAGTTGATAACAATTGTTTGACTACTATAAAAAAGCAACTAACGAATTATGAATGTGTATTACCAACAATTTACCATTACCAATAAAGACGCGTTCAAATAAATATTGCAGGTGGTGGAAGGTCGGCTTCAGTATAATGCGCCCGCCGTATTTATTTTCAAACCACTAAGAATGTTTCAATGAATCCTTCAGGAAAAGTTCTGTGAATGATAATTTTACTAGTTATTACACTCCCGACTACGCAAAATTACTGTAAATCTCTCCAGATCTAACTCCAGAAATGGAGTTCTGTCGGCTGATGGTTACTTTTCAAAGCGCGGCAGCCTTCGCAATGCATAAGGGTGCTCTACGCCAAAATACTGTGTTGTTAATGAACTATAAGTTTCCGCAAGATTTCGTTTGCATTTTAGTGATCTATCAGAAACGAAAATTCCGGTGCCGGGTACGTTTACATACTTTTTTTATCCCTCTGTAAACTTAGGAAATTTAAAAATTTTCTGCAACAAATTTTCGGGTGTAGCAAATAGGCGATCTCAGCCAGGAAACTTAATATTTAATAAAAATCTCTATAGAGTAGTTTCCTTACACATTTTCTAATTAGAAAAATTTTATCTTAAGATAAAGTATGATAAATTGTATTTTTTGCAATTTTTTTTAAAGACTCCAGCTAAAGGCATTTTCATAAAAAAAAATATATATAAAACACACAACTTTAAGAGATTTTTGTGAGAACCTTATGAGTTAGAAGCAAAAACTAAGTCCAGATCCTTAATCTAGGATAAATTACCTTTCCAACGATACAAAACACGTTGACATACGTGACAAAATTTTTTTTGATTTTTACCCGCTTATACAGCACTGTGCTACGCTGCAATTTAGGTGAACTGCGCGACACCACGCGACAAAGTTGACCAACTAGGCAACTTCGTGTGGCAGACCTAGTTTTTGAGATATTGGTAAAAATGTGGAAAAAGCCATATATGCAAGACATTGCATCACATAAGTGCATCAAAAAGTTTTATTATACGTCGTGGCGATTTGACATCTAGGAAGTGCTGGTAGAGGGAGCTACACCAAACATTTTTTGTCTTCACACTCCAAAATTGGTCAAGTAGTTTGGTTACAATGGCCAAAATAATGAAAAAAAAATTTGAAAAGAATCGATTTTTTTAAGGAAATTTCAGATTCGACTGTCCTAAAATCAGAAAAATTGTATGGGGGACAAAAAGTTAGCCCGCCTATCCTATAGAGAATTTAATTGTGAACATTTTAAGACTAATTGTGTTATAATCGGATGTACCGTTATTTATATTTATATATTTTTATTGAAAAAATATTAAAATTTAAACCAGAGATGTAGAATAATTTCACTACCCGACAAATTTTCAAAAATGTTCATATCCTCGATACAAGTGATACACGATTCCTATGTAGAATTTTCTGCTGATTCCAAATATGTAATCAGATGGTTCAAAAGTAGAATAGTTTTCGAGATATTAGTCAATATCTCCGCCATTACCGTCTCGATTTTTACTTTATTTAATTTTGTTTTGAGAGGATGAAATACCCTTTCCAACAAAGCCAAAATGATTAACATCGACGTTAAATTGGTGGAGTTATAGCGATCAAAAGATTTTTTTTTTAATGGAAATTTTCAGTTTTTTTCCGACATTCATATACTTTTTTGTAATTTTTTTTAAAGAAATATTAAATATCCTCCTGGTTTCACACTTTGAGTCAACAGCCTATTTCTTAGTGAACATTTTGGCACTTTTCGGATTAAAATCCGTAGAAAAATTACAATGCTATAAGAGATTTAATGAACAAGCCTATGTTTATTTTTTATCACAATCTTGTACTTAACCTCATATTTATATTTTTATGTATGTTAAAAGTGTTTAAATGTTGATGGTTTTCGCCGTTTTGGTACATTTTGTTCTTCTCGAAGAGGGAACCAGCAGAAATGGCTCATCATTCAATGCCCCTGACATTCCAATGGCAATCCCATATTTTTTTTATTTCTCCGGGAGAACGCTCACCGTTGTAAAAGTCATCACTTATACACGGTGGGCAGGAAGCGACGATAGGTTGCATGAAAATGTCGACAAAAAAGGAAAGTGGGGTTGTGTTATGTGATGTTTATAGATGAAACATCCGTTGAAATTAAAATCCGAGCTGCTCCTTTTTCAAGGATATCCACATTTTTTGATTTTTTTGAAAGGATCAAATATTGACGAAATCGAAAATTCGCCAAAGTCCAAATTTTTCCGATTTCAGTACATTATCTGGTAGCTAAAGGATGCAAGAAAAGGTATTAAAAAGAAAACAGGACACCTGTAGTGGAAAAATCGAATGTGAACAGGACCTAAAGGATAACCACTGAAATATAAAAAAACACAAAAAGTACCCACTTTTTATACAATCTTTAGATAGGCTGTTTTGGTCTAATATGTGCCAGTGCGAAGGAAAAAAAACACTTTTCGCATCCACTTTATGCCCGACGTTTCGGTAAACTCCTTACCATCTTCAGGGGCGTTTCTTTATTATCATACAACATAAAAAGAAAGATTATAACACCCAAAAAATTAGTTACATATATATATATACAGATAAACAAAATAAAAATCATAAAAATCACAAAAAAATTATATCACAACGCGACTTACTTATTTATGAACAAAAAAAATTACATTTCGGAAAAAAAATTACAAACATAAATACATATATGTACATATGGACAAATGTAAAATCACATACTTCTTTTTTGAGGTACGCTAGTCAAACTAGTTAACAATCATAAACAAAGCAAATAAGTAGCTGCAATATCTTCCGTGTCTTCTTTTTTGTTTACTGTCCGCTCTCTATTTTTTTAAAATGTGTAGGCTCTCCAATGTATATCTTGTTTTCTCTTTGTTCTCGATGTCTATTATTTTGGTGTTGTCTAGATCAGCTGTGTGTCCGTTTGTAGTCATGTGCAGAGCAAGGGCAGTGTTTATTTTCTTTTTCCTTATTGCTGCTTCGTGTTCTGCCAAACGTACCACCCAGTGGTCTTTTTGTCACAGGATGCATTACCGTCACCCTTACACGCGACTTGGTATACAACATTTGCTTTTTGGTGCGGGTCAATGGAACTTTTTGTTTTGGTGTAGATATGTGAGAGCGTTTGATTGGACTTGTATGCAAGGGTGAGGTTTTTTGTTTTGTTACGTATGTTGTGGTTAAGATTTTCTGTTAGTTTAGGTATGTAAGTAACACTTCGATATTGCATTGTTGTACTGAAGGTTGTAGTAGTGTTTGTTTTACTTTGGTTTGAGTTGATTTGTAATAGTTTGTCTTCTATTAGAGTTTTTATTAAGTGCGTCGGATAATTATTATTTGTCAATATGTTGTATATTTTGTCGTCGGAATTGTGGATGGCTGATCATAAATATTTTGTTGATTAAATTTTTTGCTGCATTTATTTGGTATTTTTGGGTTGAGCCGATAAAAAATTGATTATACGTCCCGATGAAATAGGTTTTGAATACTAGTCAAGTTGGATTTTGTAGTCTATTCTATGAATTAGAACGTCAAGAAAAGGGAGTTTGGAATTAGTTTCTTTTTCTATTGTAAATTGCAGCTTGTTATGGTAATTATTGAATGTGCTAAGGATCATATCTACATCGTTTCTTTTTACAATAGCGAACACGTCATCAACGTATTTCACTATAAATCTCACATCAATGTTATGTAGCTTTTTCAGTTCGGTCAGGGAATTATCTAATAAATCGTCCATTATAATGTCCGCTATTATTGGGGAAAGGGGATTGCCCATGGGCATTCCGAAGTTCTGTGTAAAGATTTTCTTATCATATATGAAGTAATTATTGTCTTTCAGACAAAAATTTAAAATATTAAGGAAAGTGTTCTTTGGTATACGGGTTTCAGTTCTAATTGTATCAAATTTGTTCATTATTATTTTAATAGCAAGGTATATAGGAATGTTGGTGAAAAGGGATACAACATCAAGTGATATAAGAATTTCGTCGTTGTGAAGCTCAAAATTTTCAAGTCTGTCTTTTAATTTGAATGAGTTTTTAATATTGTATTCGTCAGAAATTAAATTACATATAATTTTACCAACAAATTGGGACAGTTTATAGCACGGTACACTGAACGACGAAGCTATTGGACGAAGGGGTACTTTGGTTTTGTGAATTTTTGGAAGACCGTAAAGGCGAGTGGCAAAGGCTGAATTGCATATAAGTTGGTGTTTTTCTGTTAAATTAATTATATTGTTTTTATATAAACTGTCAATGATAGTATTATTCTGTTTGTGTAACTTGTCAGTTGGATCACTTCTTGCTGTTCTATATGTATTTTTGTCTGAGAGTAACTGGTTCATTTTTTCTCTGTATTCTGTTGTGTACATTGCAACTGTCTTATTTCCTTTGTCAGAATCTGTAATGACAATGAAATAATAACCACTGGGTGTACGTTTGGCAGAACACGAAGCAGACATAAGGAAAAAGAAAATAAACACTGCCCTTGCTCTGCACATGACTACAAACGGACACACAGCTGATCTAGACAACACCAAAATAATAGACATCGAGAACAAAGAGAAAACAAGATATACATTGGAGAGCCTACACATTTTAAAAAAATAGAGAGCGGACAGTAAACAAAAAAGAAGACACGGAAGATATTGCAGCTACTTATTTGCTTTGTTAATGATTGTTTAATTAGTTTGACTAGCGTACCTCAAAAAAGAAGTATGTGATTTTACATTTGTCCATATGTACATATATGTATTTATGTTTGTAATTTTTTTTCCGAAATGTAATTTTTTTTGTTCATAAATAAGTAAGTCGCGTTGTGATATAATTTTTTGTGATTTTTATGATTTTTATTTTGTTTATCTGTATATATATATATATATATATATATATGTATATATATATATATATATATATATATATATATATATGTAACTATTTTTTTGGGTGTTATAATCTTTCTTTTTATGTTGTATGATAATAAAGAAACGCCCCTGAAGATGGTAAGTTTACCGAAACGTCGGGCATAAAGTGGATGCGAAAAGTGTTTTTTTTCCTTCGCACTGGCACATATTAGACCAAAACAGCCTATCTAAAGATTGTATAAAATTTTCAAATTTGGTCAGCTTATTCTATAATAGTACCCACTTTAATTTGCGTATAACTCCTAAAATGTTAACTCTACGTGAAAATTCCTTATGATATGTTTCATTCAGAATAAATAAAGAAATATTTATTTAATATACAATTGTGATGTACACAGCTAGCGCGTATTTCAGCTCTAATTCTTTTTAATATTAACGAATAAATATGAAAGAATGAGAATTGGATCACTAGATTAAAATATTTACATAAACTAGCAAAATATTTGAACTTAAAATACATATGTGGTTATGGTTTCCGTGATTATAAAAAAAATGAATAAAATCATCGCTAAAGATATACTCGAAAATACGGCTCGGTTTGTATAGTAACTATATACACATATCTCATTACCTCAATATTCGGGAACTCAGATAGTTAACTTAAGTAAGAATAAAAAAAAAATAATAATAAAATGGATAAATATTTCGCTTAAGCGATAATCGAATATTCGCAAGAGCTAAAGCAATCATGTAAGAGGCTGTTTTAACTTGTTTGCTCCAATTTGGTTTACAAATCGTATTGGGAAGTTCTGCTTTCAACGCTCCTTTTAATTGCAAAACCAAGCTTTCTCTCTCCATATTTAATACGCCATCATAATACCTGGCATCACTTGTCCCATAATAGCGTCCGACAAAAAATTTGGTCGCCTGGGCGATATCACTATGACACACCAAACATTTTGCCCCCTTTTCCCCATTGCTAATTACTAAGAAATCTTTTTCCCAATTTACGTTAAACATTTTTCGCAGCAACCTGATTACTTGAAAGTAGCGCGTCGAATGAGCACGATCACAACAAAACCGTAGTGTCGGCATCACTGGTTCATATAAAATGCTTATATGTGTGCGTTAGCAGTGAAGCTGATCTTGTGTACGTGTGAAAGCAGAAGAGAAAAAATTGGCACGCGTGCCTATGGGATGGCCATCTATGCTTTAGATCAGCGTTGGGCAAAGTAGCTCCTGGTAGCATTTTGCACTTAGGTGCCGACTTGGCACATTTGGGTGCAGGTGAGGGACGCAACCAAGTGCAGCATAAGGGGAGAAGAACTGAGGAAGAACTCACTAACACATAAGATAGATTGAGAACGAGAGAGTATGTCGCAACCTGTATTCGTGGCAGTGATGGAAAATGAAAGTTTCCAATTGTGTCAAATTTGTACAAAAGGTGGTGAATTTTTGAATTTCATTGTGCAATCAATTTGAAAATCGTCTGTTGGTACCATTACCTTGATAAAATAAGTTTACAGCACATATTGTATAATAAAGATCTCATACAAAACCTTTCTTACGCATATTTGTGAGTCCTACTTTTATTAAGATTACTTTATAATAAAGCTTATATGCCTTCATAATAAAAAAAACAACCGTTTGTTTACTATGAAGCAAACAAAAATGGCATTGTGATTGAAAAATATTTATAACCTGAATTGATTTTTGCAGAATAGTGCGAAAATCAATTGATTATACATAAGTGCCTTGCTACTTCCCAAATAACCGAAAACTGCATAGGCACTAGTCATTTTCCATCACTGGTTCATGCTTGAGAGGCAGTGTGCAGCAGTGTTGCCGCTGCGTCAAACAATTTGGTATCACAAATTGGTACTTTCATGGGTTTTTCCTCGTATCACTTAAAAATTATGGAAAAAAAATTAATTAAATGGAAGGCCAGCTTAGCACCTTTCATTTGGTACCAATATTGCTCAAAGTCTATCTGGGTCACTCTGGGTCCACATTCATGCCCGTATCCCGAGAAGTTCCCACTTATTAAATTCTATATACCCTATCATGTGCGTTAATATCACATGGATCTACTGCAAAAATTTCATAAAGATCGGTTGATTAGTTTGGGAGTCTATAAAGGACAGACACATATTCTTTTTTGTATAACAGATTTTATTTAATATAAGAGAATTTATAAATGTAAGTTCTTGAATTTTGACATTGCTAAAATAATATAAAAATAAATTATCTATCTTCTATGAATCGAATGTGAGTGAGTTTCATAAACCAAATATTATTTCCACTAAAATAATATATGTATTGTAGGAGCGGCAACTCTGGGGGAAGAGCGCCGTTGTCAACAGGGAGGGTGTCATTGTTTAAGGATTGTATAATAAATGTGTTTTAGTACTCTTTTATACAACAAATACTACTACAACTACTACTCTTAAAAACTAATACTTATGCTTTGCTACTATCAATACAAAAAATATATATATAGTTTGTAAATAAATCGATTTGCATGTAGAAATGAAATACGCACAAACTAAATGTATATTATAAAGTCGTTGCTACCTAAAAGTCGAAAAATTCAGTATTAATTACTTTTTTCGTAATTCTTGGCAAAAATTGTATTATTTTGTTTCCGTACTACGGCAACACAGTTTAAGAATTGTTGATCGTTGCTGAGAGTTGGTGGTTTTGGTTTTTGATTTTTAGTGTTTCCGCAGGCTTCTTGCGATGAACATGACGAGCGAGGGAATATACGCTGATTTTAATTGTTTTGCATTCCCCTTATCACCGAAAAACAAATCAGCCCCTCTCCATCCTCTTGCTGGCTCCGAGGCTGCTGCAGGAGCCAAATTTTCGCCCAACACTGCTTTAGATGCACCAAAGTACATTAAGCACTGTAGGTACATCAAAATCAGGGGCGAACGCAGGGGGGGGATGTTTGGGGTGTTAATCGAACAAACGCAAACAAACAATGAAGGCATACAGCTGAGTATGTAATGTTCGATTTCCGAACTTAGGCTTCCTTACTTGTTAGTTTTAGTTTAAATACAGAGAAAATGCAATGAATTGAGATTTAAAAGGTACATACGTAGGTCCACTCCCCAAACATAAATTTAAGTAAAAATTGTCTGGACGAGTTTTAAGTATTTTTTTCAGGGACCGTAACGATTATCATTTTTATAAAAAAAATCATTTTTAATCGTTATAATTTGATTTTTATTTTTTCGATCAAAAAAATTTTTATTTCTGGATTTAAATTTTTCCGATGAAACTTGATCGATATTTTATGATTTTTATTTTTCCGATCAAAAATAATTTCTATTATTCGATTTAAATTTTTCCGATGAAAATTGATCGATATTTTATGATTTTTATTTTTTCGATCAAAAATAATTTTTATTATTGGAGTTAAATTTTTCCGATCAACTTTAATAAATATTTATTTATTATTTTTTCGAATCATAATAAACTTTAAAAACTTGTTTCTTTTGTACCATACGCTATATTATTAATACTCTAACATAAATTTTGTTCTCAAAAAGAACTGCGCCAATTTTCATTAAAATTGGTTGGAAAATGCGTCCATAATCGCCGTTGCAAAATTACTGAATGGGTGTTGTATGCTTTTGAACAGAACGGAACAGAGCTATGGCAATGTGCACGCATAGGTGCGTTCGTATGTGTATTCCAAACTTCCCAGCAAAAATCTGGTCAGGCATGACAGAAGGCCTTGCCATGGAACATCTGACGAGTTCATCACTTCTTTCACGCATTGCCAGTAATGCAGAGTGGAATGAGCTTTCATTACCCATTCCACGTAATGCAAAGTAGAATAGAGCGAGAAAAATGAAATGGAATAAATACCGTTATTTTCAGTGGAAATTCGCATCATGCCTTAAATTTTTCGCCTTCTTTCTCTGCTATATATATATAAGGTATTCTTTATTTGATTCGCTAGAATCCTGGCGGTATTGTATGATTTATTCGTTCGGCGGTAATGCAGTGGGCAAGTTCTTCCCTCCAATGACAAGCCCATGCTAATGTCAGGCATTCTGTCAACGAATGTGGAAGCAATTGCTAGGGGTTTTATGGATTACCCTCTTAATTCCCCGGTCATCGAGTTTTTTGATTGGTTGCCAAGCAATTTTGAACACACCATGCACAATGTTGGCGATCGTCAGGCCATCAAATATAGGCTTCACTAACGTTTGAAAAAATTTATTATGATCGGAAAAAAAAAATAAAAAAAATATTGATTAAGGTTGATCGGAAAAATTTAAATCCAATTATAACAATTATTTTTGATCGAAAAAATAAAAATCATAAAATATCGATCAAGATTCATCGGAAAGTTTTAAATCCAGTAATAAGAATTATTTTTGATCGAAAAAATAAAAATCGAAAATAACGGTTATTTAAAAATTTAAAAAATAAAAATCTTCAGAATAAAGATGAGGTCATATTTGGATAGAATGTGCTAAAATAATTATGTCGGCATACTTGTATTTTATTGTTAAAGAAGTTTTCATAATGATTTTTTCATCCGAAGAAATGAAAATAACGATTAAAACCGGTCCGATTTTTTTTTTATTTTCCGTTGGATATTGAAACCCCCCCAAAATATTTTTCTGTGTGCACCACTGATCAAAATTGTATATTAAAGAAATATTTCTTTATTTATTCCGAATGAAACATATCATAAGGAATTTTCACGTAGACTTAACAATTCGGGAGTTATACGCAAATTAAAGTGGGTACTTTGTGTATTTTTTTATATTTCAGTCGTTTTCCTTTAGGACCTATTCACATTCGATTTTTCCACTACAGGTGTCCTGTTTTCTTTTTAATACATTTTCTTGCATCCTTTAGCTACCAGATAATGTACTGAAATCGGAAAAATTTGGACTTTGGCAAATTTTCGATTTCGTCAATATTTGATCCTTTCAAAAAAATCAAAAAATGTGGATATCCTTGAAAAAGGAGCAGCTCGGATTTTAATTTCAACGGATGTTTCATCTATAAACATCACATAACACAACCCCACTTTCCTTTTTTGTCGACATTTTCATGCAACCTATCGTCGCTTCCTGCCCACCATGTATATATGAAGTTTATGTTGAGAGGGTTTGGGACAATTTTTACTTTTTTTTTTTTATACCGCGGAAATATTTTTGAAGTTAACTTCTTAGGCGGCGATACAGAGTTTTTATGGAGAGTGAAATTTGAAATTTGATGCAACGGAAGTTGGCCCCGGAACCTTGATATCGCGTGGTTCCTCACTCACGTATGTACATATACGTGTAAGTACGGGTACGTTCGCGACGGCAATCAGAACAGCAGTGTTGCAAATTATGCAAAGAATCACGTTCTTCGCGTGTTTGTGGCAACACCGGCAAAAGCCAAGCGTTCGTTTGTCACATCAACTGCGAATTTTATTTCAATAATCGGCAACAGAAAATTTGTGTCTGCAGTACATCAGCTGAGTATTAGCATGCAAGTGCAAAATAAGCAAGAGGGTTGCTGTACTGCTGCAATTATACATTTTCACGAACGTATCCTACATAACAGCGCTGTGGTGAAACAAGCGTGGTGAGAATGTTAACAACACAAGCAGAAATTAAAGTACACCGTTTGACACAACTCGCGTAACTAGCGCAGTAGCTCAGCTGTAAGATGCTTGGCTTCCAATTTAAGTGAAGGTGGTTCAAGTCCAGGTCGAGCCAATTTTTTGTTCCTTTTTTTTCTTTTTTATTAAATAATTTTCTTTATAATTTTTTATTAAATAAAAGTGCCACCCGAACATCGGGGGTTACATAGATACTAGTTAATTATTAAAATAAAAACGACCAAACAACCAATATAAAAACCAATCGGATGAGCTTGCCGATAAACAAAATCTAATAACAAGAACAAGCATTGCCTTTTCTATAAATAGAATTTGTACAAACAAAAACACACAACCACATGTATGTACATGCGATATCATTGCAATATCCCTGCAAAAAAATATGCGATTAATCCCGATATACATAGATTTGTCCCGGATTGATTTCTTTCGGGAATAATCGGTCAACAATTAGTTCCCGATTGTTCCCGAACGGGTATAAATCTAGATTGATTATATGTAGAAATTTTACAAAAATATTCAATGTATGTATTGAAAAAACATTAGGTAAAACTAATTGAACACGCTTACGATTATACACTGAAAACTGACTATTCAAAAAATTTTAATTTATTGAATAGATTTTTTTACAAAAGTAAAACTTATTGTATAATCTTTATTTAAATAGGCATGAACATTTATAATTTTTAAAGATTGTTATAAAAAATAGCCTTTTTGAAAAATTCCTCACATATCTTTTACACACCCATAATGCATTCTCAAAACTTTAAGGGCCGGTTTCACCATCTGCGGTTAATTTAATCGCTGGTTAGTTTGACGTAAATTGTATAAATTGCTTAACCGGGCAAAATCTCTGGTTAAATGCTTAACCGGAGATGGTGAAAACGGCCCTAAATATTTGGAGAAAATACTTAATTTTTTTAAAAAATTTCACTACAAGATGAAATCTAATCGAGAAAACTCTTCTAATATATATAACAATTTATAATTTTTAGACATTTTCATAAAAAATAGCCTTGGCTTACAACTTTGGATGAAAGCGATTAATCTACATTTGTACCCGTTCGGGTATACAAGTTGAACAATTAGTCTCTTTATAGGAACAAATGCGATCAATTCGCTCCATATAAAGGGATGTAAAATTGTATTAGTCGAATTCTCCCTTCCGATTGATCCCGGACACGTCCCGGATTAATCGCATTTTTTCAGGGATGTATTTTCAAATTCGCTTCTCATATGATATGTATATGAAACTTGTTACTTGTTGCTTTCGAGCCAATATAAATTGAAAACACAATTATTTCAAATATTGAACAAGATGTAAGAAGTTAACTTCTATCACGTGTACTATGCTACACGCGGGTTTTTTTTTTTTTGCTACTTTTTTATTTGACACACGATTTGTAAAATTGATATGTCATTATTTTAGTCTGGTGGAGCTCTAATGTCTTTTTGAGCTATGAAGTCGTTTTCACATAGTTGGGTCACCTAATCAAGTTTTTCGTCTATAAAATATCGTTTTCGTTTCACCTGAAAAAAATCGCTAAAAATAAAGCAATAATGGGATCTTGGTAACATTACGCCTAAAGTGTTTGCAATTTAATAGGCTAATTTTTTAAAATAAATCTTTTGTTGAGTTTCCCAACTTCTTATAAAAAAAACTATTTTCAAAATCGAAATTAAAAAAAAAATGCAAAAAATCCACAAAATCTTGACTTTGACCAGCTATCACTCAGTGAGTTTTTACTCCACCGCCGCAAGTAGTACGTCGTTAAAAGCGTATTTTAATGACCTTGAACGAGGTACTGTTATCTGCTATCACACATGTAACTTTAGCGAAAAATATTTTTGAATAAAGTGATAACCAAAAAACGCAAAATTACCGTTATCTCAAAAACTTAACCGTGCATAAAATAAAAATAAATAGTTTTGAGATCAGGGGCCCATGCCGATTTTCCCTCATACCCCGATTTCTAGGTATTTTTTCCTGTAAACTAGTGTTATTGTTATAGTGGATTACATTTGAATTTCGAAGTTCAATGAAAATATAAATATAGGTTTCTTCACTTAATCTCTTATAACTTTGCCATTTTTCCACAGATTTATAATCCGGAAGGTGCCAAAATGTTGACTAAGAAATAGGCTATTGACTCAAAATGTAAAAGCAGGAGGATAATTAATATTTCGTAAAAAAAATTACAAAATAGATGAATTTCGAAAAAACCTGAAAATTTTCATTAAAAAAACATTAATAATAAAAAATATTTTGTTCGCCATAACTCCGTCACTTTAACGGCGATTTTAATTATTTTTGCTTTGTTGGAAAGGGTATTTCATCCTCTAAAAACAAAATTAAATGACGTAAAAGTCGAGACGCTAATGGCGGAGATATTGACCAGTTAGTAATCCCACTTTTTTCTCTTATCTCAAAAACTGAAATTTCAAAATATCTCGAAAACTGTTCTACTTTTGAACCATCTGATTACATATTTGGAATCAGCAGAAAATTTCAGGGACCCATAATAACTGTTATCGAAATACTTTTAGACAAAAAATTCAGAATCAAAATATCGCCGTAGACAAAAAATTTTGATATTTCTGAAGTCCTCTCGACCTCCTCTCGAAGAATCAGACATGATTTTTATTTTTCTAACTTTTTCGGAAAAAGTCCGATATTAACTGTTAAAAGTTGACTTTTATTTTTTCAGTCAAATAACAGTTAAAATGTGACTTTTTTCCGGCAAAAATAAAAGGCAATTTGAAATTACAAAGGGACCGTTAGCCCTGTTAGCTGCAACTAGGGTAAATTTGGTATCAATGGACTCGTCGTAAGTCCTAGATTCCAACGACATATAATACATGTATATACATACAATTATATACATATATTATGACCAAATATGTAATCTATGTTATTGTATGGTGAAAATATCAAGCACTTAGAAAAAAACTGCCAAAAATCAAAACGATTTCCTAGAAAGCTAAAAGTTACACTTTGTTAGGCTAAAATTATTTGGTCTAAACTCTCAAAAAGAGCGAAGAATAAAAGGCAATTCGAAACTACAAGGAGACCGTAAGCCCAACTAGGGTAAGTTTGGACTCGCCGTAAGCCATGGATTCCAACGACATATAATATATGTACAGTCTGTCAACTAGTTCCTTGCAAAATGACTACAATTTGTTTTCATACTAGTATTTGGTCAACTAAGATAACTTTTTAATTTTTTTAAAGCTAATATTAAACTAAATATGTTTACAGCATTTAGGGCCAAAAAAATCCAAAACTTAAAGCTTTGACCCAACAGAAAAAAACAAAAGTTCAAAAAATTAGAAAAGACAAATTGTAAATTAATTCTTTGGAATTTTTTCACATGTGACAGAAAATGAAAAAAGCAGACCTGATCGTTGAAATTTTGGTATGATGGCCACTAGCCTCAACCGCACATTGTACACGAAGGGTCATGGAATGAATCAGGCCCTTCAGCCCATGAATTTCGCGTAGTTTATGCCATTTTTCCTGAATGGCATTAATTATAGCTGTAGAAGACGGCGCACACTGGGGCCACTTATATATATCAGGACGCTCAAAATTCTGAACTCAACTTTTTTACATCAGAATCGCTTTATCTGCACTAAAGCAGTTAATCTATAGCATCTTAACCCATTGACGGTCATGAGTTAACCCGTTGGTGACCTATGTTTTTTATTTTAGTTTCGAGTTTAATTTTCTTGAATCAGAATCGGTATATTGATACTAAAATAGTAAATCCCAAGAATTTTAACCCCTTAACGACCACGCATTAACCCATTTTTAACCAAATTTTTTCACTTAATTCTTAGATTAAAATATTTAAATCATATTAGTTGTATCTACACTAAAACTAGTAATTTTTGGAATCTTAACCCATTAAAATGGTCATGAATTAACCCATTGGTGACCAGTTTTTTTAAGATCTGTAAACAAATTATTTAAATCACAATTAGTATGTCTGTGGTATGGTGCCCGCTGTGGTGCAGTGGGTAGAGTGCTCGCCTGCTATGCCATAGGTCTCGGGTTCAAACCCCAGTCCGAGCAAACACCAACAAAATTTTTCTAATTAGTAAAAATCCAATTATTGGGTTTTTAAGAGCAGCGGTCACCTCTCGGCAGTGGGCGGCATACCCTCCGAGAGTATTTCTGCCATGAAAAAGCTTTTCACAAAAAATGCATTCGCCGTTCGGAGCCGGCATAAAACTGTAGGTCCACCCAATTGGTAGGAAAAACAAAAGGAGCACACCTCGAATTGGGACAGAAGCTCGGCCATAAAACTCGTCAGAGTCATAATAGCGCCATTGCATTATATTATTATTATATTAGTATGTCTGTACAAAAATAGCCAATGTGTATTGTATTAACCGATTAGCGGCTATTTATTAACCCATTGATGAAATATGCAGGTGCAGGTACATATGTATGTATACAAAAATGGTTTTCTCCAATTTTTTGTTTCGAGATATTAATAATTTTCTGTGGTCACAAGTATGTTTATATGGGAATTATTCACCGTTAGCGTTTTAAGCAGAACACGTATTTCCCCACACATTTTCATGCCTAACATAAAAAAAAAAACAAAATTGGAGTAACACAACTTGTGCTTCAAAGAACTCATATTGTAATCCGACTTACAAGTCTAAATTAAAGAAACCTGGCTTGGCAAGTAGCCTTAACCACAATTTGTAATTAAAGTAACCAGTAAATAAATAATCAACTAAATTTAAGATAGAACAGAATCAAATTCAACTAGATATAGGTGTTTTTTTTTTAACTAAAATTGGAATGAAATTTTTAAACTCACTTTTTTTTTAAATGCGCACTTTGCTTTTGGTTCTGAACTCGGATTCTTTGTCACAAAGGACCATATTTTACTACTGCATTTTTACATTTGCTACTTTTTTGCTCCATTTTGAAAAAAAATCTTTAAAAAAAACGTTTAGTTTTATACTAAAAATTAATTTTTTAAAACATCTAGTTCCAAAAAAAAAACACTCATCGATTATGTAAGCTTCACTTAATGTTATGGAAAAAGCAGAATAATAAAATTTTATATCCTTCTCTTACGCCAACTATTTCAAATACACATTAAAATTTCACTTTGGCAAAAAATTATTTTTTGGAAAATTTGCCATGTTTGTGTATGGATAACTCCCAACTGAAAAACGATAGAAAGCTGAAAAGTGGGCCAGAAGTGTAGAATTTTATAGGGAACAATACTGCGTTTTTATTTTGTTGAAAAACCCATTATTTAAAAACTGAATTTTGAGCACGCTCGGCCCCAGTGTGCGGCGGCAGAATAATAAAAACGACAAATGAATTTAGTTTAAAATATGTATATGTGAATTTCATTTATTAATTATTAAAGTTATAAAATGCCGCGACTGTACATTATTTTCTTTTCTACGTGTGCGCGTGTTTTAAAACTGGTGTGCCCTCTTCGACGATTCTTTTCTTTCTTCCACAATTTGCCAAGTCATTACGTGATGGCCGCCAAAGGAAACGGTATTTTCCCATGCTGCGCCGTGTTACCAGATGCAGTTAAATGAATGTTACCAGATTGTTAATTTCGCATTGAGGAATTACGCAGGAGTTTTCTACTATGAAATTACATCCCACCCACCGGTGGATCCGCTGGAGGATTCACTAACCATTAAAGCGGATAGCTTACTGGCTGGACGACGAAGTAAACCGGATGCTGTGCGGACTTGGGCGCTTCTTACCTGACCATCCTTAGCGGTGAATACTTCCGTCACCCGGCCTCGCTCCCACTGACTTCTTGGTCGCGCAGGATCAATCACAATTACCAGTTGACCAGGTTGCAGAGGGATTGCTTCAGTCCTCCATTTCGAACGTCAAAGAAGTTGCGGCAAATACTCTACCGTCCATCTCTTCCACAACCGGTCCTTTAAATTTTGAACGATACGCCATTATTTGCGAAGGCATATATTTTCATCTGCTGGACCAGGAGTTTTGGTTGAATTTAGGCATCCTGTCAAAAAATGGTTTGGCGTCAGTGGTTCTTCATCCTGCGGCGATACTGGCAACTTTGTCAACGGACGACTGTTTATTATATTTTCCGCCTCTATTAACGCACTCCTAAATGTTTCTACACGTGGTGCCTCCTGGCATACTATTCTCTGCAATAGGCGTTTCGTGCACTGTACGAGACGCTCCCAACAACCACCCGCTGATGGATTCGCCGGGCAATTAAATACCCACTCAATATTGCGACGTGTCATCTCACCCTTTATTCGGTCAAAATCAAATATACGTTCGTCTTCCTTTAGCTCTTTCTGTGCTCCAACAAAATTCGTGCCGTTATCACTGCGGCTTCTCACTGGCACTCCTCGGCGGTTCACGAAATTCCTGAGACACAAAATAAATGCATCTGTCGACAAATCTTCAGAAATTTCTAAATTTATTGCTCTAATCGTCAGGCATGTGAACAGACAAACCCACCGCTTCTCTCTCCTTCGACCTATTGCCACATGGAATGGCCCGCAATAGTCGACTCCGGCGTAGGAAAACGGGCGAACGTATGGTGTTAGTCGATCGATCGGTAGTTGCCCCATGAGCGGTGTAGCTGGTTTAGCGTTGTTGAGTATGCATACGTAACATTCCTTTTTCACCGACTTAAGCAATGATCGAGCCTTTGGCACCCAAAATTTTTGTCTCATCTCGTTAATTGTAAGGCTATCGTTCTGATGATGAAGTCGGCAATGGTATTGTTTCATAATCAATCATGTCACGTAGTGGTTTTGAGGTAGGATGACTGGTCGTCTGGCTGTGATTGGAAGGCAATAAGCGGCATCAATTCTACCACTCACTTTAAGCAAGCCATCCGCTTCGTCTATAAACGGCGTTAGTTGATGTAGTGAATTTGTTTTCGGCAAGCTTTGTTGTTTTCTGATGACGGTTATTTCGTTGAGAAACGACTCAAATTGTATTTGGCGCAATATTTTTATTTCGGCGGTGACGAGCTCTGCTGGGCCTAATTCTCCACTCATACGAACCTTAGACCTTGTGTTGTTATAAACCGTAAGATCCATGCCATAACCTCCGGTTGGAGGTCGGGCGTCATCGATAAAGTCGCGGGGAATTTTGTGGAATTTAAATTGAAATTCTAGACAATTTTTGGCCGTATTCCAAAACATACCTAAAATCTTCTCTGTAGTCGCTTGACGCTCCATCTTTACCATTTCGTTGCTGGCCGGTAGCCTTTCACCATTCAGATCTTGTTGGACAAATTTGTTGTTAGATATAAAATTACGGAGTTTGAAACCCGCGGCGGCATTGATTTTTATGGCTTCATTGACGACTTCAATTGCTTCATCAGCGCTAGTAAAACTCAACAAGATCGCCGACGTATGTATTTACGATGAGAGCGCGTGAACCCTTTGGCATCGTAGACTCAAACTTGGCGGAATTAATATTTTTTACATGCTCAGCACAGCACGGCGAACAAGCAGCTCCGAAGATCATGGTTGACATGTTGTATATACGTATTGGTACAAAGGTTTTACCATCTCGCCATAAAAATCGCCGTGAGTCTTGATCGGCCTCTATGATTTTTACCTGGGAAAACATTTCCTGTATATCACCCGCCAAAGCGACGACACCTTGGCGAAACTTGTGTATAATACTTATGAGTGGTTGGGCTTGTTCCGGACCCTTCAACAACATCGAATTCAGTGATATATTATTTGTTGTAGCGGCTGCGTCGAAAACGATACGGAGTTTTTGAGGCTTGTGAGGGTTTACGACTCCAAAGTGCGGGAGATACCAAGTTCTTGGTCCTTCGACTTCTGCTTCAGCAGGCGACAATTGCTTCGCATAACCCTTCTCCAGATACTTCGTTATTTCCCTTTTATAATTTTCGGCAAAAACTGAATCTCTTAGCATACGAGCTTCAATGTTAACTAATCGTTGTTTAGCCATTGAATAACTTGATGGTAGAGCTGTCGTGTCCTCTCGCCATAATAAACCAACCTCATATCTCTGGCCGAGGTCCTATGTTGTATCTGCTAATATTTTTCTGGCCCGTTTGTTTTCATCTGACTCTAAGACCAGTTTATTGTTGACACCAAAATTCTCGACGGAAAAATATTCCTCCACCATCTTTGTTAATCGTGTTAACGCTTCCGGCTTACCAACATGAAGAACTCCAGGCATGGCAAAGGTTTTCTGATTACATGATCCATACACTACCCAACCCAGCTTTGTGTTGGCAGCAATTGGCTGACCATCGTTATCGGCAATAATTTGGCTAGACACGCCCAAATGGCAATTATCCAAACCCAGTAGTAAAACAGGTTTAACATCGACATAGCTATGTATGGATAGTTCTCTCAGATAAACATACTTCTTTTTATCAAATGACTGCCTCGGTAGGTTAAGATTTCTTATAGTCAGTATTCCTTTGAGAGTATGCTTATCACCCATTACCCCTTGCACATCACAGGACACCGTTCTTGACTTCTCAGTTGTTTGACCATCACCGAACCATTGCAGTCAGTGGTTTTGCCCGTCCTCTCAACCCCAACTGTATGGCGATGTCTTCCTCCAACAAAGATACGGATGAACCTTCGAGGTACATCGCGTATACCTTGACACTACCATGTAGGGACACGAATTTCGATACGATATGATACCAAATCGATATTTTTTGCATTTGATACCGATACTTTTTACTCGATTCTTTTGCAACGATATTTTTTGGTATCGAGTACTTCAACCACGGTATCGAACAAATGAGTACATTCAGTGATGGAAAATTAAAATTGTGTCATATTTGCTCAAAAAATTGTTCAACGCAAAATAGTGCCGAGTGTGCAGAAGTGACAAGCTGCTTCCTAAAGGGCCGAAAAATACACAATCACGAGTAATTTTCACTGGTACATTTTGAAAAATTGGTCTGATCCACGTGCTGAAATAATTGCAGGTTTGGGTAAGGTTTTTTGTATGAAGTTGTATGAAGTTACCCAAATCTGTTTATTGATTTTCACATTAAACGAGGCGCACACTTACCACCGAAACTTGCTTACAATTTTCAATTACCATGCGATAGAAATAATGATAACTGGAGATATAGGATTATATATTTTTCATTTTCATACGATAATTTGACATTTGCAAATAAAAAAAAAATATATGGAAATACAAAGTTTAAATTTGCCTCTTGTAAGCTTCTGCTTTGCTCGTAAGGGGAAAGACGAAGTCCGGAAGAAAAATCATACTGCACAATGGCTTCTCTTTATAACATGGAATGCACAGCTATTCTGCCACTTGAGTTTCATCATTTTTTTGTTTTCGATAATTTAAATTCAAATTTCCAAAAAAATGCAATGTTGGATACATATTATCTCAATGAAAATGAATTTTGAATGTTATTTAAGATGTTTATTTTTCAAAATACTAAATCTTTTGCAAATATCTTTTTACAACTGTGATTGCATTAAATACACCTGTTGTTTTGTCAATGCTGTTGGTTTGTAAAAAATGTTTTCAAGAACTTAATAAACTTGTATAATTTTTTAATCATCTTGAACTATTCTTATGTGTTGGAAAAGGATTTACGTCAAAATCAAAATTTTGGAACCAGCCATGGCATACTATGCCATGGAATTAGCACTAATACAGCGATATGCGTATGCTTCAGGATGCAGTTTTATTGCGTTTTTGGTAACTTTCTAGAAGACGGTGCAACTAAAACTGTTTTAATAAATATTTTTTAAATGTGGAAAAATCTTTTATTTCCGCTTTCGAATTCATAATCTAGAGGTCGGAACGCGTCGATTGGTACCTCTTTTAACTATTTTAGAGGAAATTTTAAGGTTGCACCTTCTAGAAAATTACCGCTTTCGATACCGATACTTTGAGTATCGAGTAGTTTAGTTTCGATATTATCGGGTTCGCGATTCTTTTTAACCGATATTTTAAATGAGTACCAGATCGATGCTTTTGATTCGATATCGTGTCCCTACTACCATGTGGACCGGTTAGCACCACCGGCAAAATTTTGAAAAGGCTGACTTTAGTTTCTTGACAATTTAGTATGCGCTCCCGATCAGTAGGGGGTTGTGACGACGTGTTCTTATCTTGATGGAGTACCTGATGGTGAAAACGTTTGCAACCATTAATAGAGCATGCTTTTCGACGACTACATTCTGACAAACCATGACCTGCTTGTAGACAACCAAAACATAAGCGATTCTGTTTTACCAAGGACCACTTGGCTGCGCAATCCAACGATATAAATTTTCGACATTCAAGCAATTTTCGACACTCTGGCTTCTTACAACATTTGCACACAGGCTGCTCTTCTCTGTTGTGCAGAAAACGGCGTGACGTACCTTTGATAGATGCGGCTGGACGACTGGTGCAAGCAACATCACGCTGACGTGACGATGACGATGACGACGACTGACTGTTTCGCATAGAAATGTCCGCTACACCTGGCATAATTGCCACGATCTTGGCTAAGTCGATCAACCAATCTGCAAATTTATCCACTGTTGGAAATGGCGAAATATTTGTCGCATGCTTACTCCATTCATACTGCTTCGATGGCGGCAGCTTTGAAATCAACTGTTCCAAAAGTGAAGGGTTCATAAGATGGTGTTCACATTTGGCTGATTTGAAAAATGCTGAAATGTTGCGAACGCGACTGGAAAATTCCAAAATCTGATCTAAGCGATTATCGTGGATTGTCGGAAACTGCTGTACATTTTGCAACTGCGCGCTTATTAACAAGTCATGTCTACCAAAATTAAACTTTAGCTCCTCCATCACTTTGGGTACATCGTCAGGGTAAATTAACATTGACATTACGGCTCTTTTGGCATTGCCTTGCAGGGCTTTCTGCAACCGCATAAGATTTTGCCTGTTACTATACCCAAACTCTGTCGTGGTGTCCACATAGTTGGCATAAAACAATGGCCAATCCTCTGGATTACCGTCAAAGGTTGGCAACGGATATAGTCTGGCGGCGGATCCTTCGATGAACGACAGTGTGTTCAGTGGCAATGACGATGGTGGCTGTGACGGATTCCTAGGGGGTTGTAGTATAGGTGGGGGTAGGTGTACGTTTAATGGTTTCGTATTATTGAGAGTATTGGCTGCTTCCGTTTCGATGCGTTGGCGGAACTGGCGAACTTCTGCTTGGCTACGGCTGGTCTCGTCACGTAATTCTTGAACATTTGCGCTTAGTGCTGCAATGCTAGAGAGCAATGAAGCTAAAGCATCGCTCCCAACGTTGGTCTGCGGTTGCTGCGTAGCTCCTTCACCACCGATGTGCACTACAGTCACGTCTGCCTCCGACTCAGAATTATGTAAAATATGCGGTTGATTAGTACGATTGACGGCGATAATGTTGAATACAAATTATTTTTAAGTACACTTGCGAGGCGGCGTGCTAACGAAGAACATGTACTGGGACGATGACGACGATTAACGTTAACGTTAACGATTGACGATGACAACATTTTCGATGTGAAAATTATTAGAGATGAACGTTGACAACAATACTGATGACTGACTGACGAAACCAAATGATCAACGATTACGGTGAATTTTGAACGACGGAAATGACTATTAAAGATGAACGTTGGCGATTGACAATTTGACGAGTTGACATAGACCAGAATTGAACATGACCATTAAATGACTGACGAAATTAACTATCGACGATTACGATGAATTTGGAACGACGGATATGACTATTAAAGATGAACGTTGACAATTACCAATTTGACGAGTTGACATAGACGAGAATTGACCTTTAAATGACTTTGACGTAATTAAGGGCCTTATTTTGTAAAACGCAACGCGACGCAACGAGTCACCCAGAGTCACTTATTGTCGTGTTCGTATTTTGTATCTCTTTAGGTGACTGAAAGTGACTGTAAGTGACTCGAAGTGAATGTGTTACGTTTGTTTGGTGAGTATGTTACGTTTTTGGTATTTTATAAAACGCAAAGTGACGAAAACGGTCACTTTAACTGTCAAAAGAGTCACTTCCTTTTGTTCGAGTGAGCATTCGATATAGTTTAATTTGCAACGGCTAAAATTAGCCAATTTAAAAAAAAAAAAAACGGGGTATCAATCGACGCGTTTCAATCTCGCGAACCCGAATATGATGCTGAACTAATTTTTTCTTTGATTTAAATAAAACAGTTGTTAATAAAAACGTTTTAACTTGTGTCTTGCTTCTTGCATAAACACGAACACACAAATGCATCTTATTTTTTAACATTGGATAAAAAAACTAAACAAAACACGTATGTATGTATTTACACACAATGTCAACAAATACTTTTTTTTATTTTTGTTGACTTCCCACTAAACACTGAAAAAGAAATTCTCAAACGTTTGAGAAAATATTGTTTCTAAATGTGAGAATCAGCAGATATATAATTTGAAAATAAACATATTTTCAAGTGTTCAACAAACATTGTTAATCAATTTTAGAATAACTTACAACACATTCGAAAAAAAACTTGTTTCGCATTTTGTACCATTTCACGAATTTCATCATGTCAAGGTTTCAAGGAACGAAGACATTTTGTATGTTTGCAAGTTTCAATCAGCGTTCGTTGTTTCACGTGAGCAGTCTCTTAACGGTTGAAAATGATTGTGTATAATAATGATTCTGTATTTCTTAAGCCGAGATCACACGATTTACGCATTTGTACAGAAAATGACAAATTTAAATTTGTCCACATTTGCCCATTTTGATATCGATGTGCAAATGATTTGCTTTGCGTTCACACGATTTGCCCGATTTATTAGCTTTTGATTTGCCACACATTTGTACATAGAAGTAAAGTGGCAAATTTGTTCACATTCGTTCACACGATTTAACCAATCATGATAAAACAGTCGTATGAAAAATATAGAAGCATACTTTTGGGCATTATTTGGAAGAAAATTTTATGAAAAATTAACAAACAAAAATTAATCAAATAGGTATTAAATCATTATAAGTACATGTATTTTCACGATTTCAAAACTGGATAATACTTCTTTTAATTCTCTGTAAGATGATATAAAGTTAATTTAATTCATTCAATAGAATACGTGTGCTAACGAGCTCCAAAAAAATTGTCATTGTGAAATGTTTACTTTGGTTGCACAAAAGTGAATTAAATGTTGCAGATACGTCGAAATCGTATATGAAGAAATTGTTTATGTACTCATTTTGAATGAAAGTGATTATGTTACTTTTTTGCTCGGAATGACTATTTTCGGAGTTAGAAACAAATGAAGGATCAAAATCATATATCAATTTCGATTATTTTTAGAAATGGTTAGGGTAATAGTAGGATATAGTCACGTGCAAAGTTTTGTTAAATTCGCTCGGAAACTGACTGAGTTATTACCAGGGGTTCATTTTTATTTATATTCGGTTCGGATTCGGGAAATTATTAGAAAAATAATAGGTTAAGTATTCGGGTTCGGTTTCGGATCCGGTATTTGGAAAAATATTCGGTTCAGATTCGGGAAAGCATTTGGGAAAACATTCGGTTCAGATTCGGGCAAATATTCTTTCCTAATTTGGGTTTAGGATCCGGAAAGTATTTGGAAAATTATTCGGTTCAGTTTCGGGAAAACATTCGGTTCAAATTCGGGCAAATATTCTTTCCTAATTTGGGAAAGTATTCGAAAAATCACTTTATGAAAAGGTATACTTGTGTGACTAGCAAGAATAATTGAATAACGTCAAAAATGTATTCATTATACAAAATTATCTCAATAAGGAATAAAAAATTATTCCTAATTTTTTCTAGCTAAACGTTAAAAAATGCTTCTTCGGCCTATATGACACTACGTTTTTTCTCTGGTATATTTGGTTTGAAAAACCCGCCGAAAGTCAAAATACAAAAACAATTCTTGAAAAGAGACAAAACCTGTGTTCAATTACTAAAAATTTGTAACTTATTTTTCATAAAAACTGTCATTTTCATATGGAGAGCTGTCATTTTTTACGAAAAATTCGTAAAAATTTTTTGTTATTGAACAGAGCTAAATAATAATATAATAATACAATGGCGCTAAAAAAATTATGCATCTCAAATGGCAGGGTATCTGTGTATTCCATTTTATAAAGAGAAGCCAGTGCGCCGCATAATGTTTCTTCCGGACTTCTTCTTTCCCCTTATGACCAAAGCAGAAGCTTATAAGAAGCCAATTTAAAACTTGTATTTCTATATATTTTTTATTTTAAACACTAGCTGTACCCGGCCAAGCTTTGCTTTGGCCCACTTCCTATTATAGGTACTTGAAGCGAAAAACGGCACACTTTAAAATATGTTGGATGTATCTAGAAACCGAAATTACTTCGGGCTGCAGAGCTCAGCACAATTCAGATAAGTTTAAAAAAGTGAAGGAAAAAATTGATATTTTCAAAAGTTTGCCCTCTTCATATTCTTATCCCATTTTTCTTCGTATTAGTTTCCAACTCCCTTTCCCTCTACTTTTCTCTTTCTCTTTCTATTTCTCTTTATCTTTCTCTTTCTCTTTCCCTTTCCATTTATCTTTCCTTTCATTTCCTTTTTCTTTCCCCGTCACATTTCTGCTTCCCTTTCTCTATCGCTCTCTCTCTTACCTCTCCTTTTCTGTCTTTCTCCTTTTTATTCCTTCTCTACTTCCCTGTCTTCTCTCCCCATCCTCTTCATTCCATTTTTATTATATTCTCCCTCTCCTTTTTCGTCCCTTTGCCTTTCCCAGTCTCATTACTCTTCCCCTTTCCCTAGGGAACTGGGTTTAGAATAACATACCCTGCATTCCACTTCTCATTTCATACCATCATTGCTTAAAAACATTCCGTGGCGTCCGAATCGTCTCTTTTACCCATTGTGTATCGGGACTAAGAATCACTATGAAAATATCTATATAGCAGACCCGGTCAACACCTTTCATTTTATATCAGTATGGGTACGTTCATGAAAATTTATAATTGCAGCAGTACAGCAACCCCGTTGCTTATTTTGCACGTGCCTGCTGATACTCAGCCGATATATTGCTTTAACAGCATTATTAAAAGTATTTGGAATTAATTTGTGTTATTAAAATTACAAAATTGCATATTCCATTAAATATATAGCAATCATGCTTACTCTTCTCTTTCCATTTTTTTAAAGCAAAAATTGCAGACACAAATTTTCTGTTGCCAATTATTCAAACAAACTGCACCGTTGATGTGTCAAACGAACGTCTGACTTTTGCAGGTGTTGCCACAAACACGCGAAGAACGTGATACTTGTAACACTGCAGTTCTGATTGCCGTCGCGAACGTACCCTATTATTCAGAAGCATCCCGGGCTCATCCGGGTCCACTTATTGACCCACATCTGGGAACTTGACCTAGGAACAATAATGGCTACGGTATCTGTAGACTTGACCAAGAAATCGTAATGGGTACGGCTCTAGATGAGAGTCCGCTCAACACCTTTCATTTGGTACCAATATCCTTAAGATATATCACGGTGTTATCCGGGTCCACATATTGACCCATATCTTTGGATCTCACCTAGGAATCGTCATGCGCCGTGATTAAATAACAATATCGCTGAGAAATTATTCGGGGCATCCGGATCCACATTTTGACCCTCATCTGGGGACCTGACCTAGGAATCATGATGAGTTCATCTCTATGTAAAAGCCCTGCCTTTCAGTTGACACCAATATCGTTGAGAAATTTTCCGGGGCAATCCGGGTCCACGTTCATTTGGTACCAATATCCCTGAGAAATATCCCGGTGTTATCCGGGGTCATCCGTGTCCACGTTTTGACCCATATCTGGAGACCCGACCTAGGAATCACAATGAGTACTATTCTATGTGAATTCTCTGCTCAATACCTTTCATTGGATACCAATATCGCTCAGAAACATTCGAGGGTCATCCGGGTCCACGTTTGACTAATATCTGGAGACCCGATCTAGGAATCACAATGGGTACTATTCTAGGTAAATTCTCTGCTCAACACCTTTCATTTGATACCAATATTGCTCAGGAACATTCGAGGATCATGCGTCTCCACGTTTTGACCCATATCTGGAGACCCGACCTAGGAATCACAATGAGTACTATTCTATGTGAATTCTCTGCTCAATACCTTTCATTGGATACCAATATCGCTCAGAAACATTCGAGGGTCATCCGTGTCCACGTTTGACTAATATCTGGAGACCCGATCTAGGAATCACAATGGGTACTATTCTATGTAAATTCTCTGCTCAACACCTTTCATTTGATACCAATATCGCTCAGGAACATTCGAGGATCATGCGCCTCCACGTTTTGACCCATATCTGGAGACCCGACCTAGGAATCACAATGAGTACTATTCTATGTGAATTCTCTGCTCAATACCTTTCATTGGATACCAATATCGCTCAGAAACATTCGAGGGTCATCCGGGTCCACGTTTTGACCCATAACTGGAGACCCGACCTAGGAATCACAATGAGTACTATTCTATGTAAATTCTCTGCTCAATACCTTTTATTTGATACCAATATCGCTCAGGAACATTCGAGGATCATGCGGGTCCACGTTTTGACCCATATCTGGAGACCCGACCTAGGAATCGCAATGAGTACTATTTTATGTAAATTCTCTGCTGAATACCTTTCATTTGATACCAATATCGTCCAAAAATATTCAGGGGAAAGCCGGATCCACGTTTTGACCTTTTGACCTATATCTCGGGAACCGACTTACGGATTTGAAAAAAATATGCATATAAACCATCTAGGGAAAGGTACTAAGCTGGTGTGTAAATTTGATCAAACTCCCTCCACGCGTTTGGGCGAAAGCCGGCGACAAAGAAATGGGCTTGATTTTTATATATATGTATATAGATAATTTATTTTATAGTTGTCAAAAAAGATATGTATATTTGCCACAATCATTTGTATTCAAGTGGCAAATCAAAATTTGTCCATTTTCATCATTTTTATTTACCTTCTGTATCACATTTGTGTTCACACGATTTGGCTACAAGGGCTGTTTTTGATTTGCCACAAGAGGCTAAATATTTGGCTTTTGTGATTTTTGTCAAATGAAATTTACCGTTCACACGGTTTGCCTATGAATTTGGCAAATTTTTAGCCAAATGTACAAATCGTGTGATCTTAGCTTTACTCTTATTTTATTTGTTTGTTGCTTTTTGTGAAGTTACACAAACTTTATTAAAACCATAGTTTGTTTCTCACATGTGTGTATGCATATTAAAAAAGATATTAATATACTCATGTGACTGTACAAAAGGCACCGGCGAAATTCACCCGCACGGGTAAATGAAAAACATCACATCAGAGTACAAATATGTAATATATACATACATCTATTGATTGCATTCCATTTCGTACTAACTTTGAAATTGATTTCAGAAAATGAAATCTATCAAATTGAGAATCAGCCCAAAATCCCATACTTAAAATGTGCCTTTTTGTTTGAGAACGCTATCAAGAGAATTTTGAGGTGCATTTGATAACTAACGTTTGATATTTGACAATAGGGTTACTTCTCAAATGAACCTCAAATTAAAAATGAAGAAAAATGTTTATTGGGTTGCCAGCTGCCAACTTTTCAGAATTACCTACTCGACAAAATACCTCTATTAATAAAAAAACGCACTAAAAATTACTAAGAAAACTAAAAAAACAAAATAGGTGGCACATAAGCTACGTAAATCGTTTGACAATCGTCGTGACTACGCAACAGGGTGAACGCGAAAACGTAAAATCTTATATAATACCAACTTTTGGGCGAAGGTGAGCGTGATTGAGTGTGAGTGACTGCGTCGCAAAGAGTCACCGCGTTTTGTATAATAAGGACATAACTATCGACGATTACGATGAATTTGGAACGACGATTATGACTATTAAAGATGAACGTTGACGATTAACGATTTGACGAGTTGACATAGACGAGAATTGAACATGACCATTAAATGACTTGACGAAATTAACTATCGACGATTACGATGAATTTGGAACGACGGATATGACTATTAAAGATGAACGTTGACAATTAACAATTTGACGAGTTGACATAGACGAGAATTGACCATTAAATGACTTTGACGTAATTAACTATCGACGATTACGATGAATATGGAACGACGATTATGACTATTAAAGATGAACGTTGACGATTAACGATTTGACGAGTTGACATAGACGAGAATTGAACATGGCCATTAAATGACTGACGAAATTAACTATCGACGATTACGATGAATTTGGAACGACGGAAAATTTGCTGAGAGACGATGGACGATTACGACGAATATGAAGTTTTAATAAAGATGAAATTGACCATGAATAGACACTTGACGACGATAAACGTTGACTACAGTGTATGTCGACGACAACTTAAAGATGAAATAAATTGATTTATTACACACGAACTAGTATGTGAAATCCTTTAGCACATGTATTCCCAATATAGCGGCTCTGCAATTTAGATGACCACAATCTCCAACGGCGATAGAAAATGTTGTTCGGCTGTTGAAAGAACTTCAGCTTCAATTAATTTATGTACAACGCAAAATATTAAATTGGAACCACTTATCTTGTTTCGGCATTCTCAATTATTGTTGGAGGGCACAGTTTTAAAAACTTGTAGAAGACGGCGGCAGAATAATAAAAACGACAAACGAATTTAGTTTAAAATATGTATATGTGAATTTAATTTATTAATTATTAAAGTTATAAAATGCCGCGACTGTACATTATTTTCTTTTCTACGTGTGCGCGTGTTTTAAAACTGGTGTGCCCTCTTCAACGATTCTTTTCTTTCTTCCACAATTTGCCAAGTCATTACGTGATGGCCGCCAAAGGAAACGGTATTTTTCCCATGCTGCGCCGTGTTACCAGATGCAGTTAAATGAATGTTACCAGATTGTTAATTACGCATTGAGGAATTACGCAGGAGTTTTCTACTATGAAATTACAACAGCCTTTTTCGCTAGTAGACCCTCGTTTTCTGTCTTGTTATTTCAAGAAAGGCCAAAAATGTTTGACTGGGCTTAAACTGGGACTTTGGGCAGGTGTAACCATTGCTTTGGTGCAATTATGCAGTACCCAAGTCCTGCACAGCAACGATTTGTTTTAGGATCGTTGTTCAGGTACAGCTTGTACTTTAATTTATTGGCGTTTTTTGGTCATTAAAAATCCGCAGTCCGCCAACACCCTTTGAGGATACACACCTCCACGTTATTTCAGACAATTTTCGAAACATCTGATTTGGTCTAATATTCTTCTGTAGCAGAGCTGTGTTGATGTTCCTTTTCGCGATGAAACAAAAATACGCAGGATGCATCGCTATGGGCACGGGAAAATTTCGAGAACAACCAACACAGCTCTGCTACAGAAGAATATTAGACCAAATTGTCTGCAATAATGTGGAGTTGTTTATCCTCCAAGGGTGTTGGCGGACTGCGGATTTTTAATGACCTGATGATGAAGGAGTTTTAGCTTGACACGAGTAGTCGAAGATCGCAATAAAAATTTGCATTTTTTAACCAAAAAACGCCAATAAATTAAAGTACAAGCTGTACCTGAACAACGATCCTAAAAACAAATCGTTGCTGTGCAGGACTGCATAATTGCACCAAAGCAATGGATACACCTGCCCAATCCCAGTCAAACATTTTTGGCCTATCTTGAAATAACAAGACAGAAAACGAGGGTCTACTAGCAAAAAAGGCTGTAATTAATGCCATTCAGGAAAAATGGCATAAACTACGCGAAATTCATGGGCTGAAGGGCCTAGTTCATTCCATGACCCTTCGTGTACAATGTGTGGTTGAGGCTAGTGTCCATCATACCAAAATTTCAACGATCATGTCGGCTTTTTTTCAGTTTCAGTGTGAAAAAAAACCAAAGAATTAATTTACAATGTGTCTTTTCTAATTTTTTTTAACTTTTGTTTTTTTCTGTTGGGTCAATGCTTTAAGTTTTGGATTTTTGGCCCTAAATGCTGTAAACATATTTAGTTTAATGTTAGCTTTAAAAAAAAATAAAAAGTTATTTTAGTTGACCAAATACCAGTATGAAAACAAATTTCTGAACTGTTTTCATTTTGCAAAGAACTAATTGACAGACTGTACATATATTACACAGCTCAACAAAAAAGTCTATATTTTGGTGCAGCCCTGCTTGTAACTGCAGTTGGTACTTAGTATACGATGCACTGATAAAAAAATTATAACAACTTTTTTGAATCGTATATGATGAATTTCATATCAAAAGCTGAAAAAAACGAATATTTTGAACCCGACCCCCTCAGAATTTGATGAAATTTTGCATAGAGGTACATCTTACCTACTCAAACACAACCTCATTTTTAGAAATTGCATTTTCGAAATATTGTGGGCGTGGCAAGGTATCGAAATATTCGAAAATACCCGAAAATAATCGAAAAATGACGATAATAGGTACTTTTAAAGTGTGATTACTAGGGAATGGCTTTACCGATTTCAAAGATCTTTACACCATTAGTAAGGTATTGAAATTAGCTTTCAAAAAATACACTGTAAAATTTTTTTTTTTTTTTGTTAGTACACTGAAAAAAAAATGTTTTCCAAAATAAAATTTGAAATTGAAAAAACACTTCAAAGATCAAGCGATTTTGAAAAATACAAATTTTGCTTAGAAAGGTCTATTTAATATATATAACATATCTGATAACTAAACTGGCCTTTTTCTTTATTTTTTTTTTTAATTTATTTAAGTAAATGCCATCTCTTGGCTTTCTTGTATTTTGATATCACGCGTAACTAATCAACCGATTTCAAAAATTTGTATACCATTAGAAAGGTATTAAAATCACCTTTTGAAAACACACACTGTAAAAATTCTATATTACATATTACACTGAAAAAAAATTTTCAAAATTTTTTTTTTCAAACTGGGAGAACACTTCAAAGACCAAGCGATTTTGAAAAATAAGAATTTTTTTAGAAAGGTCTATTTAATATATATAACATATCTGAAAACTAAAATGGCCTTTTTTAATTTTTTTAAAATTTATTTAAGTAAATGCATCTCTTGGCTTTCTTGTATTTTGATATCACGCGTAAACTATCAACCGATTTCAAAAATTTGTATACTGTTAGAAAGGTATTAAAATCACCTTTTGAAAACATACACTGTAAAAATTCTGTATTACATATTACACTGAAAAAAAATTTCAGTTCAGTTTGAAAAAAAAATTTTGAAAATTAATTAATAATAAAATAAAATTTTGAAAATTAATTAATTAATATATTATCATTTTTCATATTTAATCACTGTTTTCTCGAATAATTTGTTAACCAGTGTATATGGTAAGATATTTCGATATAATATCTGATTAATTCTGCTTTCAACGATGTATAACTTTTTTATATCCGCTTAGGCGTTCCTATGATATTCTACTTTAATCAATTTCTACTGTGAAATTTTTCATACTAAAGTATGGACCTTCCAGGTTAAGGTAAATATTTTTGTTTGAAAAATTTCACAGCAGAAATTAATTAAAGTAGAATAACTTAGGAACGCCTAGGCGGATATGAACAAGTTATACATCGTTGAAAGCAGAATTAATAGTAGATTATATCGAAATAACTTTGCATATACACTGGTTTATCAATTATTAGAGAAAACCGTGATTAAATATGAAAAAAATTGAACAAAAAATTTTATTTTTGAGATTTTTTTTACAATTTCTCTGACATTTATCAAGATACATTAATTATGATTTTACCGATAGAAGCGGTGGAATGTCGACTATTGAACGACATCAAACGTGTGTTGATAGGATTAGCAGAAAAAAAGTTATCGGGCCAAATATGCCTTAACCTATTAAGGGCTCATATCTCGAAAACTACACGTACGATTCAAAAAAGTTGTTATCATTTTTTTATCAGTGCATCGTATACTACCAACTGCAGTTACAAGCAGGGCTGCACCAAAATATAGACTTTTTTGTTGAGCTGTGTTATATGTCGTTGGAATCCAGGGCTTACGGCGAATCCATTGATACCAAATTTACTCTAGTTGGGCTTACGGTCTCTCTGTAGTTTCGAATTGCCTTTTATTCTTCGCTCTTTTTGAGAGTTTAACTCGAAAAAATAAAATTTTTATTTTTTAGAAAACTTCTGAGCATACAGTCTTATAGACCAAATAATTTTAGCCTAACAAAGTGTAACTTTTAGCTTTCTAGGAAATCGTTTTGATTTTTGGCAGTTTTTTTCTAAGTGCTTGATATTTTCACCATACAATAACATAGATTACATCTTTGGTCATAATATATGTATATAATTGTATGTATATACATGTATTATATTCGTTGGAATCTAGGACTTCGACGAGTCCATTGATACCAAATTTACCCTAGTTTGGCTAACGGTCTCTTTGTAATTTCAAATTGCCTTTTATTTTTGCCGGAAAAAATAAAAGTCACATTTCAACTGTTATTATTTGACTGAAAAAATAAAAGTCAACTTTTAACAGTTATAGTCTGCCGAAAAAAATTAAAGTCAAAAAATAACTTTTTGATCGTAACTTGTATCACAAAAGTCATAACTGGTTGGGTCCCTGGAAAATTCTACATAGGAATCATGTATCAAATTTCGAGGATATTTTTTTGTCGGGTAGTGTAATGAGCAATGAGAGTAAGTACTTTTGACTATTCTTTTGTGATTTTCTGCATTTGTTACACGTACCAAGACCCTTGATATCGCCATTCAAAAACTATGAAGTCCTGATGAAATCTCTCACCCTGTTCAGCACTTTCAGCACCTAAGTTTGTATGAAATTATGAAAATGTGAAGGAATTTTTGGCGGCATATTACTTTCCTTGCTATATAGTTTTGCAATAAAGCAGCTTTTTGTTAACTACACCATTTCCACTTTAAAATGAGAAAGCTTCAATTTAAAATAAGAAAACTTCATTTGAAAATCAGATTAGTCAATTTTAAATGAGAAAGCGTTACTTTGAAATGAGAAACCTTCATTTGAAAATCAGATTAGTCAATTTTAAATGGGAAAGCGTCACTTCGAAATGAGAAAACTTCATTTGAAAATGAGAAATTTTCATTTTAATATGAGAAATCATCAATTGAAAATGAGAAACATGTTTTTATTAAAAGTTAAGTTTATTTAAGTACCAACAGGCATGTTTTCTAAAGCTGCACACTCGTATGAAAAGAGGAGGCATGTTGAAAAGCCCGTGCACAACCCCCCGAGTTATTGTTATTTTGGATTCGTCCACCAAGTTTTCCAGGTATTGTAGTCGTTGTTCTATTAAATGTGGTCCTTCTACAAAAAAAATATTATTCAGCTTATACATTTGATGAACTATTCTCAATTTAAAATGATAATTTCTCATTTTCAAATTAAATTTTCTCATTTTCAAGTGACGTTTTCTCATTTAAAATTGACTAATCTGATTTTCAAATGAAGGTTTCTCATTTTGAAGTGAAATATTCTCATTTTAAAGTGACTATTCTGATTTTCAAATGAAAGTTTCTCATTTCAAACTGACTAATCTGATTTTAATGTGAAGGTTTCTCATTTTAAAGTGGAAATGGTGTAGAAATCCACAAACAGAACAAAAGTTCTAACTATTTCACGATAGATCGTGTGCTTTTTGTTACTGCTTGCAACAGTTTTTAACAAACTGTTTGTGGATTTCTAGGTAACAAAAAGTTACTTTATTGCAAAAGATTGTAATATACCGCCTAAAATTCCTTCACATTTTCATAATTCCCTAGAAACTTAGGTGCTGAAAGTGCTGAACAGGGTGAGAGATTTCATCAGGACTTCATAGTTTTTGAATGGCGATATCAAGGGTCTTGGTACGAGGATATGATGGGAGACTATTTTCTGGACAATTATACGTGTAACAAATGCAGAAAATCACAAAGGAGTAGTCAAATGTACTTAATACATCTCTATGTAAAAGTCCTGATCAACACCTTTCATTTGATACCAATATCGTCCAGAAATATTTAGGGAAAGTGACAAATAAATAGGTTTGACCTTTATAGCTGACCAAAAAAAAAAAATAAAAATCTTAATAACGGTTATTCAGGCCCAAAACAGTTTTTTGGTTGCCATAACGGTTATTCAGGCCCAAAACAGTTTTCTGGTTGCTATAACGGTTATTCAAGCCCAAAACGGTGTTTTGGTTGTTATAACGGTTATTAAGGACCAAAAAAAATTTTCTCTTATGATAATGGTTAAATATAACCAAAAGAAGATAAAGGTTATTTTTGCGTAACCTTTTCAACACACTAGAAAAAATAACCGTTATTTGCGGTCCCTGCTTTTTCCACATTTTTATCAACATATCAAAAACTGGGTCTGCCACAAAAAAATGGAGATGATATCCGGAATAAACGTAAAATTTCGCTTTAGAAAAGTATTATTTCATTTTTGGTGGTTAAAGTTGATCAAAATTCGTCGAGTAGTGTAATTAACACGCACATCCATCCAATCTTTTCTAAACAACATGATATATCCACCTACTTATTATAGAGAAAACGTTGTGTTCCCTTTTTACGGAATAGATTGCTATGTCTCTTTTTACAGAAAAAATGCTTTATCCACTACTTGCGGAATTTTTTGGTTTGTACACTTTTTATGGAAAAAAAATTTTTGTCCACTTCTTACGGATTTTTTTTTTGTACACCTTTTTACAGATTTTTTTTATAAGTCTCCCTTTTATAAACCCAAAAAATATGTACACTTTTTACTGCTGGCCTTTCATATATAGGATCAGTGTTGCCACTGAAAAAAAATTTTACCGACCAAATTACCGCCCAATTCCGCCAAAAAACGCCCAAAAATCAGAAGTCAACTTAAAATGGAATTACATATTTATTTTTAAATACATATGTACATTAGATGCGATTTTTTTCGGCAAAGTTTCTCAGATCTTCCCTCCGGCCACAGAATATGAAAATAGGATGTTGTAGGATAACTAAGCTGATTTTTATTTTTTTTTTAGAAAGAAAACTGAGTGGGCTACTCCAAAAACAGCGATTTTTTTTTAAAATTCAATGATAGGTTTAGATTCATATATGAAAAAAAAACCACAATTAAAAATAAAAAAAAACAAAAGATATATATTCTCATGTAAAATTAACGGCTTAATCGAATGGTGTACTCAGTTTTTTAGTGCGAGCCATAGGGAAGGTACCAAGATCGCCTAAAGTGGAATTTTATTTTTTTTAGTCACGGATTTTCAAGTTTGGACCTGGTATTTTCAAGATAGCTTAAATTTCTTTTTAATCAAAATATATAGGAATCTGCGCAAATTAATGCAGTTTTCAGAAAAGTTTATTTGATCGAAATCGAGCTTTTTTTATCCAAGCTACTTTGGTTTAAATGAAACATTCCAAAATCACTTTCATATTAAAAAACATTTTTTATTGTTGCAAGTACAAAATTCGAAAATTTATTATTTACATATGTATGACTCCTGTATATTTTGATTAAAAAGAAATTTAAGGTATCTTGAAAATGCCAGGGTCCAAGCTTGAAAATCCGTGACTAAAAAAAATAAAATTCCACTTTAGGCGATCTTGGTACCTTCCCTATGGCTCGCACTAAAAAACTGAGTACACCATTCGATTAAGCCATTAATTTTACATGAGAATATATATCTTTTGTTTTTTTATTTTTAATTCTGTAGTTTTTTTCATATATGAATCTAAACCTATCATGGAATTAAAAAAAAAATCGCTGTTTTTGGAGTAGCCCACTCAGTTTTCTTTCTAAAAAAAAATAAAAATCAGCTTAGTTATCCTACAACATCCTACTTTCATATTCTGTGGCCAGAGGGGTATGTTAGATCAAAAAAACGCATCTAATGTACATACTAAGTAATCTTGGCTCCCACTCATTCAATTCAGAACTAACACTAGACTGTCGCCGATCTCTAAAGCAGATGGCCAAACAGGCCTGTCTGCACCTCGTGTAGGCCCCGGGACGTAGGGATATCAATGGCAATTGTAGGGCGGATGAACTTGCGAGGCAGGGCACTACCGAGCAGGTTCTTCCTGACAAAGAACGCATAGGTATGCGGTTAGCCACAAACAAGCTAATTCTTAAACAGCATATCTATAAACTAGCAAGTGATAGATGGCAACAGAAGCCAGTATGTCGAACATCAAGGCAAACCTAGCAGAAATGGATTCACAAGTGATCTCATCAGTACTCTAAGGAAAGATGACATCTCGAACCTTGTGGGGGTAGTCACAGGACACTGCCTCATCGGGAAACATGCAGAGAGGCTAGGTGCACGGTACCGCAGATGCTGCATAAGCTGGAGGCGAGGAGACAGTCGAACACCTCATCTGCCACTGCACGGCTCTTAACAGCGGCAGACGACGCTTTCTTGGGACTTCCTTCCTGGATAGCCTATGCAAAGTCGCGGACGTCGTCACTCTGTAGTTTAGTTCGAAAGAAAATTCGTTCGATTTGGAGTTATATTCCATATATTCTATGCAATAAGAATGTGCTTTCGAATCGCATTTCGCTTTTAAATAGAACTACATAGTAAGGGCCCTGGTAAACTGCATTAAGTTCTCAAATTGGTTCAAAAAGGAGGAGTAATCCGTTTTCTTCTTGTGGTATCACAACGGGCCTCTGCACTGGCTAAGTGCGACTCTATGGCAGCCACTCCAACCTAACCTATTCGTGGAATAGCCCGTATGTTCGCTGGCGCTTTTCAAATGAAACATAATTTGTGTTAATTTTCAGCATTTTATTTGCAAAATAAATGTCAGATTGTCTGATTTTGACGTTTCATTAAACTTGGCATGCGAGACGAGTCCCAAGCGAATTTAGATATAGCAATAAAAGAACTTTACACGGGAAAGATAATATGTTTAGCGTCAGAGAAATTGTCTCCACTAAAAATATTCATATTACAAATCGGACCAAAATTGATTTTAGCCGCCCAACAGCCCAAAGTAAATTTATCGGACCAGATTTGGTCGGAAAAGCCCAATTTCGGCATCACTGTATAGGATAGTGGCGTTCAGAGTATTTTTTGGCTGTAGAGCATTGTTATTAATCGCTAATTTTTACTATTTTTCCGTTTCTTGGTTTTTGTGTTCGTTTCTCTCTTTATGAGCGCAATTCTTTCCGTTTTGCTCACTTGGCAGCTAGCTGCTAGTTTAATAAGAAACAAACCTGTTGTATCTAGTGCGCATAACAAAATTTATGATGGAAAGAAGTCTCCAAACTTACAACAGTTGTGTTGATCAGATAACACAGGCCAACAAAATGAGACCGATTTTTTTGACCATAAACCAGACCATACTTTCCTAAAGGTTTTCGATGCGCTGAATTCAAATCTGGACGCAGAATTGCTCTATCACGTCAGGATTTTGAGATATCCTAACCTAAATGTGCAAAAAACACCGTTTTTGCCTATTTTTGACGATATATATAAACTACAGATTTTTTTTTTGTTAAAAAAGCACACATATCATCTTAAAGAAGAAGTCTTTCTCTTACGAATGGCGTTGAGTTTGCTCAAATATCTTTTTTTTCGCTAAGATAGAGCAATTTAAAATTTATAAATGCTTAAACACCACAAGCCCACAATACACAATCCCACAAACTATGAACACATAAACTTTAAATTGCTCTATCTTAGCGAAAAAAAATATATTTGAGCAAACTCAACGCCATTCGTAAAAGAAAGACTTCTTATTTAAAATACTATGTGTGCTTTTTTAAGCAAAAAAAAGCTGTCGTTTATATATAGCCTCAAAAATAGGCAAAAATAGTGTTTTTTGCACATTTAGGTTAGGATATCTCAAAATCCTGACGTGATAGAGCAATTCTGCGTCCAGATTTGCATTCAGCGCATCGAAAACCTTTAGGAAAGTATGGTCTGGTTTATGGTCAAATTTCTTGTCGGCCTGTGTAATGGATGTCATATCCATATTTTTATATATTACAAATTTTTTTGATATGACACCCATTATATGGACAAAAGATCCATAGTTTATTGATCAGACAGGATTATCAATTTATATGGATGTGGCACCAATATAGTTTTCTCCGTGTAAGCTTATAAAAATCAACCGAGTGCATAAATGAGTATTTTCACGTTAAAACCATTAAAAAGGAGCTACATTACTCTACTTGGATCGCTAATGACGAGAAGAAAAAATATATTAGTATTTTGAATACTTTGTTGATCTTTGAGGACGTACGCATGTCATGTTCGCCATTCTGGATTTGCCCATATATAAAATTGTATCCTGGGTTCTTTGGCATTTATTCATTCTCGCGTTGTCTCATAGCGAGGACAGTACTAAGCGATAGGGAGTATCCTTCCGATAACAGAGTTTCGCTTCTTATAGAGCTATTCTTTGATCCCGTGTAGACATTCTTTTAGATTAATTGATTAAACGCATATTCCTAAAAATAAATGTAATTTTTATCAAAACACCAGTGTAGAAATTGTATCTTGGCTTCTTTCCAATTTTTAATTTTTCTAACCTTTTTGTCTTATATAGCGTATAAAATAACATTTCATGTTTATAGGTATGTATGTAGGTTTTCAGTATACATATATGTACATATGCATATGTATAAATGCAAATAACTTTCGCTACGTTATGAGACGGTACAGTGCAATAACAACCGCGGGTGTTATTTCACACAAAAAAGGAAATAAAGCCCACGGGCGTATGGACTTTATTTTATGTGAGCTACTCAAAAAATAAGTATTTTTGCGTTGCTTGATTGGTAGTATATAAAACCAAAGCGGCATTCATAAATATGGAATTTCTAGGAATGGCAAGTTATAAGTTATAGACCAAGCAGGCGAAAATTTCATATACAAAATCTCGTGATTTTTCTTAAAATACATTATGTTTTAAAAAATTTAGAATTTGGCGCTTTTTTCAATAATACACCATACGTAAAATAAAACCGAAATTTTTGCCTGCGGCGCTTTTTTCAATACTATATATGTATGTATATATTTAAAAAAATTTTAAATTGCGTCTGTGGGCTTAATTGCCATTTGAAAAGAGAAATAGAGCAAGGCTGCACAACGATATCAACAAAAAATTTTGTTATTTATGTATAAGCTGACCAAATTTTAAATTGTTATTCACAATCCCTTAGGTGGACTGTTTTGGTCTAATAGGTGCAAAGGTAAAGCAAAGCTTTACAATTCACTTAGTGCTTTGTTTTGTTGAATATCAAATAAAAATTAACAAAAAAAATTTTGTTTTATTGAATATCAAATAAAAATTATTGAAATTATTTCGTTTCATTGATTACCAAAAGAAAAATTATCAAACTTATTTCGTTTAGTTGATCAAAAACAAAATAATAATAAAAAAATTTTTCGGGCTTACGGCTTCATTTTGCTTTGAATTTTTATTAACGTTATTTTTTTTTTTTGATAATTTTTTTTGTTAGCTACCGAAACGAAACTTTTTCAATATTTGTTTTTTGATAATAAACAAAACGCAATTCTTATTGATATTTTTTTTTTGATAATTATCAAAACAGTATTTTTTTGTTAAGCATTCAACGTTAAAATTTTTCAAAGATGAATTGAAAACAAAATTTTTTGTCGGTTATTGATAAAAAATAACGTTAATATGCAGCCCTGAAATAAAGCCCATATCACCAAATAGGGCACGCGGGCGTTCTTTCTCTTTCTGATTGGAAATAAAACCCACGAGTTTAATTGCATTTTATTCGTGGGCGTTATTTCCGCGGGTGTTATTGCACTGCAACTTATAAGACCGCGCAATGCAACAGTGTTTAATATATGTACATACATTAAGCGGCTCCATTCCTTTTATGTATACCACTGTTTTCTTTAAAATGTGTGCAAGGCTTGAACTTTATTTTCGGATTTATTTTTATTCTTAGCCCTTTTCCATTTTCTTTTCTGGCTCGCCTTGCTCATTTTATAGATCACCTCCATATCATTGCACATATCGTCGTTGAAGATGCATTTTTGCGTAAGAGGTATTTTCATTTTCGCGTAGCGGACATTGGATGAACTTTACAGGAGAGCATAAAAACTATTTCGTTTCAAAACCGTTACTTATTTCTGCGTACAAACTCAAATTTAAATAGTTACGTAGATCAGTTTGTTAGCCATAACATCAACTTAGTGTAAAAAAAGAAACAAATTGAATTATTAGGACTCTTTTTTTCATGTGCGGTTGTGCAATTTTTATTTGGCACAAAAATCACGCACAATCGGTTATGAAATGGCAAAATGTTCAATATAATTCTTATTTTAGCATTTTATAAAGAAAAAAAGTTACAAAACTTGTACATATATTACATTTTAAACTAAAATTCATATTTTTAATTAAGAAAACGTAAGTTTGTTTACACATAGGTGGAGAACTCTTAAGGTAAATGTGGTAAATTGTCATAAAAGCTATGACAATCGGACGGCATCACTCTTTTAAGTTCTTGTAAATGTTGATATTTACGTTTTGTAATATTGAGGTGACCTTTGTGGATTGGATTAGGAATATCCGTGTCTATCTGGTTTATAACCTGACTTGAATGTCTTATAAATTTTCGCATAAGAATCATGGCCTACAAAAAACATGTTTTTATAGCAATGTAATACATTAATTTTTATACACAGCTGTAATAGTACACAGATTTAAATATTTTTATGAAATTTCGTATATAGGTTCCTATCCAGACTGGGACGGTTGAAAATGGGCGAAATCGGACCACTACCACGCCCACTTTTATATATGATTATTATAAAGGGGCCCAATAAAAACATTTTGAGCGCCAATTATAAAGATAATTCAATGAAATTTTGTGGCACAAGTACCACGATAGATAGAAAACAGAAATATTTTGGAAAATGGGCGTAGCACCGCCTCTTATTATACAAAGGACTCTACGAGATTTCGGAGCCCATAACTCGACAAATAATTGAGATATTATGACGAAAATTGGTGGACTTATATCTACCACTTGCGGTAGTATATGTGCAAATTTTAGCGAAATCAGTTTATAACCACGCCTACTTTTTAATCAAAATTTTTCTCGAATGCCCTTCAGAAATTTGTAACGTGACATCTCTGTAACTAAAAGTCATGAAGGGATGAAATTTTATAATAACAAGAATATTTATACGTTTAGTCGGATTATTGATACGAATTTTCAAAATGGGCGTGGCTGCGCCCACTTTATGCGGCACGGCCTTTTTTAAATTGCACCGTGTATCTAGCAAACGTAAAAAAAAAAACTATGAAAGCTTATAATATTTGGCTCCACTCGAACTAAGGCTTCCTTTCTTGTTTTGTTTTTTAATTTTTGATAACTTTAGTCATAATTTGGTTGGGAAAATTGTAAAGATTGTAGCAAAAAAACGTAGCTTACCAATTAGCAACTTCATTAATTTGTTTAAAATAATACCTGCTTGATATTTACCTGACATTATTTGTTGAAATAAGTTAACTTTTGCTCCCTTTCATAAAAATTCGCCATTTAATTTATTTATCTAATAACATATAACTTCGCTTATATGAATGAACTGAAATCATACGCGGTAATGCTGCCAAATTTTAACAATACCCTTCATACGCGATTATGCAATTTACTGTTATTATGCGTTTTTGTTGTTAGAATTGCAATGTTTTGGTATGGATCGATAGAGGTGAGCGTCAGGAACTCAGGGTTGGAAAATCTCATTTTTGGCAAAAATGTCCCTTACTCGAAAATGAAAATACCTCTTACGCAAAAATGCATCTTCAACGACGATATGTATGTATTTTGAGCTTAAACTAAAAAGTGGTAGATTTTTTTGTAACATTTTATTTTTAGTTTTGGTAGTTTTCTAATATCTTTTAATTTTAAATATATTAGTTCATTTATGCTTTGTGACACAATCTGCATCAATTGGTGCTATTTGTTTTTTTGTTAGATTTTTTTGTTCGCTATCGGTTGACTGTGTGATACACACGTACGTTACTTTGTGCCATTCATTCTGCCACTCAGTGTTCTGCGGAGTCAAAGGTTTCCTCCCGGTATTTTTCTGTCCAATTGTCCAATTGGCAATAAGGAGAACAGTGAGGCAGTTCATATTAAGCATTTATTGTTGTTTATTCCAGTTTTTGTGTATACAATATGCTGTACGGTTGTTTTTACATTGAATTATTATTTTATTTGGAAGGCATTTGCAGATTAGCCGTAACGCTAAAATGAGCGGCAGTTAAGCTCCATTAAATGTCCTGCAAAATAAGGATGAAAGAAAATTTTAAAATTAATTTACTTACACATGATGTATGTACATTAGACTGTATCGCAAAAAAAAAGTTCGCCTTCTCTGAAAACATTTCCGGAAAAATGTTTTTTCTTTTTTTTGGACGTCTCGAAATAAAATACATTTACCATTTTTCTTTCTGTGGTCTTTTAGTTTTTTTACAAATATTCTTTCTGAGTAGAACATTTTAACCCTCTGCGACCTCAGAAAAACTTTTTTTTTTTTTTCAGAAAATACCGAAGATATGAAGAGAACTGTATTTCGACATCTATCAGCGTTCAAAACAACCATTGTTCAAAAAAAATATATATATAGGGGGGCGTACAGCGGATTTTTTTTTTGGTGCGAGACGACCTAAAGTACATATGTATGTAGTAATGTATAGATTTGGTTTAGCATATTGTAAGCGTGTTTCAAATAGGGTGATCCTAGTCCAGATACATATTGTTACATGTAAATGCAACAACAACGATTTGAATTCGCTAGAACCAGATAAATTGCTGGTTCAATTTATGATCCGCTTTGTTCGATTTGTTTCTTCCGTGCTGCCAGTATATAGATAGAAGGTTCGCAAGTCAGAATATGTGAAGTTTGACATCGTAGCAAGGGCTGATTTTAACTGCTTGCCCAGAATGTTGTACTACAGCTACGGACTACATAGCTTACTACATCAGCTGATGACTGATTTTGTGGCAACGCTCGAAAATGTTAACACAATGGTGTAGCTCAGTGTATCTCATATATGTCATCTTTTTTATATTTTTGTACAGGGGATTCCTTAAATTCCATAAAAACTCTTTATTTTTTACAAGTTCAATTCATTTTTCAGTTTCTTCGTCCTTCATTTCGAATTTCCGTCATTAAAAAATTGAGCTGTCACACTGTAGCGCGCTACAAAGTTAAAGTTAACTCTACTTCTACTACAGCCACAACTACACGCTACAGACACAGCTACACATTGTGGGCATTGCAATGCAATTGTACTGTTTTAACTTTTGACAGCTCTTACTACGTACTACAGCCACACCATTCTGGGCAAGCAGTAAAGGCGACCATATTTACGATTTTCAGCTACATATACACATGTATATGTACCTAGGTGTTTACCCAGTTAAAATCCAATTAGGAGCATTCCATGGTTTGTACGGGACAAATTGTACGAATTTTTACAGCTTTGGATTTGAATTAAAGGTACACCAAAATGTTAACCAACAAAATATTTGGTGCATTATTACTGTTTGATAAAACTCTTATTAAAAGAAGAAACTTGCTTTTGAAATATTCGTGTATGTGTGAAAAATCTTAAAAAAAAGTTGTGTTTGTACGGGACAGGGCTGGTCTACGATGATCCTTGGTTTATACTACGCACAATGCGGCAGTCACATGAATATGAGATAGTCGTTGAGCCGAAATACGACTATCGACTGTCGTTGCGACTGCGACAATGCCACAGTCATAGTCAATAGTTTTTTTTTTTTTTTTCAAAAAACGACTGAAAACTTCGACTGTCACAGTCATAGTCGATGGCAGCTCGTCGCCCGGATAAATTAATGTCGTATGTTGCATTTAAAAAGACTTTTGGGAAAACAGGTTTGAAGTTTGGAATTGTATTTCTCCAAAACGTCTCATTAGTTTTTCTCCAAAGTCTGGCAGAACACTACTAGGCCACAAAATTCTTAAATTATTTTAATTTTGTTATATATTGTTTATTATTTTGGAATGAAATGAAATTTGTATGACGTACGACAAAATCAACTAATTAAATTTGAACTAAATTAAAGATTTTTTAAATTAGTTAAATATTGTATTTTTTTCTCATAGAAGTAAATAAATTAAATAATTGACAGCAATTAAAAGCACATTGGAAATTAGACGAAATCGCTTGCGACCTTGCACAAACGGCAAAATTCTGCTCAATATCTCTTAAACTAAAAGAGATAGCAAAAAACGGATAACGTCATTCGAAAAATCTTGATTAGTTCAGTATAACTGTATTATTAACTCAATTCGGCCCAAAATTCACATACGTCACTAATTTATCCGGGCGACGAGCTGTTGTTGGTAGTTGTTTTCTCAACAAACGAGTTTATTTGTTTTGATGCGTAGTTTAATAAGAGTTGTTGGCTGGTACCTGAATATATGTACATGTATGGATGTACATATATACATATGTATGTATGGATGTTCGTACCTTCAATAGTGTCTCAACTCAAAAATTTTTATCTTTCAGGAGTGCCGTCCAGAGTTTTTGCCATGCATACAAGATTTATGTGTGTATCACCAACGCCGTCGGCGTCACCGAAATGCCGAAAGCCACGGCGCCGAACTCATCGAAAATGGCATCAGCAACCCCGACGGTTCGAAGTTCAGTGTAGCCAAATATGTGAACTGTGTTCGAATCAGTGATGCCAAGTACTGATGCGAAATTCAAGACAGGTAGGCGCAGCGGCGAATTCAGAAACTACTTTTTTTATTTACAAAGGTACAGTGTAATTTCAAAATCAAAGCAAATTCACACTATGGCCAACAGGAATGGGCGAGTCCCAAGCGAATACAGATTTTAACCAAGCCGAAACATTATTTTGACATTAAACTATACCAATTACAATATTAAAGTTCTGAATTCACGTATGCGCCCACCTTTCTAAATCTGGCTGGCGGAATTGAGCGGGATTTTCTCACGTTTCTTATCTTTTTGATAAAAGCAAATACATCGTTTATTTTACTAAAAAATATTTATTTAAATAATAAAATAATGGATTCTATTGCGATAGCAGCTATATTAGTGGAGGAAGAAAAGCAAAGGAATCTGATAAACGAGAGAAAGTTTTTAAGGGATCATAGCAATCCTTTTACTTTAAGTAAACAAGCGTAAATTTAATTAGAGGCTGAAAATAAAAATAATAGTCTTAATTTTGCGTGAAAGAAACCTTTACCTTGTCCTTTTTTCTGTTTTTCATAGAATTATTTTGAACTACATGAAAGCAAATTGTATACAAAAACAGGGGAAAATTTCAATAACAATGTACCCGGCACCGGAATTTTGTTTCTTTTTTTTTTTGGCGATAGATCACTAAAATGCAAACGAAATCTTGCGGAAACTTATAATTCATTAATAACACAGTATTTTTGCGTAGAGCACCCTTATGCACTGCGCCGCGCTTTCAAAAGTAACCCTCAGCCGACAGAACTCCCTTTCTGGAGTTAGATCTGGAGAGATTTACAGTAATTTTGCGTAGTCGGGAGTGTTATAACTAGTAAAATTATAATTCACAGAACTTTTCCTGACGGATTCATTGAAACATTCTTAGTGGTTTGAAAATAAATATGGCGGGCGCATTATACTGAAGCCGACCTCCACCACCTGCAATATTTATTTGAATGCGTCTTTATCGAGACGAAAGTTTTTACTGAAATGGTAAATTGTTGGTAATACACATTCATAATTCGTTAGTTGCTTTTTTATAGTAGTCAAACAATTGTTATCAACTTCAGAAAATGCATTATTATTCTTTGGTGAAAATATATTTTAATTTCCAAAATCTACATACACACGTATTTAAATCACTGTTATTATCATTATTTCACAATTTTTTCTCTGAAGTTTTTCTTTGCATTTAACAGCAATTCAATCTCGGTGGAAAATGCAATGGACCCACGCCATGTTTGTGGCTTCTCGCGACCGGTTGATTAATATATTTACATATATTCACACTTATTAACACTTATTCCAACTTCATACATGCATTTACACAATTTACTTAAACTTTTATTGTAATTTTTTGATATTTTGTTAATATCGCCGCAACCAAAAACTTGCGGCAAATTTCAGCACGAAAAACTGTCAAAATGTTCGTTCATTCGGTGTTCATAATGTCGATTTACCGAACTTCGAAAGATTCGGCGGGCCGTCGGTTGTCATAATGCCGATTTGCCGAAAACGTCATTTCGGTACCGCCGACGGTGTTGGTGATAGTGGCATTAGTGATATAAAATCCTGTATGCATACACTGAAAGTCAGATAATACGCAAATTTCCTCACGCTTAACTCATTTTATTTATTTTTTTGAGTTATGATACTGTTGAAGTACACAGTCGTTGCAGCTAGTCATTTCAGTAGTTGTGTTTGACTATGACTAGGCATTGGCTATGAGAAAACAACTGTGACTGTCGGCTGCCGACTGGCACATGTGATAGTCGGCAGTTAAGTCGTTTGGTTTCATTCGCGTACTTGTTTGTTTCATATTCATGTCGACTGGCACATGTGGTAGTCGGTAGTCGAAGTCGTTTTCATTTCCCTGAAAAAAACCAAAAGGTTATCAAACAAAATTTCTAGTACATTAATATTGTGTAGCTAATTTCTAAACAAAAGCAGAAGCTTGCATTTGAAAAACTGACATGTGTGAGAAACCGAAATGTTTGTACGGGACAAATTTACCATTTTCCCATGGAATGCTCCATTATTGGATTTTTAGAAATAGCGGTCACCTCTCGGTAGTGGGCGGCATACCCTCCGAGTGTATTTCTGCCATGAAAAAACTTCTCAAAAAATGCATTCGCCGTTCGTAGCCGGCATAAAACTGTAGGTCCACCCAATTAGTAGGAAAAACCAAAAATAAGGAGCACGCCTCGAATTGGGAGAGAAGCTCGGCCATAAAACTCGTCAGAGTTATAATAACGCCAGTGTATTATATTATATACCCAGTTAGAACACTATATGTTATATAATACGTCAAGTTATCCGTTATAACTCTAAAAATATTCCACAGGCTTGGTGACATAATATAACGTATACTGTTAAGGTACTGCCAAACGATGCAATGAAAGTGCTTTCCGAAAGTGTCAAATCATTGAAAGAACTTTCATGAGTATCCACACGACGCAATGTAAGTGCTTTCAGAAAGCACTTTTTACCTCCACTTTCCGAAAACTTTCAGGAATTATTTTCGTTTGTCCACACGGTGAAAGGGAAATGAGTTTTTGAAAGTACTTTCTGGCAGCTGTCAAATTAAATTCAAACAGCTGTGAGAGCAAGACAGATGTAGGAAAGCAAACAGCTTGTTGTGTGACTCACACAGTTTGATGATGCTAGCACACACACCTTGCAACAGACCTGTTTAATTTCGAGTACAATTACTACTCAATACAATTACTTCATAAAGTATTTGTAATTAAATAGTAATTGCTTTTCAGCTGAGATTCAATTAGTACTCGAGTACAACTACTTGTAATTGAATAGTAATTGGAATTACCATCAATTACCAAAATTAATTGAAAGGAGTTGAAAGTAGTTGAAGTACTTTTGCCAATTCTTCTTCTTGATTGGCGCTTAACCGTCTAGACGATTCTGGCCGAGTCCAACAGAGCGCGCCAATTGCTTCTGTTTCGTGCTGCATGGCGCCACTTGGGAACACCTAGGGAGGCAGCATCGCTGTCCACCTGATTTTCCTAACGCAGTGGAGGTCTCCCTTTTCTTTTGCGTTCAGCGGGTTTCGATAGAAATGCTTTCTTGGCCGGAGCGCCTTCGTCCATTCTCACGACATGACCTGCCCAACGCAGCCGCTGGATCTTTATTCGCTGAACAATGTCGATGTCTGTGTAAAGCTCGTACAGCTCATCGTTAAATCTCCGTCGATACTCGCCCACGCCAACGCGCAAAGGTCCATAAATCTTACGAAGAACTTTTCTCTCGAATACTCCAAGTGCCATCTCATCTGATTTTGAAATTGTCCATGCTTCTGCGCCGTACATGAGGACTGGAACGATGAGCGTCCTGTAGAGTGTGATTTTTGTTTGTCGAGAGAGGACTTTACTTTTCAGTTGCCTACTTAGTCCGAAGTAGCATTTATTGGCAAGCGTGATTCTTCGTTGGATCTCCGTGCTGACACCATTCTTGGTGTTAATGCTGGTTCCCAGATAGACGAAGTCCTTAACAGTTTCGAATTTGTAGCTATCAACATTGACGTGGCTGCCAAGGCGTGCTGTTTCTTTGTGTGATGACAGGAGGTACTTCGTCTTGTCCTCGTTGACCGCCAAACCCATTTTCTTAGCCTCTTTATCCAGCTTGGAGAAGGCAGAACATACGGCGCGCGTGTTAGTGCCAATGATGTCGATGTCATCAGCGTACGCCAGCAGTTGCACACTCTTGTGATATAAGATGCTTCCTGTATGGTTAAGTTCTGCAGCTCGTATTATCTTTTCCAGCATCAAATTGAAGAAGTCGCACGAAAGAGAGTCACCTTGTCTGAAACCTCGTTTGGTCTCGAACGGCTCGGAGAGGTCCTTCCCAATTCTGACGGAGCTGGTGGTGTTAGTCAATGTCATTTGGCATAGCCGTATAAGTTTAGCAGGGAAACCAAATTCAGACATTGCGGCATACAGGCAATTCCTATTCGTGCTATCAAAAGCGGCTTTAAAATCGACAAAGAGATGGTGTGTGTCGGATCCTTTTTCATGGGTTTTTTCCAGTATTTGTCGTATTGTGAAGATCTGGTCAAAATTTTGTCGATTTTTTGCGATTTTTGAAAAAATTTTGATTTTCAAATTAAGTTTTTATAAAATTTTGTAAAAATCAGGAAAGTTTTATTACTTTAAAAATTTGCCCGTTTAATTGCAAAGACTTTAAGCGTAATATCAGAGAGATCCGATAAATATTTTATTTTTGGCGATTTTTTTCTTGTGAAACAAAAAGGATATTTTGCACGAAAAACTTAGTTAGGCGACTTCTTCTTCTTGATTGGCGCTTAACCGTCTAGACGATTCTGGCCGAGTCCAACAGAGCGCGCCAATTGCTTCTGTTTCGTGCAGCATGGCGCCACTTGGGAACACCTAGGGAGGCAGCATCGCTGTCCACCTGATTTTCCCAACGCAGTGGAGGTCTCCCTTTTCTTTTGCGTTCAGCGGGTTTCGATAGAAAGGCTTTCTTGGCCGGAGCGCCTTCGTCCATTCTCACGACATGACCTGCCCAACGCAGCCGCTGGATCTTTATTCGCTGAACAATGTCGATGTCTGTGTAAAGCTCATCGTTAAATCTCCGTCGATACTCGCCCACGCCAACGCGCAAAGGTCCATAAATCTTACGAAGAACTTTTCTCTCGAATACTCCAAGTGCCATCTCATCTGATTTTGAAATTGTCCATGCTTCTGCGCCGTACATGAGGACTGGAACGATGAGCGTCCTGTAGAGTGTGATTTTTGTTTGTCGAGAGAGGACTTTACTTTTCAGTTGCCTACTTAGTCCGAAGTAGCATTTATTGGCAAGCGTGATTCTTCGTTGGATCTCCGTGCTGACACCATTCTTGGTGTTAATGCTGGTTCCCAGATAGACGAAGTCCTTAACAGTTTCGAATTTGTAGCTATCAACATTGACGTGGCTGCCAAGGCGTGCTGTTTCTTTGTGTGATGACAGGAGGTACTTCGTCTTGTCCTCGTTGACCGCCAAACCCATTTTATTAGCCTCTTTATCCAGCTTGGAGAAGGCAGAACATACGGCGCGCGTGTTAGTGCCAATGATGTCGATGTCATCGGCGTACGCCAGCAGTTGCACACTCTTGTGATATAAGATGCTTCCTGTATGGTTAAGTTCTGCAGCTCGTATTATCTTTTCCAGCATCAAATTGAAGAAGTCGCACGAAAGAGAGTCACCTTGTCTGAAACCTCGTTTGGTCTCGAACGGCTCGGAGAGGTCCTTCCCAATTCTGACGGAGCTGGTGGTGTTAGTCAATGTCATTTGGCATAGCCGTATAAGTTTAGCAGGGAAACCAAATTCAGACATTGCGGCATACAGGCAATTCCTATTCGTGCTATCAAAAGCGGCTTTAAAATCGACAAAGAGATGGTGTGTGTCGGATCCTTTTTCATGGGTTTTTTCCAGTATTTGACGTATTGTGAAGATCTGGTCGATGGTAGATTTACCAGGTCTGAAGCCACACTGATAAGGTCCAATCAGATTGTTGACGATAGGCTTCAGTCTTTCGCACAATACACTTGCTAAGACCTTATATGCGATATTCAGGAGTCTTATCCCACGATAATTGGCGCGTACTGTGGAGTCTCCTTTTTTGTGGATTGGGCAGAGCACACTTAAGTTCCAATCGTCGGGCATGCGCTCGTCCGACCATATTCTGCATAGGAGTTGATGCATGCTCCTTATCAACTCTTCGCCACCATGTTTGAATAGCTCGGCTGGCAAGCCGTCAGCGCCCGGGGCCTTGTTATTCTTAAGCCTAGATACTGCTATTCGCACTTCGTCATGATCAGGTGGTGGAACATGCCTACCATCATCTGCTATTGGGGATTCGGGTCGTACATCTTCTCCTTCCGCACTTTCACTGTTGCCATTATCTAGCAAGGAGGAGAAGTGATCCCTCCACAACTTAAGTATGCTCTGGACATCAGTTACCAGATCACCGTTATCATTCCGGCAGGAATTTGCCCCGGTCTTGAAACCTTCAGTCATCCGCCTGATTTTTTGATAGAATTTTCGAGCATCGTTCCTACCCGCCAGCATCTCAAGCTCTTCACACTTGCGCCTTTCAGCCTACCTTTTCTTCTTTCGAAAAAGGCGCCTCTCTTCCTTCTTCGCCGTTCGATAACGCTCCCATACGCTTCGCGTTGCGCCCGCACACAATGTAGCCCTGTAGGCGGCGTTCTTTCTTTCCGAGGCATCGCGACATTCCAACATTTGCCAATTACTTTCAATTATTTTCAATTTCTTTTAAGTACTTAATACCAATTTTATGTATTTCAAAAATTTTTGTACTTCATCTACTTTGTCAACTACTTTCAACTCCTTTCAATTACTTTTGGTAATTGATGGTAATTCCAATTACTATTCAATTACAAGTAGTTGTACTCGAGTACTAATTGATAAAACGTAATTGTACTTGAAAAGAATTGATTACTTTACACTAAAACCAAAGTATTTAAATTACTACTCATTACGATTAGTAATCATTACTTAACAGGTCTGCCTTGCAATTTTTTATACAACTTGAGCAAGTTGCGCTGGAAATCGCAACGTTTTTGGGGCTGTTGTATGAAGTTGTGTATTAGTTGTACGAAAAATCAAAAAGTTTCGATTTTTTGGCAAGTTGTACAACTTGATTGCATCGTTTGGGGGCATGTTGTTCAACATTTCATTTCTTGAAGTGAACACATCAAATTAAAATAATTAAAAATAAGCGATTGTTGGGGTAAGTGGAAAAAAATTCAGCAACTATTTACAGCGAAGGTTGAGTGTATAGCTATTTCACGAAAAACCATTTTCGATCATCAGCACTCTTTTCGGAAGTGGATGCACCGAGGATTGAACCCGAGTCCATTCCAACTTCAGCCGCAATGACCCAACGGATAAACACACTCGGCCATTGAGACTCTGTGCAAGCTGTTGGATTTTCCCCACTTTTGCCTTTTTCATTTTCAACATTAACGTTAGTGTGTATATGCTTTTGCATATATTCTCCACAAACGTGCTGAATTTTTTGTTGTAGGCAGTTCGCAATGAACATTGTTGTTGGTATTTTATTTTATGTATATACCAAACAACGTTAACAATTTTACTTGAAAGAGTTTTTAGTGCTTAGCACGAAATTTTTATTTTAATTCAATTTTTAATTGTTGGGGTAAGTGGAAAAAAATTCAGCAACTATTTACAGCGAAGGTTGAGTGTATAGCTATTTCACGAAAAACCATTTTCGATCATCAGCACTCTTTTCGGAAGTGGACGCACCGAGGATTGAACCCGAGTCCATTCCAACTTCAGCCGCAATGACCCAACGGATAAACACACTCCAACAGCTTGCACAGTCTCAATGGCCGAGTGTGTTTATCCGTTGGGTCATTGCGTCTGAAGTTGGAATGGACTCGGGTTCAATCCTCGGTGCATCCACTTCCGAAAAGAGTGCTGATGATCGAAAATGGTTTTTCGTGAAATAGCTATACACTCAACCTTCGCTGTAAATAGTTGCTGAATTTTTTTCCACTTACCCCAACAATTAAAAATTGAATTAAAATAAAAATTTCGTGCTAAGCACTAAAAACTCTTTCAAGTAAAAATAAGCGAATTCAACACATTTTTTACAAAATGAGATTGTACAACATGGTTGTACAAAAAATTGCACCGTATGTATGCAAACAGTCCAACTCGATTGCAACCGAGCTGGGTCAACGGTCGCACCGTGTATGGCTACGGTAAGAGCAAACAACTGTGCGTGGAATGGTGATGGTGGAGACTTTTTGTTTTTTGCAGAGATGTAGAATAATTACACTGCTCTACAGCCAAAAAATAACTTTTCAATTTTACCATGGATTTTCTTCATTGATAGCTTATCCTTTTCCTTACGTAAAGGAGTAAAACCGAAGGTGAAAACATTGGTTTTAAAGATATTGCCTGACAAAGTCAATTTTTTCTTCAAAAAATCGTAAAAATTCAAATTGAATCATCAATATTTCAGAAACTATAAGAGTTAGAGAAAAATGTTATAGAAGCCATGAAAAGGAAATTTAAGTTTGGTGCCATCCTAAGGAACATAGCTGACTGAGTTCAAGAGATATACAGGATTAAGTGGAGCCATTGACCAAATAACGGTAAATTGCCGATATCTCAAAACCTTCCCATAGAATTAAAATTGAACCCGATTTTCGGAATCAGCGACCGATTTTACATATAGATAGGATAGTCATGTCCAAGGTACAGACAACAAATTTCATTTTGTGATCCAGTGTTATTATTTCATTTTGAAATTATAAAAAAGTCTTAAAAATTCTTCAGGATCATAAAAGTCTTTTGATAATATTTTTTTCCTGATGAAAATGATAAAAATCTTCTATAATTATTATTCAGAAACTTATATTTTAAAAATCTTTCCATAATAGTTATTTCAAATATGTATATATTTTTTAAGTCTTCAAAGACTTTTATATTGAGACAAATTTGAAAAAAGTCTCAGAAAATTTTCAATAACTTTCATATAAGTATAAAATAAAAATAACTTTCATATAAGTACTTCAAAATTCAAGCAAATTTCCAATTTGAAATTGTATGAAAGATTTTTATCGAAGATATAAAAAATAAATTTGTTACTCAAAATAATTACTTGAAGATATTTTTGAAATTCGTCTCAATTAAAAAGTCTTTGAAGACTTAAAAAACAATTTGTTACGGATAATAATTACTCAAAGACTTTTTTCAAATTTGTCTCAATATAAAAGCCTTTGAAGTAGGGCTCGGAGAAATCGACTAATCGATTAACCGAATTAGTCGACTATGACTGAAGTCGACTTCAATTATTCGGTTAGCGATTTTGGATTAGTCGAAAGCTGCCGACTAATCGATTAACTGCTCACTTTAGATTATTCGGTTAATCGTTCCATTCCGATTAATCGAATATTGTACTTTCGATTTTATTACATTCATAAATAAATATGAATCCATTTCATCAACATTTTAAGTGATTTCTTGGACATTTTTTGTTGTTGTTGGAGCAAATTGAAGCACTCCCCGCGATTTTCCGGTCGTTACTCCGTCACGCTAGGGTACTTGTTCTTTCTGCACTAGGCTGACTATTGTAAGACCAGCCACACATGACGGCAGAAAACGCGCAGAACTTGTTCAGGCAGAAAAAGGTGGTTAACAAAAACCCTCGATTTCCTTGTATTTCTGCCATTGTGCACATATGAAGACGCGCGTTTTTATGGATTTTTGCCCAAACTCTGCGCGTTTTCTGCCGTCATGTGTGGCTGGTTTTAGACTCCTTTGGATGAAAAGGGAAGAAGATGTTGATGAGGAAGATGAAAATAAAGATGATGAATGTGAAGGTGAAGGAGGAAAATTAGGAAAAACCCCTTAATAACCCTTTTTTAGCTGTTTTGGCACATTTTGCTCTTCTTGAAGAAGGAGATTTCTGAGCCTATAACTCGACAAATAATCTATAATTATTATTCAGAAACTTATATTTTAAAAATCTTTCCATAATAGTTATTTCAAATATGTATATATTTTTTAAGTCTTCAAAGACTTTTATATTGAGACAAATTTGAAAAAAGTCTCAGAAAATTTTCAATAACTTTCATATAAGTATAAAATAAAAATAACTTTCATATAAGTACTTCAAAATTCAAGCAAATTTCCAATTTGAAATTGTATGAAAGATTTTTATCGAAGATATAAAAAATAAATTTGTTACTCAAAATAATTACTTGAAGATATTTTTGAAATTCGTCTCAATTAAAAAGTCTTTGAAGACTTAAAAAACAATTTGTTACGGATAATAATTACTCAAAGACTTTTTTCAAATTTGTCTCAATATAAAAGCCTTTGAAGTAGGGCTCGGAGAAATCGACTAATCGATTAACCGAATTAGTCGACTATGACTGAAGTCGACTTCAATTATTCGGTTAGCGATTTTGGATTAGTCGAAAGCTGCCGACTAATCGATTAACTGCTCACTTTAGATTATTCGGTTAATCGTTCCATTCCGATTAATCGAATATTGTACTTTCGATTTTATTACATTCATAAATAAATATGAATCCATTTCATCAACATTTTAAGTGATTTCTTGGACATTTTTTGTTGTTGTTGGAGCAAATTGAAGCACTCCCCGCGATTTTCCGGTCGTTACTCCGTCACGCTAGGGTACTTGTTCTTTCTGCACTAGGCTGACTATTGTAAGACCAGCCACACATGACGGCAGAAAACGCGCAGAACTTGTTCAGGCAGAAAAAGGTGGTTAACAAAAACCCTCGATTTCCTTGTATTTCTGCCATTGTGCACATATGAAGACGCGCGTTTTTATGGATTTTTGCCCAAACTCTGCGCGTTTTCTGCCGTCATGTGTGGCTGGTTTTAGACTCCTTTGGATGAAAAGGGAAGAAGATGTTGATGAGGAAGATGAAAATAAAGATGATGAATGTGAAGGTGAAGGAGGAAAATTAGGAAAAACCCCTTAATAACCCTTTTTTAGCTGTTTTGGCACATTTTGCTCTTCTTGAAGAAGGAGCCAGCAAAATTCGCCCACCAGTCAATGTCCTTGGCATTCCAATTCTATTTCTTTCTTAGTTAGAACATTCACCATTGCAAAAGTCCGCGCCTAAATTTTACTCTTATGTTGAGAGGGTTTCGGGGCAAATTTTTTTTTTGATTCCGCGAAATACCGCGGAAAATTTTTTTTCATTGTACCTTCTTTATTTGACTCTTCTGTATGTTGATAGGGCTTCGGGACATATTTTTTTTGATCCCGCGAAATACCGCGGAAAATTTTTTTTCATTGTAACTTCTTTATTTGACTCTTCTATATGTTGATAGGGCTCCGGGACATATTTTTTTTTTGATCCCGCGAAATACCGCGGAAATAGTTTTTCATTGTAACTTCTTTATTTGACTCTTCTGTATGCTGATAGGGTTTCGGGACAAATTTTTTTTGATCCCGCGGAATACCGCAGAAATAGGTTTTTCATTGGAGCAAGTTATGTACATCCTTTTCTGTCGCAGATTTTTCAAAAAAACCCCACACCCAGCTTCTTTCATATGTACATATGTATGTATAAACACAATAAGCACATTTACATACATATATTTTAAAATTATCTGTAAAAATTTTCACTGAATATTCGATTTTTGAAATTCGATTTTCTACATAAATCGAGTAGTCGAATGAAAGCAATTATTCGAATAATTGAGGCAAGGCGACTAATCGAATATCACCAACCGACTTTTTAGCAAGTGAACGGTTATGAATCGATTAATCGGTTAACCGAATAATCGAATAGTCGAATAATTTTAAGAGCCCTACTTTGAAGATATAAAACAAAATTTCTCATTTATAATAATTACAAAAAGACTTAAAAAAAATATCTCAGAAATAACTATTATGGAAAGACTTTTAAAATATGTTTCTTTCAATAATAATTATTTTTTGATTTTTATTTTTTCTCTTATAATAATTACAACTCTGGTTTTTTGTGTTCATATGAAAAATATAAAGTGATAATAAATTATTTTAATAATTGTATTTTGTTTATACATATGTATTTTTATAAAGAAAACATTTAAATGCCGGTTGGATCATTTAGACAACACTCGTATCAGCTAGCAACTTTCAGAAAGTAAAACACTTTCAGATGTAACAATTGAAAGTGAAAAGTATTTCTGAAAAGTATTTTTCTCGCAGCTAGACGATGAAAGTTTTTCGTAAGAAAGTAATTGCTGAAATTTCGGAAAACACTTTCAGAAAGTACTTTTTTGGTGGCTACACGAGAAAATTTTACTTTTTCACTTTCTGAAAGCACTTTCATTGCATCGTCTGGCAGGAGCTTTATGTACGTTTAAGTAAGTTTTTGTAATATTGCGGATAGTTTAATGCATTATATATCGATGCCTTACTTTCTCAACCTCGTTTCTTAAAAAAATGCGATTTTGAGATTATCATATTAAACGATTCCTATTTTTCTGTTCTATAACTGCAACAAATTCCTATCGGAATAGATTGTGTCTATAGCAAAAAAAATTGGAATAAATATCTTGGTATCTCAATCAATGCTTTCTTCATAACTGCGTCAAACTCTTGGAAATTGGACCATGACCACGCCCACTTTTCCTATATAGAAAAAGTCGGAAATTTGATATCTCAGCCACTAATATAGCTAGAGTGATTACCCACGTATTGAGCTCAGGCCCTTATGAAGAAATTTGATGAAATTTTGGAAAATGGGCGGTGTCCTAATAAAAACATTTTAAGCGACATCTCTGTCAAATATAAAGATCTATCACTGAAATTTTGCGGCAGGAGTCCAACTATGGACATAAAACAAAAAACACAAAAATTTTGGAAAATGGGCGGTGCCACGCCCACTTTTATATATGTGTATTATAAATTGACCTAATAAAAACATTTTAAGCGACATCTCTGTCAAATATAAAGATATATCATTGAAATTTTATGGCAGGAGTCCAACTATGGACATAAAACAAAAAACACAAAAATTTTGGAAAATGCGCGTGGCACCGCCTACTTTTAGAAGCAGGAATATACGAGATTTCTGAGCCTATAACTCGACAAATAATTGAGATATTATGACGAAACTTGGTTTATACACTTTCATAACTTGTGTTAATAGACGCGCAAAAATTTATTGAAATCGTTTTATGACCTTACCTACTTTTTAACAAAGATATTTCTGGAACACCCTTTGGGAATTTGTAACGTAACATCTTTGTAACTAAAAGTCATAAAGGAATGAAATTTTGCACAAAGAATAATATTCATATGCTTAGTTGGATGACTGATAAAAATTTTGAAAATGGGCGTGGCTACGCCTATTTTATGCAGCACTCGCTTTATATAAAATACACCGTGTTTCCATCAAACGCAAACAAACAATGAAAGCATACAGTTGAGTATCTAATGTTCGATTACACTCGAACTTAGGCTTCCTTACTTGTTTTTTTATAATATCCTATAACAAATAAAACCTTGAATTTAAGCAAAATATTGTTTTTATTTAATAGTTTTGAAGTATCTTCGTTGTATACATATAAGTGCAGCAAACGAGTAACTAATAAATCAAGTTTCAAGAATGAAATTATCGTTAATGCAGAAAACTCGTATCTTAAAAAATTCGTTTTATGCGTAAACTAACATAGATAAGTATATAATTTTTAATTGTGCACATAGTTATAATTCATGTCTTAATAATTGCATTAAAATTTTTACATAAAAAACCACGGTAAAAAAATAAACAGTTTTTTTTGTTTCCTGAAAAGTTTCCTTATTTAAGATGCGAGGTTGAGAAAGTAAGGCATCGATATGTAACTAGTTAGGTTAGAGGACAGCTGATTGTTTTTCGTATGTGTTGGTGAATGCGTTAGTCCGTTCTTGCTGGACACATATGCATACATATATGCATCTTCCGAACACATACATACACTCAGAAAAATAATCATAGTAGTATCAACAGTTTTCTTCACCAAATTCGTAAAATAACAGAAATACGTTTAAGTAGACAGATTTTGAGTTATATAAAGGAAAAAATCAGGGACCAAAAATAACGGTTATTTTTTTTTGGGTGGTGAAAAGGTTACGCAAAAATAACCTTTATCTTCTTTTGGGAATTTTTAACCATTATCATGAGAAAAAATTTTTTTTGGTCATTAATACCCATTATAATATAATAATACAATGGCGCTATTATAACTCTGGCGAGTTTTATGGCCGAGCTTCTCTCCCAATTCGAGGTGTGCTCCTTTTTATTTTTCCTGCTAATTGGGTGGACCTACAGTTTTATGCCGTGTTACGACAGCCTTTGCCACAAAATGTAAAAGTTGTATCTGAATGTAGGTTTGTGTGAATGTGTGAAGTGGTTCGATTGAGGTTCTGTTAGTAACAGCGTGCTGTATGTTATATGTTTTGTCTATGTTAAATTTCGATCGTCAAACCTCAGATCGAACACGAAATACATGCAAATGTATCTGTGTTTATGTGGTAACTTTCTTCGGCAGAAAATAGCGTTTTGTAAGTATATAAGGCCGTTAATCCTTTTTATCGTTCGGAGGATATAAAAGGAGGCCAAATAGGAGAAACGGGACAGAATTGCGAAGTTGCGGTCCGTGTGTAGTGTCAAGTGGTTTTAATTATATAAAAAAGTAGTGTGGTGTGAATAGAAAAAAAAGCTATAAATTTTAAAAGATTTTAAATAATAAGTTAAATAACAATTAGTAAAACTAAAAAAAAAAAAAAAAAGTTGGTTTAAAAATAAACTAAAATCGTGTGAAGTGCACTCCGGCGAAAGTGTGTTGGCCACAGTGACCAAACCACTCAGAGGCAGGAGTGACCCACTGGCGGAGCAGGAGGAGATTGGAGGTAAGTGAAAGAGAAAAGACGCCCTTAAATTAGTATGATACATACGTATGGATGTATGCAAGGGCATATGTACATTTGTGTGTTTGTGGGTACTTCGATACTTGCATACATGCAGATGTGGATATGTGTATTCTTACAGGCATATGTATAAAAGTCCCAACACAACCCTTTTCGTCCTTACAGGTCGCCGCGAAGGACCTCCCCCAAGTTTGGGCTGGAAAACTAATAAAAATTTCCCACGCAAATCCACCAATAATATTGCACATCCACTAACACGTACATCACACATACAAACTGACTGGTTGCAAATCAAACTCGCCACTTGCAAAAAGATCAAAAAAAAAAAATATAGTCAATCACATACATACACACACTTAACTAACACCACCTAAATTCTGGAGATTGGACCCCTACTGCGCGCGGAGATAGACATATTACACACACATATGTACATACGTTGATATCCACATATTAGCCACTTTGGGCACTCTAGCGGTGCTAAATTCTGGCGGGATCGGAAAAATATACCTACCGACACACACACATACAAATACTTACCAACACGAAAAATAACTTTAAAAAAGGCTTGGTTTGTGGCATAAATCCCAACCGGGATCAACATATCTACATATGCACGGTTAACATTTTTGGGACAGAAGAGGAGCACATCAAACAAGCAATAGAGGAGTTCGAACACACACTCATACATACAGACATCGAAACAGGAGGAAGAAAAGGGGAAACATCCATTGGCAGCAGGATCAGCGGCGATCACAATTTTTTGGTTAATATTAGCATTATATATCCACACATCTTTTTTTTTGATAATTTAATTTAATTTCAGTTCATATACCTCTTTCTTTTTGTTGATCCAATCACAATTCCCCTTTTTCTTGCTAGGCATTGCCAGGTTCAATCGCGCAAAAACAAATATATTGGAGCTACTTGGCGCTTCCCGCAAGGCTCCAAATCACATGTTGTAGTTGTTGTCGGCACCGCGTGTGCCTTCGTGCAAATTTTTTTAGTTTAATTGGCCACTTATGCGTTAACTTTATTTTGTTGTTAAACATTTTCATTTTTTTTTATATTTTTTTTATTGCTCCTTATAATTTATTAATATATTTTTTTGGCCATTTCTTTTTTTCTGAATTTTCTTTTGGTTCGCCAATATTGTTTCGACGTATCCAGATTGCCTTGCTCGCTGCTTCTGAATTCGAGCGAGTGATTAAGATTTTTGATAGGTATTGGAATAATAGAGAGCCTAACATGTATGTATATATGTACCGAAGTAGGTAGGTACGTATTGAATATTAGGAACGTTCATTTTCTCTCACACTCTAGGTTTGCGAAGCATTGTTGGTACCTTCAACGCTGGATGAACCAGGCGAGTTGTTGTTGTGATCTCCATATTTATTAGAATATTTATGCTCTATCACGTACGTGCATACCTCTCTATAACACGAAAATTGTTAGTGGGCTCAAACTGGAGCACTGTTTTGTTTTGCTAACAATTTTCGTGCTAGTGACCTACATTCTTTTTCTTACATGCAAAGACACATATATACATACATATATTTATAATCAATTATAATAAGTTTAGATATTCATAGTAACGTACATTAGGGAGAGCCGTATTTTTTATATGAAGTTTTTTTGTATATTATTGTTAGGAGTAAATTAGTTAAAAATTTTATCCATTGTTTGCAAATACTTATTTACGCGTTAATTTATAAGTTCGAAAAGTGATGAATTGTATAGGTTTAGGATAATAATTGTTGAAATAAAGGATTGTAAAAATATGTATAAGTGCATCTTGATTTTTGCTATTTGAGGTTGACAAAATATAAGATGCAGAGCTAAAACAATTAAAGTTTTGGTGTGAGTGTTGCTTTGGTAACAGAGGGGAAGTAGGGATGAATCAAATGGACATTAACTGACGCCCTTCAGACCGGAGGACTGAGTTTGGGGGCGCTGTAAGGAAATAGCAGTCAGCACAGCGCCCATGGCTTCGCGTGTTCACGCTGAAGAGGGTGGGATAGACTCCATCGGACGTGACAGGGACAGGTTTTTCGGTTTCTACTATTTTCACTTCTTTTTCTTTTCAGCATCCTTTCTTGTACTATCTACCTACAGGCATGAATATCTATTTTTTTGTTTGTGTAACTGTGGGTAAAGGCAGGTGGAAAAGGATCCACCCACCGACGAGCTAGCCCGGGATGCCAGCATGCCGACCCTCCACCTTGCCTCTACCCACCCCAAGCAGTTACCTAACAGCCGGCTCCGAACGGCGAAATGCATTTTTTTGAGAAGCTTTTTCATGGCAGAAATACACTCGGAGGGTATGCCGCCCACTGCCGAGAGGTGACCGCTGCTCTTGAAAAACCCAATAATTGGATTTTTACTAATTAGAAAAATTGTTTTGGTGTTTTGCTCGGACCGTGGTTTGAACCCGAGACCTCTGGCATAGCAGGCGAGCACTCTACCCACTGCACCACAGCGGCCACATTAATACCCATTGTAACAACCAAAAAACTGTTTTGGGCTTGAATAACCGTTATGGCAGCCAAAAAACCGTTTTGGGCCTGAATAACCGTTATTCAGATTTTTTTTTGTCAGCTATAAAAATCAAGCCTATTTATTTGTCAATATTTCTGGACGATATTGGTATCAAATGAAAGGTGTTGAGCAGGGCTTTTACATAGAGGTGTATTTGTTAAGATTCGTAGGTCGGGCTCCCAGTTATGGGTGAAAAAGTAGAATCGGATGCCCTGGAATGTTTTAAGCAAATTAGTATCAAATGAAAAGAAGTAATCTGAGCTACAATCCCTGCTCAACACCTTTCATTTGATACCAATATCGTCCAGAAATATTGACAAATAAATAGGCTTGATGTTTATAGCTGACCAAAAAAAAATAAAAATCTGAATAACGGTTATTCAAGCCCAAAACAGTTTTTTGGTTAGCATAACGGTTATTCAAGCCCAAAAAACTTTTTTGATTGCAATAACGGTTATTCAGGCCCAAAACGGTTTTATGGTTTTTATAATGGTTAAGGACCAAAAAATATTTTTCTCATGATAATGGTTAAATATGACTTTGACTTCATTTCTCTTATAACCGTTACGTCCCTGGAAAAAATATTTTACTTTATCAAATATATCTATTCTTGAAAAAGAAATAATTCCCGCGGGCGTTATTTCGTTTTGGCCATGGGCTTTATTTCTCTTTCGGAAGGGCAATTAAGCCCGCAGACGGGTTTTATTTTAAATATGGTGTATTAGGGAAAAAGCGCCGGAAATTGTGCGATTTTTAATTCCAATTTTTCGGTTTTTTAAATATGGTGTACTCTGAAAAAAAATATCCGTAGTTAAATCAACAACTTTCCGCTGTTGAGTCTCCGTCTTTGATTCAAAATCAAAACTATTTGTTTTAACGGCAAAGTTTTTGATTCAACTACTTTCCGTAGTTAATTCAAAGACGGGCGTTGTTAATTCAAAAACTCCCTCGCTGTTGAAAATTTTTTAAGTATAAAAAAAGAAGAATAAAAAATAGAAAAAAATTTCCAAATTCCATAACAAATACATAAAATAAACGGTTAGCGTGTATACGAACTTTTGCACTACGAAGCTATAAACATGCACCACGATTAATGTATTCAAACTACTTCAACAACCCATTATGTGAGTGTGTGGCAAAAATTAGGTGGATTTGCAAAATATACCAGTGAAGAAAACAATAGCATATAAAATCAATAACAATAATACGTAATAATAATAACTAGTATTGCCGGTGCTCGAAATTCGACCATGCAATTTATTTTTTCAACTTTGTATTGGTACAAAAATTATTCCTTTTCGCGGAGATAAGCAACACTTTCCAAATTCCAGTTGTACCGCAACACTGATGTGCCCTTTTGATCACGGTTCGACGCGAAATCATGGTCAAAATCCAGGCAGATCTAGGAAGGTAGGCCCGGTGGCGAATTCAGAAATTTTCTGTTTGATATGCCTTGGTCAAAATTAAAATTACTCAGTACTCTCCCGCCCTCTCTCTCATTTTTCGCTTTAATGGAAAAGCAATAGGAGATATTTGGCCGCGTTGATTTCGATCTGAGCGTAAACTGAGCCAATGCATATAAAATAGAGAGAGCGCTTTTAAATTAAAGCGACTCTTCAACTGTGTTTACGATATTTGTAAACACGTTTACGATATTTGTAAACACGTTTACGATATCTATTTCTCTTAACTAAAAATTTTATTTATTAATTATAAACAAATTAAATAATTTATATAATTATTATTATAAATAATTTATAGAAAAAATTATAAGCCTATGCACTGGTCCTGACTCATACGAACACATCCATATCAATTTTATGTGGATATGAGTATGTTAAATGTGCTAAACAGCCTGGCAATTGGTTGTATGGAAAAAATGTTAGCCTATTAATATATAGATATTGCAGTCAAATGAATAGCATAAGCATTACTACGCTGCAAACAAGAGCTGTTTTAATTAAAGACTGGAAGGAGTGGCCAAGGCAGATGAAGGAGAAAAAAAAATAATGGAAATGGTGAATGAAAAACTTTGTTTGGTGAAAACTTTGTAAACACATATTATATAAAAAAAATTACTATTGTTTACAATTTTTTTGAGGTTAACTTAAATGCGTAAGTATGTATTTGCTTCAATGGTGCCCGTTTTTGGACCAACAACTTTTGCGGTTAATTCAAAAGCAAAAAACTGTTAACTTAAATGTAAAAGTATTTGATTTAACAGGTTCCGTTTTTAACTTAAATACGAAAAGTATTTGAATCAAAAACGCTCGCATCTTTGAAACAACAACGGTACTTTCAACTGTGGAAAGTTGTTCATTTAACTGCAAAAGTCTTTGGGCCGTAGTCATAGTCGATTTAAAACAGTGTTTTACAACACTTAAGCCGAGATCACACGATTTACGCATTTGTACAAAAAATGACAAATTTAAATTTGTCCACATTTGCCCATTTTGATATCGATGTGCAAATGATTTGCTTTGCGTTCACACGATTTGCCCGATTTATTAGCTTTTGATTTGCCACACATTTGTACATAGAAGTAAAGTGGCAAATTTGTTCACATTCGTTCACACGATTTAACCAATCATGATAAAACAGTCGTATGAAAAATATAGAAGCATACTTTTGGGCATTATTTGGAAGAAAATTTTATGAAAAATTAACAAACAAAAATTAATCAAATAGGTATTAAATCATTATAAGTACATGTATTTTCACGATTTCAAAACTGGATAATACTTCTTTTAATTCTCTGTAAGATGATATAAAGTTAATTTAATTCATTCAATAGAATACGTGTGCTAACGAGCTCCAAAAAAATTGTCATTGTGAAATGTTTACTTTGGTTGCACAAAAGTGAATTAAATGTTGCAGATACGTCGAAATCGTATATGAAGAAATTGTTTATGTATTCATTTTGAATGAAAGTAAAGGATCAAAACCATATATCGATTTCGATTATTTTTAGAAATGGTTAGGGTAATAGTAGGATATAGTCACGTGCAAAGTTTTGTTAAATTCGCCCGGAAACTGACTGAGTTATTACCAGGGGTTCATGTTTATTTATATTCGGGTTCGGTTTCGGATCTGGTATTTGGAAAAATATTCGATTCAGAGTCGGGAAAGCATTTGGGAGAACATTCGGTTCAGATTCGGGCAAATATTCTTTCCCGATTTGGGAAAGTATTGGGGTTCGGTTTAGGATCCGGAAAGTATTTGGAAAATATTCGGTTAGGTTTCGGGAAAACATTCGGTTCAAATTCGGGCAAATATTCTCTCCTAATTTGGGAAATTATTCGAAAAATCACTTTTTGAAAAAGCAAGTATACTTGTGACCTGTGACTATCAAGAATAATTGAATAACGTCAAAAATGTATTCATTATACAAAATTATTTCAATAAGGAATAAAAAATTATTCCTAATTTTTTCTAGCTAAACGTTAAAAAATGCTTCTTCGGCCTATATGACACTACGTTTTTTCTCTGGTATATTTGGTTTGAAATACCCGCCGAAAGTCAAAATACAAAAACAGTTCTTGAAAAACACAAAACCTGTGTTCAATTACTAAAAAATTTTAACTTATTTTTCATAAAAACTGTCATTTTCATATGGAGAGCTGTCATTTTTTACGAGAAATTCGTAACAACTTTTTGTTATGAACAGAGCTAAATAATAATATAATAATAATACAATGGCGCTAGTATAACTCTGACGAGTTTTATGGCCGGGCTTCTCTCCCAATTCGAGGTGTGCTCCTTTTGTTTGTCCTACTAATTGGGTGGACCTACAGTTTTATGCCGGCTCCGAACGGCGCATGCATTTTTTTGAGAAGCTTTTTCATGGCAGAAATACACTCGGAGGGTATGCCGCTCACTGCCGAGAGGTGACCGCTGTTTCTAAAACCCCAACAATTGAGTTTTAATTAATTAGAAACAATTTTTTTGGTGTTTTTTCGGACTGGGGTTTGAACCCGAGACCTCTGGTATAGCAAGCGAGCACTCTCCAGACTGCACCACAGCGGCCACGAACAGAGCTAACTACTCCATCAAAAACAATTTGATTGACATTAAACTTCAAACTAAATGAAAATAATATTTATTTCAAAAATTAATTTTTTTCGAAATTGGAATTCAAATTACTGAAATAAAAAAATTATGCATCTCAAATGGCATGATATCTGTGTATTCTATTTTATAAAGAGAAGCCAGTGCGCCGTATAATGTTTTTTCCGGACTTCTTCTTTCCCCTTATGGCCAAAGCAGAAGCTTAAAAGAGGCCAATTTAAAACTTGTATTTCCATATATTTTTTATTTTAAACATAATTTATTTTATAGTTGTCAAAAAAGATTTGTATATTTGCCACAATCATTTGTATCCAAGTGGCAAATCAAAATTTGTCCATTTTCATCATTTTCATTTACCTTCTGTATAGCATTTGTGTTCACACGATTTGGCTACAAGGGCCGTTTTTGATTTGCCACAAGAGGCTAAATATTTGGCTTTTGTGATTTGTCTCAAATGAAATTTACCGTTCACACGGTTTGCCTATGAATTTGGCAAATTTTTAGCCAAATGTACAAATCGTGTGATCTTAGCTTTAGAATGATGCTAACATAAACGTCACTTTATCTCTATCATAGTCGACTTAAAATCAGTTTTATCACTAAAACAGCGTTCTAACTTTAAAATGAGGCGAATGTCATTTTAAAATCTTAAAATATTGTTCTAAAGCCGAGATCACACGATTTACGCATTTGTACAAAAAATGACAAATTTAAATTTGTCCACATTTGCCCATTTTGATATCGTTGTGCAAATGATTTGCTTTGCGTTCACACGATTTGCCCGATTTATTAGCTTTTGATTTGCCACACATTTGTACATAGAAGTAAAGTGGCAAATTTGTTCACATTCGTTCACACGATTTAACCAATCATGATAAAACAGTCGTATGAAAAATATAGAAGCATACTTTTGGGCATTATTTGGAAGAAAATTTTATGAAAAATTAACAAACAAAAATTAATCAAATAGGTATTAAATCATTATAAGTACATGTATTTTCACGATTTCAAAACTGGATAATACTTCTTTTAATTCTCTGTAAGATGATATAAAGTTAATTTAATTCATTCAATAGAATACGTGTGCTAACGAGCTCCAAAAAAATGGTCATTGTGAAATGTTGACCTTGGTTGCACAAAAGTGAATGAAATGTTGCAGATACGTCGAAATCGTATATGAAGAAATTGTTTATGTACTCATTTTGAATGAAAGTGATTATGTTACTTTTTTGCTCGGAATGACTATTTTCGGAGTTAGAAACAAATGAAGGATCAAAATCATATATCAATTTCGATTATTTTTAGAAATGGTTAGGGTAATAGTATGATATAGTCACGTGTAAAGTTTTGTTAAATTCGGAAATGACTGAGTTCTTACCAGGAGTTCATGTTTATTTATATTCGGTTCGGATTCGGGAAATTATTAGAAAAATAATAGGTTAAGTATTCGGGTTCGGTTTCGGATCCGGTATTTGGAAAAATATTCGGTTCAGATTCGGGCAAATATTCTTTCCTGATTTGGGAAAGTATTGGGGTTCGGTTTAGGAGCCGGAAAGTATTTGGAAAATTATTCGGTTCAGTTTCGGGAAAACATTCGGTTCCAAATTCGGGTAAATATTCTTTCCTAATTTGGGAAAGTATTCGAAAAATCACTTTTTGTATACTTGTGTGACTAGCAAGAATAATTGAATAACGTCAAAAATGTATTCATTATACAAAATTATTTCAATAAGGAATAAAAAATTATTCCTAATTTTTTCTAGCTAAACGTTAAAAAATGCTTCTTCGGCCTATATGACACTACGTTTTTTCTCTGGTATATTTGGTTTGAAAAACCCGCCGAAAGTCAAAATACAAAAACAGTTCTTGAAAAACACAAAACCTGTGTTCAATTACTAAAAATTTTTAACTTATTTTTCATAAAAACTGTCATTTTCATATGGAGAGCTGTCATTTTTTACGAAAAATTCGTAACAACTTTTTGTTATGAACAGAGCTAAATAATAATATAATAATAATACAATGGCGCTAATATAACTCTGAATGTCCTACACATATATGAGCATCTATTAAATTCTGTTTTTATACTAGGTACAACAGATCGCATATTGCTACCCGAACTAAAATAGAGTGCCTCAATGGGCAGATGAAATCCAAATTCCGTTCTGTATTTGAAAGACTTCGTGTAGATTTGGACACGGCCAAAAATGTTATTGTCGCTGTTGCTGTTCTTCACAATATCGCTAAGGAACGGAATTTATCATGTAATGTATATATCGCACGTTTCATGCAATAGGGATTTAACTCAAAAAAATTTTTTTTGGGAAAACGCAAATAAAGTTTTATAATTTCAAATTGTTTCCTTCTACGGCTAACTACAAAATCACTTTTATTTCCACCATTTTTATCTTTTTGAGTATTTTATAAGACTAGACTCAAAGGCACTACCCAGTTATTGAAATATATGGCAAAATCCCAGAAATCGAAAATTTCGAGTTAAATCCCTATTGCATAAAACGGGCGATATTTAGTATCCAACTTTTTATTAATGCATATATTAACGTATTTCTTCACTTCAGTTTTAGACAGAAACCAACTTTAACAGTTAACACTTATTTTCATTCCATTTCAGTCTGACGGAAACACAAAACGCTGAGCGCAAAGTGTTTCCCACTGACTGAAACAGAAAACTCTCACACTCAAAATGTTTCTCACCGTGGGCAACCTCTCTCAACGATCTTCTTTCTGTTGCCATAGATATTACTCCGGGGGGCCGAAGGCCCCCAACACAAAACCTATTCTCCGCAAAAGTTTTTTCTTTATCTTCTCTTTCCGGATTAATATCTATGGTCCACAGTGCTTTTGCGCAGAATAATTTTCTTCGTTGGCGGCCTTCGGCCGCGCTTATACGCCATCCGTCCGGACGTGTAATATCTATGGCCCGGTCTACAGTACTTTTGCGGCCATTTCAACTCGCAAAATTGGTATCGATTATTAGCTTTTTTTGGTCGTCGTCCCCTATACCAGGCATTTGCCACAAAGTGAAATAAGACCTTTGGAACCTTATTTCACATTTCAAGTGAAATAAGACCTTATTCTTAATAAAGGCTTTATTTCTCAATCGATAGCGATATAAGGCCTTATTTCAAAAGGCCTTATTACACCCCGCCCCAAAAGTCCCATCGACCGCAGATGTTTGTAGCAAAATTTACCAAACAAAACCCCAAAACTGCGTACGATTACCGAGGAAAGGCACGTATGTATGTACATATATAAATAGGGTCGGCTTTCCATTAAGGAAACACGCCCCGAGAAAAATTGCTTTTTCACGGGGGTGGAGGGGTTCTTACAAATCTCAAAAATGAAATATAAACATGCCGGAGGCTTATAGTTTACGAGATATTTGTTGGTAAAGTTGGACGGGTCCCAACTTGTGCTGTTTTGTATTCATTGTAAGTCATTTTGTGTCGACTTTAAATAAATAAATGCATTCCCACAGCTTGGCATACATTGGCCATAATATTGCATATAGCATTTAGTGGAAATATTTGTGTGGCATGTTGTGGAGGTGGTGACGTTGACTGCTCAATAGCTTAAGCACATTTCTTTCAACCTTAGATAACAATATTTAATCTTAAAACAATTCAGTTCCGTCAGATATTGATCTTATATTACTATATTTAACAAGATATATTTTAAATTTTCAGGTACAATTCTTATTAAATAATTTACTATTATTTATATTCAGTATTGGTTACTTTATACATATATGAATATATATATTCACACAATTTGGGGAAAGTTTTCAGTTTCCATTGCAGTCTCAGTAAATAACAACATATTTTAAATAACGGTTTCGAATTCATATTCTTCGTGTTGGTAACTCAACGGACAATGCATTGATATACCTGGATTTTAGTTCGTAAATTTTTTCTTACTTGACTTATATCCAATTAAGGAATTAAAAAAAGAAAAACAAATCATTAAATTAACTTTAAATAACGCAGGTACTTTAAAAGCCCATCATTAACAGAAAATATTTCAAGTTTATAATAAATTATTTACAAAAAAAAACTAAAAAGGAATTCTGCATCAAATAAAATTAAAACATCACATGTATGTACATTAGAGCGTATCACGGTGTATGGAGGAAAAAAAAGTTGAAAATGTTCCCCCCCAGTTTGAACACTTACCTTATGAGGTTTTCAAAAAAAATTTTTTTAATTTTTTTGGCACCCTGTAAAAACAGCGAAATTTGTTTTTTTTCTATAATTTCTATATTTTACGTTCGATTTTCAAGTGATACATTTTTAGAAAGGTATTCACCAAGGCAATATTTCATCCATAGAAACTTTTAGCCCATCATGCCAAGTTCAGCTTTTATTCTATTTTTACTAAATCCAACACCCTGTATTTGAAAAAAAAATTGTTTCCTGAATACTAAGAAAAACAAGTAAGAGCGCGGCTGACTTCGGACGTACCAAAGACTGCAAACCTTTCATGAATGGGGAAATGAAAAGTTGCATAGTCTGATATTGTTTAATTTATACTTTCAATTCTCTGGGTAATTTATACAAAGATTCCTTAGAAAAATAAGTGTCATTATTTAGATGGAGAAGTTATACCCTAAAATATATATATCTGAACAATCGGTTGTATGGCAGCTATATGATATAGTGGTCCGATTCGGCCGATTCCGACAAATGATAAGCTTCTCCTAAAAATACACTCACATTCCGAATTTCATGCAGATATCTCAAAAATTGAGGGACTAGTTTGCGATTAAACAGACAGACAGACAGACGGACATGGCTTAATCGACTCAGCTCATGATCCTGATCATATTGGTATATATTTTCGTAGGTCTGCAACGCCTCGTTCTGGTACTTTCACCATTCGTGTTTCGGTACAAAGTTATAATACCATTTCATTCCCATGAATGGTATAAAAAGAATGTTTACCTGCATATAATGAGGAAATAAATGTAATGCATTTATGCTAAATCTTTTCTTGGCTCTAATTTTCTGTAACGTTCTCGGATACTTACTTTAACGAGTATTTAACCTCGGCAGAGGCGGATTATCCCTAAGGCAAACTAGGCACTTGCCTAAGGGCGCGTAGTTACAAGGGGCGCGCGAGCTCAGAATTTTTAAACAAATAAAGAAAATAACATATCGACGATTAAGAATTAAAGCTGATCTATAATAGATCGATAATAGATAAATCGATTATATTGCACAAGCATCGATATATTGTGCAATATTGCGCGTTTGTTGCGTCGTCAGGCTTGCCAGTACTGGCGATTTGTCGCCAAATTGGCGATTTTTTACAAACTTTGGCGACCAATTTATGAAAATTGGCGATGGCGACTTTTTTGGCGATTATGAAAATATTAGATTATATTAATAAAAAACAATTACTTTTTCAAGCCTTTTTCTCAAATTTTGAAAGTTTCTTCATACAAATTTTTGTCAAATTACAAAAAATTTGAGAAATAGCAATTGCTTATTGTTTATTAATACGACCCATTATCTCCACTTTGCCAATAAATCTTACGATATGTAGAGATCTATTGAGAAAATAAATATATACTACATACTCTGGCAACCATTTTCTGCACACTTGAGTGCAAACCAAAATTTTGGTCTGCACACTCGCCTATCCACGATACGACGGTCTGTACAACTTTGACACCCTACGGGACAGTTTGCTTCAGCTGACACCGCACGTGCTGTTCATCGCTGACATATGTTTTGTGCATCGTCGACAGCACTTTCTTAAGGGCCTTGTGAGAAAAGTGATGCCTGGCTTTTGGGGAGCGGAGTTTTTCCTGCCTAAAAAGAGTGAAAAACTATCTTCGCTCAACCTTGACAGATAAGAGATTAAATTCGTTAGCAATACTAAATATTGAATCTGTCTTATTGCTGTCATTAAACTACGACGATGTTATCGACAATTTCGCGAAACAAAAATGTAGACGCATAGATTTTTAATTTTTTAAATTTTGTTTGCTCTGTTACTACTTACTTATATTTTTTCAATAAATAATTCAAAACTTATTTTGTTAATTTATTAAATACTAGCTGTTGCCCGCGACTTCGTATGCGTATAATTTCTCTTCTATTCTTCAACTCTGTTGGTAAATAATAAGTACCAACAAAAAAGGCTGGATTTCAACTCTAAGATGCCTGCTTTCAACCAGCTCTTCGCGTCCGTGTTTGAACAGCTCGGCAGGTAGTCCGTCTTTTCCAGGAGCTTTATTGTTTTGGACCCGGGGTATAGCTGTCCTCACTTCATAATAGTCGGGTGGTGGAATGTTTTTTCCATCGTCAGAGGTTGTGGTATCGGGTTCGACGACTCCCTCGCAATTTATCAATGAGGAGAATTTATCGCTCCATAACATAAGTACACTCTGTACGTCGGTAACCAGGTAGCCATTATTTTATTTCTTATAACAAAATAGCCATATTAAGTATTTTGAGATTAAGAAGGTTCACATTTTATGAGATATCTCCGAAGCCAGTTTAGGTATTGAAATTAATCAAATGGTTTATGGCAGCATTCATAAACACCTTTCGTTTGATACCCATATTGTAGTAACACATTTTGGTGCACATATTGGCCGATAACTCCGAAACCGGTCGAGATATCGAAACAAATAATACCTTAAACTTTAAGTTGAGCGTCTAGCAATCGTTCAATTCCATTCAGCACTTTTTGAGTGATACGGCCACAAACATACGGACAGACAGACAAAAATTCTAAAAATGGTTGATTTGGATTCTACTGGCTTAATAATGCTTCCCCCAATCATTTTTTTCTCGATATCTGCAATGTACAGACATCGACCTGTTACAATTTTATTATATATAGAGATTAACAAATTATTTAAGCTTTTACATCATCTATATCTACATCTACACTAATATTATAAAGAGGAAAGATTTTGATTGTTAGAGTGTAAAACAACTAGGTAGTTAAAATTTATAGTATTATGATGCCCATTTATGGTCGGTACAGGGGCGCCGAGAAAGTGGCTGCCTAGGGCGCTCTGGACCTTTAATCCGCCACTGAACCTAGGCGTTCCTCGTCGGCAACTTCTGTACAAGAATCACTTACTACCTGTTCAAATCGCTCAGTATTTAGAGAATGGCATAGAAAATCTGAGTAAATTAATAGGTTATAATTAGTATAATTAGTATCAATCACTGCTGTTTGGAAATATTAATCAGGTATTTTTATAACATCATTAGAATTTTGTAGTTCCTGCAAGTCCGTATCAGAATAAAATTGCAAGCATGGTGGCTCTGTAATTCTAAATGAGCTCCAATCGATCATTTGAGTGTACTATGTACTTCTTCATGACATTTCTGCTCTGAGTTGCTCTATGTTGCTCTATTTCGACAGCTGCCCTACTTTGCTCTGCTCTAACCTGCTCCGAACTTTTTTGTTCATTAAACAGAGCTAATATTAATAAGTAATAATCTTTTTTACTCATATAATGATGTCAAAACTAAATTCAAGGCTAAATTTACTTTATTCAAAAATTTTTTTTTTAATACAGGGTGTTGGTTTTAAATAAATTTTAATAAAAGCTAAAGTTGGTGTCGCAGGTTAATGGCTTATATGGACGAAATATGACACGGGTTAAAACCTTTACAACAATATATTGCTCGTTAAAATCAAACACCAAATAGAAAAGTTATAAGCAAAAAACGAATTTCGCTGTTTTTACAGGGTGCCGAAAAAATTTTTTTTTCCATTTTTGAAATCTCCAAGGAGTAAACATTCGAACCAGAGGGGAACACTTTAAACTTTTTTTGGCGATACGCTCTAATGTACATACATATGTACATTAGGCATATAACTTTTTACAATTTTTGCAAATACGAAAAACGGCATACCATAGTCGAATAGAGCTTAAAAATGTATGAACCCCATTATTTTTTTTTTGCGAAATTGCAAAAAAGTTTCCGCCCAAAACGAAATTACTTTTTTATCAGAACTGCTGAAAAAAACAAAAAGTTTTGTACAGTGTACACGTTTTTCTTCATAATAATAGATATTTATATAACTAATAATCTTCCTATTATTCCAAACACCTTTTAATGGACCTAAGGGAAGTGCCCCACCCACCAGAAACAAATTTTTCTTCAGAAAATTCTAATTCAATATAATAATAACACAGCTGTGCGCGGAACGTTTTTGAACCGAAATCACATAAAAAAGTGATATTCATTACTTGTACAATATTTGCCACCACGTGGTGGTATGCCAAATTTTTCGTCAACATTTGTTATATGCCTAATGTACATATGTATCTTTAAAACGTATTTAAAAAACAGGAATTATGCTATAAATTAAATAAAACATCACATATGTATCTATGTACATATAAAAACGTATTTACGCAAAAAAAAAAATAAAAAGAAAATCCACTTGAAATTAAATTTAAATATTTAAATCTATACTTAATTATATAAAATTGATTGTATGGAAAATGTATGTAACGCGATAACTCAAAAAGTACTGGACCGATTTTAATGATTATTTTTTTTAAATGTCACACATGGTAAATTCTCGACAACCATGTACTTTTTTTGCGCATTTCTGAGACTTTAATACCTTTTACCCGGTTTTAAATTTCGAAAACCCCTAAAAAGCGCAAGCATAGACAGATTCGTTTGGTCATTTGCCGTGTTCAGTGGAGGCGTCGCAGTCGTGCCAGGCAGCGCAGCGTAGGCGACTCATATGTTTGTTTTTGCACGGTTTGTTGTTTGTCTCGGTGGCAATCAAAAACCTGTTTGTACATGCATACTATGCTATAACTCAAGAACGTCTGTACCTACACGTGCGATTTTGGTATCAAATGAAAGGTCTTGAGCAGGACTTCTACAAAGAGTTATTTTCATTCTGATGCCTAGACATCCTCCCCAGTCTGGGTAAGAATGTGGACCCAGATGACCCCGGAATATTTTTGAACGGTGTAGAGCGTCAAATGTAGTTACACAAGCGCAAACATACATACATAATAAATTTCCATACATTGTATTGTCACGCGCTGGCGCTGGCTACTTAGTCAGCCCCACACAAATTGTAATGTACACAAATTTGCTGACGCTGCCATTCTCACGCTTTCAATGTTATTCTAAGCCTAAGCGCTCATAGGAGCATACATATGTACATGTACGTAGGTACATGTACATATGTACAATATACCGTGGGAAAGAGTCCCATTATTTTTAAGTACGTAGTGTAAATATGTGTATCATAGTAAATAAGTAGTACATAAGAGCAAATATTGTATAAAAAGAAGAATTTTGGATAATAAAATTTAATTCACTTTTGACAACCAAACGATAAGCGTTTAATCTCCTACTACATGGCGATTCTTGCCAGATAAAGTCCCGGCGAATTCGTTTGCCTTCCCTTTGTCTGAGTGGCAAGGTAGCCTCCAGGATATTTTACAAAGTTTACGGCTTATATGAAAATGCTACAATAAGGACAACTGATTAAAAGGCTTCACTGAAGGTGGTAATGATCTGAACAAGGACAACTGATTAGAAGGCTTCACTGAAGGTGGTAATGATCTGAACAAGGACAACTGATTAGAAGGCTTCACTGAAGGTGGTAATGATTTGAACAAGGACAACTGATTAGAAGGCTTCACTGAAGGTGGTAATCATTTACACAAGGACAACAACAACAGCAGAACAGACGGCGTCAAACGAAGAGAGCAGCAGAATTCTCATTTTCATTGACCAGCAGCAGCAGCAATATATATTAGTATAATTTATTATATACACGTATATTTACTAACAAATCTTCTGGCAACCTAACGGCTGCCTACTTAGTGGCAAAAATTGAAAGATTCTTGCCTCTTTGTTTTATACTAACATTAGGGTATTCCTTTTTTTTTCATACCTTTTTTTTTCGCTTCTCTTCATGGTCAGTCAACAAGAAGTTGACGAGATTTTCGAGCGGTGGAATCGATTTTTCATCGAAAGGGAACAACCACCGCCAGAAAATTTGAGACCAGGTCCTTTGCCGATAACAATCGAAGAGTATCGGCAAAGACAACAAACTAATAGAAGGGTGGAGGAACCCAAAATTCCGAAGCCCATAGCCTTCAAACGAAAAAGGGGTGGCAAAGCTTTCAAAAAACGAAAGGCCCTTGCCATCACCCACGAGGAAATTAACCTCGCAACAACTATTGAAGAAAAGAAGAAATTAAAGAATAAGTTAAAGAAAATAAGAAAAATGTTTAAATGAAAAAAAGAAAAAAAAAATATATATATAAATAAATATAAATAAAATAAAAAGTGGAAATATCTTTTGTTCTTTTCGAGCATGTCTAGGCCTAGAAACCCAACCACTGATTTATCTAGCGGAGTGGAAATAAGAGAGTTGATAGATTACGACAGGGAATTAGAATGGTTAAGAAGATTTTGGCGTCGCATAGGAATGACTAGGGAACCAACAATAGAGGACGTTATTAACCCTACAACACAAATATAATAATAATAATATAATACAATGGCGCTATTATAACTCTGACGAGTTTTATGGCCGAGCTTCTCTCCCAATTCGAGGTGTGCTCCTTTTTTGTTTTTCCTACTAATTGGGTGGACCTACAGTTTTATGCCGGCTCCGAACGGCGAATGCATTTTTTGTGAGAAGCTTTTTCATGGCAGAAATACTCTCGGAGGGTATGCCGCCCACTGCCGAGAGGTGACCGCTGCTCTTAAAAAACCCAATAATTGGATTTTTACTAATTAGAAAAATTTGTTTGGCTCGGACCGTGGTTTGAACCCGAGACCTCTGGCATAGCAGGCGAGCACTCTACCCACTGCACCACAGCGGCCACAACACAAATAGAAGAAATTAATCGAATGGGTGAAGTTTTCGGCATTCCAAGATACCATTGAGATTTTTTTTACAAATAAGCAAATATGGGTGGCAAAACATCCAAGATAGACAAACCAAATGTCAATGTGGTTAATTCCATTGAAGTGGTTGATCATACTGAATCCTTGGATTCAATTAAATTCATTTTACTCGTTATTGCAATCATTGGTTGCATCAATTTATTTTTGAAAATATACTCAGTCCACAACAAAATTCTAAAGAAGAGATACATTTCTCGTGCAAACGGACTAGATAAGGTTTAACCACACCAATGGATAATTGGGACCAAATCCAAAAAGCACTAATAGACGAAAAAATTGTTGCGGAAAAGTCATACAAGTGTATAAGCAAAAACATTTCCATTAGAAAGGAGACAATAGTAAAGCATTTGGATTTGATAGTAGGATCTTTGAATAAGATCAACGGAATAATAAAACAGGTAAACAGCAAGCTTACTGCTGAACACAAAAAACAAGCATACCAGGTATTTTCTAGTGTAAGGGATAGATTGGTAGCATCGTTAGCTAGATACAGCATTGAGGTACAAATACCAACCTCTGTTGACCAAACTATAAAAATTGACTTTGGAGATCTCTTACCAGAACCATCCTCCGAAAAAGACGAGGAGCACAAAGAATTCGATAACCAAAACTCCCAAACAGAAATAGGCAAAATGCCACAAACAGTGGTAGAGTTTATTAAAACGGCTTCATCAATTCTGCCTGAATTTGATGGTAAGCCGGAAAATCTGCATAGTTTTTTGGACGCACTTGACATTCTTGACCAAATCAAAGAGACACATGAGGCTGTCGCAGTATCTATGATAAAGACAAAGCTAAAGGGTACGGCCAGAAATTTTATAAGCACAGAATCCTCCATTCAAGCAATAAAACAAAGTTTAAAATCAAGAATCAAAGGCGAATCAGTAGAAGTTTTGACAGCAAAACTAATGAACATACAACAACGCAGCAGAACTGCAAATCAGTACACCTCAGAAATTGAAAATCTCACAAAATCGTTGGAAGGAGCATACATATCCGACGGACTAACTCCAGAGTTAGCAACCAAGTATGCTACACAATCAGCTGTGAAAGCTATGTGTAAAAACTGCTCCAACGAAAAAGTGAAAACAATTATGCAAGCTGGAACGTTCACCTCGATGAACGAAGCTGTCTCAAAATTCACAAATAGCTGCACTGAAGTAACTGGAAACCCAAACTCATTACTTCACATCCGCCAACAAAACTATTACCGCGGTAGCTTCCGTCGAAGTTATCAAAGTAACAATAACAGAAGTAACCAAAGACGCGCGTTTCCCACGCGCTACAATTATAACAATAACAATAACATGCAAAGGCGAGACTATAGAAACCAAACACGCTCAAATGCTCGCAATAACAACAACAATAACAATACAAACAGCACACGAAACATACGTAGCTACGATCAACAGGAAAACCAGCAGACTCCACTTCAACAGTAGAGAGAAAAATTTTTGTATTCAATTTACATTTGAACAGCTACATATCTTCCAAGTCAACATTAAATAACTCATTTTCTACTCTCCTAGTAGACACAGGAGCAGATATATCAATTATTAAAAAGGGTCAAATTCAGAACGATGTTTCAATTAATAATTCACAAAAAACAGATTTAAAAGGCATAGGTCAGGGTATAACAAGCACCCTCGGAACAGTTAAAGCAGATTTGAAGGGTGACGATCTTTTGATTCGACATAAATTTCACATAGTAGAAGATGATTTCCCAATTCCATGTGACGGAATTTTGGGACTGGATTTCATTAAAAAATATAATTGCATTTTAGACTATCAAAATAATAAAGATACTTTGATATTACGTCCACATGATTTCCCAGAGGATATAGCAATTCGAATGACAAATGAGCCAACAATTAATAGTATATCAGTACCAGCAAGATCAGAAGTAATTAGACAAATTAAAATTAATAATAATAACGAATTATTTATACCACATCAACAATTAGCCGAAGGTATTTTTATTGCCAATTCAATAGTAAATCCAAATCAAGCATTTGTTAGAATTATTAATACAACAGATAAAAATGCAACTATTCAAAATTACAATATTAACACAGAAAACTTAGACGACTACATAATTATAAATAATAAACAGAAAAATGAAGCAAATAATAAAGAAAAACAAGAAAGATTAAATAAAAATTTTCCATCATTTGCTAAATCTCAACTTAATACTTTATGTTCAGAATACATAGATATATTTGCATTAGAATCAGAACCTATAACCACTAACAATTTTTATAAACAAAAACTTTACATGAAAGACGACAGTCCAGTCTATGTAAAAAATTATAGAATACCAGAAGCACATAAACAGGAAATTAATAAACAAGTAAATAAACTAATTCAAGATGACCTAATAGAACCATCTATTTCCGAATATAACAGTCCAATTTTACTAGTACCGAAAAAATCACTACCCGGTAATAACGACAAGAGATGGAGACTAGTTATTGACTATAGACAAGTAAATAAAAAAATAACCGCAGACAAATTCCCATTACCAAGAATTGATGACATTCTGGATCAATTGGGAAGAGCAAAATATTTTTCTTGCTTGGATTTAATGTCAGGCTTTCACCAAATAGAACTAAGCCCAGAATCAAGAGATATAACATCATTTACCGCAGACAATGGTACATACCGGTTCAAAAGATTACCTTATGGTCTCAAAGTAGCACCAAACTCATTTCAGAGAATGATGACTTTGGCATTCGCAGGTCTAAAGCCATCACAAGCATTTTTATACATGGATGACTTAGTAGTATTAGGATGTTCCGAAAATCATATGATTAAAAATCTAAAAGACGTATTCGCAACTTGCAGAAAATATAATTTAAAATTACACCCAGATAAATGTATATTTTTCAACCAAGAAGTTACTTATCTTGGACACAAATGCACAAGTAAAGGAATTTTACCTGATCCCAGTAAATTTAAAATTGTTCAAAATTACCCAACTCCCAAGAATGCAGACGAAGCAAAAAGATTCGTCGCATTCTGCAATTACTATAGAAGATTTATACCAAATTTCGCGGAATATTCTAGAATATTAACAAGACTTTGCAAAAAGAACATAGTTTTCAATTGGACAGAAGAATGTGAAAATTCATTTAACTATTTGAAAAATGCACTAATTAGCCCAAATATTCTACAATACCCAGATTTCAATAAAGAATTTTATATAACAACAGATGCAAGTGGATACGCCTGCGGAGCAGTGCTAAGTCAGGAATACGAAGGAAAACAATTACCAGTTGCTTATGCCTCTAGATCTTTCACAAAAGGCGAAATAAATAAAGCAACGATTGAAAAAGAATTAGCAGCCATTCATTGGGCTATCACTTATTTCAGACCGTACGTCTACGGTAGAAAATTCACAATCAAAACAGACCATCGACCTTTAACTTATCTTTTTTCGATGAAAAACCCATCATCAAAACTAACTAGAATTCGACTAGATTTGGAGGAATATGACTTTGAGGTGGAGTACATAGCTGGAAAAGAAAATTATGTTGCAGATGCACTATCACGCATTAATATAAATGATTTAAAAGACATGTCAGTTAAAGCATGCCATATAATGAGAGTCACAACACGATCAGAAACCAATAAAAATACCAATAATAAAAATTCCAATAATAAAAATACAAAAGAAAACTGTCACGAAGAGAACATAAAAATATATGAAGCGCTAAATAAATGTGAAGTAAAAAAGCTAGCTCAGCTCGTTTTCGATCCCCCGAAACTGCAGTTCAAAAAGGGAAAGAAAATTTGTAGCGAATTTAATATAAATAACCTAATTGTTGAGGCGAAGATTGACTTAGGACAATTCTTTGCCAGGCTTATGAAAGAAGCCGGCAATCTAGGAATTAATAAAATACAATTGTCCTTAGGAGACAAATTGTTTAAAAATAATTATACTCGAGTAGACACATTTAAAGATATAGGTACCAAAGTTCTCAAAAATTTAACTATTGCATTAACTCCGGAGGTTATGCACGTGACAGATAAAGAAGTAATTAAAAAGATATTACAAAAATATCACGATGATCCTGTTAATGGTGGCCACCCAGGAATCAATCGCACAACCAATAAAATTAAACAGAAATATTATTGGAAAAATATGAAAAATGAAATAAAAAATCATATTAAAAAATGCATTCAATGCAATAAAAACAAAATTAATAAAAATTTAAAAGAACCCATGACAATAACGGAAACGCCAACAAAAGCGTTTGATATAGTTCAAATTGACACAATTGGACCATTTCCAAAATCATTGAATGGAAATGAGTATGCAGTCACCATAATATGTGACTTGACCAAATATCTAGTAGCAATTCCAATTGAAAGCAAACATGCAAAAACAGTAGCCAAAGCTATTTTCGAACATTTCATTCTCATTTATGGATGTATGAAGACCATACTAACCGATATGGGAACGGAATATAAAAATAACGTTTTTGAAGAACTGTGTAAATTATTAAAAATAGAACACAAAACTTCTACACCTTACCATCATCAAACGTTAGGCACTGTTGAACGCAGCCATAGAACATTCAATGAATATGTACGTTCATACATATCCATTGACAAGACGATTGGGATGAGTACCTCAAGTACTTTACCTATTGTTATAACACAACACCTTCAACAGTTAATGGTTACTGTCCTTTTGAACTAATATTTGGAAAACCGGCAACGACATACAACTTTTTACAAGAAAATACAATTAGCCCATTATATAATTATGAGGCATATGATAAGGAAGTTAAATTTAGGTTACAAATAGCACAGGAAAGAGCTAATAGGTTAATAAGGCAGGCTAAGGAAAAACAAAAAATTAATTACGATAAAAACGTACAACTTAAGGAAATAAATATAGGAGATTTAGTGTTAGTCAGAGACGAAGCAGGACATAAGTTAGACAGTAGATATAAGGGGCCCTATAGAGTAACAGATATTGATAAGCACAATAACTATAGTTTAACTCCCTATAGAGTAACAGATATTGATAAGCACAATAACTATAGTTTAACTCCCTATAGAGTAACAGATATTGATAAGCACAATAACTATAGTTTAACTCCCTATAGAGTAACAAATATCGATAGGAACAGTAATAAGGTGGAAGGTATAGGTAAAAATAATATTAATACAGAAAAGAAAATCATAGTACATAAAGATAGACTTAAAGCAATAGCATAGGACATTTCCACTTTTTACATCACAATAAATATGTAAGTATAAAAATAGGAACATAAATGTTCAATTTTAATTTTTATTGAAACGAAATACTCGCTTCATTGAATCCACAAATGAAGCGAGCATTTTTTTTTTGGAAGGGTGATGTAGAGCGTCAAATGTAGTTACACAAGCGCAAACATACATACATAATAAATTTCCATACATTGTATTGTCACGCGCTGGCGCTGGCTACTTAGTCAGCCCCACACAAATTGTAATGTACACAAATTTGCTGACGCTGCCATTCTCACGCTTTCAATGTTATTCTAAGCCTAAGCGCTCATAGGAGCATATATATGTACATGTACGTAGGTACATGTACATATGTACAATATACCGTGGGAAAGAGTCCCATTATTTTTAAGTACGTAGTGTAAATATGTATCATAGTAAATAAGTAGTACATAAGAGCAAATATTGTATAAAAAGAAGAATTTTGGATAATAAAATTTAATTCACTTTTGACAACCAAACGATAAGCGTTTAATCTCCTACTACAACGGTATTGGTATGAAATTAAAAGTATTGAGCAGGGCTTTAACACAGACCTATTTTCATTGTGATTTCCATGCCGAGTCTCCTGATATGGGTCAAAAGATGGATCTGGATGACGTCGGATGTGTCTGAGCGATATTGCTACAAAATGAAAGGTCTTGCCTGGGCCGGGTCACCAAATATGGGTCAAAATGTGACCCCGGATTAACCCGGAATGTTTCGGAGCAATATTGGTATGAAATGAAAGGTTTTGAACAAGGCTTTTAGATGGAGTTCCATTCATAATGATTCCTAGACCGGGTCCCCAGATATGGGTCAAAATGCGGACCAGGATGTTTTTGAGCGATATTGGTATCAAATGAAAAGTGTTGGGAACGGCTTCAACATAGAGCTATGGGCTAGACAATGTCATCGAGTGGCCCCAGATAACCCCGGAATAGCTTAACTTAACTTAACTTAAATTAACTTAAATTAAGCTTGACTTGACTTGACTTGACTTCACTTGACTTGACTTGACTTCATTTGACTTGACTTGAATTGATTTGAATTGACTTGAATTGATTTGAATTGACTTGAATTGAATTGACTTGACTTGACTTTGGTTAACTATTATTCCTCATTGCAAGCAACGGGTATTTGCTGGTATTAAATAAAATTAGAAAAAATAAATAAAACTAAAACTCTACATATGTACATATAAAATCGTATGTACACAAAAAACAAATAAAAAGAAAATCCACTTGGAATCAAATTGAAATATTACATGTATGTATGTACATATCGCCTGTTTTATGCAATGGGGATTTAACTCGAAATTTTCGATTTCTGGGATTTTGCCATATTGTTCAATAACTGGGTCGTGCCTTTGAGTCTAGCCTTATAAAATACTCAAAAGGATCAAAATGGCGGAAATAAAAGTGATTTTGTAGTTAGCCGTAGAAGGAAACTATTTGAAATTATAAAAGTTTATTTGCGTTTTCCCAAAAAAAATATTTTTTGAGTTAAATCCCTATTGCATAAAACGTGCGATATATACATATTAAATAAAATTAGAAAAAAGAAATAAAACTTAAACTCTACATATGTAGGTATATATAAAAACGTATTTACAAAAAAAAAAAAAAAGGAAAAATGCTAAATAAACTTAAAATATCACGTATTCTTACAAAAACGTATCACTAAACATATATTACAGATTCATACAGCTGCAGCAGATGAATCTCAAAGGAATTGGAAGATTCCTGTTTTAACGCACAAATTATTAAATCATAATTACACAATAGCTAATTTATTCAAGTTCACCTTTTGAATCTGTCGCTGCCTCTCTTCCACCACATTTCTTTTATATGGTGGGAGTTTCCGCAAACGCTGTATGTGCTGTGATGTGGAGGGCTGCTGCGTTGCTACATCAGCCTCAGGACTGGTGCGGGGCATTTCCGGCAAATCCACGGTGCGGTTGGCATCATACCCCATTTCGCCGGCTGTTGGCTGTTCCTCAACATCATCCGTGTTGCTATCAATCAGTATGGTATCCTCCTCTAGCTCGGGAGCGATCATGCTCTGAATGAGGATATCCTCGCAATCAACATCTGAAACTTCCACGCTGTTGCCTGTCTCCCTGATTGCTCGACGCTCAGCGCTAAAAGAGTTTTTGGCTGCCAATTTCATCTTCGCCCACTGTTGGCGCAGTTTGGGGACTTCCCTGTCATATCCGGCAGACAACATTGTTGTTCGGATTTGATCCCAAGTTGCCTTTTTTTAAATCATTGCGCCTTCATTACTTTTATCCTCGATTATTCGGAGGTGGCACTCAATGCTTTCCCGCAGGCAAGCTTTTTCTTCTGCGCTCCAGTTCGGTTCACGAGATCTTTTCATTTCCTACCGTCACGGTGATGTCCTTCTGCGTAGTACAACCTTCAGCGATTTTTCATTCCAAATATATACAAAATCAGAAATATATGTATACAAAATCGATTTTTTATTTCAATTTTTCGCCTGCGCTGCTTTTCCCAATAAAACAAACACCATATGTATTTAAAAAAAAAAAAACGACGCCCACGGGCGTTAATTCCACGGGCGTTATTTCACTGCACCTTTGAATATCACCCCCACTGGGGAGTGTACTAAAAAACTGAGTACGCCATTCGCTTTAGCGGTTATCTCTACGTATAGCTAGACATCAAATTTTTTTCTTGTGCAAAATCATAACTTTTTTCGTACATAAATCTAAACTTGCCTTGAAATTCTTGAAAATCGCGCGATTTTTGTAGTAGCCCCATTCAGTTTTTGCAAAAGTGAACTTTTTTTTTCAATTTACCTCCTCTACAACAAACCAATTTCATATCCCGGTGCCGGAGGGAGGATCTAAAGGAAAAAAAATTACTTCTAATGTGTATACATATAAAATTTGTTGCATATTTCATGGCGTAATTTGTGATTATTATATCCTGTGGTCTTTTGCGTTCTATGTACAAAGATTTTGTCTGAAAGGACCCCTAGTGAAATTTTATGGCGAATAATTTTCTAGAACATTTTAACCCTCTATCTGCATTGTTAATTGATATTTTCTACCTGTGTTCCCAAATAAGGGTTAAAAACAGGCATTTGCGTGGGCGTTAGAGGGTTAAAGTCTACCGCAAAGAAATTCCTTATTAAATTCTGTAGAAGAAGTCCGAGCTCCAAAACTTCATTTGAGGTAATTTTTTATAAGATATTTTCGATAAAGTAATTGCACGTCCACCTAAAACCGTAAAATTTCAACCCCCTCTAAAAAAAAACTCAGACCCTCTGGACTAGTACTCTGTTCGGCAAAGTTGGTCTGGGAGACACCCTCCTTCATAATTAATAGCGTTCGTTCGTGTTGAGAAATCACTGTTGGACAGTGTAATTAACGAAATGAAATGATTTTGAAAATTTCTTTTCGTTAATCAACGTAATGGTATTATTTTGATAATTTCATTATCGTTATTTTGCGAACAGAAATTATTTTCATAATTACCTAAATGGTAAAAACCTGAATAGTTTCAACGGAAACGATTGCTTGGTTTCGGTAAACGATAATATTAACGTTACGATGCATCCTTGGCCTCATATACAGGCTCATTTATAACGCAAACTCGAAAATTTTGGCTGAAAATCATAAAAGTGCCCGCATTTACAATCGGAACTTGCTACGATTTCCAACTTCACATATTCTGACTTGGGAACCTTCCCTCTATAGATTCTAATTTGAAATTCCATCGTACCAGACCGTTTCAGTAAAACTAGGTTCAGGGACACCGTGCGCTGTTTAAGCGAATTGGAATTGAATTCGTGACACAAATGTCTACGATTTCAAAGCTGAAAAGGACATTAGAAGGAAATGTAAGCTTTCTAAATACCAAATTTATGATATGGATCGATAGAGCTAGGCGTCAGAAATCCAAGGTTGGTAAATCTTATTTCTGTAGGTCCACCAAATTAGTAGGAAAAACAAAAAGGAGCACACCTCGAATTGGGAGAGAAGCTCGGCCATAAAACTCGTCAGAGTTATAATAGCGCCATTGTATTATTATAAATCTTATTTCGGCACAAGCGGTTATGAATGTTTCACTTAGGCTGTTGTGAAGTTTAAACCATGATGTGTATGAATATAAAGCCATGCATATTTGTCGCGAAAATCGCTGCACTTGAGCAAAATAACTACATAACGAAAAGGTTATCAAACTTCACAGTATGTTTTCGAAAAACGTGTCTTGCAAGCATCACTGCTTAAATGAACAAATGGTACTTCCGATGACAATTTTGCAAAGAAATTTGTTGCATTTGTAAACGCGTTGAACTAAAAATGGAATTTTTGTTAATAGACAGCGGATCTTTATGCGTTATATTGATTCAAAACTATACATTCATATTCTAAAAGGACATTTCTTGTTCTGTTTTGGATATGCAAAATATATGGAATTTTAAGTGATATACACAGTAGACCACTGCACAATACCATTTGGCTCTTCTATATTTGCGAATACTCTATGCATTGTACAATTAGTCACAGCACAATTTCAATGCAGCTACGAATAAAACCCATACTTTTCATTTGGAATACAAATACTATTTCTATTTGCTCTGTTGGAGCGATTAGTGTACACTATTCGCCACGATCGAGTAAAACATAATAATAACCATGTTATGAAGTATTCGCAAAACCTTGCTGCTTCTTTGGTTTGTTTGTTTATTTAATGTGCATATGGCATTAAGGTGGACCAAAAATAAACTTATGAGAACGTGAAAAACAGCGATTATTTCCAAAAATTGAACTTTTGAGTAGGTAATGCTTTTTTTAAATTTCAAAAACTGACCACCACGTCTTGTTGCCAAATAAGTTTCCGAACTAATGCCGAAAAAATCAAAAGAATTGAAGCATTGGTTACCGAGTTATTTTAAAATATATAGAACAGTTGGAAATATGTAATATATGTATGTACATCGTAAAAAGATCTGGTTCGAAATTTATTTTAGACATGTGGTTTCTTGGGCAAAAAAACTTGAAATTACCCAAATTTTCATAATCGCCATGTGTCCCTGTTAATTTTTTTTTTTTTGATCCTACCAATCGACCCGCCCTAGTGTGTATGCATATGGTCAAGATTTTTGACTGCCACGTTACAATCGTACACTGTTTAACCTCATATCTCGGGAAGCAAATTTTTAAAATGAGATCTTGTAAGCGCATATCGTGAGTCTCCCTAGAGGCATCATATTGAATATTACCATTTCTCTGTACCTTTCGTAACTAAAATGTTAAGCCAAATTTCATCGGACTGGAACGTTACATAATATTGGAAGTGTATTCCGATGTTACTGTACATTTTGCGAAAAATCTGCGAATATAACCAACAGATATTTTTGCTTTTCTTATATGTCCCATATAAGAGGTAAACCCATAGAAAGAGTGGTTCAGTGTACCTAAAAAATACATTTTAAGATGATTTATGAGCAATAAGGTGCAGACTGCCACGTTACAAGTATTTGTCTGCCACGTTACACGTATGAATTTTCGATACATTGTATGAAAAAAGCAGTAAATAAAAATTCAATTTATTAGAAAAGAACATTTTTAAGTCTTCATTTTAAGTTTGCAAATATCCTTGTTTGGATTTAGGAAAAGTAATGATCTTTTTGCTAATCGTTTGTATTTGGTGAGCACTGGATATATTTCTTATTGACTTAGTTTTTGAGAAAATCTCAACAACTTTCAACTCATCATTAACACAGTCAATTTGTTTTTCCGTAATTTCCTCAACAGAAATTTTGGATGCACTCATATGAAATGCAAGTACAAAATCACATGCATTATTTACAACAACAATAATGTGTTTTGAAACAATATTTTTTACGGTGACACCTATTCCATCCACACATCCTTTTCCGTGTGATGTTGCAAAATAGTTCCACACAATTTTAATTGCGAATATTTCTTCAAAGTGAATAAAATTTTTTAGCAGATGATACAAATATGTTACAATAGTTTCTTTTGTATGCCATAAGTTGTTTGATACGAATAATTTTGCTTTAAAAGTTTCGTTGTGAAAAGGGAAAGTTGTCGCTGATTCAACTACCAACATTTGTCACCCTTTGCCATGAGAGGTGCCGGGTGCTTCGAGAAACAATGTCGCATATTCAACAAAATTTAAATTTAGTTAATAAAATTTAAAATTTTTCCTGTAAAAAGACTGCCACTTTACACATGTTTGGTAATTTTTTATTCCATATTGCCGGCCTTTTTCCAGACTTTTTTTTCTACCGGCACCAACACGGGAAGAAGCCTGTTTAAGAAATATATAGTACATTGCATTATATAAATGCATTCCGCTAAAAAAGAAAAATATGTATTTTTGACTGGAACGTTACACAAAATTTGCTACCCTAATCTTTTCAGCCAAACATGCAAACCAAAGACATTTCGTTCTTTATCTGGTTGGATTTAAATAATAACAATGATTTCCTAGGCCTAAAAGTGGATATAATACGAAATAAACCAACAGGACAGAATTTAATTGCCATTTTATCTGATGATGAACTTCTTAAAAATTTGAAAATTCTGAGATAAGTTTGCGAAGATGAAGAAATATCATATAAAAACATCTTTAACTTCCTGAAATTTACTTTTATACGGTATTTTGCGGAATAACGTTTCATATTAAACACCGTTTTATATAACATTTCGACAAAAAAAAATTTCTTTCTGGTTACATTTTTGACCATATGCAAATACGCACATACACACACACACTAGCAGCGTACTTTTGCTGAACACACCCTGCAAAAATTCCGAGTACTCCATTCGCTAAAATGATCACTTTGAAAGTACTCTAACCTACCACAATTGGACCATATAATCCAATGATTTTTGCAGGGCAATGTCTGAATGTGTGTTTATGAAAATATGTACATTAGGGTGCTTTTAATTTGTATGAAAAATTTAAAAGTTCATAAAAAGACTGTATCGCCCCCTCAATCTGTAGTAACATGGTCACAGATATCACACATAAATTTTGGTCCCGATTGGTGGCGGGTAAGGCGTGGCGCATTGAGGTCAAAGTTCAGAAAACTCTATGAAGGGTCAAAAAATCAAAATATTTTTTTTAATTATCTAATACCCAAAATTAATACTTCTATACCCAAGGATAACAAATATAAATTTTGGTCCCGATTGATGACGGTTTACTGGTGTTTTAAGGGGGTCAAAGTTCAGATTACCATATAAGCCACTAAAAATGTAAGTCTTCTATGGCAATCTGAACATTGACCAGCTTAAAACACCACTAAACCGTCAGCAATCGGAACCAAAATTTATATTTGTTATCATTGGGTATAGAAGTATTAATTTTGGGTATTAGATAATTAAAAAAAATATTTTGATTTTTTGACCCTTCATAGAGTTTTCTGAACTTTGACCTCAATGCGCCACGCCTTAACCGCCACCAATCGGGACCAAAATTTATGTGTGATATATTTGACCATGTTACTACAGATTGAGGGGGCGATACAGTAAAATATCGTTAATTTAAATTTTAAACGCACTCTAATGTACATACATATCGACCCCTTTGTGCGACTTTATCGTAACGGACAAAAGCAAATTTTACAGGAGAGCATTTTTTCGTTTTTTTACTACTTTTTATTGGAATTTTGAAACGAAATTGAACAGGTGATTAGGTAGTTAATTAATATACTGAACCTGATAATTTTTTTCTTGAAAAAATGTGCAGTTTGCGAAAAAATCATAATTTTGTCCCTTACTATAATTTTCGCTCTCAATGTTTTATGAGTTTGTTTGAATAAACGTCCCTTAAGATAATATTTAAAAAAGAGTTTGTATGAAAAATACATATATTTTATTCCATACTTTTGTGTTTTTAATGATGGGATAATGGTAATATAGTGAGTATTGTACTCGTCTTCCATTCTAAAGTTTCCAAGTTCGATTTCCGGCAGACCAGGGACCGATCTATTGGGAAAATTGATTTTTATAATATGTAAGTTTGTAGGAAATTTGGTAAATAGGTATGTAGATTATTTCCTGTATTGTGACGGAGCAATGGAACGAGTGTGGGGAGTAAGAGAAAGGGGAGAGGTAAATGAGCAGGGAGAAGGAGAAGTAAATGGAAATATAAAAATTTTACATTATTCCGATAAATCAATGGTTGGACAGAGCAACATCTGTCGGCGTTTCTAGTCTAAAATATAAAACTGCACATCGAACGTCAATTTGAACCATTGACTCCCAATCAGTAAATTTCAGAGAACCCTCCAAAAACAAATTACATTAGCAGATGCCGTTTAAAGGCGACACAATAACAGAGAATACTATTGTTATTTTTTCTAAGTAAGTATTTTTAATCACTAGTTTTCATTATTTTACATGCCAGTGGGGCATTCTCTTCTTTCTATAAATTACTAGAACCTGGGTGGTGGAGCTCAGACGTGATTCTTTTCCTTAGAAAGTATTCTAGTTCACCATATAAAAATATACAAATATCTAATCAAGTAAATGAGCCAAAAATTAATGTATAAAATTTCATTCAACTCAGTCAAACCGTTTTCGCGATAGTTTACAAAGGAATTAATAAAATTGGGTTATGTAGAAATCCCACTGAGCAATATTTTAATTGAAATACGTCGTAAAATACCATTCATTTGATGCCCATATTAGTACATCTAATTTTTTTTAGTTCCAAAAAGGTGGCAGAATTGGGAAGATATCCCTAGGGACAGCACGTGGATAGAATATCTTAAATTTAGGCATACTATCTGTAAAACGAATTTCATACAAATCGGTTCAGCCGTTACCGAGATAGTAGTGGATATAGAAATATATAAATAAACAAATATACATACAAGAATAACTCGTTTAAGGTTATAAGATAATCCAAACATAATCATGGTACCATGGCTACATTACGCTTACAATCCCCTTCATATTCTATTTTAAATTTCGGAATAAATAGAAAATAAAATTACTTGCTACCTATATTCAAAATATATCTATATGGGCGATGCGATAAATTCGAGCTCAAGAAAAAAGTGTGGATTGTCCCTTACGATAAAAAATAAAGCCAATTTTTGGCACAACTATAAGGATTTCAGCTATAATATTTTACCAGGTGATGCGCTGAAGGATGTAGATTTAATTTTCATCAAAAAGTGAAATTCGAGAAAATGACCCTTACGATAAAATCGTGCAAAGGGGTCGATATATTTCGTTTATATTCGAAGTATTCGCAAGTAGTGTACACTATTTTCAGAACCTTTTTAACCCTAGTTAGATAATCATATTTTTACATACGTTAAAGATAATCATGCGTAAAATTGACGCATGATGGGTTTTTCAGCTATATCTTTACAGTTTATTTACAAATTTGCCCTGAACTTGCACAAACTTTATTATAGATATGTAAAATAAATGTAAACATTATAAATAAAATATATTTAAATTTGTTTACTATAAAAAAACTAAACCAAAAGAACTTCTTCAATTTTCTCCTGAAATTAGGAAACACCCATTTTCCGTCCCTTTTTGAAAAATCAGACTTTTTGACTTACAATCTAAATGAACTGGAAACTCATTAAGAAAAATAAATGAAAATTTTTTATGAAGGTCGGTCAAACACAATTTTGGAACATATCAAATATTGTCCTCGCGACATATAGCATTTTTGAACTTATTGCATCACCCATTGCCTTTCGCCTTTTTTGGAAGGGCAGTATGTACAAAAGAAGAAAAGGGACACCTTCTCTGCTTTGGGAAGATCAGGTGAAGACCGACTCGTCCTGCCTAGGTATTTCCAATTGGCGCTAGGCAGCACAAAACAGACACGACTGGTGCGCTTTTTTGGACTCGGCCAAAATCGTCTAGACCGTTACGCGCTGATTAAAAAGAAGAAGAAAAATATGTACAATACGTAATATAATATGATACGCTGGCTCTAAGGTCGAACTTCCTTCCTAATTCGAAGCCTGCTCCTTAATTTGGTTTTTCCTACTAATTGGGTGTGCCTACAGTTTTATGCCGATTCCTAACGGTGAATGCATTTTTGTGAGAAGCTTTTTCATGACAGAATTACACTCGGAGGGTATGCCGTCCACTACCGATAGGTGACCAATATTTTAAAAACCTAATAATTGACTTTTAATTAGAAAATTAATTAAATTAAATTTTGGTGTTGGGTCGGCTGGGGGTTGAACCGGCGACCCATGGTATGGCATGCGAGCACTTTACCCACTTCCCCACAGCTGCCTCAATACAACACATATAGTTTTTTATTATACTGGCTCTTCAGTATAATGTTATGATGAATGAAAGTCATCCCTGTCCTTATGCAATACGTGAGAAATGCTTCCTGAAAGTCACGGTAAAGATAATCATGCGTAATTTTGACTCACTGACCCCTCATATTGGGAAATTTACAAAACTTACCACAGAAAATTATGTGTCACGTGAGAGATATGCAGCACAACTGAAATATATATAACGTTCAGCGACGTATTCACATAATTGGGGGAGTGAGAACAATAATTCGAAAGGGGATGCGTAATTTTGACGCAGATTATCTTTTTAGGGTTAAGGCTATGTAATTGCCACTAAGAATAAGTATTGTATTGGTTCTGTTTATGGTTGTGCTCTACTTGCGCTTATTCGCAAACGACAGAAACAAGTAGGTACTGTAATTGGACGGCCGCGAATATTTTGTTGGTCGTTTCGAATCCGTTCGTGCAGCCCTCTAATACACAATATGTAAATACAGGTGAATGCAAAAATCATTTGTTGTATGCTGAATCATTTGTTCTATGGCAGTGATAGGCGTTTCATAGATCAATTGATCGCGCTCAAATCACACAGACACGTTATGCTCTTTCTTTTGTAAACGATTTAGTCGTCGCTCAGCAAGTGGCGTAGATACATCGTGGGTGAATGTCGCTTGTTTGTGCATATTTATATATGTAAAAGCATAATTACTTATACATATGTACGCATGCTTGTCGTTTTTATAAACGACCACATTCATTGAGGGCCTGCAAGCGACTAAACGAAAACGAACCAATTGATTTGCGCTATTACGGCGCTCTCACTAATACAGCTGCATTTAAATTTTGCCTATCACCGTTCTATGCAAATAAAAAACCCATTAACACCCAAAACAAAACTGCAAATGGGAACTTGTAATACAATCATATGTACGAGGGCTGCTCGATATATCGCCTTAGGCGTTCTTTAAGTGCTTTCCACCTCGGTAATAAAAAGTTAATGAAAATAATTAAGTGCTCGCAGCATTGAAAATTAAAAGTAAGCGGCAGAGTTTGAAAAGAAAAACAAAACAATACAAATACATATAGCAACAAGAATAGTTGGTGCACCAAAGCCAAAGAACGTAAATTGTAAGCAGGTTGCGGACCGCGCTAATTATCTAGCCCCTGAATCTAGGCAACATACATACATACAAATCTAAATATTTTAGAGTTGCCAGAATCCTAAATTAAAAAATAACAATTCTTTTACCCACACTTACCTCATTAATACCCAACAAGAAAAAGTAAGTAACAAAATAATATAAAATGCCCAATAAGCGCACTCCTCCTAAGGGAGGAGGCTCCTAACAAAACCAATTTCAATTACAAGCCCAAACCTCAATGTAACAACAAATTCCGAAATCCCTAGGAGCAACCCAAAAATTCACCCCATCCCACCTGCCTAGCGCTAACGTACCTAGCGTTCAACAGCAAACTTAAGGCCATGAAAGGCAACTCAAAATGCTGTATGCTCAACAGCAACATACCGAGAAACCCCAAACGGCAGAAAACTCAACATCCGCCACCCCAACCGACCCCAAACGTCAACAAGAAAGCCGAGGTAAGGGAACTGACTCAAAAAACAGGCTATGCTTGACCAATTCTGGCTTGGAACCCGCCAAACAAACGAAAACGAAAATAGATTTGCTGCCCTGGAAATTGAGGAAACAACCCAACCTATTGAAAAACTACCCAAACCACCGCCAATATTCATGCTGATGACCTTGCCGTCATCATATCAGGTAAATGTCTAACTACAATGAAGGAAATACTTGATGGAACGCTCAATAAGATACATAACTGGGCCAAGAAAATAGGGTTGGAAATAAACCCAGACAAGACGGACTTTGTGCTTTTTACGAAAGAATATAAGGTACCACAATGGACTCGTCCTAAACTAGACAATCACACGCTAACCGTTAAACAATTCACGAAATATTTGGGAGTTATATTGGATAGTAAGCTGGCGTGGAGGCTCAATGTCGAGGAAAGAGTCAAGAAAGCCACCAATGCGCTGTATGCCTGTAGCAGAGCACTTGGCAAAACTCAACTAACACACTGGACGGCACTTTATAAAAAGGTGAATGCAAAAAAGCCAGAGGGTGTACAAAGGCTTTCTAGTCTGTGGACAACGGGAGCGCTGTGCACAACGGCGCTCAATAGGATACTCAACCTGTACTCCGCGGACCTTGTGGCTAAAAGCGTAGCTGAAAAGACAGCGCTAAGGCATAGAGTAACAGGACATTTTAATTAACGGCCATTTAGACACAGCAACATACGAGGACTAAACGGCAGCTCTGATTACGTTACTCCCATAACGAATTTTAGCAAGGGACCACATGTAATAATAGAACAGGACGGGTGGAAGAGAGGACTACGAGCCAATCGCCATTCCTTCAACTTATTTACAAACGGATCTAAGATGGACGAAAGGGTGGGAGCTGCAGTATTTTGCTCGGAGCTTGGGATACAAAAATCTTCCAGACTCCCGGACTACTGCAGTATCTTTCAAGCTGAGGTTTATGCTGCCTCACAAGCGGCGGAACTTGCAGCTAAACTAACGTCCTCGAAATCATTTACAGCCAGGCAGCAATTAAGGCGAGCATGGCAGCGACAACTACCTCTCGGTGTGTGGATCAGAGTAAGGCCAAGCTACACGAACTCTACGCGTCTAGACGCGTTACCATCTACTGGGGCACCAGGGAATCGAAGGAAACGAGAGGGCGGACGCGCTAGCTAAAGCGGGGGCATCACTAGCGCAAGTAAATGTGGAAGACGTTTTCCCTTCTCTAAATTACCAAAAAGCTCAAATATATAAGGCATTGATGCGTAAAGGGCGCTTCCCAGTGTGAGAACCTGCCATCCTGTAAGATCGCCAAAAACATGCTTCGGTCATATAAAGCTAAAACCGCAAACTACCTACTTACACTTCCCAGAGCAGACTGCAGACTGGTAGTATGCATACAAACAGAGCACTGTCTCACACCATCTCATGCGTTCAAAATGGGATTGGTGCAGAGTCAGGCGTGCACGGTATGCAATGAGGACGATGCTGTAGGCACTCTGGAGCACCTTCTCTGCCAATGTCCAGCTTTCGGCAGACTACGATTTAACTGTCTTGGCTCTGCATACTTCACGTCTCTAGAGAGTGTATTTTTGCTGAACGCAAAAGAAAAGGGAGACCTCCACTGCGTTGGGAAAATCAGGTGGACAGCGTTGCTGCCTCCCTAGGTGTTCCCAAGTGGCGCCATGCTGCACGAAACACAAGCAAGCAGAAGGCGCGCTCTGTTGGACTCGGCCGGAATCGTCTAGACGGTTAAGCGCCAATCAAGAAGAAGAAGAGAGCATTGCGGACCGGGAAATTCACAAAATATTAAAACTTGCGAAGACCTGCATTCCGCGTGTAATATAACATAATGCCCCTTGTATGTTGGCAACACTAAGGACCATATGTGGTCTATGTGAGGGGTCTTCAGACCTCAGCCAACGCAAATTAACCTACCGTTGTTCGGCAAATTACTCCAATTAATCCTGTATATCTCTTTAACGTATTGAGATTACTACGTTGCTGTGGCA